>CM065590.1:222977323-223619485 GCA_033119425.1 Bufotes viridis
CACTTTTGAGAAAAAAGCAGACGTGTATGCAGTGTACAAAATAAATACAATATACTTACGGCAATCATCCTGTTGACTTTTATTGAGGTTTTCCCAATTAGGCACAATAGCTTCACAAATCTCAAGCCATAGGAGCCGGGTTGCGTGATGGTCTGTGTGGTGGCTGTTTGTTCCTCCAATATCTGCATGAGGAGGTCGTTGTCTATCCAAAAAACGGCGATCCCTATGTACTTTTGTATAGGGACTGCAGGTAGTATAAGTACATAGGTGATGCTAGGAGTGGTAGTACCTAGGACTACTACTCCTAGCATCCACTATGTACTTATACTTCCTGCAGTTCCCATGCAAAAGTACATAGGGACTGCAGGTAGTATAAGTACATAGTGGATGCTAGGAGTAGAAGTCCTAGGTACTACCACTCATAGCATCACCTATGTACTTATAACATACAGCTCCTATAAGTACATAGGAGCTGATTATATTAAAATTTTTCTATTGTTGGACAACCAAAACAAAAAACTTTATACTCATTTTCAATGGCGTCCTTCCATCTCCCTTACAGGCTGCAATGAAGTCGGCCTGTGCAGCCGACTCCTCCGATTTCCTTGCGCAGACAGAAAATCTGGCAAACGACGGAACTCTTTGTAACGGATCCGGCATTAATACATTTCAATGTAAATTAATGCTGGATCCGTCATTCCGGCAAGTCGTCCGGCACTTTCGCCGGAGAAAAATCCGCGGCATGCTGCGGTATTTCCTCCGGCGAAAACGCCATACAGTGACTGAACTGAAGACATCCTGATGCATCTTGAACGGATTTCTCTCCATTCAGAATGCATGGGGATAAAACTGATCAGTTCTTTTACAGTATTGAGCCCCTATGACGGAACTCTATGCCGGAAAAGAAAAATGCAAGTGTGAAAGTACCCATACATAAGTAATTCCAATAATCCTTGATTCTGTAATTGGGGTGAAATTGCGGCTTGATACTACTTATTTTGGGGGGGTTCACATTCTTTTATACATAAGTACCGTAAATCCGTTTATCCTTGATTTTGTAATTGAGGTGAAATTGCAGCCTGATACTACTGATTATGGGGTGTTCATGTTTAGATTTTTTTTTTATAAATAAAGGAATCTGTTAATCCTTGTTTCTGTAATTGGGGTAAAATTTCTGCCCCTGATACTACTGATTTTGGGGTGTTCACGTTATTTTATGCATAAGTAAATCCATTAATTTTTAATTCTGTAATTGAGGTGAAATTGCAGCCTGATATTACTGATTTGGGGATGTTCACTTTTGATTTTATACACTATACATTATGCCCGTTACAATAACGGGCGCTAGAACATTAGTGCTGGCACTGTAATGGGGGATCTGTGGAAGACACTGTTATGGGGGATCTGTGAATGACACTGTTATGGGGG
Organism: Bufotes viridis; assembly: GCA_033119425.1. Lineage (NCBI taxonomy): Eukaryota > Metazoa > Chordata > Amphibia > Anura > Bufonidae > Bufotes > Bufotes viridis. Next base: position 222,978,752 of record CM065590.1, read on the forward strand.
AACTGTGAATGACACTGTTATTGGGGGATCTGTGGCCGCAGTAGTGCAGGGACTGTTAGGATCGCATCTAAGTTCTAGCACAGCCGCATTAAATCTAATTATGCCGATATAGAGGTAAGTATATGCGCATATAGAATCTGCACATCAGACGTAATTCCACTTTATCCATTCAGCAAAATGTCAGGTCTCAGTGTCTGGCACTCATTGGTTCTTTTTGCTGTCACTTAAACATACGATTGTTCTACTGCTCACTATTGGCCGGCCTGTGTGTGTGTCATTATGGACACAGGTTATATAAGGCTGCACTTGGCGTCCAACCTAAAGTCTGTTCAAACCCCTGAAGAAGCCAGTTCGACTGGTGAAACATGTTGGGGGACAGTTGCTAGCTTGTTTTTAATCGCTGTTCCTGTTATTAGTGCGATTGGTTTATCTGGCTATCACAAACTGACAGCTACATAGTAGCCTATCTGCAATTTTGCTTATATTAGTCAGTAATCTTGCATTAAATCTATTACTGCTTTTTTCCATCCACTGAGAGGGAGGTTAAAAAATCAACTACTATTGAGACATCCTATGTAGTCAGTTGGCCACTGCCTATATGCCCCATTACCCATTCTCACAAAGGTCTGATCAGGGGAGCCCTCTGTGCTCACGTTCCTCTGCCATGGATGCTGGAGGGGGTGGGGGGCAGGATCAGCACCAGCTCCATCAACAGCAGTCTGGAGTCTCTAGTGAGCACTTTTCTTCACCCGCCTAGTGAAGAAACCACCTAGCAGCAGCAGCAGGACATGGAACAGAACCTGAACAAGCAGGTGGTGGCATACTTGGACTGCACCCTGCCACCCCACATTCAAGATTCCCTGGACTACTGGGCAGCCAACTTGATTTGTGGCTGCAACTTTGCCCTGGAAAAGTTTCCCTGCGATGCCAGTAGTATGGCATCAGAGTGGGTGTTTAGTGAGGTGGGGGGCATAGTTACCACAAAGAGAACTTGCCTTTCAACACAAAATATTGAGAGACTAACCTTTTGTAAAGATGAATCAGGCATGGATCAGGATATCCACACGTCAGTGCCTGATCCATCAGACTAGATCATTCTAGGTGCCACACCAAAACATTTTGAGAAATGTTCCGTTACTTCTGGCCACGTGCTTCAGTCACTATTCTGATGCTGCCATCCACCTGATGCCACAAACCTGCTGCCTCTGCTGCCATCTTCTCCTACTGCCACTATCATGTGCTGTTATTTCCACTGCTGTTGCCTCCCACCTTACCACTCTGTAACTGGGCAACTATGATGACTCCTCCTGCTGGCTCCTGCCACCCTCCCTACTCTGTGACTAGGGCACTGTAATAACTCCTCATGCTGTTGCCACCCTCACCACTCTGTAACTGGATCACTATGTTGACTCCTCATGCTGTTGCCACTTCACTACTCTGTGACTGGGCGAACTATGTTGACTCCTCTCACTGGTGCCACCCTCACCACTCTGTGACCGGGCCACTAGTGTTCCTGTTTGGACTTGATGACATCACCATTTATTTTACCCTTCTTCTGATCTGTCAGAAGAACGGAAAAATGAAAAACACAATAGACCCTTTCTTTGGCGAATCCGTAAAGCCTCTATCACACGTCAGTATTTTGCATGAGGATTTGCTCTTGATTTAGAAGCCAAAAGCAGGAGTGTGCAAATATTTCTATCACATGTTATCTCTGTTTTGGACTCACTCCTATTTTTGCCTTACTAATACTGTTCAAATATTGATGCAAAAAACTGTCCAAATACTGACCGTGAGATAGGGGCCATTAAAGGCCTGATGAGGCCTTTACCACACGGTCAGTATTTTGCATCAGGATTTGCTCATAATTTGGAAGCCAAAAACAGGAGTGGGTAGAGAATAAAGATGACATACAAATATTCCAATCACTTGTCATCTCTGTTTTGTATCCAATCCTGATTTTTTTTTTTGGCCTTAGCAATACTGATCAATTACTGACCAAACGCAGATCATATGAAGGATCTGATTTTTGGGGGTTGTTCTTCTGATGGATCAGAACAAGGGAAACCTAACCAGTGGCATCAAAACAAACTTACTGCTGACACCCTCTCCACTCTGTCATGGGCTGTCTACTTGTATCAGCGTGTAACAGACGTGGTTCTGTAGCAATCTACGTGGAATCAGCAGATGGTGTAAAAGGAGAGCAATCTTTCACTCTATAGTAGAATCTTGGGCCACTGCTTGGTTAAGTCCTTTATACCTGACACTAACATTGACCTGTAAGGCTGAGTTCAGACCTCAGTTATTTGGACCCGATACTGACCATATCAGTGAAACTGATTCTAAGAGTGTCACAACCAGAGCAGACTAGCTATGCATGGTTCTGCACTGCACAGTAATACACACTGAGATTAATACTCCCTGGATCACTAAATAGCTGATTTTTTTAACACACTTCATCACAAATCAATTCTTTTTGATTACATTTTTTTTGGAAAATTCAGCAAAGTCCAAATTGAAGTTTTGAAAACTTTGCTCAACTCTAGTGCAGATACATGCTCGATTGAATCTCTCTATATAATGTGTAAGATATGATTTAATATTAGTGACCAAATGTTAATTTGTCTGTCAGGGAAGTGTCAGGAATTAGTACGGGCATCAGTGACGGAGGAAGCAGCTAGTTCGCCTTCTTTACTGTAAAATGAAAGTTTGGTTAAACACCATTGAAAATATACGCTAAGCATTTTTTTGCTCAAATGACTTAAAATGCATTTTACATTCTTGCTTTACAATCCTTTCTACCATTTGTAGTTAAGTTCCAGATTTTATATTACATTGTTTACAACTTGATTTTTATTTCACCATTGTCAAAAGAGAATCCTTCACCATGTTACATTGAAGCCAATGTTTTGCTACATTTCTGGGAGGCTTGATTACTTGATTTATGAGTAAATTGTGGAATTACATTGCAAGTGTTGGCAAATAAATTGTAGTGAATAGCATTCTAACTATTGTTTGATTTGCTGAGGCATAATTAAAAGCCTACCTATTGATTTAAGCAAAGTACACTATATGTATCCATATATCACTGGCTGTTCAGGTAATCCAAAAAGAGTAAAAGAAGCAGAACAATGGACTAATTGCAGCATACGAACAAAGTTGCCAAAATGTAACACACAGAAAAGCATAAAATTATAGTTTATTACTTCTCAAAAGTATTATAAGATGAATAAAGGAACACGTTATTCCTTGCTGCTATTTCATAAGCTGCAATTGGTATAAATCACACCATTGCTTCTTGAAAAAAAACAAGCAGGTATTTTGTGAAGATTACTCTCTATTAATATTTTTCTGTATTTTGGATATGAATCATTTCCTGTCTTGAACTGAAAGAATGCAATGAAGTAATTCATTGCTTGTATTTACCTAAAATAAGATGCTACAAATTTTGTTCGCAAACAACCCTCCAATGTATGTAAGGTGCTTGGGGAGAAGACATAGTAAGATTGAAAAAGACACACTTTCATCAATTTATTAATCAATCTATTAATTTATAGGGTTTTTTCCTGAGAAAGGCAATAACCCTAATAAGGGAGTTGTCCGTTGTCTATGAGGAAAAATATTTCTTGCTGAAATATAGCAACTAGAATAAATCTATTGATCAATTTTTAATCTCCTGCAATCTAGTATCCCTAATCTTATATTCAGGCCTTTTTAAAACCCATTTATTAAATTAATTTACACTCCCTATCAGAGCTTTCAGTAGTCTCTCTGCTCTTACAGTAAGAAATCTCTTCTTTGATGGTGAAAGCCTCTTTTCTCTAGACACAGAGGATGCCTCCTTGTTATGGTGGCTTGCCTAGATATAAAAAAAAACATCATTAAGATATATAAAAAAAATAAAATTAAACAGATTATTAAAAATAAATAACTCGAACCTTCCTGAACTTTCTTAATACTGCAGTCCACCCATTTCTTTTTATTAATTTGGTCACACGCCTCATTATACTCTACAATTCAGTTATCTCTTTCTGAGACACAGGTACCTAAACATGTAGTTATTAGATTAATATTCTAAGACTATTTTAACTGAGATTGAGTTTTATTGAATTTGAATAACTTTAAAGAAACACAATTTCGTAGAGGGTTAAAAGCCAAGCAAGTGAATACAGGTACAATACTTTGATGTATTATTAATTTTATTTACTCTAACTGCTTAAGGAAACCAGTGTATTACATTTATATTAATGGCCATATAATTACACTAATAGTTAATATAATACATTACTTAATAAAAGCAACACATAGAATGGGCATCATTTTATATTTTGCTATAGCTTCTGTCCTCTCTATGTATTCTCCAAGAGAGAACTAGTGTCCAGAGTACTGAAGCTGAGACAAAAAAATTATTTTTAGGTTTAAATAACTCTCTGAATGTTAGGTCTCTTTGGGAGACGTTTGTCAATGGACAAGGAAGATACATGATAAATATATTTTGCTGTATGCACAGCAAGAACTCTCCTATATGGACCATTAGAATGATTAAAAGCATTAAAGGTGTCACAAGGCGCCGGCGACGTGATCTTCCTGCGCTGCGCCGCTGGCATCCTGCTTCTCTCCCTGAGCGGGGACGCAGGTTGCATCCCCGTCTCCCAGGTTACAGGGGGCGGAGCGGACCCAACCACGCTCCTGCTGTCTGCCGGGCCGGACTCTCTGAGAGACTTAAGGATATGCTGGTGTGTTATTCCTGTCCTGAGTCCTTAGAGGACACTATGACCTTGGCTATTAGAATTGACAGACGTGTTAGGGAGAGACAGCGGGAACATTTATTTATTTCATAGACTGTCCCTAACCCTGAATCCATTCCAGTGGGACTCAGCGTGGAAGCGCCGACTGAAGAACCTATGCAATTAGGTATAACGAGAAGGGAACAACCGCGACAAAAAGGTACCTTTTTCTACTGTTGTGGTACTGATCATTGGGTCTGTCAATGTCCTAAGATCCCTCCCTCCGAAAGGTCATCCATTCCTGAGGGATCCAAAGACAAGGTACTTCCTGTGGTAGTAAGAAAAAAGTTGCTGGTTCCCGTTACTGTTGTATTTAGGCCTAACAAGGGTTCATGTAATGCTTTTATTGATTCCGGTTCTGCCGCTAGCTTTCTAGATCTAAGGGTTGCCCTACAAGTGGGAATACCAGTGTTAAACTTGTCCACTCCTATAAGTCTTGTAGCCATGACTCTACTCCTTTGCTTGGGGGGACGGTCAGATATTGCACCCCAGAGATAACCATGTCCGTGGGAGTGTGTCATACTGAGAAATGCTCCCTATTCATACTGGAGAATTTGCCCGTTGAAGTGGTCTTAGGAATGCTGTGGCTCCAAGTTCACAACCCGACCATCAACTGGGCTATGGGGTAATTAGAAAGGTGGGGTCCTAACTGCTCCTCTTGTGTATCCATAGTGGTAGCGTGGGTTGCTTCTAGCCCTATGGCCATTCCTCCATATATTTAAGACTTCCGCAATGTTTTTTTTACCTCCGAGGTCGAGGAACTTCCACCCCATAGGTCTTACGAATGTGCTATTGCATTGGTGCCGGGATCCAGGTTTCCCAAGGGTCGTATTTTTAACTTGTCTGGGCCGGAACATGGTGCCACGAAAGATTATAGCAAATAGAGCCTAAGTAAGGGACATATTAGGCCATGCACTTCTCCTATGGGGGCTGATTTCTTTTTTGTTAAAAAGAAGGACGGTGGCCTCAGACCTTGTATTGATTACAGACAATTGAACAAGATCACCATTAAAAATCAATATCCCCTAGTTTGATTCCTGACTTGTTCAATCAGGTTCTGGGAGCATCTTGGTTTTCTAAACTTGATTTAAGAGGGGCATATAACCTGATTCGTATCAAGGAGGGAGACGAGTGGAAAACTGCCTTCAATACTCTGGCGGGACATTTTGAGTACCTGGTAATACCATTTGGACCCAGTAATGCCCTAGCAGTTTTTCAGAATTTTATGAATGACATCTTCGGGAAATTTATCGGCAGATTTATGATTGTTTATCTGGATGACATCCTTATTTTCTCTGCGGATTGGGATTCCCATATGTCCCATCTTAAACTTGTGCTCGAAGTTCTCAGACAAAATAAGCTGTTTGCCAAATTAGAAAAATGTGTGTTTGGGGTACAAGAGATATTGTATATGGGTTATGTTCTTACCCCTCATTCATTTAAGATGGATCCGGGGAAGGTGCGGGCTATCCTGGAGTGGGTGAGACCATCTTCCCTAAAGTCATTACAGCGTTTTCTGGGGTTCTCTAACTATTATAGAAGATTTATAAAAACAAATTCTGTTATTGCCAAGCTGCTAACCGACCTAACCAAGAAGGGGGTAGATCTGGTTAATTGGCCGGCTGAGGCCATCAAAGCCTTTGAAACCCTTAAGAAGTGCTTCCAAGACGCCCCAATCTTGGTTCAGCCAGATAAGGAGAGACCTTTTGTGGTTTAAGTTGATGCTTCTGAGGATGGAGTGGGGGCTGTTCTTTCTTGGGGATCGCCTAAGCTCACCAATCTAAGACCCTGTGCTTTTTTTTCCCGTAAATTTTCTTCTTCAGAGAGGAATTATGACATTGGAAATCGTGAATTACTGGCCATTAAGTGGCCATTTGAGGAGCGGAGACACTTTTTGGAGGAGGCAAAACACTGTGTCATGGTTCTCACTGATCATAAAAATCTATTGTTCCTTGAGTCCGCTAAATGTCTCAATCCTAGGCAAGCCAGGTGGGCTTTGTCCTTTACTCGGTTTAACTTCTCTATCACTTTCAGACCAGGAAGTAAGAATGTTAAGGCTGATGCCTTATCTCGAAGTTTTTGTGCCTTCCAACCTCCTGACATGCCCCCTGAGCCCATTTTACCGGCTAACATCATTATAGCATTGGTGTCTGCTGACCTCTCTTTGGAGATCAAATCTGCACAACCTCTCGCTCCTGCACGAACACCCACAGATAAGTTATTTGTTCCTGGTCATTTCCATCTCCGACTTTTGGGTGAGTGCCATGATTCTGTGCTATGTGGTCATCCTGGTGTTGAAGCCACTAAGGAATTGGTATCTAGAACCTTCTGGTGGCCTACATTATTTAGGGACATCAGTTCGTATGTGTCCGCCTGCGAGATATGTGCAAGGTCCAAAACTCCTAGAACCCGTCCTGCGGGTGAGTTACTACCACTACCTATTCCGAGTAGACCTTGGTCACACATCTCTATGTGTTTCATCACCGACTTGCCACCCTTCGAAGGAAAGTCAGTGATTTGGGTAGTGGTAGACAGATTCAGCAAAATGGTACATTTAGTTCCTCTAAGTAAACTGCCTAGTGCCAAGACTTTGACTTCCTTGTTTATCGATCACATTGTTCGGTATCATGGAATTCCTGAAAATATTGTCTCTGACAGGGGTTTAAAATTCGTTTCCAGATTCTTAAAAGCCTTTTGCCAGAGATATGAAATTTCATTGTCCTTTTTGTCGGCATTTCATCCCGAGACTAATGGGCAGACGGAATGCTTGAATCAGGCCGTCAAACAATTCCTTAGGTGCTATATCTCTGACAACCAGCGCCTGTGGTTGAAGTACCTTCCGTTGGCGGAGTTTGCCATTAACAACCGGGTGAACTCATCCACAGGGGTATCTCCGTTTTACTGTAATTTAGGGTTTCATCCTCGTTTTGGTTCTTGCTCTTCCGTGGCTTCGCCTAACCCTGAGGCGGATGTGGTTACTTCAGAACTGTGCACAGTCTGGGCCCAGATTCAGCCAAACCTAGAGAGAGCCCAGGAGGTTCAGAAAAAGCAAGCTAACAGGGAACACACTAAGGGAGCTAATTTTGAGGTCTGTGAGAAGGTGTGGCTATCCACCAAAAATATGTCCTTAAAAGGGGTAACTAGGAAATGCTCCATGCTTTACAAGGCCATATGAAATACTTAACATTGTTAACCCGGTATCTTTTAAGCTGAAACTACCAGACATGTTTCAAATTCATGATGTGTTCCATAAATCCTTGCTCAAAAAGTATGTTTCGCCTGTTGTTCCTCCACAGGAACCTCCATCTCCGGTGGAGATTAACGGTCAAGAGGAGTTTGTTGTTTCTAGGATCATTGATGTTAGGAAGGTCCGAAACTCACTGCAATACCTGGTTTATTGGAAGGGTTTTGGACCTGAAGAAAGGTCCTGGGTACCTGCTCATAGAACACACACTGATAGGTTGATTAAGAGGTTTCAGCTCAAAAACCCTGAGAAGCCGTCTCCCCTGTCCTTGGGTCCTAAGGCCCCTCGTGAAGGGGGGGGGGGTACTGTCACAGGGCGCCGCCGGCGTCCTGCCTCTCTACCTGAGCGGGGACGCACGTAGCGTCCCCGTCTCCTAGGTAACAGCTCCTGCTGTCTGTGCGGTTGGCGTCCTTCGTTCCCCTGGCAACAGTATTGGGCTGAGCACTGAGCTGGCCACTCGGTGCTCGGCTTCTGTGTCTGAGCGGGTCATGTGACGCTGGCCATGTCACATGACCTTAGCCTTTCACTATTTATACAGGCAGCCTGCTGGCCACAGGTTGCCTGCGATTTTGGTCCTGTGCCTAACTTCTACTACTCAGTGCTTCTGCTACTCTGGATTTTGACCCTTGGCTTTTGTTTCTGACCCATGTTCGCCTGCTCTTGTGTACTGACGTGACCTCCAGGTTTGACCCTCGGCTTGTACTCTGACTCGTCCTTGCTTTTCCTTGTGTACTGATGTGATATCCTGGTTTGACCCTTGGCCTGTTTGTTTACCGTCCTTGTTACCCCTGTTAGCCTATGTAAGTGTTCATCTCTGGCATTTCAGTATTACTCCTGACACTGTCCGTGACTTTGGATCCATCTGCAGGGTTCCCTCCTACTGCCTCTGCCTGGCTATATTCTGTCTCTGTCCGCTCTGCCTCTCTGCACTTATAGAGGTTAGGGACCGTCGCCTTTGCATTCTGCCATCCGCTCAATTTCCAGACTCCTTCCTCATCCACTGCCATCCCCATAGATTTTACTGTCATTTATTGGTTGGTTTTTGCCATTTGTATCTGAGTACCAAGACCCATTAATTAGGAGTTGGAAAAACAATTGCTATAGGTGAAGGCAAGTTGTGCAGTCTTGCAAACAACTGGTGTCCTTGCAACAATTATAGGAAGGGAATGGTTAAGCAGTTTTACTTTTAAATATGTGCACTTTTTGTTTTTGATGTTGACAATTTATGCATGTTTTCAGATAATGAATTTTATGTCTACCAATATCAAGATGTATTTTATTGATTGAAGATGTAACACAAGGTTTTGCAGGTCAGGCCATTTAATTTAGCCTGGATAAATAGTATGCAAATATATTATCTTTTCCTGGAGTAAGAAATATATGAGATTTAGGAGTAAGAAATATTTGAGATTTCATTATGTCACAGTTTTTATGAGATCATTTTCAATATAAAATATAAAAAAAATCAAGTAAAATCAAGGAAAGATAATAAAAGATAAAACAATTCACTGTATATGATGATTTCTGTATGCTGGCAACAGATCCACCCTTGAACACCAACAACCCTTACAAGAAGCACAATTTGGAGCATTCACACATTGAAGTGACTAGCTATTAATGGTTTGAATTGTCATTGAAGAATAAATTCCAGCAATACATTCAGGATTGAAAGTACTGCACAACATACAGTATTTGGCTTGGCCACAAAATGTGTTTAAGATTTGTCCATTTTATAATGTGCAGTATATTAAAAGTTTTTCCATCCAAAAAATGTTTCTTTTTTATACAGTTTACTTTCATCCAAAATGTGAATTGGGCTATGTTTTGAAAAGTTAAAGAAGCAGCCACAGTTTGATCATCATTTTTGTTTTACTTTTGTTTTACTATTTGAATCTTCATATTTTTGTGGCTGCCAATTTTGTAAAAACAGCAATAGGAAGTGCAGCAAATTTGTGTAATTTGGTGAAATGTAACAGATGTTCAGTGTTGTGACAGGTTTATTAAAAGTGTTTCAGCTTTAGACAGAAATACTTTTAATTCTGTTTAGTCAACAAATTCATGTCTTAAAGGGAGCCTGTCTTCTTATTCTCACTTATTTAACCATTGATATTGGACTGTAGGTGACATAAACAACATTTAGAGCATTGTTATGACTCCAAAAAAAGATGTTTGATTTGATATGCTAATGAAGCACAGGTGCCCAGTTGGGAGGTTCATAGCAGCAAGAGCCCAGGCCCTTCACCCCTAACAAAGCCCTGCCCCTCCCCCTTGTTCCTTATTGACATCTCTCTCTCCTCCCAACAACACTCATCTCTGCTCCAAAATCTTGTGATGGGGCAGTGTAGACTTACATCACCAACTGAAAAGGTCAGGTTGTACCCTATGCTTGTGGGAGATGTCAGAACAGACATGAGTGAAATCAAGACATTGAGTACAAATGATCAATAAATCCGCCTTAAATGGTACCAATAGAAATTAAATCTCCACCTCAAAAAATCAGCACAAGCAGGGGTGCGGAGCTTCGCGGCTGAGCCGGATGTACATGTCTGCCTGAGCTCCGTCGCTTGCCGACATATTCCAGGCTTTTTTCAGCCTTATAACTGCTGTAAATGGGCAAGTCTACAAGGGACAAGACAAAAGACCCTGCTGGCACACCAAAAGTCGGGTCATCGCAGGGGGATATAGAACACTTTTATGAGAAAGCCCCCGGTGCAGTCCGACAACATCGATCTCAAGATGGCGCCTGCCAAGACTCACACGGTAGATCCGCTGGTGTGTGAGGAGGAGGCCTCGGATCTGGACAGAGACAGCGAGCTGGAAGACCGGCCTACACGTGGAGACCAGGTACTCTCACGATCTTACCTCAAACATCTGTCCCTGTAACCATTAGTGGCAGAGATGAAAGACATGAGGCAGGACCTGCGAGCTATAACATGTAGGTTGGACACAATCGAGTTCTCTTAGTCTGCGCTGACCGAATTTGGCTCGGCTTTATTCGTCAATATGGACAATTATCAACTACTTGTATTCCCGGGTCGAAGACCAGGATAATCGGGGCCGGTGAAACAATTTGCGTATAAAGGGCCTACCTGAATCCGTGGCCCCTGATGCCATTACAACCACGCTACAGGGTCTCTTTGGGTCACTGCTGGACTCTGAACCGGGAGATCTTTTTATGGACCGGGCCCATAAGGCCCTCAGGCTTCCTCCTCAACCACACAAATCCCCCAGGGATGTGATTTGCAGAATGGCCAACTTCCAAACCAAGGAAAAGATCCTTGCAGCCGCCCGGAAGGCAAATAGGCTTGAACATGAAGGGTCATTAATAGCAATATATCAGTATTTATCGCCCATGACACTTAAAAGCCGACGCCACCTAAAACCTCTATTAGATGTGCTAAGAGACAAAAACATCACCTACAGGTGCCTCCACCCGTTTGGCCTTTTGATCAATTTCCCTGTCAGAAAGATCGTCTTCCGATCGCATGTTGACCTCCGGAAGGCTTATGAGGCATTGGAGGTTGAAGACCTGGATATCATGGATTGGTGCCCGGCCCAAAACATAGCGGACTTACCGTCTCTCCCACAATTCATGCCATGGACTTCCACAAGTCCCGCAAAATCGGGGAAACACAGCACCACCTCTTCTAGATTTACACCCAAGAAGCGGATCCATGTCGACCAACTATCCGATACCTGAGTTCCAGTTCAAGGACTTAAGTATATAATGTTTGCACTTTACCTGGTTCCTCTTCAGTTGAGATATGCCTAGTTCTTTTTCTTGTTCTGGCGTCCTCCTGTCAGGAACTGCATCGGTTCACAATACTGCTTTACATCTGCAGGGACCCTTGTTCCCAATCTTTGGCTCCCCCATACCTACAGCTGACCTATGAGACCCCTGTGTTTTTAACCTGAGAGTCTTGTCCTATACAATTATGCCTCTAACCTACTGCTGAACTCTTCCCTATTCCTGGGGAATGATTGTCATCTGTGCCTAGCTTATATATGGCTACCTATTACTTTTTTCTCTAGCTCATGGTCATCCGCGAGCCTGGAATATAGTTATCGGCGTTATGATGGAAGTTCTCCTCCTCCCATCCCTTGGGTTTTACGCCCCTAAACCTACTGGTTGTGCCTAATATACTTTGTTACTATGGCTTAACGCTCCAGATACATACTCAGGCTTAAATTTATGTTTTTGTTCTTTTTGGTTGTTCTCTTCTTCTCTTTCTTCTTTCTCTCTCTTTTCCCCTCCCTCCCTCTCTCCCATTGACCCCCTCCCCTGCCCTCTTTAGGGCAGCTACTCTACGATTCTAGACCCCTTGGGAGATCAACGAGCCATGCGTTTGGGAAACGTCTCATGGAAATATCACCAGAAGCCTCTCTACTCTACTTTATGTATTTATGATGGCTGACACGACCTTCTGTTCCTTTTAATGTCAAGGGTTTTAACACACCCAAGAAGCGCTCCCAGGTGTGCCGCTTCCTGCAAAAAAAACTAGTTGGGATTGCCCTGTTACAGGAAACCCACTTTAGAGTGAACCATATCCTGAGGCTCTCCCATCACATATACTCCCAGTGGTACCACAGCCCATCAACCTCCTCGGCATGCAAGGGAGTGAGTGTGGCGATACACCGAAATCTTCCCTTCTCGCTTTGTTCTTCCAGAATGGATCCAGAGGGCAGATTTTTGTTTATCAAAAGCACACTAGGCTCTGAACTATACACCATTGGTAATATATAAGCGCCTAACATTCACCAGACGGAATGGCTCATTGATACTATAGACTCCTTTCTGGTATACGCAGAGGGTTGTATAATCCTTGGGGGAGATACTAATTTAGTGGTTGACCCTACCCACGATTCGTCCTCTATAAGCAAGTCTCTTTTGAACAACAAATCCAATAGATTGATTCTCTCTGAAATTAAAATCTCAAGCCCTTTCCGATATGTGGCGCTCCTTCCACCCGAATGACAGGGACTATTCCTTTTTCTCACACCCCCACCAGACGTACCATAGACTTGACTACCTATTTGTCCCAAGTAACCAACTACACCTGTAAATCTGCGGTAATAGGTTCTATAACTCTATCCGACCATGCCCCAGTATTTATAAGATATAGTCTGCGGGGCCGTCCCAAGACAGCAACTAAGTGGCGCTTAAACTGCACCCTTCTGGATGAAGTCTCCCATGTACAGAGGATTTCCACCTCTCTAATGGAGTATTTTTACTTGAATTCCTCTCCAGATATATCACATGGCATTCAGTGCGAGGCCCATAAATCCGTGATATGCTTACATTTCATTGCCCTCAGCGCCCATGTCAACAAAGTCAGGCAGGAAAAAATTAAAACTTTACATACCCGCATTCAGCAGCTAGAAACTCAACATAAGAAATCCGCCTCGCCCCAAGTGTTTTTCCAACTGTCAGCAGCTAGAAACGATCTCCAGACTTTATTAAATGTTTACACTGCCAAAGCTTTCTTATCGTCCCAATGCAAATACTATGCCCACGGGAATAAGGCCTCCAAAGTGATGCTAGCTCAGATCAAAAAGAAGAAAGCTAAGCCCTTCATTCCACGTATCAAGTCCAAACTGGCAGCGGAGCTATGTACAACGGACCTTATAGCCCAACGATTTGCCGAGTATTACACTGACCTATACAATCTCAGGCAGACCCCCTCTCCTGAGGAGTCTGTTTTGAGAACAAAGGCAATTGACGCTTGGTTGGCCACATTACAACTCCCGACTCTCTCAAATGACCAGTCTCAAAAGTTAAACAGACCGTTCACTTTAGCTGAATTAGAAACTGCTCTCAAACGTGCCCCTCTAAACAAATCCCCAGGCCCGGACGGGCTTCCTGTCTATTATTATAGGAAATTTCGTGATACCCTCCTGCCTCACCTTCTGCAGGTATACAATGACGCCCTGCTAGGACATGCACTCCCACTACACATGCTATTAGCACACATAACCATTATACCGAAGGAAGGGAAGGACTCAGCCCAATGTTCTAGCTATAGACCAATGTCCCTATTAAACAATGACTTAAAACTCTTTGCGAGCATGATGGCCGACAGACTTAAACCTCTACTGTTGTCGCTTATATATCCTGAACAGGTGGGTTTCATTCCCGGTAGGGAAGGCAAGATAAACACAGCCCGGGTGCCCCATGTGATTCAGAGGGCGAGGCTGGTCTCCTCCCCATTTGTGCTCCCTAGCACCGACGTGGAGAAGGCTTTTGATCGCGTAGACTGGCTTTTTATGTCAAGGGTCTTACTTAAATTTGGTATTCCCCAACTATTTCTGTTGGCCATCATGTCTCTGAATGATACCCTTTCCCCATCCTTTCATATCAGCAATGGTACCCGACAGGGGTGCCCCCTGTCCCCCTTACTATTTGTTCTCACCATCGAAACGCTACTACAGGCCTTTCGTGCTGACAACAGGATCCAGTGCATTGGTATTGGACAACAGGAGCACCTCCTCACGACCTTTGCTGATTACATTTTGTTGTTTATATCAAACCCCTGTGAGGCCTTTCTGTCCATTTAAACACTTCTATCACACTTCTATCATGCTAACTTTCAAACCTTGCCTGAACAAATTGGTAAAGATATACAGTCTTGGGATATTCCATACATCTCATGGTTCGGGAGAAGGACCTTAGTTAAAACGGTAGTTATAACCAAGATTCTTTACTATATGCAAGTTCTGCCTATTCAGCTATCAGAAGTAGTGTTGAGCGAACAGTTCGAGCATCGTACCGAATTTTGAAGGTGTCCGGGACACGGACCCGAACCCGGACATTTTCAAAAAAGTTCGGGTTCGGGTTCATTGTTCGTCGATTACTTCCCGCTTTCTGAAGGGCAGCCAATCAGCTAGCGTTTTACTTCTTGCCCTAAGAGCCCATCACAGCCATGCCTACTAATGGCATGGCTGTGATTGGCCAAGTGCAGCATGTGACCCAGCCTCTATTTAAGCTGGAGTCACATAGCGCTGCACGTCACACTGCTCTGATTAGTGTAGGGAGAGGACGCAGCTTCTGTCAGGGCGAGATTAGGCAGGGTAAAGTCAGCAACAGCACCTAATGAACGGATCGATCTACAGCTGTGAATGATTGAACTTCTGCTAGTTACTTGCTCACTGGTTTTTAGGCTGCACAAAGCGTTTTTCTGTCACTTATTTTCTGGGTTGATCTGCGGCCATTTTGTGACTTGTGGTGCACCAGAACAAGCTGCCACCAAGTCCATCAATCCATCAATACTATTTTTTTTTTGCTATATCCTACATCAGGGGCTTGGCTGTGCTAATTGTCACCCCTAGAAACTCAGAATAGCAATTTCTATATTTTATTAAGGGGTTAAATACAATTGCCCAAATACCAATCCCCTAAATTTGGTGTTCCAGCTTTGGCTAGACAAGTATAATACTGTCTGCTGTCTGGCAAAGGATAGATTATTTTCTGTGGTGAAATTCAATTGCCAAAATAGCAATACCATAAATCAATGGTTTCAGCTGTGGCTGGCAAAATATAATAGTGTCCGCCAAAACATATATTTTGTTCTGGGGTGAAATTCAATTGCCAAAATAGCAATACCATAAATCAGTGGTTTTAGCTGTGGCTGGCAAAATATAATAGTGTCCGCCAAAACATATATTTTGTTCTGGGGTGAAATTCAATTGCCAAAATAGCAATACCCTGAATCTGGTGTCCCAGCTGTTGTAGGACAAGATTCATAGTGTCCGCAAAAACATATATTTTGTTCTGGGGTGAAATTTAATTGCCAAAATAGCAATACCATAAATCAGTGGTTTCAGATGTGGCTGGCAAAATATAATAGTGTCCGCCAAAACATATTGTAACAACATGGGGTCATTTAGCTCTTCCAGATCGCCGTCTTAGCGCCTTAGACGGTTGGCACACATCAAGAAGCCACTCCACCACTGTAGATTCGGGTGCAAACTGGCCACGGCCAGCTTTATTGTCACAACAGCAGTACAACAAAATCATAAAAATAAATCCTCGGCCGTCTGGCCACTGACTAAACAGTCTTTCCCTCTCTATCAGGATCTGGGTCTACCACCCAGATCCCCAAGACACATCACCAGTGCTTACCCCACACACAGGGTTAGAGGGTCCCGGCTCCCACAGGCCTGGACACAGCCTGCTCCTTTCCCAGACTGGGAGCCCTGATTGAGGAGCTCAGCCACAATTTATCCAAGCTCCTCAGCTGGCTGCTAATTATCCCCATTACCAGCCTGACTGCTGCAGACAGTGGGAAAAAACTAATTTCCCAACCTTTCTTGTTCTCACCCAGCTTTCTCTGGGTGAGATACACCACTTGAATGGCCTTCCTATGGCCTTCTGGCAGCTCCACTGCCACAATATATTTTGTTCTGGGGTGAAATTCAATTGCCAAAATAGCAATACCCTGAATCTGGTGTCCCATCTGTTGCAGGCCAAGATTCATAGTGTCCGCAAAAACATATATTTTGTTCTGGGGTGAAATTCAATTGCCAAAATAGCAATACCCTGAATCTGGTGTCCCAGCTGTTGCAGGCCAAGATTCATAGTGTCCGCCAAAACATATATTTTGTTCTGGGGTGAAATTCAATTGCCAAAATAGCAATACCATAAATCAGTGGTTTCAGCTGTGGCTGGCACAATATAATAGTGGCCGCCAAAACATATATTTTGTTCTGGGGTGAAATTCAATTGCCAAAATAGCAATACCCTGAATCTGGTGCCCCAGCTGTTGCAGGCCAAGATTCATAGTGTCCGCCAAAACATATATTTTGTTCTGGGGTGAAATTCAATTGCCAAAATAGCAATACCCTGAATCTGGTGTCCCAGCTGTTGCAGGCCAAGATTCATAGTGTCCGCAAAAACATATATTTTGTTCTGGGGTGAAATTCAATTGCCAAAATAGCAATACCATAAATCTGTGGTTTCAGCTGTGGCTGGCAAAATATAATAGTGTCCGCCAAAACATATATTTTGTTCTGGGGTGAAATTCAATTGCCAAAATAGCAATACCATAAATCAGTGGTTTCAGATGTGGCTGGCAAAATATAATAGTGTCCGCCAAAACATATATTTTGTTCTGGGGTGAAATTCAATTGCCAAAATAGCAATACCATAAATCAGTGGTTTCAGCTGTGGCTGGCAAAATATATTAGTGTCCATAAAAACATATATTTTGTTCTGGGGTGAAATTCAATTGCCAAAATAGCAATACCCTGAATCTGGTGTCCCAGCTGTTGCAGGCCAAGATTCATAGTGTCCACAAAAACATATATTTTGTTCTGGGGTGAAATTCAATTGCCAAAATAGCAATACCCTGAATCTGGTGTCCCAGTTGTTGCAGGCCAAGATTCATAGTGTCCGCCAAAACATATATTTTGTTCTGGGGTGAAATTCAATAGCCAAAATAGCAATACCATAAATCAGTGGTTTCAGCTGTGGCTGGCAAAATATAATAGTGTCCGCCAAAACATATATTTTGTTCTGGGGTGAAATTCAATTGCCAAAATAGCAATACCCTGAATCTGGTGTTCGAGCTGTTGCAGGCCAATTGTAAATCTGTCCATAAAAGGATACCTTTCATCCAGGGCCTAAATACTAGCCCTAAAAGAGATATTCCCCTAAATCAGTGGTTACTGTTGTGCCTGGATTAGTGTAATACGCTACATAAATAAATAGGCAGATAGTGTTAGGTGCCTGTAAAAAAAGGCCTGAATTTGAAATCAATACATTGGGCCAAATATTTTTTTTATTATTGTGGTGCTTGGTGAACGGTAACAATGAGGAAAACATCTAGTAAGGGACGCGAACGCGGTCGTGGTGGTGTTAGTGTACCCTCTTGTGCTGGGAGAGGACGTGGCCATTCTGCCACAGCCACACGTCCTAGTGAACCAACTACCTCAGGTTCCAGTACCCGCCAGAATTTACAGCGATATTTGGTGGGGCCCAAGGCCTGAGCAGGTACAGGTGCTAGTCAATTGGGTGGCCGACAGTGGATCCAGCATGTTCACAACATTATCTTCCACCCAGTCTTCTGCTGAAAGCGCACAGGTGGCACCAGAAAACCAAGCCTATCAGTCTGTCACATCACCCCCATGCATATCAGGGAAACTGTCAGAGCCTCAAGTTATGCAGCAGTCTCTTATGCTGTTTGAAGACTCTGCTGGCAGGGTTTCCCAAGGGAATCCACCTAGCCCTTCCACAGTGTTGGAAGACATAGAATGCACTAATGCACAACCACTGATGTTTCCTGATGATGAGGACATGGGAATACCACCTCATCGGTGTCCGCACGTCTCTGATGATGACGAAACACAGGTGCCAACTGCTGCGTCTTTCTGCAGTGTGCAGACCAAACAGAAGGTCAGGAAGGAAGACTGTGTGGAAGACGATGCAGGGGACGATGAGGTCCTAGACCCCACATGGAATGAAGGTCGTGCCACTGACTGTTATAGTTCAGAGGAAGAGGCAGTGGTGAGACCGAGCCAACAGCGTAGAAAAAGAGGGAGCAGGGGGCAAAAGCAGACCAGCTGCCGCCAAGAGAGTTCGCCTGCTACTGGCCACGGCCACCAGGGACCGAGCACCCCAAAGGCAGCTTCAAGGAGTTCCCTGGCATGGCACTTCTTTAAACAATGTGCTGACGACAAGACCCGAGTGGTTTGCACGCTGTGCCATCAGATCCTGAAGCGAGGCATTAACGTTCTGAACCTTAGCACAACCTGCATGACCAGGCATCTACATGCAAAGCATGAACTGCAGTGGAGTAAACACCTTAAAAGCAAGGAACTCACTCTGGCTCCCCTGCTCCCTCTTCTGCTGCTGCCTCGGCCTCTTCCTCCGCCTCGGGAGGAATGTTGGCACCTGCCGCCCACCAAACAGAGGATGTGCCACCGACAACACCACCTGCGTCACCAAGCATCTCCACCATGTCACACGGCAGCGTTCAGCTCTCCATCTCACAAACCTTGGAGAAAGCGTAAATTCCCACCTAGCCACCCTCGAGGCCCTGGGCCTGAATGCCAGCATTTCTAAACTACTGGCCTTTGAAATGCTGTCATTCAGGCTGGTGGACACAGACAGCTTCAAACAGCTGATGTCCATGGCTGTCCCACAGTATGTTGTTCCCAGCCGCCACTACTTCTCCAAGACAGCCGTGCCTTCCCTGCACAACCAAGTATCCGATAAAATCAAGTGTGCACTGTGCAACGCCATCTGTGGCAAGGTCCACCTAACCACAGATACGTAACATAGTAACATAGTAACATAGTATATAAGGCCGAAAAAAGACTTTTGTCCATCCAGTTCGACCTGTTTCCTGCAAGTTGATCCAGAGGAAGGCAAAAAAAACCTGTAAGGTAGAGCCAATTTTCCCCACTTAAGGGGAAAAAATTCCTTTCCAACTCCAATCAGGCAGTCAGAATAACTCCCTGGATCAACGACCCATCTTTAGTAGCTATAGCCTGAAATATTATTACGCTCCAGAAATACATCCAGGCCCCTCTTGAATTCCTTTATTGTACTCACCATCACCACCTCCTCAGGCAGAGAGTTCCATAGTCTCACTGCTCTTACCGTGAAGAACCCTTTTTTATGTTTGTGTACAAACCTTCTTTCCTCCAGACGCAGAGGATGTCCCCTCGTCACAATCACAGTCCTGGGGATAAATAGATGATGGGAGAGATCTCTGTACTGACCCCTGATATATTTATACATAGTTATTAGATCTCCCCTCAGTCGTCTTTTTCTAGAGTGAATAACCCTAATTTTGATACCCTTTCAGGGTACTGTAGTTGCCCCATTCCAGTTATTACTTTAGTTGCCCTCCTCTGAACCCTCTCTAGCTCTGCTATGTCTGCCTTGTTCACGGGAGCCCAGAACTGTACACAGTACTCCATGTGTGGTCTGACTAGTGATTTATAAAGTGGTAAGACTATATTTTCATCACGGGCATCTATGCCCCTTTTGATGCAACCCATTATCTTATTGGCCTTAGCAGCAGCTGCCTGACACTGGTTTTTACAGCTTAGTTTGTTATTTATTAAAATTCCTAGATCCTTTTCCATGTCAGTGTTACTGAGTGTTTTACCATTTAGTATGTAATGGGTGACTTGCATTATTCCTTCCCATGTGCATAACTTTACATTTGTCAGTGTTAAACCTCATCTGCCATTTCTCTGCCCAAGCCCCCAATCTATCCAGATCCCTCTGTAGCATAAAACTGTCCTCTTTAGTGTTAATTACTTTACACAGTTTAGTGTCATCTGCAAAAATTGATATATTACTGTGCAAGCCTTCTACAAGATCATTAATAAATATATTGAAGAGAATAGGGCCCAATACTGAACCCTGAGGTACCCCACTAGTAACCGTGACCCAATCTGAGTGTGTACCATTAATAACCACCCTCTGTTTTCTATTACTGAGCCAGTTACTTACCCACATACAGATATTTTCTCCTAGTCCAAGTGTTCTCATTTTATATACTAACCTTTTATGAGGTACAGTGTCAAATGCTTTGGAGAAGTCCAGATATACGACATCCATTGATTCGCCGCAGTCAAGTCTAGAACTTACCTCCTCATAGAAACTGATTAAATTAGTTTGACATTACCGATCCCTCATGAAGCCATGCTGATATGGTGTAATTTGTTAACAGTTTACCCACAACAGATGTTAAACTTACCGGCCTATAATTTCCAGGCTCTGTTTTTGGACCTTTTTTGAATATTGGCACCACATTTGCTATACGCCAGTCTGGTGGAACATTCCCTGTCAGTATGGAGTCCGTGAATATCAAAAATAAGGGTCTGGCTAGGACATCACTTAATTCCCTTAGGATACGGGGGTGTATGCCATCCGGTCCTGGCGATTTGTCTATTTTAATCTTTTTAAGTCGCTGCTGTACTTCTTCCTGGGTCAGACAGGGCACTTTTAAAGGGGAATTTACTTTTACATTTTGCATTTCATCTGACAGTTTATTTTCCTCAGTGAAAACAGTGGTGAAGAAAATATTTAATAGCTTGGCTTTATCCTCGTCGCTTTCTGCAACTCCCCTCATTGCTATGTAGAGGGCCGACTCCTTCAGGTTTATATTTTTTACCATTTATATAATTGAAAAACATTTTAGGGTTAGTTTTACTCTCTTTGGCAATTAATCTCTCGGTCTCTAGTTTGGCAGTTTTTATTAGTTTTTACATATTCTATTTTTTTCCTTATAGTTTATCAGTGCTTCCTGGCTCCCCTCCTGTTTTAGTGATTTATATGCTTTCTTTTTGTCATTTATTGCTTTTTTTACGGTTCTATTTATCCACATTGGTTTCTTCTTATTTCTTAACCTTTTATTTCTATAAGGTATGCATCGATCACAATTAGATGTTACAATGCTTTTAAAAATCTCCCATTTTGTGGTTGTATTTTTATTTTTGAGGACTATGTCCCAGTTAATTGGGCCTATGGCCTCTCTTAGTTGGCTAAATTTTGCTTTTTTGAAGTCCGGTATTCTTGTTCCTCCCTGTAGAAACTCTCGTTTGAAGGATAATTGGAAGGTTATTACTTTATGGTCCAGTAAGGACCAGTAAGCACGGCCAGGGACGCTATATCTCCCTAACTGCACACTGGGTAAATGTAGTGGCGGCTGGGCCCCAGGCGGAGAGTTCCTTGGCGCACGTCCCTCCGCCGCCAAGGATCGCAGGGCATCATTCTTTGCCTCCTGTAACCTCCTCCTCCTACTCGGCTTCCTCCTCCTCTGCTTCCACTAGCTCTTCCAGTCAGCCACACACCTTCACCACCAACTTCAGCACAGCCCGGGGTAAACGTCAGCAGGCCATTCTGAAACTCATATGTTTGGGGGACAGGCCCCACACCGCGCAGGAGTTGTGGCGGGGTATTGAACAACAGACCGACGAGTGGTTTCTGCCGGTGGGTCTCAAGCCCGGCCTGGTGGTGTGCGATAATGAGCGAAATCTCGTCGCAGCTCTGAGACTAGCCGGTTTGACGCACATCCCTTGCCTGGCGCATGTGCTGAATTTGGTGGTGCAGAAATTCATTCACAACTACCCCGACATGGCGTTCACATCCTGCCGCTGCTCGCCTTTCTGCGCTACAGTGGAACTTCGGCCTTCCCAATCACCGCCTCATATGCAACGTGCCCACCAGGTGGAACTCCACCTTGCACATGCTGGAGAGACTGTGCGAGTAGCAGCAGGCCATAGTGGAGTTTCAGCTGCAGCACGCACGCGTCAGTCGCACTGCGGAACAGCACCACTTCACCACCATTGATTGGGCACCATGCGAGATTTGTGTGCCCTGTTGCGCTGTTTCGAGTACTCCACCAACATGGCCAGTGTCGATGACACCATTATTATCATTACAATACCACTTCTTTGTCTCCTTGAGAAAACTCTTAGGGCGATGATGGAAGAGGAGGTGGCCCAGGAGGAGGAGGAGGAGGAGGATAAGGGGTCATTTTTAGCACTTTCAGGCCAGTCTGTTAGAAGTGGCTCAGAGGGAGGTTTTTTGCAACAGCAGAGGCCAGGTACAAATGTGGCCAGCCAAGGCCCACTACTGGAGGACGAGGAGGATGAGGAGGAGGTGGAGGAGGATGAGGATGAAGCAGGTTCATAGCGGGGTGGCACCCGACACAGCTCAGGCCCATCACTGGTGCGTGGCTGGGGGGATACGGAGGACGATGACGATACGCCTCCCACAGAGGACAGCTTGTCCTTACCTCTGGGGAGCCTGGCACACATGAGCGACTACATGCTGCAGTGCCTGCGCAACGACAGCAGAGTTGCCCACATTTTAACGTGTGCGGACTACTGGGTTGCCACCCTGCTGGATCCCCGGTACAAAGACAATGTGCCCACCTTACTTCCTGCACTGGAGCGTGATAGAAAGATGCGCGAGTACAAGCGCACGCTGGTAGACACGCTCCTGAGAGCATTCCCAAATGTCACAGGGGAACAGGTGGAAGGCCAAGGCGAAGGTAGAGGAGGAGCAAGAGGTAGCCAACAGGGGCAGGGTTAGCATGGCAGAAATGTGGAAAAGTTTTGTCTCCACGCCACAGCTAACTGCACCACCACCTGATACAGAACGTGTTAGCAGGAGGCAGCATTTCACTAACATGATTGAACAGTACGTCTGCACACCCCTCCACGTACTGACTGATGGTTCGGCCCCATTTAACTTCTGGGTCTCCAAATTGTCCACGTGGCCAGAGTTAGCATTTTATGCCTTGGAGGTGCTGGCCTGCCAGGCGGCCAGCGTTTTGTCTGTACGTGTATTCAGCACGGCAGGGGGCGTCATTACTGACAAACGCACCCGCCTGTCCACAGCCAACGTGGACAAGCTGACGTTCATAAAAATGAACCAGGCATGGATCCCACAGGACCTGTGCCTCCCTTGTGCAGAATAGACATTTATAACTGCCTCCCCCTCAACCATGTATTCTTGTACTCCGGGGCACTTCTTTATTGAATCCTCATTTTTTTAACTTTACCATGATCTTGCGGTGCAACCCAAAGTTGAATGAACCTCTCCTCTGTCTGGGTGCTGGGCCAAAATAACTGAAAGTGGCTTTCTCTAGTGGTGGGTGAAATGACGCATGATTCCTTGCTGGGGGACCTCTCTCCTCTGTCTGGGTGCTGGGGCCAAAATAACTGAAAGTGGCCTTCTCCAGTGGTGGGTGATATGACGCCTTATTCCTTGCTGTGGGACCTCTCTCCTCTGTCTGGGTGCTGGGGCCTAAATAACTGAAAGTGGCCTTTTCTAGTGGTGGGTGAAATGACGCATGATTCCTTGCTGTGGGACCTCTCTCCTCTGTCTGGGTGCTGGGCCGAAATAACTGAAAGTGGCCTTCTTCAGTGGTGGGTGATATGACGCCTTATTCCTTGCTGTGGGACCTCTCTCCTCTGTCTGGGTGCTGGGGCAGAAATAACTGAAAGTGGCCTTCTCTAGTGGTGGGTGAAATGACGCATGATTCCTTGCTGTGGGACCTCTCTCTTCGGTCTTGTTGCTGGGCCGAAATAACTAAAAAGTGGCCTTCTCCAGTGGTGGGTGATATGACGCATGATTCCTTGCTGTGGGACCTCTCTCCTCTGTCTGGGCGCTGGAGCCGAAATAACTGAGTGGCCTTCTCCAGTGGTGGGTGATATGACGCATGATTCCTTGCTGTGGGACCTCTCTCCTCTGTCTGGGTGCTGGGGCCGAAATAACTGAAATGGGCCTTCTCTAGTGGTGGGTGAAATGACGCATGATTCCTTGCTGTGGGACCTCTCTCCTCGGTCTGGGTGCTGGGCCGAAATAACTGAAAGTGGCCTTCTCCAGTGGTGGGTGATATGACGCATGATTCCTTGCTGTGGGACCTCTCTCCTCTGTCTGGGTGCTGGGGCCAAAATAACTGAAAGTGGCCTTCTCCAGTGGTGGGTGATATGACGCATGATTCCTTGCTGTGGGACCTCTCTCCTCTGTCTGGTTGCTGAGGCCGAAATAACTGAGAGTGGCTTTCTCCAGTGGTGGGTGATATGACGCATGATTCCTTGCTGTGGGACCTCTCTCCTCTGTCTGGGTGCTGGGGCCGAAATAACTGAAAGTGGCCTTCTCCAGTGGTGGGTGATATGACGCCTTATTCCTTGCTGTGGGACCTCTCTCCTCTGTCTGGGTGCTGGGGCCTAAATAACTGAAAGTGGCCTTTTCTAGTGGTGGGTGAAATGACGCATGATTCCTTGCTGTGGGACCTCTCTCCTCTGTCTGGGTGCTGGGCCAAAATAACTGAAAGTGGCCTTCTTCAGTGGTGGGTGATATGACGCCTTATTCCTTGCTGTGGGACCTCTCTCCTCTGTCTGGGTGCTGGGGCAGAAATAACTGAAAGTGGCCTTCTCTAGTGGTGGGTGAAATGACGCATGATTCCTTGCTGTGGGACCTCTCTCTTCGGTCTTGTTGCTGGGCCGAAATAACTAAAAAGTGGCCTTCTCCAGTGGTGGGTGATATGACGCATGATTCCTTGCTGTGGGACCTCTCTCCTCTGTCTGGGTGCTGGAGCCGAAATAACTGAGTGGCCTTCTCCAGTGGTGGGTGATATGACGCATGATTCCTTGCTGTGGGACCTCTCTCTTCTGTCTGGGTGCTGGGGCCGAAATAACTGAAATGGGCCTTCTCTTGTGGTGGGTGAAATGACGCATGATTCCTTGCTGTGGGACCTCTCTTCTCGGTCTGGGTGCTGGGCCGAAATAACTGAAAGTGGCCTTCTCCAGTGGTGGGTGATATGACGCATGATTTCTTGCTGTGGGACCTCTCTCCTCTGTCTGGGTGCTGGGGCCGAAATAACTGAAAGTGGCCTTCTCCAGTGGTGGGTGATATGACGCATGATTCCTTGCTGTGGGACCTCTCTCCTCTGTCTGGGTGCTGGGGCTGAAATAACTGAAAGTGGCCTTCTCCAGTGGTGGGTGATATGACGCATGATTCCTTGCTGTGGGACCTCTCTCCTCTGTCTGGTTGCTGAGGCCGAAATAACTGAGAGTGGCTTTCTCCAGTGGTGGGTGATATGACGCATGATTCCTTGCTGTGGGACCTCTCTCCTCTGTCTGGGTGCTGGGGCCGAAATAACTGAGTGGCCTTCTCCAGTGGTGGGTGATATGACGCATGATTCCTTGCTGTGGGACCTCTCTCCTCTGTCTGGGTGCTGGGGCCTAAATAACTGAAAGTGGCCTTCTCCAGTGGTGGGTGATATGACGCCTTATTCCTTGCTGTGGGACCTCTCTCCTCTGTCTGGTTGCTGGGGCCGAAATAACTGAAAGTGGCCTTCTCCAGTGGTGGGTGATATGACGCATGATTCCTTGCTGTGGGACCTGTATCCTCGGTCTGGGTGCTGAGCCAAAATAACTGAAAGTGGCCTTCTCCAGTGGTGGGTGATATGACGCATGATTCCTTGCTGTGGGACCTCTCTCCTCTGTCTGGGTGCTGGGGCTGAAATAACTGAAAGTGGCCTTCTCCAGTGGTGGGTGATATGATGCATGATTTTCTGCTATGGGACCTCTCTCCAATTGATATTGGTTAATTTTTATTTATTTTATTTTATTTTAATTCATTTCCCTATCCACATTTGTTTGCAGGGCATTTACCTACATTTTGCTGCCTTTTGCAGCCCTCTAGCCCTTTCCTGGACTATTTTACAGCCTTTTTAGTGCCCAAAAGTTCGTGTCCCCATTGACTTCAATGGGGTTCGGGTTCGGGTTCAGGATAAAGTTCGGGTCGAGTTCGGATCCCGAACCCAACCATTTTCGGGAATTTCGGCTGAACTTCTTGAACCCGAACATCCAGGTGTTCGCTCATCTCTAGTTATTTTGAACCTGTATAAGTGTCTTATTTAACTTTTTTTAGTTTTTCTTAACATTCACTGCTTACAAGACATACAGATTTCCCCACACTGTATAGTAAGTTTAGAAAGTTGAACTATATTGATCTTTATGCTTGCTCCCAGGCATTACCTTCAATCAGCTCTTTTGCAGTCTAGCTGCACTAGCTCTAAGGAGCAAGCGTAAAGCTTAATGTAGTCTGACACTGTCCATTAACATAGAGTAGCAAGAGTTTTATTGAGAAAGCATCAACGATCCCCGTTGTTTTTTTTAGACCACTTTGTTAAATAAAAATACAAATGACATAGTGAGGATTACAACTGAGGTAGACTTTAGTACTGAATGATTTTATTTTCATAAATCATTATATTTTACTACTACAAATGTATTTAGATATTAAGAGGGACACTTTCCTAAGAAATGGGTATTTTTTAGGCTCAATATTCAAAGAATTTTTGGCTGTTTTTAAATACTAAATATTGTCCTCCTGTAGCAGTCAGCACAGTGAGATAAAACTCATATACTGATAGGAAACCTTTTTTTTTTTTTTTTACTGGTGCTGTGGAGAAAAGATGCTATCTGCTGGTATAATAGTAGATTTGTAGAATTGAAACAAAGGCCTGACAGATCTATTGTTTTCTTCATAGACATGCAGTTATGGCGGCTCACTTCTATTAGTAAAATGGCGGTGGTGCTCAATCCGGAAAAGCTTACCCAATGCTTCAGAAATACAATAGATAAAAGAGAATAAATGGGTGGCACTCACAACAAATGGGGTTTATGGGTATTATTTATTAGATTAGGTTATTTAAAATATCAGTTGGAGATATATTATGGCTTTTATATTTAATATTAAAAATGGTGTTCTTATTAATTCTTATTGATTATAGATTAGGATGTGCGCACTCCTTAGTATCGATAAATATTAATACATGTCCATATAATCATATAAAATACAAAAATTTATATAAAAAAGGATATAAAAAAATCATGGAGCTGTGAAGTTCATAATATTCATAAAATCATCAAATGGCTGCCACAGATTGAGACAAATGTGGTCAGTTGAGGGATCCAATGGAAGGCCGCTGTTTGATTGCCTTGATTATAAAGTGGTTACTTGGTATTAAATGATTGTTGCCCTCTAGATGTTATTTTCTCACCTTATGAGCTTTTAGGCAGGATCTCAACCTGAAAGAGAAGTATCAAGGGTTCAAATGTTTGGTACGTTACCTTCAGGGCAGGTTCTTCCTGTGTCTGTTGTATCCGTCGGTGTAGCGAGTGGTGTCCTTGCTACGCGCACAGTACGCACGAGTTCGGCTGCTTCGTGAGCCACGGTTCTTAGCCTGGTGATGTCACTTCCTAGTGGTGGTGTAGTTTCCCCGCAGTCAGTGTTCCACGGAATTCGTGGGCTACTGAAATTGGCCGGCTCCCGGTGTATTCCGCGGTCTTTTAGTTGTCACAAGATATATTGGCCAATATAATAATTTTCAATATGGGACTTGTGGCTACTAACTCCCCATACGCGTTTCAGAGTCTCAAACTCCTTCTTCAGTGGGTGTTCTCTTCATAGACCTAGATAAACATGTGCATAGAAGAGCATTGCACTTATAAATCCAGAGATGAGCGAACCAGTCGAGATTTGTTTCGGGTCCGGTTACCCATATTTTTTAAAACGTTCAGTTCGGACCCAAATCGATTTGTGCTGACCTGAAGTTGCTGCAATTGCTCTGAAAGTTGGTATATAACCCCCTCTAGCCTCCTCCTACTCATAATTTTTTTTAGAAAAACTTGCTGTTGCTATCCCTTTTCATTTATTTTATTTGATTCCCCCCCCCCCTCCCCACGCCTTCCCCTCCCCAAGCCTTCCCCTCCCCAAGTTCTGGCATGCAATGACCGCATAGCAAATGACATTTGAACAACACTGACATACATATATATGGGTAAAGGCATATTTGACAGTGTTGACATACAGTGTGTTTAAAAAAGCCGCATGCCGGCACTTGTCTCTTGCTTTTTTATATTCTAAAGCTTCCAAAAATTGTCCCTGATTGAGCGCAGATGATGTTTAATTGCAAACGGTGTTACGAGATAAAAAAATAAAAAAAAGTGGCTAGAGGAACATGATGGTTGGTAAATGGCATTAGTGGCAAGATGCAGGCTGCGGCAGCAGCTGTACAGAACTTGATGGTTGTCAAGTGGCATTAGTGGCATGATGCAGGCCGCAGCAGCATCCATACAGAACGTGATGGTAGGTAGACAGACAGAAGAGTGGCAAGATGGAGCAGCGGCAGCAAGAAGAGGTCTATTGATTGCATTTAGCCTGCCTGTACTGTGAGGAAATTTCTGTATTAATACAGTAATCATGCATTGTGCCTTAAACAAATTTAACTGCTTCCCCCCCTCCCAAGAAAACAAAAAAAATTCAACTGTGTGGAATGTGATTACACGGAAACCAACCCTCAGGCATTAGAGGCAGTTGCTCCAACCTTGCCTGGACTGTGAGAAAATGGCTATATTGATGCAGTAATCCACTTCAAAAGATTTTTACAGAGGGGGGAAAAACGTTTTAAAATGTCATCCATGTTAATTCCCGCCCCCAAATAATTAAAAAATTTGAAGCGTGTTAACGCCCCCCTTAAAAAAAAATGTTTACATTCCAACTGTGTTGAAAGGGAATACACAGAAACTAACAATTGAGAGGCATTAGTAGCATGATGCAGGCTGCCGCAGCAGTAGCCATCCAGATCATGATAATAGGCAGACAGACAGCAACAGTAGCAAGATGGGGTACTGCCAGCAAGGCAAGGTAGGCGAGGTTTATACATTGGAAATTGGAATCAGCCTGAGGAGTGTGAAAATCCTCCTGAATCTAGGCTTTCTTTATCGTAGGAAAAAGAGAAGAAAAAAAAAAAAAAAACGAGAAAAAAAAAAAAAAACAGGCAGTTCAGGTGGCACTACTGTTCTACAGAGAATGTTCCTCACAAACGCTCTGGAAGGGTGGCACGTAAACCAGTGTCTTGTCAGCTAATAGTGGTGCTCTGCTCCGGCGTACTAGGTGCAGACTTGCAAGCATGAATGAGAGAGAAGGAGATGAAGCGGCACTCACCAGCTGTATAAAAGTATACCTTTATTGAATCCTCCAAAAGACAGAAGGCGATGAGGTAGCGGGGGCGGACGCCTTATCATGCGGCTGGACGGGGGCGACGGCCGTTTCGCGCTTCACCTAGCGCATCGTCAGGCCACTGTGGCCTGACGATGCGCTAGGTGAAGCGCGAAACGGCCGTCGCCCCCGTCCAGCCGCATGATAAGGCGACCGCCCCCGCTACCTCATCGCCTTCTGTCTTTTGGAGGATTCAATAAAGGTATACTTTTATACAGCTGGTGAGTGCCGCTTCATCTCCTTCTCTCTCATTCATGCTAGGCTTTCTTTATTTTGATAAAAGTGATGTTTTGGACACTGGTCGGAGGACAACTTGTTCCTGGTGCTGAAATCCCTCTCCTAGATAACACATGGAAAAACTGCTCTATCATGTTGAGGAGATTGGAATGACTGATGCTTCGGCTTTTGCTGCACATGGCAGCGGGAGGGGGATGACTTTGCGGGGGGGAGGGGGGGGGGGTTTAAACACGCTTGCAGCAGGTGTTTGCTCGCCATATGCTGTGGCAAGCTACGTACCCAGTTTTTCCTGGTAGTGATGTCATTCGTCCTCCCTTTCTGCCAGAGGAAAACCTTCACCCATTTTAACTTGGTATCGAGGGTCTAGAAGCATTGTTATCCATTTATCATCAGACTGCTTGATGTCAACGATATGCCTGTGACTGCGTAAGCAAGCCAGCATACAGATGGCCATTCTGCCCAGCGTGGCTGAGGAGCCACTTCTTTCTGGCTCCACCTCCAAGGTGTCTTGGCCGGTGCCATCCTTATCATAGTCCTCTTACTCCTCCATGACCTACTTCTCTTTTTGTGGCAGCTCCTCATCCTCATCCTCCTTGATGGAGGACATTAGAAGGCTTAGAATTTTAGAACCAATTTTTCAAATTTTCAAGAAATTTTCCAAAACCATTTTTTTAAGCACCAATTCAGTTATAAAGTGATTTTGAGGGGCTTACATAATAGAAACCACCCATAAATGACCCAGTTTTTGAAACTACACCCCTCAAATTATTCAAAACTTTGTTAACCCTTGAGATGTTCCACAAAAAGTAAAATAAAATGGAGGGGAAATGTCTAAATTTCATTTTTTGTGCAGATCTTTTATGTCAATCAATTTTTCTTGCAACACAGCAATGGTTAACAGCAAAATAAACCTCAATATGCATTACTCTGATTCTGCAGTTTACAGAAATACCTTGTATGTCGTGATTCTGCTTTTCATATTCCAACGCTTCAAAAAATTGTCCCTTATCAGGAACAGATGATGTTTAAACACACACGGTGTTATGGGATAAAAAATAAATACAAAAAGTTGCTTGGGGGACCAAGCATCCAAAAATTATGCCTTGACAGGAATGCCTGCCCACACGACACACACAAGTGTTGATTGTCAGAAAATGTGGGTCCTTGTGAACAAGGCTAAAAAAAATCTCCCTTTTATTTAGGAGCAGCAGCAGTTCTGTGTGGATGTGTTAAGGGTACGGTATGGATATAGTGGCATGCAGCTGCAATTATGGCAGCAGCAGGAGCAGTATAGCATAGAACATACAAAGCTCTTTATGGGTAGTACTAGAAGTAGCAGTAGTAATAGAAGTAGTAGTGATAATGGCGGCAGATATCTTGTGTTAATGGTGTTGGCAGTAGCGGATTACTAGTGAGGAGCAGCTGCAGCAGCAGCCATATGGTAAATGTTGGCAGGCAGCAGTGTGATGGAGGCAGCAGCCACCTTACATAAGATGATGGTTGACAGTTCGCAGCAGTAGCATGATGACAGCGGTGGCACGATGAAGCCGACAGCAGGAGCAGTATCAGCCGTACGGAACATGATAGTTGGAAAGTGGCATAAGTGGCATCATGCAAGCCGCAGCAACAGAGACAGACAAGCAACAGTGGCAATATGGGCCACCTCCAACAAGGCGAGATTTAATAATGGGAATTAGCCTGAGGAGTGAAAAAATGTGGGTATTGATGCAGTAATCACATACATATTCTGCTTAATTAAATTGAACCCCCCCAAAATTTTTAAATTTAAACCATGTGGAAACTGAAAATATATAAACCGTAGATTGAGGCTTGACACTCAATTTCACCTTAATACACACAGGTAGATTGCTGCCACACCTTGGGTATTGCTGCAGTAATCATGTATATATGCAGCTTAAATAAACTGAACCCCCTAAAAATATTGCAACCATGTGAAAAAAATATATATGTAAAAAGAAGATTGAGGCTTGAGGCTCAAATTCACCTGAATATAAACAAGAAGATTGCTGCCAAAACTTAGGTATTACTGCAGTAATCACATATATATGCAGCTTATTTAAATTGAACCCCCCCAAAAAATGACCTAGAACAATAATGTGAGTGAGGCTCTAATGGCAAAAGCCACACATGCAAGCCTCCACAAGAAAAATTGTATTGCGAGCCACAGCTGACCGAGCCATGCGAGCGGGCCTAAAGGCAGAAAAATACATGGAACCTACTGTGGCAGGACCATGCAGCCGACCTAGAATGGCGGAGTTATGTGTGTAAAATTTAAACTGTGAAGCCCTGCGTGAGAGACTAATGGGGGGGCCAAGCGTGAGAGACTAATGACGGAGCCAAGCATGAGAGAGACTAATGGCGGAGCCGCGTGAGAGAGACTAATGGCGGAGCCAAGCTTGAGAGACTAATGGCGGAGGTATGTGCTTGAGAGACTAATGGCGGAGCCACGTGAGAGAGACTAATGGCGGAGCCAAGCGTGAGAGAGACTAATGGCGGAGCCAAGCGTGAGAGAGATTAATGGCGGAGCTATGCGTGAAAGAGACTAATGGCGGAGCTATGCGTGAGACTAATGGCGGGGCCATGCGTGAGAGAGACTAATGGCGGGGCCATGCGTGAGAGACACTAATGGCGGAACCATGTGTGAGAGACACTAATGGCGGAGCCGTGTGTGAGAGACGCTAATGGTGGAGCCATGCGTGAGAGACTCTAATGGCGCAGCTATGCGTGAGAGACTCTAATGGCGGAGCCATGCGTGAGAAACTCTAATAGTGGAGCCATGCGTGAGAGACTCTAATGGCAGAGCCATGTGTGTAAACATAAACGGAGAAGCCATGCGTGAGAGACACTAATGGCGGGGCCATGCGTGAGAGACTCTAATGGCGGGGCCATGCGTGAGAGACTCTAATGGCGGAGCCATGTGTGTCAAACTTAAATGGAGAAGCCATGAGTGAGAGACTCTAATGGCGTAGCCATGAATGCGAGACTAATGGCGGATAATTATTATTATTTTTTTATATAAACCACTTATGCAGCACCAGTATGACTTGGGGACTCGCATAACCATGACCCCCTCCGACAGTGAACCTAGGACACTAACCAGCCTACAACCATATTGTCATAGGCCCCGCAGAGCCTTGATGCTGAAGCGGTCATCGGGCCCCCGAAGCCAAGACTGAACTGGATGACATTACAGTGACGATAAGTAATTAAAATGTGAGCCAGACCTGAAGGGATATGCATAGACATTAGTGAACCGAACCACGTACATAAATAAAACATTAAACCAACCGTGAAATTGAACAGATGGGAGAAAAATAAGAGCCAGAGGCATTACAGTTCGCTAAGAGAAGACCCTTATTGTGACAAACGAATGAACAACTTGTGAAACATAGTAGGAGCTTACTCCTATTGGCCCACTGACCGCTGAGGGACTGTATGGTGAACTGGGGCAGGAGACCAATGCGAACCAGAAGTAAAAGAAAACCAGTCTGAGTGAATGCGAACCAGGACTAAAGAATGGCACAATTTTTATTTTTTTTTCCATAGAAGTGAAACAGAAAAAGTAGGCCTATGGAATGTAACAACCAGTGAGGAAAGAAACGTAAACCTGAAAGAAAGCAGTTATGTTTATCGGGAAAACGGTATCCGAGCGGTGTGCTGACTGCCCTAGTGAAAATACTGAGTAAACCATGATGTAGCAATGAAAAGGAAAATGCAGCTTTAAGATGGAAGAGTATAACATCTGATGTAAGAACAGGTGGGTGAATGCAGCTCTGGATGTGAGTGGTGCCTAAAAACATGGTATGGGCCCAGCTCTGAGCATGAAGAGCAAGTTATAACACAGCCGTGTTATGAATGCAATCTGAAAGTGAGCAGAGTATTATTGTGATGCAACAGAAAACGCATGAACGTAGCTCTAGTAGTGAATGGAGTATAGGAAAAAATGTAAATGCAGACACATGGACGTAGCTTTTGAAGGTAACAAACCTAACCATGATCAATCGACCATTAGCGCCCAACCTCCTTCGCCCCAGAGCGCTACAAGTCACGGACCGTGTATCCAAGTCCGATCCTACCGTGAATGCCAGCACTCGCCTGGCACCCTCTGCCATTGCCCAGGCGCGAACGAACCTCCACATAATGCTGCAGGTATTTTTTTTTTTTAAATGATGGTCACCACAACACCACCTCATGCTCCACTAAGAAAAACATAAACGTGGTTGAACATAAACCCTGATGCAACGCCAATTAATCGACATAATAGTGCACCTATAAACATAGCAGAGAACCGCTGACATATGCATGCCCATAACATACAGTTTATAGACACTCTATACACTTACATACAAGAGCATCAGAACTGAAATACAGGTGCCTTGACCAATCTGCTTGTGTCCCCATATACAGACCACTGATACACATTTACCAACACCTTGCATGTCTGGCGCTAACTGCGGACGTGCTCCCCACATGTAAAACAGGTGACAGAAAAACATGCACCTTTTTTTTTTTATTATTAACGACCATTGATGCATGACCCTTCCAGAGAGATAACTAAATAATACCATCACTTATACACAGCGTGCGTAGCTTGGAGACAAGCTTCCCGTATGAAACAGATATCAGAAAACATGCGACAATACCTACTCTAGGCGCATGATGCACCAATAACTATATGCAATAGCTCCCAACAAGCCCCTAAACAGCCGGACAAAAATACAAACAATAGTCATTTGACCATTAGCGCCCAACTCCGCTTCGTCCCAGAGTATTGCGAATCGCATACCGCACTGTGGGTCCCGTGCCAGCAAGGGAGATTCTACAGTGAATGCCAGCATTCACCTGGCACTTTCTGCCGATGCCCAGGCGTGAATGAGCCTCCACATGATACTGCTGCGTTTTTTTTGTTTTTTTTTATCGACCATTGAAACACAACACAAACACAGCGTGCATAGCTTGAGCGAACTGCAGACACGCACCCCACATGTAAACCAGGTATCATAAACATACAACCATACCTACTCTAAGCGCATGCTACCCCAATAACTGTAGACAGTGTCCCCCACAGGCCTCTGAATAGCCAGACAAACAATACTAACAACAATCGCTTGACCATTAGCGCCCAAACTCTGCTTCATCCCAGAGCGCTACATATCGCGGACCGCAGCGTGGGTCCCGTGCAAACCACTCTGATCCTACCATGAATACCAGCGCCCTCCTGAGACATTCTGCCGTCGCCCAGCCGTGAGGAGTCTCTATACCATGCTGCTGTATCCTAGAGCTGACCCAGAGGTAGTGAAATCAGTCGAATCGGCGTCAGCCTGGGCCCACAGGTGCCTATAAATAGCCTAGTAAGCAGCCAGCCTGGGCCCACAGGTGCATATAACTAGCCTTGTAATCAGCCTCCCCTTCAACAAATACAGCAATATATTTGCTTAATACTAAATTTGGATCTCACTGCACCACTACTAAATTTGCTGACATATTTTTGGATTTGCAGTAAAGTTGTTCAATTTCTGTATAGGCGACAAAACTCCTGTCTTCTCTTTCCCTGTTTGCCAGCTGCCCTGCTTGTTCGCCCTGCTTGTCCCTATTCTACACAATACACACATTTCTTGTTTGGAAACCTAGCCTTTCCCTTAAGTCTCTCTGTCGAAAGCTTAATTGACTTCTAATTGTTCCTGATTGATTTCTGATTCTCCTTGACTCCCTAAGATTGTTTTCCTGGTAGACACTGTAAGATCCAACCACCCTTATTCACAGCCCAGCACAGAATAACATTCTGCTAGGCCACCTCCCTACCTGCTGCAGCACTGATAGGCTCATCCAAGCTGTCTGTCAGCATGGGTGCTAATCAGGGCAAGCCCGCCTCCCAACTTCCTCTAAGGGTTATGTAAGAGCACTTCTTCTTTCTCCCAAGTATTTTTATCCTGACGACATGTGCACAAAAATGGTGCTACGCACTGTTTTAGTGTATTAGTCTGAAACAAATCTGAAATATTTGGGTTTGTCTGGTTCCCTCATCCTTGCCTTGAATACCCAATTAACTCTTGAATTCCCTGACATATTTTGGGCTTGAATAACCAAATATTTGTCAATTTTTTTTCCATATGGTTTATTATTTTTATTTAATTTTACTTATTTTTTTTTTTTTTTTTTGTATACTCTAACTCCTAAAAGCCAGACAGAATCTATGCTTTAGTCCACTATTGGCCTTAATTTATTTTGATCTATAATATGAAGGAACTCTTTTATGGCCAGAGCTTTGGATCTGCTTGGTGTGTGCTTGTGTATGTGGAGGGAGTAGATTAGTGTTTTCTTTTTTTGTATTATTATTATTATTATTTATGGATGTGTGGCACTGTGTTTATAGAAATTGAGAAGACAGAAATAATCTAGTACTATTTCTGCTGTCTGTTCTGTTTACATCTGTCTTTCACAATCAGGTGTCCAATCTGTTTTTGTGGCATACCAGAATAAGGTTCCTTAATAATAGCTGCTGCTAGATAATTGTTGGTTATTTCGAGGTTAAAGCTGAAGTGGTGGCAAATATCAAACATGTTCAATAAATCTGTGCATGTTAACTATCATTGTAAATGCAGTTTAGTGGAGGATGAAACTGCTATAGATTGCAGAGACTATTACTAAAATGCCAAATGTGAGTTGAAATATATTTTTTCTGTGGTTGTTGTAAGTAGAGCACATAGCCTTAAAGTCATTGTCACATTGTACTTATAATGTTCAGTTCTGGGCAAAATAAACTAGGTTCAAAGTGTGAACAACAAAGGAAAGTTATTATGTCCTAAGGGAGGCATTGTTTGGAGTTTGTAGATCAGAAAGCCTGGATTTTGAAGGTCTTTTCTCATCAGTTCTCTGCTGCACAATTTACTTTAGCTATTATTTGTAAGTACTATTCTTGAGAAATTTCTAGTTGGAAACATATGTTCTATGTTACATCAACCTTAGAGATGAAATTGTTTTATGTCTAAGAGGCCAGAAGAAAAGTAGTTCTTCAGCATTTGTGTTGAACGATGTTGTTATACACACAAATGATCCTTTTAGAAGCAAGAGTCTGTGCATTTATAAGATGTTCATCTTGGAAAATGGGAAATATATAAATTCTTTTAAAACTGCTGTTTCTACTATAAAATAAAGTTTCTTCTTTGCCGAGTAGAACTGCTAAATAGAGTGTATTGGTATGTCTACGTGACAGATTTTGGTGCAAATTTTGACATAGATTTTTAAGTACACTGCAGAAAAAAGAAAGGACGTGTCGATTCTTGACACAGTTTCCACAAGGAGTGGCCACACGCAGATTAGCCCAAGTGAATAGGGCAAACTCTGCATGCAGATATGCAGCATGTACAAGTACAAATCTACAGCAACAATCCGAATGTTAGCCTTAGAGTTCTGCTGTGGATTCCACAGATTTCAGATGGAAAAATCTGCCATGGAAACATACCCTATGGCTTGTTTTGAGTTTACAAAAATAAGGTTCATTGCACACGGTTAGTTTGTGGTTCTGTTCTGGGTTCTTTTCTATTTTTCCACCAAAATGGGAATAGAATTTAGCACACAGAAAATCATATTCAATTCTTCTTGGTTTCTTTCTTTACTAGCCCAGAATCCATTCTCATTTCTGCCATGGAGGAAAAATGCAATTTTTAATGTATCTCTATAACTCTGACATTAACTGAATTTGTTTCATGGATGCTTTCTCGTTCTTAACATTAACTACCCTTAGGTAAAATGATATGCATATGCCTCCAAAAGAATAAATCTAACTTTAAAGAGCCACAGATGGGTGTCCTCAATGAGTAAACCGGTTTTCCAATTTGAAAATCTCCTCCTCACAGAGCACCTTTGACTTAAAGAAGAGTCCTTCAGAGAAAGGTCTATTAACTTTGTTAATCTATTAAAGAGAACTTGTCATGGCTAAAATGCCCCCTTAACCACCCTCATTACCTAAAAGCTGAAGTCATCTGGTTTCTAAGGATGTCCTTGGCTAATTCATCCAAGGGGAAAGATCACAGGAAAACAATTAGTATTCTGCCACACTCTGTATGTAAATGAGGAGCTTGAAGTCAAGGTGGCATTGGCCTTGATGCTTGAGTTCAAGCTTGCCACACCCTCTTGCTGCCCTATCAAGTTTGATGGCCTTGTTTTTTTTCTTTATCTACAATTCCTCATATTTCAAGCCTGTACCATAAATTTTGTTTTCTATTCCTCCGCAATGAGCCCTGCTGTAGTGTACTTGGCTTCAGAGGCTCATTGTGCAGGTGCCAAGTACACTTCAGTGGAGCTCACTGCACAGGTGCAGAAAACAAGATTGATGGAGCAGGGGTGAGATCTCCTGGGGAATCACAAATAAAGGAGAAAAAACAAGGGCATCAAACACAAACTGGTAGGAAGGGGCACAACATGCTTGACTTCAAGTGTCCAGCCCGCCTTACCCTTGAATTCAAGCTGCTTATTTGCATACGGCAGGTGGCAGAGTAAAAGTTGTTTTCCTGCAATCCGATTGGATGAATTAACTGAGGACTTCAGTTGTGAGGTACTGTGGTGGTTTCGGG
Organism: Bufotes viridis; assembly: GCA_033119425.1. Classification (NCBI taxonomy): domain Eukaryota; kingdom Metazoa; phylum Chordata; class Amphibia; order Anura; family Bufonidae; genus Bufotes; species Bufotes viridis. The sequence goes on from CM065590.1 coordinate 223,017,152, forward strand.
ACATTTTAGCAGTGACAGGTTCCCTTTAAATTCATAGTCCTAATATTGCATAGGAACATTATTTACTGTAATACCTTACATTATATTTAAAAAAAATTACACTTTCTTTTCGAGTGAGCCATTGACTTAGTGTAGGGAAGGCTTTATCTTTGTAAAGCAAACCTTTTTTAATGTGACATAGTTATGTCATTCTCTCAACAGTTATGAAGATCATCCGTAAGATGCTCTACAGGTCCTTCTAAAAAAATTAGCATATTGTGATAAAGTTCATTATTTTCTGTAATGTACTGATAAACATTAGACTTTCATATATTTTAGATTCATTACACACAACTAAAGTAGTTCAAGCCTTTTATTGTTTTAATATTGATGATTTTGGCATACAGCTCATGAAAACCCCAAATTCCTATCTCAAAAAATTAGCATATCACGAAAAGGTTCTCTAAACGAGCTATTAACCTAATCATCTGAATCAACTAATTAACTCTAAACACCTGCAAAAGATTCCTGAGGCTTTTAAAAACTCCCAGCCTGGTTAATTACTCAAAATCGCAATCATGGGTAAGATTGCCGACCTGACTGCTGTCCATAAGGCCATCATTGACACCCTCATGCAAGAGGGTAAGACACAGAAAGAAATTTCTGAATGAATAGGCTGTTCCCAGAGTGCTGTATCAAGGCACCTCAGTGGGAAGTCTGTGGGAAGGAAAAAGTGTGGCAGAAAACGCTGCACAACGAGAAGAGGTGACCGGACCCTGAGGAAGATTGTGGAGAAGGACCGATTCCAGACCTTGGGGGACCTGCGGAAGCAGTGGACTGAGTCTGGAGTAGAAACATCCAGAGCCACCGTGTACAGGCGTGTGCAGGAAATGGGCTACAGGTGCTGCATTCCCCAGGTCAAGACACTTTTGAACCAGAAACAGCGGCAGAAGCGCCTGACCTGGGCTACAGAGAAGCAGCACTGGACTGTTGCTCAGTGGTCCAAAGTACTTTTTTCGGATGAAAGCAAATTTTGCATGTCATTCGGAAATCAATGTTCCAGAGTCTGGAGGAAGACTGGAGAGAGGGAAATGCCAAAATGCCTGAAGTCCAGTGTCAAGTACCCACAGTCAGTGATGGTCTGGGGTGCCATGTCAGCTGCTGGTGTTGGTCCACTGTGTTTTATCAAGGGCAGGGTCAATGCAGCTAGCTATCAGGAGATTTTGGAACACTTCATGCTTCCATCTGCTGAAAAGCTTTATGGAGATGAAGATTTCATTTTTAAGCACGACCTGGCACCTGCTCACAGTGCCAAAACCACTGGTAAATGGTTTACTGACCATGGTATTACTGTGCTCAATTGGCCTGCCAACTCTCCTGACCTGAACCCCATAGAGAATCTGTGGGATATTGGGAAGAGAAAGTTGAGAGACACAAGACCCAACACTCTGGATGAGCTTAAGGCCACTATCGAAGCATCCTGGGCCTCCATAACACCTCAGCAGTGCCACAGGCTGACTGCCTCCATGCCACGCCGCATTGAAGCAGTCATTTCTGCTAAAGGATTCCCGAAGAAGTATTGAGTGCATAATTGAACATAATTATTTGAAGGTTGACTTTTTTTGTATTAAAAACACTTTTCTTTTATTGGTCGGATTAAATATGCTAATTTTTTGAGATAGGAATTTGGGGTTTTCATGAGCTGTATGCCAAAATCATCAATATTAAAACAATAAAAGGCTTGAACTACTTCAGTTGCGTGTAATAAATCTAAAATATATGAAAGTCTAATGTTTATCAGCACATTACAGAAAATAATGAACTTTATCACAATATGCTAATTTTTTTTAGAAGGACCTGTATATAAAGTGATCTGTTGGATGCAATTACACCAAATAAATGGCACTATGAATGGAATTCCAGGGTGCAGTATAATAGCATGTGCTGTATAATAATTACCTTGCTAATGGTACCAGCCTGAAGCCCCATCATCAAATGTCACCCTAACCAGGAGTATCACACACTGTACTGCGTTATAAAGCTCATCTTATAATAGCTCTTTATTAACCTATGGGATCCCAGCACCATTCAAGCCGTGCAGGATGTGACTTAAGTCCCAACGCCACACAGGTACGGCGCTCTGATCGGGGCCCTTCTGTTCCTGATAACAGAGCCCTGCTGTATACACCAGTATCAGTGAATACACTGATGCCGGCGCATTAACCCTTTGTATGCCATGGTCAGCACTGACCACGGCATACACATGGTTTGCAGAGTGTAAAGGCTCCCTCCCTGTCCCCATCCGGTCCCTGCGCTGTGGTGATGGGGACCCGATGGCAGGAACGGCAGCCCGATGTCTAGCACAGGCATCGAGGCTTGCCTCCTACAGAATCAGTGTATTATACGGGTAATACACTGACAGTCAATGCATTACAATACACATGTATTGTAATGCATTGTAAAGGGGATCAGACCCCTCAAAAGTTCCAAAGTGAGACAAAAATAAAAAGTTAAAAAAGGTTAAAAAGATAATATAATAATAAAATAATATATAATAAAAAGAATAAAAGTTTAAAATAAAAAAACTCCCCTTTCCCATAATACAGACATATAAAACTGTAAAAAAAAATAAAGGAAGAAAAATAGACATATTAGGCATTGCTGCATATGTAATGATTGGCTCTATAAAAATAGAACATGATCCACCCTATCAATGGAAAAAAAAATGGCTTTCAGAAAATGGAGACCCAAAACCATGATTTTTTTCAAAAATGCTTTATTATGTAAAACTGAGACAAAATAAACAAAAATAGACTTATTTGGTATTGTTGTGTACATAACTACCTGCTCTATAAAAATAGCACATGGTCTATACTGACGGTGAAACTGAATACGGTAAAAAAATAAAAAATAAAAACTGTGCCAGAACAGCCCTTTTTGGTTACCTTGCCTCACAAAAAGCATACTATTGAGCGATAAAAAATCATATGTACACCGAAACAGTACCAATAAAACTGTCTCCTTATCCTGTAGTTACCAAAATGCGGTCACTTTTTGGGAGTTTCTTCTGTAGGAGTGCATCAGTGGGTCTTCAAATGTGACATGGCAACTTAAAATTATCCCAGTGAAATCTGCCCTCCAAAAACCAAATGGTACTCTTTCCCTTCTGCGCCCTACTGTATGCCCATACAGTAGTTTACAACCACATATGGGGTGTTTCTGTAAACTTAGGGTAAACTCAGAATTAAGGTAATAAATATGGAGGTTTGGTTGTAAAGACTACTTTCACACTAGCGTTTTGGCTTTCCGTTTGTGACATCCGTTCAGGTATCTCAAAAGCGGTCCATAATGGATCATGTTTGCCCTAATACATTCTGAATATAAAAGGATCTGCTCAGAATGCATCAGTTTGCCTCCATTCAGTCACCATTCCGCTCTGGAGGCGGACACCAAAATGCTGCCTGACTTAGCAGTGCCAAACTGATCCATCCTGGCACACAATGTAAGTCAAGGAGGACACAATCTGGCACAATAGAAAATGGATCCGTCCCCCGTTGACCTTTAGTGGTGTTCAAGACCGTCATGGCTATAGAAGACAAAATACAACCAGATCCGTTCAAGACAGTTGCATGCGGTTGTATTATTGTAACAAAATCGTTTTTACAGATCCATGACAGATCCGCAAAAAACCATAGTGTGAAAATAGCCTAACCCTTGCTGTGTTAGAGGAAAAGTGCTGAAAGCGTTTTATGCCATATTTCACTGCAATACGAGAAAAATAGACGCAGTTCACATTTGATGCTATTTGACCTAAACGCGTTTATTGCCATATTTCTAGAGAAAAAGAGAAAAATAGACTTAGTTCATATTTGGTGTTGTTTGCGATAAAAGCATTTCTTGTCATATTTTACTACAACATGAGAAAAATAGACGCAGTTCACATTTGGTGTTATTTGCGCTGAAAGCGTTTCTTGTCATATTTCACTACCATATGAGAAAAATAGACTTAGTTCATATTTGGTGTTATTTGCGCTAAAAGTGTTTAATGCCATATTTTACTACTATACGAGAAAAATAGACTGTTCATATTTGGTGTTATTTGCGCTAAAAGCGTTTATTGCCATATTACAATACAATACGAGAAAAATAGACGCAGTTCACATTTGGTGTTATTTGCGCCAAAATCGTTTCTTGTCATATTTCACTACAATACAAGAAAAATAGATGCAGTTCACATTTGGTGTTATATGCGCTAAAAGCGTTTATTGTCATATTTCACTACAATACGATAAAAATAAACCCAGTTCACATTTGGTGTTGTTTACGCTGAAAGCGTTTATTGCCATATTTCACTAGAATACGAGAAAAATAGACACACTTCCCATTTGGTGTTATTTGCACTAAAAGCGTTTATTGGCATATTTCATTACAAAACGAGAAAAATAAAAGCAGCTCACATTTGGTGTTATTTACGCTGAAAACGTTTATTGCCATATTTCACTAGAATACGAGAAAAATAGACGCTTTCATATTTGGTGTTATTTGCGCTAAAAGTGTTTAAATTATTGCCATATTTCACTACAATACCAGAAATAGACACAGTTCACATTTGCTGTTATTTGCGCTAAACGCGTTTATTGTCATATTTCTACAGAAAAAGAGAAAAATATGTGCAGTTCACTTTTTCTGTTATTTACTTAGAAATTGTTTAGTGGCCATTTTTAGTCTAATATGAGAAATATATACGCAGTTCACTTTTGCAGTTATTTACGCTGAAATCGTTTTGTTGCCAGTTTTAAAACCTTCAGTTGCCTATCTCAGTAAAAAAAGAAAAATATATTTGATAATTTTAGGGGTGTTTTAATTTGCTTTTAATTTATTTAGTTCAGCTAAAAGTATGTCAGACAGAGAAGTACCAGGCCCTGCACAGGGGAGATTCTGGCGCAAGCACAGGTCACAGCAGAGTAAGGGGGCGTGGCAGCAGGGGTTTCTTCCCGATGCCTCAAGTCCACATATCAGTTAGCGGTTGTGTCTTGACCAGCAACCCAGTAGACCTGGACCTGAACTAGCAGGTGGTAGCATACTTTGACAGCACCCTGCCAGCCGTCATAAAAGATCCGCTGGACTACTGGGCAGCCAAACTGGATTTATGGCCGCAACTGGCCGAGTTTGCCCTGGAGAAGCTGTCCTGCCCGGCCAGTAGTGTGGCATCAGAGCTGGTGTTTAGTGCGGCAGGGGCCATAGTTACCCCAAGAAGAACTCGCCTGTCCACTCAAAATGTGTAGAGACTTAATTTTGTCAAGATACATCAGGCGTGGATCAGCCAGGCTTTACACCCACCAATGCATGATGCATCAGATTAGATCATTCATCTCCACTAGTGTTGAGCGAACAGTTCGAGCATAGTTCGGGTTCGTACCGAATTTTGGGGTGTCCGGGACACGAACCCGAACCCGGACATTTTCAAAAAAGTTCGGGCTCGGGTTCGTTGTTCGGCGATTACTTCACGCTTTCTGAAGGGCTGCACAGCAGCAAATCAGCTAGCGTTTTACTTCTTGCCCTAAGAGCCCATCACAGCCATGCCTACTAATGGCATGGCTGTGATTGGCCAAGTGCAGCATGTGACCCAGCCTCTATTTAAGCTGCAGTCACGTAGCACCGCACTGCTCTGATTAGTGTAGGGAGAGGACGCAGCTTCTGTGAGGGCGAGATTAGGCAGGGAAAAGTTAGCAACAGCACCTAATGAATGGATCGATCTACAGCTGTGAATGATTGAACTTCTGCTAGTTACTTGCTCACTGGTTTTTAGGCTGCACAGAGCGTTTTTCTGTCACTTTTTTTATGGGGTGATCGGCGGCCATTTTGTGACTTGTGGTGCACCAGAACAAGCTGCCACCAAGTCCATCAATCCATCAATACTAGTTTTTTTTTTTGCTATATCCTACATCAGGGGCTTGGCTGTGCTAATTGTCACCCCTAGAAACTCAGGATAGCAATTTCTATATTTTATTAAGGGGTTAAATACAATTGCCCAAATACCAATCCCCTAAATCTGGTGTTCCAGCTTTGGCTAGCCAAGTATAATACTGTCTGCTGTCCGTAAAAGGGTATATTTTTTTCTGCGGTGAAATTCAATTGCCAAAATAGCAATACCATAAATCAGTGGTTTCAGCTGTGGCTGGCCAAGTTTCATAGTGTCCGCCAAAACATATATTTTGTTCTGGGGTGAAATTCAATTGCCAAAATAGCAATACCCTGAATCTGGTGTTCGAGCTGTTGCAGGCCAATTGTAAATCTGCACAATACAAGAGATCTCAGGGATCAAATGAAACGTATGGTATCAGCCCTGACTGTTACTCAGACTGCTGTCAAAAAAATATATCAAAGGAGCAACATATATTCTAAAACGTAACTTTTACTGGTCACTTAATATAAAAATGAAGGAGAAGCCCTACACAGACAAGACACAACACACAAATGATCCGTCTGCACATGGGGCACAAGGTTGTTGTACGTAAAGAAGAGAACAGAAAGACCTGATGTGGGAGCCCTATTATAGCCCTACTTGGCCTATTGTGCCCTATGTGCAAAGAAATCACGGGGTCCAAAAAACCCTGCAAGGGGTGGCCACGTGCTGGAACCTGAACCTAGGCTCCTGACCCTAAATAGGTCTTAAGATTCCACTCTCGCAATATGGATATCAGAGTCCAGTCAGCCAGCATACAGGCAGGGAGGACAAAGTCTCCCAAGGTGCAAAAAAGAGGCGTCCCGATTGTAAATTTGTCCATAAAAGGATACCTTTCATCCAGGGCCTAAATACTAGCCCTAAAAGAGATATTCCCCTAAATCAGTGGTTACTGCTGTGCCTGGATTAGTGTAATACGCTACATAAATAAATAGGCAGATAGTGTTAGGTGCCTGTAAAAAAAGGCCTGAAATTGAAATCAATACATTGGGCCAAATATTTTTTTTCTTATTGTGGTGCTTGGTGAACGGTAACAATAAGGAAAACATCTAGTAAGGGACGTGGACGCGGTCGTGGTGGTGTTAGTGTACCCTCTTGTGCTGGGAGAGGACGTGGCCATTCTGCCACAGCCACACGTCCTAGTGAACCAACTACCTCAGGTTCCAGTACCCGCCAGAATTTACAGCGATATTTGGTGGGGCCCAATGCCGTTCTAAGGATGGTAAGGCCTGAGCAGGTACAGGCGCTAGTCAATTGGGTGGCCGACAGTGGATCCAGCATGTTCACAACATTATCTCCCACCCAGTCTTCTGCAGAAAGCGCACAGGTGGCACTTGAAAACCAAGCCCATCAGTCTGTCACATCACCCCCATGCATATCAGGGAAACTGTCTGAGCCTCAAGTTATGCAGCAGTCTCTTATGCTGTTTGAAGACTCTGCTGGCAGGGTTTCCCAAGGGAATCCACCTAGCCCTTCCCCAGTGGTGGAAGACATAGAATGCACTGATGCACAACCACTGATGTTTCCTGATGATGAGGACATGGGAATACCACCTCATCGGAGTCCGCACGTCTCTGATGATGACGAAACACATGTGCCAACTGCTGCGTCTTTCTGCAGTGTGCAGACCAAACAGGAGGTCAGGGAGGAAGACTGTGGAAGAAGATGCAGGGGACGATGAGGTCCTAGACCCCACATGGAATGAAGGTCGTGCCACTGACTTACATAGTTCAGAGGAAGAGGCAGTGGTGAGACCGAGCCAACAGCGTAGCAAAAGAGAGAGCAGGGGGCAAAAGCAGAACAGCCGCCTCCGAGAGAGTTCGCCTGCTACTGGCCACCGCCACCTGAGACCGAGCACCCCAAAGGCAGCTTCAAGAAGTTCCCTGGCATGGCTCTGCTTCAAACAATGTGCTGATGACAAGACCCGAGTGGTTTGCACGCTGTGCCATCAGAGCCTGAAGCGAGGCATTAATGTTCTGAACCTTAGCACAACCTGCATGACCAGGCATCTACATGCAAAGCATGAACTGCAGTGGAGTAAACACCTTAAAAGCAAGGAACTCACTCTGGCTCCCCCTGCTCCCTCTTCTGCTGCTGCCTCGGCCTCTTCCTCTGCCTCGGGAGGAATGTTGGCACCTGCCGCCCACCAAACAGAGGCTGTGCCACCGACAACACCACCTGCGTCACCAAGCATCTCCACCATGTCACACGGCAGCGTTCAACTCTCCATCTCACAAACCTTGGAAAGAAAGCGTAAATTCCCACCTAGCCACCCTCGAGCCCTGGACCTGAATGCCAGCATTTCTAAACTACTGGCCTTTGAAATGCTGTCATTCAGGCTGGTGGACACAGACAGCTTCAAACAGCTGATGTCCATGGCTATCCCACAGTATGTTGTTCCCAGCCGCGACTACTTCTCAAAGACAGCCGTGCCTTCCCTGCACAACCAAGTATCCGATAAAATCAAGTGTGCACTGCGCAACGCCATCTGTGGCAAGGTCCACCTAACCACAGATACGTGGACCAGTAAGCACGGCCAGGGACGCTATATCTCCCTAACTGCACACTGGGTAAATGTAGTGGCGGCTGGGCCGCAGGCGGAGAGTTCCTTGGCGCACGTCCTTCCGCCGCCAAGGATCGCAGGGCATCATTCTTTGCCTGCTGTAGCCTCCTCCTCCTACTCGGCTTCCTCCTCCTCTGCTTCCACCAGCTCATCCAGTCAGCCACACACCTTCACCACCAACTTCAGCACAGCCCGGGTAAACGTCAGCAGGCCATTCTGAAACTCATATGTTTGGGGGACAGGCCCCACACCGCGCAGGAGTTGTGGCGGGGTATTGAACAACAGACCGACGAGTGGTTTCTGCCGGTGGGCCTCAAGCCCGGCCTGGTCGTGTGCAATAATGGGCGAAATCTCGTCGCAGCTCTGGGACTAGCCGGTTTGACGCACATCCCTTGCCTGGCGCATGTGCTGAATTTGGTGGTGCAGAAGTTCATTCACAACTACCCCGACATGTCAGAGCTGCTGCATAAAGTGAGGGCCATCTGTGCACGCTTCCGGCGTTCACATCCTGCCGCTGCTCCCCTGTCTGCGCTACAGCGGAACTTCGGCCTTCCCGCTCACCGCCTCATATGCGACGTGCCCACCAGGTGGAACTCCACCTTGCACATGCTGGAGAGACTGTGCGAGCAGCAGCAGGCCATAGTGGAGTTTCAGCTGCAGCACGCACACGTCAGTCGCACTGCGGAACAGCACCACTTCACCACCAATGATTGGGCCTCCATGCGAGACCTGTGTGCCCTGTTGCGCTGTTTTGAGTACTCCACCAACATGGCCAGTGTCGATGACACCGTTATCAGCGTTACAATACCACTTCTATGTCTCCTTGAGAAAACGCTTAGGGCAATGATGGAAGAGGAGGTGGCCGAGGAGGAGGAGGATGAGGGGTCATTTTTAGCACTTTCAGGCCAGTCTGTTAGAAGTGGCTCAGAGGGAGGTTTTTTGCAACAGCAGAGGCCAGGTACAAATGTGGCCAGCCAGGGCCCACTACTGGAGGACGAAGAGGATGAGGAGGAGGTGGAGGAGGTTGAGGATGAAGCAGGTTCACAGCGGGGTGGCACCCGACACAGCTCAGGCCCATCACTGGTGCGTGGCTGGGGGGATACGGAGGACGATGACGATATGCCTCTCACAGAGGACAGCTTGTCCTTACCTCTGGGGAGCCTGGCACACATGAGCGACTACATGCTGCAGTGCCTGCGCAACGGCAGCAGAGTTGCCCACATTTTAACGTGTGCGGACTACTGGGTTGCCACCCTGCTGGATCCCCGGTACAAAGACAATGTGCCCACCTTACTTCCTGCACTGGAGCGTGATAGGAAGATGCGCGAGTACAAGCGCACGCTGGTAGAGGCGCTCCTGAGAGCATTCCCAAATGTCACAGGGGAACAGGTGGAAGCCCAAGGCGAAGGCAGAGGAGGAGCAAGAGGTCGCCAATGCAGCTGTGTCACGGCCAGCTCCTCTGAGGGCAGGGTTAGCATGGCAGAAATGTGGAAAAGTTTTGTCTCCACGCCACAGCTAACTGCACCACCATCTGATACGGAACGTGTTAGCAGGAGGCAGCATTTCACTAACATGGTTGAACAGTACGTCTGCACACCCCTCCACGTACTGACTGATGGTTCGGCCCCATTCAACTTCTGGGTCTCCAAATTGTCCACGTGGCCAGAGTTAGCATTTTATGCCTTGGAGGTGCTGGCCTGCCCGGCGGGGCCAACGTGGACAAGCTGACATTCATAAAAATGAACCAGGCATGGATCCCACAGGACCTGTGCCTCCCTTGTGCAGAATAGAAATTTATAACTGCCTCCCCCTCAACCATGTATTCTTGTACTCTGGGGCACTTCTTTATTGAATCCTCATTTTTTTAACTTTACCATGATCTTGCGGTGCAACCCAAAGTTGAATGAACCTCTCCTCTGTCTGGGTGGTGGGGCCGAAATAACTGAGAGTGGCCTTCTCCGGTTGATATGACGCATGATTCCTTGCTGTGGGACCTCTCTCCTCTGTCTGGGTGCTGGGCCGAAATAACTGAGAGTGTCCTTCTCCGGTGGTGGTTGATATGACGCATGATTCCTTGCTGTGGGACCTCTCTCCTCTGTCTGGGTGCTGGGCCGAAATAACTGAAAGTGGCCTTCTCCGGTGGTGGGTGATAGGACCCATGATTCCTTGCTGTGGGACCTCTCTCCTCTGTCTGGGTGCTGGGCCAAAATAACTGAGAGTGGCCTTCTCCGGTGGTGGTTGATATGACGCATGATTCCTTGCTGTGGGACCTCTCTCCTCTGTCTGGGTGCTGGGCCGAAATAACTGAGAGTGGCCCTCTCCGGTGGTGGTTGATATGACGCATGATTCCTTGCTGTGGGACCTCTCTCGTCTGTCTGGGTGCTGGGCCGAAATAACTGAGAGTGGCCATCTCCGGTGGTGGTTGATATGAAGCACGACTCCTTGTTGTGGGACCTCTCTCCTTTGTCTGGGTGCTGGGCCGAAATAACTGAAAGTGGCCCTCTCCGGTGAATCCTTGCAGTGGGACCTCTCTCGAATTGATATTGGTTAAATTTTATTTATTTTATTTTATTTTAATTCATTTCCCTATCCACATTTGTTTGCAGGGGATTTACCTACATTTTGCTGCCTTTGGCAGCCCTCTAGCCCGTTCCTGGACTATTTTACAGCCTTTTTAGTGCCTAAAAGTTCGGGTCCCCATTGACTTCAATGGGGTTTGGGTTCGGGATAAAGTTCGGGTCGAGTTCGGATCCCGAACCCGAACATTTTCGGGAAGTTCGGCTGAACTTCCCGAACCCGAACTTCCAGGTGTTCGCTCATCTCTAATCTCCACACAATGTCACCATGCCACTCTGTGGTATCATGCTGCTGCTGTTGCTGCCATGTCCACACTATGTCACCATGCCACTCTGTGGCCTCCTGATGCTGCCATCTCCACACTATGTCACCGTGCCACTCTGTGGCCTCCTAATGCTGCCATGTCCAAACTATGTCACCTTGCCACTCTGTGGCCTCCTGATGCAGCCATGTCCACACTACTTCACCTACTCATACTGCTGCTGTCACCTCCACACGTTGTCATTGTGCCACTCTGTGGCCTCCTCATGCTGCCACCACCTCCAGACCATGTCATTGTGCCACTTGGTGATTTCCTCATGCTGCTCTCACCTCACCACTATGTTATAGGGCCGCTCTGTGGACTTCTCATGCTGTTATTACCCTCTCCACTCTGACAGGGTCGCTATTGTCCTTGTTTGGCCTTCTTGAAACCACCATTTATTTGACCTTTCTTCTGATCGGTCAGAAGGAACGAAAAATGAGATGCACAACAGATCATTTCTGTGTAGCAGCTGTAAGGCCTGTATGGTCCCATCAGAATTGGCTTATGATTTGGTAGCCAAAAGCAGGAGTGTGTACAAAACACAGAAGACATGCAAATATTACCTTCACGTGTCCTCTCTGTTTTAGGTCCACTCCTGTTTTTTTTTTGGCATTAGCAATACTCATGGATTACTGAGCAAATGCTGACTGAGTGAAGGCGTATGCTCCCCAGACAGCATCCATTTTTTGTGGGTTATTGTTCTGATGGATCAGAGGAAGGGCAAATTAATCAGTGACGTCAACACAAACTTACTGCTGACACCATCTCCACTCTGTCGGGGGGCTCTACTTGTATAAGCGTTAAATAGAGCAGGTTCTGTAGACATCTATGTGTAATCAGCTGACGAAGGTGTTAACGGAGTGTGCTTTTCTTGACACTAACATGGACCTGCAAGGCTGAGTTCATACTTGAGTTATTTGGTCAGTTTTGGCGAATTTAAGTATACTTTATTATAATTTTAATAGAGTTTTGGTTCAACTTAATATTAAATATTTAATGAATTTACTAATAAACATTACATGTTGCCTAAGACAGGAGAGAATTGGTCAGTCTTCTTTTTATTTAACGACATGGTGTTGCGATGGAGAAAGTGTGCAAATAAAACAATTCCTCTCCACCTGGAGACGAATCCTGTCAAGATTACTGCAAGTGTGGTATTGGCTGCTCATCGACCAATAAACTTCTGGGGGCAACCTGCCTGGCATGAACAGGCCTCCATTAGCTACAGACAATGAGAATACAAAGGTTCAAGATAGCTTGGAGCCCGGAAGAGTCGCAAAGTTAGTCAAGATACAAACCACCAACCAGACCCCGGTCTCATTATCCGGTGAAAACATCACGGATTCCCAGTCATCATGGAAAATCAAAGGAGGGCATCCTTATTATATTTAATTAATTTAATAATAAAATATTTTATACATTTACTAATAAAATTTAAATTTTGTCTACAACAGGAGATAATCGGCCAGTCTTCTGTGTATTCAAAGACTTGGTGTTGCGAAGGAGAAAGCATGCAAAGGAAACAATTTCTCTCCACCTGGAGATGAATCCTGTCAAGATTGCTGCAAGTGCAGTATTGGCTGCTCATTGACCAAGATACTTCTGGGGGAGCATGTCTTGCATGAACAGGCCTCCAGTAACTACAGACAGTGAGAAGACATAGGTTCAAGATAGCTTGGAGCCTGGAAGAGTTGCAAAGTTAGTCAAGATTCAAACCACCAACCAGGCACGGTCTCATCGTCCGGTGAAAACATCACGGGTTCCCAGTCATCAAAAGGAGGGTACCCTGTGGTGCACGGAGATGGAGAGGGTCCCTGGATTCCCCCTGCACTATACGGACGTCTTATGAATGAACTGCTGCTCCCGACAGCTGCTCCTTGAAAGGTAATGGAGCGTCCCAGTCATCCGTCATCTATTTGCCCGCTGAAGGAGTATTTTGAAAATGTGTAGAAGTTGACACAGGGGCCCCACGCTGCAGATTTATCATGGAGACACCGGATTTTACAATATTAAATTATTATTTTGTGCATTAGCAATACAGATGGATTATTGAGGAAAATGTTGACCGAGAGAAGGCGTATACCCCCCAGACAGGATCCGTTTTTTGTGGTTTATTGTTCTGACGGATCAGAGGAAGGGCAAAATAACAAGTGACTTTAACACAAACTTACTGCTGACACCCTCTCTACTCTGTTGGGGGGTGGGGGGTTCTACTTGTATAAGCGTCTAATAGAACAGGTTCTATAGACATCTGTGTAAAATCAGCTGACGAGGGTGTAAAAGGAGTGCGCTTCTTCCTGACGCTAACATTGACCTGTAAGGCTGAGTTCACACTTGAGTTTTGGCCCCGTGACTGCCCAAATAAGTGAAGTGTGCAGCGATTCTAACAGCGATGCCTGTCATCTGCATGACATACTGAATCACAGTATTATTTTACTACCCCAGCACACTCCCTATGCATGTTACAACCATATAAAGGCTCTATGCAGCACAGAAATCGCGATTTTTTAATGAAATTCGTCGCAAATTAATTCAGATCGAAGCAAATTTTGCTGGAAAATTCGGCGAACTGGCCAAATCGAATTTTTGAGAAATTTGCTCATCTCTAATTACAAACATAAGGGATCATCTATTATGCTGAAATACACCTATACCAGGCGCAGATGGCAGCGCAAAGGTTAGTTGTGCCTCCATCTGCGACTTTTACCCGGTCACGCCAGGTCTAAAATTGTGGGTGTGGGCGGGGAAGGGGATTGGCCGGTAGGCCCATCTCATTCACCATTTTCTACGCCTGTTTTAGTTATACAAAATGGTCTAAATGTAAGACCGCTCAGAAGATGTCCTACATTTCGAACTGGCACTGGATGCGCTGCAGTTATGGGGAGGCCTGCACATCTACATCACTTCAGAAGAACCATTGCCAGGTATAGGGTTTTATTAAGACCGGCATCTAAAACGCCATTCTTAATAAATGTGCCTCATACTGTATATGTATCATTTGCAACATACTTCCTTAAGGGGAATCTGTCACCACGATCTTGGACTATTATCTACAGTAATACATGAGTAGTACTACAAATAAAGAGTTCAGATCACTAGGTTTTATTTTCCTATTGCTCCCTGTTACCTGCTGTCATCAGTCAAAGCTGCATTGAAATTTTCGGGATTGCTGTGTTTGCACGTTAGTCCTCTCCATTATATTAGCATGGCATAGTAGTCTGGACTATGTATTTCAGTGCAACTTTGAGTTCTGACAGCAGGGAAACTGGGGGCATTAAAAAAAAATAAAAAATTGTGAACTGGACTTCTTATCTGCAGTACTACCCCTTGTGTATTACTCCAGATAATAGTTTAGAACCATGGCGACAGATTCTCAGTAATAACAACTCCAATTTATTGAATTAACTAGTGGCTGTATCACCACATCAAAAATTCTATTGACAAAGGATCACTCTTTCTTATTATTGTGCATTTCATATTCATGGCATCCAAAATGCCCAAACATTACCATATGTGTCAAAAAGCATCATACATTGTGTGGTACCAAGGAGAACAAGCATGGTCTTCAATTTACTATTATGAATTTCATTAAAGGGGTTGCCACACAAAAAATATTCTACAGTTTACAAACCAGCACCTGGATCTGAATACTTTTGTAATTGCATGTAATTAAAAATGTTGTATAGCCACTGAGTTATTCAATAAAATGTATCTGTATAGCACTTCCTGTTTGTTTTATTCTTATTACTTTGTCCTGGTCACTGAGATGGCTGCACATGCTCAGTTTTATCCTTCAACTGCCTCCTGAGCTGTGATAGGGAGAGCATGGACACGCCCCCTTAGCTGCAACAAAAAAGACACCCATTGAGCTGCCAGCATGATATAAATGTAGAAGACCATTGAATGGTGATATCTCTGGTTCCATGTTAGTTACAAGGCTGGTTTTAGCTGTAATAAAAGGAGATTGTCATGTACTATATGATGTCTAATTTTCATTTTTTACAATAATCATGGGATAACCCCTTTAAGAAACATCTATGTCTACACTTAAACAAATCTAAAATTACACCCTCTCTCTTGCAGGGGCAGGTCAACATCACATATACTGTATATAGGTTGGAGCAATTGACACCTTGGAAGTTGGGCACCTCTCACACCTTTAGATGTATATGGACCCCTTGGAAAGAACATAGACATTTTGGGGCAAATTTATTAAGACCGGCATATAACAAACCCCTGCGCTGGTGGTGAATTGACGAAGCTTTGAAGAGGCGCTAGCTTCTGTATGACTTCTAAATTTAAGATAGCTTCCTTACTGTCTTACATTTAGACCATTTTGTACGCCTAAACCATGCAAAGAAAATGTAAATAAGGAAGGCCTGGCAGTCCTTCCCCTTCCCTGCTCATGCCACACACCCTTTTTTAGACCTGGGGTAAGAAGTCGCAGATTCTGCCGCAACATGGTGTGCGACAGAATCTGCGACATTTATATGCCACAAAAGTGCGCATATATCTGTTCATAAATGACCCCAATTGTGCCTGAATAGCTTACATTCCCAAGTAATAAATTATGGGATAGTCAATAACATGTTTGATAAATTAAATGGATTTATACTTGCGCTTCTATCCACATACTGCCCTACCCAATCCTTTGCCACCACCATTACCAAGTTTTCTTATGTTTTTAGTGGCACTGATTACTGTATATTGGCAATTCTAATGTCATAAGTAACAAGAATTGACTTAATTTGGATAATAGAAATCCTCCAATGCAAATCAGTTGTTTTGTCTCATTGTTTTTATTCTCTGACCAGAGGGCTTCAATCTGTTTCCCTAAATTCCCCTGTGGTATGGTAGAGGCAATGGAAGGTGGCAAACTTTGGTTCTGGTACTGCATTTGTTTAGTGAGCTTGGTTCTGGTGCTATATTTATTTACTGAGCTTGGTCCTGGTACCATATATGTGTACTGAGTTTGTGCCTGTCACAATATTTCTCTCGTTTCTAGTGCCATATGTATGTACTAACTCAAATCTCTAACACAAGTTAACACTAACCTTTTCTGTTAATGGGGGCAGAAAAAGGCTGGGAGATTCACTGTTGTACAGTATGCTTTGCATATGGCATATCTCTTTCCCCATTCAAGCAGTGCACAGTCTATCTGTGCTCAATAGATTTACAAGTAAGTATTTAATTTGTTTAATTTAAAGTGAGGTTAGGTACAGTAGTTGTGTATGTACCTCCAATTATTTTCATAGTGTTAAAACTGATTTTTTTTCATCTAAATTATTTCCACATATGTTTTTGTAATATATATAAGATATTATATGTTATGTACCTATTTATTTAGATTTCAAATTAATTTATAAGGTATTTGGAATAATATACAGTTGTGTTCAAAATTATTCAACCCCCACTGAAATTGAGTGTTTTGGCTAGTTTGACATTGATTTTGATCATTTCAGTCATCTTGTTTACAATTAAATCAAAGAGGCACTTGTAAGTCAGACAAATATAACATAACATTTATAATGAAATAACCACAAATGTCTTTTCTGTGCTCACATCATTATCAGTTTTATTCAACCCCCAAGTGACATTCAATCTTAGTACTTAGTACAACATCCTTTTCCAGTTATAACAGCTTTTAAACGTGAAGCATAGCTTGACACAAGTGTCTTGCAGCGATCTACGGGTATCTTCGCCCATTCTTCATGGGCAAAAGCCTCCAGTTCAGTCACATTCTTAGGCTTGAGCGCTGCAACTGCTTTCTTTAAGTCCCACCAGAGGTTCTCAATCGGATTTAAGTCTGGTGACTGCGATGGCCACTTCAAAATGTTCCAGCCTTTAATCTGCAACCATGCACTAGTGGACTTAGAGGTATGCTTGGGATCATTGTCCTGTTGGAAGGTCTAACGTCTCCCAAGCCTCAGGTTTGTGGCAGACTGCATCACATTTTTATCCAATATCTCCTGGTACTGAAGAGAATTCATGGTACCTTGCACACGCTGAAGCTTCCCTGTACCTGTAGAAGCAAAACAGCCCCAAAGCACGATTGACCCCCCGCCATGCTTCACAGTAGGCAAGGTGTTCTTTTCTTCATAGGCCTTGTTCTTCCTCCTCCAAACATAGCGTTGATCCCTGGGCCCAAACAGTTCTAATTTTGTTTCATCAGTCCACAGAACACTATCCCAAAACTTTTGTGGTTTGTCCACATGACTTTTGGCATACTGCAGTCGACTCTTCTTATTCTTTGGAGACAGCAAGGGGGTGCGCCTGGGAGTTCTGGCATGGAGGCCTTCATTACGCAGTGTGTACCCTATTGTCTGAGCTGAAACTTCAGTACCCGCATCTGACAAATCTTTTTTCAGTTCCTCAGCAGTCACACGGGGACTTTTCTCCACTTTGCGCTTCAGGTAGCGCACAGCAGTCGAAGTCAGCATCTTATTTCTGCCACGACCAGATAGCATTTCAACAGTGCCCTTTGCCTTGAATTTGCGAATGATGCTTCCTTTGGTGTCTCTTGGTATGTTTAACATCTTTGCAATCTTCTTATAGCCATTGCCCTTCCTGTGAAGAGAAATCACCTCTTCTCTTGTCTTCCTGGACCATTCTCTTGACTTCACCATGTGTGTAAACACACCAGTAAATGTCTAGAAGGAGCTGAGTATCACAGTCATTTTACATCTGCCTAATTGGTGCTTATTCTGCTTGATTGCTGCTCCTTGACATCCACAGGTGTTTTCAATACCTGATCGAAAACACTTGAATGAACCTCTGTTCTTAAGAGTGGTAGTCTTTAAGGGTTTGAATAATTGTGTCAATGAAGAAATCACAAAAAAAAACATTTAATACTGTATTACAAAAACAACTGATGTCATTTTAGTTGCATTTGGTTCTTTAAAAAGTCCTTGTAAGTTTTCATTCTGAACACAATTACAAATGTACACTAAATTCCCTAAAACCCTTTACAGCATTGGGGGTTGAATAATTTTGAACACAACTGTAAATGTTTATTTTTTTTAAGGTAGGAATGATTTTGCTCTACACCACGGCTATCCTGCACACAAAGAACCTATTAAATATATGTTAAATATATTTAATATATGTATGTTAAGTATGTGCACACATACTGTTCCACCATGTTGCTGGAATGCTGCCTCCTGCTAAGACGTTCCATTTCAGCTGGTGGTGCTGGTTCCTGTAGCATCCTGACAAAGCTTTTTCACACTTCGGTCATGCTAACCCTGCCTTCTGAGGAGCTGGCGGTGCCCAAGCTGCGTTGGAGACTTCTTCCTCCTCCTCTGCCTTCGCCTTGTGCTTCCACTGATGCTCCAGAGTCAGGTGAGAATGCCATCAGCAGCGCGTCTACCAGCGTGCGCTTGTAAGGGTTATAGATCACCCAACAATCTAAACAGTGGCAAATTTGCAGAATATATTTCCCAGTCAGGTATGCACTGCAAGGGTTGTTTGAAAGAAAAAAGGGGTACAGATCACCCAGCAATCTAAACGCTGCCGAAATTACAGAATATATTTCCCAATCAGGTATGCAGTGCAGGGGTACTTTGAAAGAAAAAAGGGGTATAGATCACCCAACAATGTAAATGCTGCCGAATTTACAGAATATATTTCCCAGTCAGGTATGCCGGGCAGGGGAACTTTGAAAGAAAAAAGGGGTCATCCAGCTTCCCTGTCATCCGGCATCTATTCGCCCGCTAAAGGATTTTTTTGAAAGTGTATAGAAGCCACACGGGGCCCCCACGCTGCCGATTTATCATGGAGACATCATGGAGATTATAAAGCATATAACTACAGCACCCAACAATCTAAAAACCGCCGAATTTACAGAATATATTTCCCAGTCAGGTATGCAGTGCAGCAGTAACAGACCCACCAAGCCACTTGTGATTGACTGGTCTGATAATAATTAAATTTCACCCTCAAAAAGGCAGTACAGGCCGCAAATGTACTTTAACAAACGTTTTTACTAAATTAAGTTCCCTGTCAGCAATGCAGAGCAGGGGTGTGTATACAGCAAAAATGGTAAAATCTTACCCAAGAATGTAACAGAGGATTTTTAGAAATATAGGTCCCTGTCACCTATGCAGAGCAAGGGTTTGTATACAGCAAAAATGGTAAAATGTCACCCACCAATGTAACAGAGGAATTTTATGAATATAGATCCCTGTCACCTATTCAGAGCAGGGGTTTGTACTTTGTGTATGGAAAAAATGGTAAAATGTCACCCACCAATGTAACAGAGGATTTTTTGAAATATAGGTCCCTGTCACCTATGCAGAGCAGGGGTTTATCCATGGCAAAACTGGCAAAATGTCACACAAGAATGGAACATATGATTTTTAGAAATATAGGTCCCTGTCACCTATGCAGAACAGGGGTTTGTAAACTGCAAAAATGGTAAAATGTCACCCACCAATGTAACAGAGGATTTTTAGAAACATAGGTTCCTGTCACCTATGCAGAGCAGGGGTTTGTATATGGCAAAAATGGCAAAATGTCACCCAAGAATGTAACAGAGGATTTTTAGAAATATAGGTCCCTGTCACCTTTGCAGAGCAGGGGTTTGTGTATGGCAAAAATGGGTTAATGTCACTTACCAATGTAACAGAGGATTTTTAGAAATATAGGTCCCTGTCACCTATGCAGAGCAGAGGTTTGTATACGGCAAAAATGGTAAAATGTCACCCACTAATGTATCCCTACACTAGTAAGAGCAGAGTGACGTACGGCGTTACTTGGCTCCAGCTTATATAGAGGTTGAGTTACATGCTGCACCTGGCCAATCACAGCCATGCCATTAGTAGGGATGGCTGTGATGGCTTCTAAGGGCACCCTAGTTAAACGCTTGTTGATTGGCTGCACTGCAGCCTTTCAACAAGCGCCATTAAATCGACGAACACCGAACTCGAACCCGATCTTTTATAAAAATGTTCAGGTCTGGGTCCGGATAACAAAACCCCTAAAGTATGGTACGAACCCGAACTTTACAGTTTGGGTTCGCTCAACCCTAATGTGGACATCACCAATTTTATCCCTTATGATTTTTTGTCATTTATTTGTGGACGATAAAGTCCTGGAATTAATTGTGCAGCAAACTAATCTGTACGCCACACAGTTTGCTGTACAAAAGCCCTTGTCTATTTAAATAAGACCATGGACCCCCACAAGTGTCCCTGAAATAAAAAAAAATTTGAGGCTTACCCTGGACATGGGTATTGTAAAAAAGCTATCTGTCGGATCGTATTGGGCTGCGAGTACTGTCCACTCAACCCCTGTGTTTGCAGCAGTTATGCCCCGAAACCCCTATGAAGCCCTAATGCGGTTTATGCATTTTTCGGTCAATTCCTAAGTCCCCCCAGAACGGACCCAGCCTACGACTGCCTAAATAAATGAAGACCCCCTTATTTCCCTCCTTAGGGATTTATTCTTAAAATTATATACTATATATAATTAGAGAGGTACGCTAAAAAAAAACAACAAAACTTTTATTAGTGGTATCAAGTTAAAACAAGAAACGGGGGTAATGCCCCAAATTACTAGTTACAGCTAATATGGCCAGAACTAACAATATAGGTACAGATAGAGAATAAAAAACAGAGTGTGTTAATTCCGCAAGAATTACCTAGATCAGGAGAACCTGACCTGGTATAGACTAGCAAAGAATAAGCACTAGGCGGGCGCCAAAGGAGGATGTAGGAAAGGGGCGGGGGGATGGAATGGTGGGAGGCAGCCTGGTAGTGGGTTGTGATTGTGTGGAATTATCCTCACAAGTGGAAATGCATATTTGAAAAAACAAAATACAACCCACACCACCAACAAGAGGTGTTCGGCGCCAGCCTGGAGACAAGTGATATTAGGGTACTTAGTGATGAAAGATTCACAATCGAGACTGTAATATATATGGATAGTATTTAGTACTATAACAACATCAAGGTATTGGACGCATCAGGCATATCAATTGGCAGGCAGCAAAAAGATAGTGACTTACTTCACAGGGAGAGGTCCCAAGAGATAAGCTCAAGACACTCAGGGGACTTCTCTCCCTCGCCTGGATCGCTTGTAGTTTGTTGGAAGGAAATCAGCAGACGGACATTGCGGTCTTCAAGAAAACTTCCTTTATTGTATAATAATATACAGACAGGCGGGGTGGAGGCAGGCTCAACGCGTTTCGGGGTTCGTATCCCCCTTCATCAGGTGGTGTGGGTTGTATTTTGTTTTTTCAAATATGCAGAACTAACAATCACAGAGATGGAGAAAAACTGACATAGTGTTATATTCCTTACTCAGTCTCTGTGATTATGAATTAGCAACTGGAATATAAATACCAATGGAAGGTGGTCTACCTCCAGTATAACCGTATTTAACAGAGCATGGTCGCATGCATGACCATCTCTATATTACGGGAATGGGTGCTGGATTTACACATCAAGTGTAACCATCAGGTGAGAATAGAATATTCACCTCTGGTAAAATGTTGTGTATCTCCGTTGATACTTGCTCAACGCGTTTCTGTGTGTGTTTAAACACACGTCATCAGGAGCATATATGCACCGAAAGTAACAAGTATAAGTGGGCTTAAGTAAGCACCACCATACTTGAATCGTAGCTTATCTTAGTCTCCCTTATTCTATGTCCGATACTAATCCTGATATTAAAGGATATGCCGCCTCTTTATCCCTCCTTTCAATGTAACGCAGTGCTTTTTTCCCCGTGATGGATCTCTGCTCTCAGTCCGGTCAGCTAATCCGGAGACACGAGCCGCTCTGGCGATGTGATTGGCAGCTGGGGTGGGGCCCTGTCCAACGGGGGCGGGGCATTGTCTTTATAGGTTCGGCGTGTATGAGCCGCTTTGCGGCCATTACAGCGCCGAACACTAGTGCACACCAGCACGCCGTCCCTCAGCTTAGTAGGTGACGGCTCAGGCAGAGTCTTAGCGAGCCAGATTGAAGCACTGATCCTTATACCAGGGGCTCGGCACTAGTTAGAATTGAATGGGGCGAAGTTACTATACACTACTGGCCATTACCAATTCATTGATCCGCTAGGGGCACTCTGCCTGCAGCAACTACCCTGTTGTGCTGAGTGGTCACAACCTCAGCTACGATTCAAGTACGGTTACAAATTCCTATAGCGGCCGGCTCCTGTGCAGTGTCGGCATGTGCCCCGACTGCTGAGGATAATTATGGGCTGTTGGGGAGCCGAAGCTGCCTGTTTGATCTACAGTACCCCCCTCCCTGTGGGATTTGTGGGCACATGCTTTATGCAGGGGAGAACTACAGTAACAGTATACTGTCGGATTTACCGGCACATACTGTACTGTATGTACTCTACCTCATTCTCGGGCTCCACGCTTCACTCTGCAGATTTGGCTATGTGCAGAGCAGTTGTTACTGTTTGATAGTGTTATTATTGTACACTACAGTTGTCGCAGCTCACCCTCCCTCTCACCCCGACCCTGGTGTGTTCGGCTGCTGATAGTATATACATAAACATACAGTACAGCATGTACTGTACTGTATATTCACATTGTTATCGCTGCTACACAGTTTACTGTAATTGCCGCCTCTTTGCTGCTTCTGGTTAAAAAAAAAAACGCCGGTAATTACAGTAAGCTGCATAGCAGCAATAACTACTGTACAGGAATATACTGTACAGTACAGTATTTTTTTTCCATCTTTTTTCCACACTTTCTACACTATATACAGTACAGCACATGTACCGTATACAGTACCATAAGAGGAGGGGGATGCAGTCGGGTACAGTACGTGAGGCTCCCCACCGCCGCTGGTTCACTCTGTGCACTGGCATCATACAGTAAAACACATGTTCCATGCACCCACAAATCCCACAGGGAGGGGGGTACTGTAGGTCAAACAGGCAGCTCCGGCTCCCCAACAGCCCATAATTATCCTCAGCAGTTGGGGCACATGCCGACACTGCACAGCAGCCGGCCGCTATAAGAATGGCATCTGTATGTTATGAGGTCAGGACAAAGCCACGTTTAAATAATTTATTTCCCAAATGAAAAGTAAAGGAATTACAGTAGGGCAGTGAAGACCCTCTCCCCTCTGTTAGCCGATACAGTTCCCTATAGTGCAAAAATCGACTGTACTTTCTCATTATAACACAGTACTAATATCCACTGCAGTTCCAAGCGCCATCTGGTGTTCACAAACCAAAATTGCACCTTTAGTTTTCTCAATAGTCTATTACGCGCTTCAGGTTTACAAAGGAAATTGGATATCGTTACGCGCTGCCGCGAGTCTGCTGGGAGCGCTAACGATGATACAACTGTATAATAGTTTTGTTTTATTTAAAAAGTCCCAAAGAACCCTCAACTTCTTTGAGTTCCAGGAGAAGGTGGTTGAGAGTCTCCTGTTTGAGTCCCCTGCACCAAGGCAAGCCTTTGAATCTGAGGATGTTCAAAGGCTTTCAGAACACAACTTCCCTCAACCTGTCCCTGCCACTGCCAGCAAGCCATATCCTCAGAAACGATGCCAGGTGTGTAGCAAACACGGAAGGAGGAGGGACACCCGAATTTACTGCCCCAGTTGCCCATCACAACCAGGCCTCTGCAATTACCCCTGTTTTGAGACATACCATAGGGTTGCTAATTATAAATTTTATT
Source organism: Bufotes viridis (assembly GCA_033119425.1). Classification (NCBI taxonomy): domain Eukaryota; kingdom Metazoa; phylum Chordata; class Amphibia; order Anura; family Bufonidae; genus Bufotes; species Bufotes viridis. The sequence goes on from CM065590.1 coordinate 223,041,186, forward strand.
TAATACCAAAAAAGGTGGGTGGGGGGTCTTTTCAGGAAATCAATTTATTCTCATTTTCTGTTTAGTTTTTGAGCTTTCAAGGGAGGGAGGGATCCTTTTGGAATGGGTTGCGGAGCAAATATTTTTTTTTCCAGACATTGGAACTAATTTTACCTTTTCTGATTTGTTTTCTTAAATATTCCTAATTTCATTTTTATGACTATGTCCTGCCACACCAAGCTGTTGATTCCATTCACATTACTGTATCAAGATATTGGCATGATTTTTTTTATTTGGAGGATCTCTAATGATTCAGTTGTTCCTCACCAGTACACTAAGGGCTTGTACACTAAGGGATGTCTAGAAATCCTGACATCATTTTGGGAATTAGTGATCCATTACTGTTCCTACAGACGGTTCTGGACACTGTCGTTTTATATATTCTGTAGGTGACTGGTTGATTGTGTGCATAGCGGTTTCTACCTTGCCGGGCAGAGGCCTGTTATGGTGTACCACATCACTTAGGACGTTCTCCTTTCATATAGGAAATGATGGGGCTAAAGAGACGTTGTACAACCAGTCACTGTCCTTGAATGACAGCTTGTCATTATAGCCCTATCGATGCTCTTGTATCTTGTGAACAAACTGGAATTTGCAACATAGTTGGAGACATTTTGCTCCATTTTCTTGGACTAGTTGCCTTTCACTACAGTTCAGTTTTTTTTTCACCTTTTTCTTCAGTTTGGCGAAACATAGTAATATGTACAGGCAAATGCCTTTTTAGAAATCTGCCTCCCTTATAAGTGCACAGCTTCACTTCTCATCTGTACGCGCCACAAAGATAAGAATGTGTCGGATTTCTAAAACAGTAACTTGGTTACCCATCTAAATATATTTTTTCTCCAATTTCCTGTGAAAATTGTATTAACAATTTGAATAAAACCATATTTACTCATTATTTCATCCTATAATAATTTTGCACTCAGCATGCTACTACACCACTAGATGCATGCTTTAGGGATCTAGTTTTTAAAATGGGGTCATTTATAAGGGTTTTCTGTCATTTTGCAATTCAATGCCATTAAATGTGTGCAATGGGGCCTGAACCATTTTCAGTTTATTATCTGAAAGACCCCAGGTGCTCATTTATGTTTGAGCCATGCCGTCTGTCAAGACATAAGATTAAGGCCACAATGGGGATATTTCTGAAGAAAGGAGAAATGAGGTGATACATTTTGGGGTGTACTTCTTCATTTTTATGTGCCCTGTAGAAAAAAATCTGTTTTTAAATTGACACTTTTGAGTAAAAAATGAAAAATATATATTTTTTTGTCTGCTAAGCATTAATTTCTGCAAAACACTAGGGGGTATAGAAGATCACTAAACCCCTAGATAAATACCTTATGGGGTCTAGTTTTCAAAATGGGGTCATTTATGTTTTTTTTTATAAATTTGGCATCTCAACACCATTACAAGTATTCAATGAGGACTGAACCATTTTCAATTTATTATCTGAAAGCCACTGGGTGTTCCTTTATGTTTGTGTCAATACATAAGGTTAGGGCCACAATGGGGATATTTCAGAAGAAAGGAGAAATAGGGTGATACATTTTGGGGTGTACTTTTAAATTTTCATGTGCTCTGTAGAGTTGAGCGAACCCGAAATGTATAGTTCGGGTTCGTACCGAATTTTGGGGTGTTCGGGACACGGACCCAAACCCGAACATTTTCATAAAAGTTCGGGTCCCTTGTTTGGCGATTTCTTCTTGCTTTCTGGAGGGCTGCACAGCAGCCAATCAGCAAGCGTTTTACTTTTTGCCCTAAGAAGCCATGACAGCCATGCCTACTAATGGCATGGCTGTGATTGGCTGAGTGCAGCATGTGACCCAGCCTCTTTATAACCTGGAGTCACGTACTGCCGCACGTCACTCTGCTGATTTGAGCTTAGGAAGAGGATGTTGGTGCTGTGATCAGGGACAGAATAGGGCAGAAATCAGAAGAACCTGTTCTACTTTAATCCACAAGATACAGCAAATAGAGAGGGAGGGAGCTTCAGCAATCCAACATTTCTGTACCCAGCCACTGCAAGGGAAATTCTATTTTTGTAATCCATCTGTTACTGAGGTGGTGGTCAGCGGCCATATTAGCCACTGCAGTGTACTGCATGTGTGCCAGCCAGGCAGGGACATCACCCTAATCCTATTTTGTAGCTCAGTAAAGGAAAAAAACCTTTTTTTCTGGCTGCTCAAGTCCCCTATATTGCCTTTTGTATGTTTAAGGGGTGACATAGTCCATTTGTCTAGCCTGGGATCTGTGGTGCCACAGAGCACTTGTGTATACAATGCACTAAACCGTATATTACATTTCAGCTATCAAATAGCGCATCAGTGCATCTTAATAAAAAAAAAGTGGTCATCCTGATCCCCCAAGCCTATTTTACACCACCAAAATATATATTTGACATTTCTGCGGTGAAATAGAGAATCCGTGTAATTTTGGGAGAAAAAACATATTCCTTGTCCACAAAACAGTTCTGCATACACCGTCCAACGACATATTTTATATTTCTGCAGGGAAATAGTGCTTCTTTGTTTTTTATTGAAAAAAAAAAACGTTATTCAAGGTCCACCAAACAGTCTGAAATACCCATTCTAAACACCTATTTTACATTGCTGCTGTGAAATACAGAATAAGTGTATTTGAAATACACCGCCTAAATACCGATTTCACATTACAGCTGAGAAATAGTGCATTATTCTTTTTTTGAGTGAAAAAAGCAAAATTCCTGCTTCACAAAGCAGTTGTACATACACGGGATAAATACCTACATTTAATTTACAGCAGTGAAAAACTGCATTTGTGAATTTTGGTGACAAAAGCTGTTACATAGTCCATTTGTCTAGTCTGGGACCTGTGGTGCCACAAAGCACTTTTGTATACTATGCACTAAACCGTATATTCAATTTCAGTTATCAAATAGTGCATCAGTGTATTTTAGTTAAAAAAAAGTGGTCATCCTGATCCACCAAGCCTATTTTACACCGCCAAAATATATATTTGACATTTCTGCTGTGAAATAGAGAATCCGTGTAATTTTGGGAAAAAAACGTATTCCTTGTCCACAAAAAAGATCTGCATACACCGTCCAAGAACATATTTTATATTTCTGCAGGGAAATAGTGCTTCTTTGTTTTTTATACAAAAAAAAAAACGTTATTCAAGGTCCACTAAACAGTCTGAAATACCCATTCCAACCACCAATTTAACATTGCTACTGTGAATTACAGCATAAGTGTATGTTTTTTGACAAAAAAGTGGTAATCCTGATCCACAGAGCATTTTGAAATACACCGCCGCTTAAATACCGATTTCACATTACAGCTGAGAAATAGTGCATTATTCTTTTTTGTGGGAAAAAAGCAATATTCTCGCTTCACAAAGCAGTTGTACATACACAGTATAAATATCTAATTTAAATTTCCAGCAGTAAAAAACTGCATTTTGGGGTTTTATTGAAAAAAGCGGTGTTTTAGGCCGAAAAAACAGTTGTGCATCCGTCGTTTAAATAATTATGTACAATTTATAGCAGTTAAATACTGCATTTGTGAATTTTGGTGACCAAATCCGTGTTCTGGGTCCCCAAACCTGGTGTCCATACATAGTATAAATATCTACTGTTAATGTACAGCAGTAAAAAACAGCATTTTGGGGTTTATTGAAAAAAGCTCTGTTTTAGGCCGAAAAAACAGTTGTGCATCCATTGTTTAAATAATTATTTCCAATTTATAACAGTCTAATACTGCATTTGTGGATTTTGGTGATCAAATCCGTGTTCTGGGTCCCCAAATCTGGTGTCGATACATAATATAAATATTTACTTTTAATGTACAGCAGTTAAAAATAGCATTTTGGGGTTTTATTGAAAAAAGCCGTGTTTTAAGCCAAAAAAACAGTTGTGCATCCATAGTTTAAATAATTATTTCCAATTTATAGCAGTCAAATACTGCATTTGTAAATTTTGGTGACCAAATCCCTGTTCTGGGTCCCCAAATCTGGTGTCCATACATAGTATAAATATCTACTGTTAATGTACAGCAGTAAAAAACTGCATTTTGGGGTTTTATTGAAAAAAGCTGTGTTTTAGGCCGAAAAAAGAGTTGTGCATCCATTGTTTAAATAATTATTTCCAATTTATAGCAGTCAAATACTGCATTTGTAAATTTTGGTGACCAAATCCCGGTTCTGGGTCCCCAAATCTGGTGTCCATACATAGTATAAATATCTACTGTTAATGTACAGCAGTAAAAAACTGCATTTTGGGGTTTTATTAAAAAAGCTCTGTTGTAGGCCGAAAAAACAGTTGTGCATCCATCGTTTAAATAATTATTTCCAATTTATAGCAGTCAAATACTGCATTTGTAAATTTTTGTGACCAAATCCCTGTTCTGGGTCCCCAAATCTGGTGTCCATACATAGTATAAATATCTACTGTTAATGTACAGCATTAAAAAACTGCATTTTGGGGTTTTATTGAAAAAAGCTGTGTTTTAGGCCGAAAAAAGCTTTGTGCATCCGTCGTTTAAATAATTATTTCCAATTTATAACAGTCTAATACTGCATTTGTGAATTTTGGTGACCAAATACGTGTTCTGGGTCCCCAAATCTGGTGTCGATACATAATATAAATATTTACTTTTAATGTACAGCAGTTAAAAATAGCATTTTGGGGTTTTATTGAAAAAAGCCGTGTTTTAAGCCAAAAAAACAGTTGTGCATCCATAGTTTAAATAATTATTTCCAATTTATAGCAGTCAAATACTGCATTTGTAAATTTTGGTGACCAAATCCCTGTTCTGGGTCCCCAAATCTGGTGTCCATACATAGTATAAATATCTACTGTTAATGTACAGCAGTAAAAAACTGCATTTTGGGGTTTATTGAAAAAAGCTGTGTTTTAGGCCGAAAAAAGAGTTGTGCATCCATTGTTTAAATAATTATTTCCAATTTATAGCAGTCAAATACTGCATTTGTAAATTTTGGTGACCAAATCCCGGTTCTGGGTCCCCAAATCTGGTGTCCATACATAGTATAAATATCTACTGTTAATGTACAGCAGTAAAAAACTGCATTTTGGGGTTTTATTGAAAAAAGCTCTGTTGTAGGCCGAAAAAACAGTTGTGCATCCATCGTTTAAATAATTATTTCCAATTTATAGCAGTCAAATACTGCATTTGTAAATTTTTGTGACCAAATCCCTGTTCTGGGTCCCCAAATCTGGTGTCCATACATAGTATAAATATCTACTGTTAATGTACAGCAGTAAAAAACTGCATTTTGGGGTTTTATTGAAAAAAGCTGTGTTTTAGGCCGAAAAAAGCTTTGTGCATCCGTCGTTTAAATAATTATTTCCAATTTATAACAGTCTAATACTGCATTTGTGAATTTTGGTGACCAAATACGTGTTCTGGGTCCCCAAATCTGGTGTCGATACATAATATAAATATTTATTTTTAATGTACAGCAGTTAAAAATAGCATTTTGGGGTTTTATTGAAAAAAGCCGTGTTTTAAGCCAGAAAAACAGTTGTGTATCCGACTTATAAATAATTAATTTCAATTTACAGCAGTGAAATACTAATTTTCTGTATTTTATTACAAAAATACTTGTTCTTGTTCCACAAACCACTGCATACAGGGTACCCAAAAAAAATGTACATTTCCGCATAGAAATTTAGAATCAGTGTATTTTGGGCCCAAAAAACATTATTCTGGGTACACAGAGCATTTTTATGTCACGGGCACTGCCTTAGCGAACGTAATTGTAGACTAGTGGCAGGTAAATTGACACCGGAGGGAGACCAATCTTTTGGTCTCCCGCTTGGTGGGTGAACGCAAATAATAAGGAGAACATCAAATAAGGGACGTGGGCATGGTCGTAGTGGTGTTGGTAGAGCTCCTGTTGCTGGGAGAGGACGTGGCCATTCAGCGCCAACTACCGCTCCAAGTCACCTTCCTCTGGTGCGAGTAGGTGACAGAATCTGCAGCATTTTTTCATATGCCCAAATGCCGCTCTACAGATGGTGAAGCCACAACATGTACAGGTGATAGTAGATTGGGTGGCTGACAGTGCCTCCAGTTCCTTCACAGTATCTAACACCCAGTCCTCTGCATAAAGCTCAGAGTTGGCACCTACAGGCCATGCCCATCAGTCTTCTACCTCACCCCTTTGCAAATCAGCCAAGCAGTCAGAGCCCCAAATCATGCAGGAAAGTCTCATGCCTTTTAATGACTCTGTTGGCAGGGTTTCTCCAGCCCATCGATCTAGCTCTGCCCCGGAAGAGAAAGACCTTGAATGCACTAATGCTCAACCACTTTTTTTGCAGAATGAGGACATGGGAATACTGCCACAAAACGTCTCTAATGATGACGAAACATAGGTGACAACTGCTGTGGCGTTCTGTAATGTGGAGACCGACAAGGAGGGCTGGGGTCATGAATGGGTGAAAGATGATGTGGAGGATGATGAAGTCCTAGACCCAGACTTGACTAAAGGTCGTGCTAGTGAGGCATGCAGTTCTGAGGAAGAGGCGGTGGTTGCACAGAGGCAACAGCACAGCAAAAGAGGGAGCAGGGTGCAAAAGCCCAGCAGCCTTTCCAGAGACAATACGCCTGCTACTGTCCACCGCACCCAGGCACCGAGCACACCAAGGCCTGCTCCAAGGAGTTCATTGGCATGGCAGTTCTTCACACAATGTCCTGACGACAAGACACAAGGGGTTTGCATGTTGTGCCATCAAAGCCTAAAGCGAGGCATAAACATTCTTAATCTGAGCACAACCTGCATGACCAGGCATCTACATGCAAAGCATGAACTGCAGTGGAGTAAACACCTTAAAAACAAGGAACTCTCTCATGCTCCTTCTGCTCCCTCTTTTACTGATGGCTCGGCCTCTCCCTCCACCTCTGGCATCACCATGGCACCTGGCGACCAGCAAACAGAGGATGTTCCACCAACACCACCACATACGACACTATCATCAAGCATCTCCACCATGTCACACGGCAGCATTCAGCTGTCCATCTCCCAAACATTGGAGAGAAGGAGGAAATACCCACCTACCCACCCTCGAGCCCTGACCCTGAATGCCAGCATTTCAAATTTACTGGTCTTTAAAATGCTGTCATTCAGTCTGGTGGAGACGGACTGTTTCAAACAGCTGATGGCGGTGGCTGTCCCCCAGTACGTTGTTCCCAGTAGACAATACTTTTCTAGGCGAGCCATCCCTTCCCTTCACAACCAAGTTGAGGATAAAATCAAGTGTGCGCTGCGCAACGCCATCTGTGGCAAGGTCCACATAACCACAGATACATGGACCAGTAAGCATGGCCAGGGTCGCTATATCTCCCTAACTGCACACTGGGTAAATGTAGTGGCGGCTGGGCCCGAGGCGGATAGCGGTTTGGCGCATGTCCTTCCACCACCGAGGATCGCAGGGCATTATTCGTTGCCTCCTGTTGCTTCCTCCTCCTACTCTGCATCATCCTCCTCTTACTCCTCTACTACCACCCCCACATCCGGTCATCGAAAGAATCTCACCCCCAACTTCAGCACAGCCCGGGGTAAACTTCAGCAGGCGATTTTAAAACTCATGTGTTTTGGTGACAAACCCCACTCCGCACAGGAGCTTTGGAGGGGCATAGAACAGCAGACTGATGAGTGGTTTCTGCCGGTGAGCCTCAAGCCAGGCCTGGTGGTGTGTGATAATGGGCGAAATCTCGTTGCAGCTCAGGGACTAGCCGGTTGGACGCACATCCCTTGCCTGATGCATGTGCTGAATATGGTGGTGCAGAAGTTTCTTAAAAAAACTACCCAGACATGTCAGAGCTGCTGCTGAAAGTGCGGTCCGTATGTGCGCACTTTTGGCGTTCTCACCCTGCTGCTGCTCGCCTGTCTGCGCTGCAGCGTAACTTCGGCCTTCCTGCTCACCGGCTCATATGCGACATGCCTACAAGGTGGAACTCCACCTGATATATGCTGACGATAGTGGAGTTTCAGATGCAGTATGCATGGGTCAGTCGCTCTGCGGATCAGCACCACTTCACCACCAGTGACTGGGCCTGCATGCGAGACCTGTGTACCTTGTTGCAGTCTTTGGAGTACTCAACCAACATGGCCAGTGCTGATGACACCGTTGTTAGCATTACAATACCCCTTCTATTTCTCCTTGAAAAAAATATTACGACGGTGATGGAAGAGGATGCGGCATAGGAGGAGGAAGAAGGAGCATTTCACAGGGTTTCAGGCAGGTCCTACATAAGTGGCTAAGAGGATGGGTTCCTGAACCAACAGAGGCCAGGTACACATGTGGACAGCCAAGGCACACTTCTGGAGGACAAGGAGGAGGAGGATGTGGTAGAGGACGAGGAACCAGTTTCACTGCAGGGTGGCAGCCTACGCAGCTCAGGGCCAACACTGGAGCGTGGCTGGGGGGATACGGAGGACACAGACGATACACCACCTACAGAGGACAGCTTATCGTTACCTCTGGGTAGCCTGGCACACATGAGCGACTACATGCTGCAGTGCCTGCGCAACGACAGCAGAGTTGCCCACATTTTAACTTGTGCTGACTACTGGGTTGCCAGCCTGCTGGATGCCTGGTACAAGGACAACGTGCCCACCTTAATTTCCACACTGGAGCGTGATAGGAAGATGCGCGACTACCAGCGCACGCTGGTAGATGCGCTCCTTAGGGCATTCCCAACTGACACAGGGGGACAAGTGGAAGCACAAGGCGAAGGCGGAGGAGGAAGAGGTCGCCAACGCAGCTGTGTCACGGCCAGCTCCTTAGACAGCAGGGTTAGCATGGCCGAGATGTGGAAAAGTTTTGTCACCGCGCCACAGCAAACTGCACCACTAGCTGATAGGAAACGTGTTAGCAGGAGGCAGCATTTCAGCAACATGGTGGAACAGTACGTGTGCAGTGCACATGTCTCCACGTACTGACTGATGGTTCTGCCCCATTCAACTTCGGGGTCTCCAAATTGTCCACATGGCCAGATCTTGCCCTTTATGCCTTGGAGGTGCTGGCCTGCGGCCAGTGTATTGTCTGAACGTGTATTTAGCACGGCAGGGGGCGTCATTACAGACAAACGCAGCTGCCTGTCCACAGCCAGCGTGGACAAGCTCACGTTCATTAAAATGAATCAGGCATGGATCCTACAGGACTTGTCCGTACCTTGTGCAGAATATACATTTATAACGGCCTTGCCCTCAATCATACATTCTTGTACTCCAGGCCACTGCTGCATTGGCGGGTGACATGATGCATGTTTTGCTGTTATCGGACCTCTCTTCTCGGTCTGGGTGCTAGGGCCTAAATTGCTGAAAGTGGCCTGTTGCATTGGTGGGTAACATGATGCCTGTTTTGCTGTTATGGGACCTCTCTCCTCTGTCTGTGTGCCAGGGGCCTACATTAATGATAATCACCTGCTGCATTGGTGGGTGACATGATGCCTGTTTTGCTGTTATGGGACCTCTCTCCTCTGTCTGAGTGCTAGGGGCCTACATTAATGATAATGGCCTGTTCCATTGCAGGTTGACCAGAGGCCTGTGTTTCTGTTACGAGACCGCTCTCCTCTTTGCGGGAGCCATGGGCCTGAATGAGTGATTGTTGCCTGTGGCACTGCTGGGTGAAATCAATACTGTTTTGGCGTAATTTGAACTCTCCTATTTGTAGGTGCCAGGGGCCTAAGTCTGTGCATGAGGCCTGTGACACTGCAGGCAGGCATAAATCCTTTTTGGCTATGATGACAACTTCTCCAACTCCCATGTATGGATGTCTTGGGCCTGAATCTGTGAATTTGGCCTGTGGCACTGCTGGCAGACATGTATCCTTTTTTGGTGTGATGAGAACTTCTCCAACTCCCATGTATGGTTGCCATGGGCCTGAAGCTGTTACTGAGGCCTGTTGCGCTGCAGGCAGACATGAATCCTTTATGGCTGTGAGGAGAACTTCAACTACCATAGCATTCCAACCTGACGCCACCCCAACCTCCTATTCCACCTCCTCCTCCTCCAAGTTGCCAATTAATATTGGTTCATTTTAAGTTATTTTATTTTATTTTCAGTCATTTCCCTATCCACATTTGTTTGGAGGGGATTTACCTACATTTGTCTGCCTTTTGCAGCCCTCTAGCCCTTTCCAGGGCTATTTTACAGCCATTTTAGTGCCCAAAAGTTTGGGTCTCCATTGACTTCAATGGGGTTCGGGGTCAAGTTAGTTCGGATCCCGAACATATTCGTGAAGTTCGACCGAACTTCTCGAACCCGAACATCCAGGTGTCTGCTCAACTCTAGTGCTCTGTAGAAAAAAAATCTGTCTTTAAATTGACACTTTTGTGTAAAAAATAAAAAATAAAATTTTTCTCCTGTTTACAATTAGTTTCTGCAAAAAACTAGGGGGTGTAAAAGCTTACTACACCCCTAAATGAATACCTTAGGGGTCTAGTTTTCAAAATGGGTTAATTTATGGGGGTTTTCTATTGTTTTGGCATCTCAATGCCATTACGAGTGTGCAATGGGGCCTAAAACATTTTCGAGCAAATTTTGTGTTCTGAAAGCCACTGGGTGCTCCTTTATGTTTGGGCCCTGCTGTTTGTCAAGACATAAGATTAGGGCCATAATTGGGATATTTCTGAAGATAGGAGAAATGGGGTGATACATTTTGGGTGTACTTCTTCATTTTCATGTGCTCTGTAGAAAAAAATCTGTCTTTAAATTGACACTTTTGTGTAAAAAATGTAAAAAAACTAGGGGGTCTAAAAGCTGGCTACACCACTAGATGAATACCTTAGGGGGTCTAGTTTTCGAAATGGGGGTCACTTTTGGGGAGGGGTTCAATTGTTCTTACACTTATAAGCCTCTGCAAACTTGGATTGTTGCAGGAAAAAATACGTACTTCAAAAATGTTAAAATTAATGTTAAAATAGTAAGTCTGCTAAATTAAAAAATAAAATAACATTTTTTTGTAAGTGCAGCCAAAATAAAGTAAAGAAATATATTTCTGATGAAAATATTGAATAATATTTATGTATGTATGTGAAATATTGCAGTTCAAAATAGGAAAATATGCAATTTTTTTTACAAATTTTAATAATTACATTTTTTTTTTAAATAAAGATACGCATATTTTATTGGTAAAAGTAAAGTACAATATGTGAGGAAAAAACAATGTCAGGTTATTCTCTGGTAAAGTGACATGTCAGATTTCCAAAATCTGGCTTGGACATTAAGAGGTTAACCTCCTTGAAGGAAAATATGGTGTTTGCCACAGTACAAAATGTGACCGATGGTGCCAAAAGCATGTGCACTTTAAACTGCCTTTTATTCTTTCCATATGAAATATGAATCCATTCAAAATACTTCAGGTTTTAGATAAAGGAAAGGAAAAAGATTATTCAATTAAATGGCAAAACTTGAAATAATTACAGAAAGTACAAAGCTGAACAATTTAATAGTTAAATGTGGTTTGCTAATGCAGCAGTTATTAGTTATTGGAATACTCGTATTTTAAGCCAATACATTATCTGTGGAAATATGCAAATTGAATTACTTTTGAACAGAGTCACACAATACTTGGATTCACGGCAGTAATCATTTCACATTATGATTGTTTAATAAGTTACAGTACCTTTACACTTTTCAAAACATGTCCTGAAATCTTTAGATTTCTGAAGAGATGGAAACATTGTTCAGCATATTACTTCACTGAAATGCATTTTAGTTAAGCGATTTAGATCTGCTTATATTTTTGTGCTTAGCCCACAATGAATAAGCTGAAGTTGTGGGCTCCAGCTTTCCCCTTTTATGTCCTTAAAAACTGTATTTACTATTGATGCAAGCTAAGATTTAGGCTTCCTTTATGCACATTTTCTTCATTGTGTTTTTACAAGTTTTTTTGTTGTTGGTTTTTATTGTTTTCGTGGCTGTTGCCCTTTGCGACCTCATATCCCTGCAGACACACTCCAACGTCTAACTTTTAATAAACTTGATGATTTGTCCTAATTAAAGTCCTAGGTCTTTGTCCTGTTTTCTGCCAAAGTTTACTGGTAAACCTGTTGCAGTATGAAAATCATTTCATAATACAATCTGATCATCACTTACTGGGGAGAACAATACTGACTAGTGTTGAGTGAATCAAAGTATCCAAAGTGGACTTTGATACGAATTTCAGGGAAAATTTCCTCATCCTTTGTGTTACAAATCAATTTTCCCTAAAATGTTGGGAAAAAAAAGTTAAGAAAAAAAACATAGCTTATCCATTTGATTGCAGAGAGGCTGTTGTTGCCTTCATGATTAAAGACATCATCACTGATGATGCCATCACATCTGGCCAGTGTAGTGAAGCACACATTACCCCTCGCAAGATTTCGCACATGAACGTGATGGCCTCTTTGCTTGCAAATAGATGAGGTGTTTTTTTTAAATTACCGCCATTTCAGGAAAAATAAATTTGTTACCATGAAGCGCAGGTAAATTGGACTTCGAATTTTTCCTGAAATTCGGATGGAAGTCCACTTTAGAAACTTCGATTCACTCAACACTACCCATGACAATGAGGGATATGTGTGCAGACAACCTATTGCACACCTTATATACTCACCAAGCCAGCTCATGACACGTGACTTCCTTCATGAGCACACCCTGCCGATGTAGAAAGTAGGAAGTGGTCATAATAATGTGACTTCCCGGTGTACTATATGTTATGCCACTTGTAGATTAGAAGCACTAAAAGTATGGACATTTTATGTGTATAGTGCATTCATGAGTTCTCCCCATTCCTCAGGATTGTTATTGACAGGCCACTATTACATATATTTGCATACACAGCAGCATGTCAATCCCTGTCCTGAGGGTGGAGAGAGAAAAGGGGCACTCTCCTCATGAATCCACATTATATATTAAGTTGTCTGAATCACTTCAAGATGTGCATCATCTTTTAGTCAGGTGTATTTGCTATGTTTGTCGAAAGCAAAAGAGAATGGGTAATACAAAATATATACAAAAGGCTGTTTAGATCAATTTTCAGCCTCATTTTGATATATAGTCTGGGAAAAACTCCCGATGTGTTCCTCCAACACAAGTCTGTCACAGGATATGTTGTTTATAGGCCTCTATTACAATAAAAAAGATACTGCACTGTAGGTGTTTTTTTCTGGTATGCCTCTGAATTGAAAAACTTAATTTGCTATGTTTTTCATATATTACAAACATATATACCGGTGTATACTTATTTAACAGAGGCCAAAAGGACACTCCTTTACTGTCAGATTAATAGAGCCCTATGAATTCACTGTAAAATCTGAGAGCTTTTTCTGGTGTCCAGAACAAGTACAGGGTCATAATATGATGTGAACATGCTCGTACTAGGAAAAAAAAAACTTCCATACACACTTTTCTGCCTTAGGCACAATTAATCAGATAATGAGCGGAGTTTGCTTTCTTCATTTTAAAATTGTCAGTTAACAATGGGCCTTGATAAGCAGTTAACGTGGTTGTCCAATGTGGACATTTATGGAATACCATTTAGTATGCCATGCTGTAAATGTCCAATAGGTGTACTATCTCAAGAACAGGGGCTCATCACACACAACTGGTAAAGCAAAGGAGGCCACACATGTGTGGCTTTCTCCGTGCACTACTCAGCTATTTTTGGAAGTCCCATAACAATTAACTGGGAGAACTGTATATGCATGACCTCCTCCCCATTCCCAGTAACGCAAAACAGGGCCCTATTCTTGAGGTAAGAACAGGTCCCAGAAGTGGAACCCTTACCTATTGGACATTTATAGGATCTTCTGAGGATATGCCATAAAATGTCCAGATGGGACAACCCCCTTAAGTGTTCACTGCATTATTTCTGCAAATTACAGTATCAATTGCCACACTGTTGTCCATTTAAAATTTAGATGTTCATTTTAAAGGCTATGTGCAGCCATGTTTTACCTTGGTCTCTGTGGTTACAAACATTACAAAAATGTTATATAGTCTGATCCTGCAGCCATACTTCCTTCCATTTGTGCCTCAATTTGTATAACCTTCCTAATGTATACCTAAGATTTTACAGAGAATTTTTGTTAATTTAACCAATTCAAGGCTATGTGCAGCCATGTTTTACCTTGGTCTCCGTGGTTACAAACATTACAAAAATATTATATAGTCTGATCCTGCAGCCATACTTCCTTCCATTTGTGCCTCAGTTTTTCTAACCTTCCAAATGTATACCTAATATTTTAGAGAGAATTTAATTTAACCAATTTAGGGCCATTTACATCTTTGCTGACCAGACACATTTTTTAGCACATGTGGCATTGAAAACTGTAACTTTTTTGTTAAGTTATTTAAATTTTATTTAATTTTTTTTGCTTTTTTTTGGCCACACATGGTCCTTTATTTTATGCCATTTTTATGTTAGTAATTATTTTTTTTTTACCTGGGAAAATGTAAAAAAAAAACATGTTTTTCACATTTTTCCTTTTTTTTTTTTAGCACAGCTTAAATACAGTCTTGAAATGTGTCCCCTTGTTCAGAAATGACCTTGTAGAGGTAAACTCAGACTGACTAGACATCTTGTAGTTTATGGGTAGACTGAAACCAGTTGATGAATTCATGTTTGCGTACAAGAAATGTTTTTTCTGAATATATTTATCTCACTTTGATCTTTCCAGTTTTAGGCTTCCAGCAAACAGAGGTCCAATTTATGGATCACCATATAATGTATGTACTAGTCATGTAGCACACCGTCTTTAATGTGGAATAGAGAGACTGAATGGCTGTTACATGATGATCTGATAAACTAAACAGATGTTTTCATCTATGCTTCCAGTATAAATGAACATCAATGTATTACTAATTAGGTAGAATAAAAGATCATTGTCATTGTTATACTTTCTCACAGTTCAGTGTCAAGGTTGTGTAGCTTTGGTTACAAAATGCTATTTGATCTGTTGCTTATTTGAGACTCGTTTCAGATGTGTCTATGATTCTTTTGCAGAGTGATGGGAGTCAGATGACTGTGTATAGTTAGTTAGATAGCGTTCTTTGTTATAATAGAAAAAAAAAAAATATATATAGTAACTAAAAATGTACATGATTCATAACCTGAAAAATTGTAATTAGTGTTGAGCCAAGTAAAACAAATTGAATTTGAGCCAAAATTCAGGAATAATTCAATTTGCCACAAACATGAATTTCCTCATTCTTCGTGGTAACAAAACTTTTTCTTTCCCCTAAAATGGTGGCTACATGTGTGACAAAGTGAAAGTAAGAAGCACGGGAACGCGATATGACCCATATTCCTGTGCAGTCAGCCAATCAGCAGATAGCCTTCCCCTGTGGTGTCACAGCCCTATAAAAGTCTAATCCCATCAGGTCTCTCACATTTTACTGTGAGCGGAGCATAGGGACAGATGTGCCAAGCGCTAAGGACAGTGATTAACAAAGCTTTTTATTGTAGAATATTGGATAGGGACAGTGCAGGGACAGTGTAAGGAGATCATAGGGAGAGATTTTACACACAGTAGGGAGAGCAAAAGGAGAGCATGGGGAGACTGCAGGGACAGTGAAGGCTCCATGTAATTGCCATGTGAATCTGTGTATCTGTTGCACCATTCATATCTGTTCTGCTATAGACTTACTGTGCATCACTTAGTCTCAACAAGTGGTCTAATATATAGGCGCGTTTAACTAGTTCATCTGCTGCAGTATTTATACTTAATCTGTTCTGTTATACATACACTTACTGTGCATCAGACTCATTGTCAACAGGTGATCTAATATATAGGCACATTTATCTAGTTCATCTGCTGCATAATTTATACTCAATCTATTCTGTTATACACAGACATGGTGTTAATTGGACTCACTGTCAAGAACAGGTCTAATATATAGGCACATTTACCTAGTTCATCTGCTGCACCTCTAATAATGAAACTGTTTATTTATACATAGACTTAGTGTGCATCACACTCATTGTCAACAGGTGGTCTAATATATAGGTGCATTTTTCTCTGTTTTCTCTGCCGCAATCTGCGCCAGAAATACACCTAATATAGGCACATTTCTGTTTAATAAATGACCCCCTTAATGTGTACATGTTGAAAACCAGTTGCCGGGGATGTTGTCAGGCTTTTGAAACTGTAGGTTCACCTAATGACACAGGAAAGACATGCAATTTTACCAGTGGTTCAAGTAATAACTCTTACTTCAGTAATTCACTATTCACTAAATTTCACTATTTATTATTAATCGGTATGTAATGTTAATATTAATATTGGGTAGCTGTTTAATTATGTGTGTATAGTAGTGGTATATATATTATCTTTTTTCTTTTTTTTTGGCCTCTTCTTCTCTCCTCTCTGTGATACCTTGGTCTGGTCCTTGGCCCGGCGTGCATCACATGGGGGCAACTTGGCACGCTGATGTGATGGCAGCATCTTAACCATGCTGAGAACGTGATCTATATTGAACTCAAGTGTATATTTTATTATTTATACCCCATTTTGCTCCACTTTATTCTTGTCTCCTGACAAAGCCAGTGGGTTGGCGAAATGCGTGTCAAGGTAGTAGCCTTGCCAGGTGGACCAGACCGTGTATCAACATGGGTAACTGATTTCTCTATTATTTGGTCTCCCCCAACATGTTACTAAATGCTTGAGAGTTTACATCAGTTGATATTTGTTCATACTGCCCTGATTATTAGATATTTTTTGACATTTTTCATTTTTGGGATGTTTTGTGGATTATACCTGCTATTTTGCTGATGATACTCTGCAACATTATTATGATATATCAAGGGGGCTATATATTTGTGCCCTGCTTGGTATGCCAGGTGACATTTAGACTTTATATATAACCGAGTTAACTGTTGGTAGGGTTGTGTGGCTGATTAGCCTTACCTGTATTACTCTGTATGTTGACTGAGTCTGGCCTATTGACCTGTGCAGTTTCCGTTCTGCAGGGGTTCAGTGGGGGGCTTTTACATTCTGTCCCCTTCTATTTTTCACTTTTATTATATTTTGGGTAATTATGTCTCAATAAAATATTTTAATATATTTTATATATTATTTTCTGTTTATTTGAGTTTGGGCTATTAGTTTATATTTATAGGAGTCTTCTTGAGCTATATTACTAGGCCCTTTATTTGCTATTATTTGGCTGAGGTACTGGTTGGTTTAAGACATGCAATTTTACCAGTGGTTCAAGTAGTAACTCTTACTTCAGTAAAAAATGGACTCTAGTAGATAAGCAGTGAGGCCTTATTTATCGATGTCCAAGGACTGTTTAGCAGGTGTATGACAGTTTACTCATTCTTGTTGATCCATGGATCAGGCTTGGTTTAGGCTTCCAACAAGAAGCAGCAAGTAGTTTATAGAGAGAGGTAATCATAGGATCCTCTGAAGACAACCACTCTGGGATGACACTCCTCTCAGTCCTTTGTAGTAGGTCAATTGCTTTGACTTAATCCTCCTCCCTTCTCTCTCAGTAAATACATGTGTTGCTTTACCTGTCCAGCTAAAGACGGCCATCCTGCAGCAAGTCATCGTTTGCAAATGAAACATCAGTTATTTATCCAAATGCCAGTTACTTGTCTCTAGGTCACGGCTTTGAGGAGAGCTGAGAATAGCACTTCTGCTGCCTCCCCAACATGATTTTTCTCACTGATATACATCTGCTGTAGGACTATTTGTGCTTCACAAAACTCTTATAGGTTTACACAAGGTTGTTGGTACACACTTTCCAAATGTGTATCTCTCAGGCAACAATGGCTGTGCAATAATTGAGTTAACAAGGCATTGTGATAGATTTCAGATGTCTTTTTCTCCTAGCAGCTTCCCCTTCCCTCTCTATAGACTTCTATGGGCAGCTGTAATCTAATCCCTCAGTGAGCTGATAGTCCATCTCTCCGCTCAACATGGACCTAGCAGAAAAGGTTAGTTTGGGAGGGGATGGGGAGAAAAGGGAAAGGAGTTAAAGAGGCATTTTTCAGTGATAAACTACTTCACAAAGTTCGTTATATTCACGTGTTCTATTGATAACCCATTAGAAAACATGATGTGGTGTTTAACAAGCAGGATATGCTCAACCGATATGCAGTTGTGCATGTATATAGGGGAGCACATCCCGCACTTGTAGTCAGTTGATAGGAGAAATCAACAGCAAAAAATGCATACAATAGAAGATGCCAGCAACGGACTACAAGTACCACAATAACCATCCTACATACGGTAACGATAATGTGGATGTGGAGAACAATCAAAAACATAATCATAGCAAAGGCAGGTGCACTCTGCAGCAATACTAAACCCTCACACTGATGTTTAAATTGAGAGGTTAGTTCGACATATCCTACTAGGAGGACATGTCTTAAGCTCGGACAGCACACCAAGGTCTCTCAAATAGCCCGAGACCCTACCACTCAACCTACCTGTGCCGTATGGGCGATACCAGGGGCCATTGGGCATTACCGGAGCGTAAGGCCTGACTTACAAACACCTCACCATTGACCTCCAGCATGTAACCATGCTTGCAATGGGAGGTGGGAGGTGCCTGTGAACACCACCCGAGACCGTGGTGTCCGAGCTTAAGACATGTCCTCCTAGTAGGATATGTCGAACTAACCTCTCAATTTTAACATCAGTGTGAGGGTTTAGTATTGCCGCGGAGTGCACCTGCCTTTGCTATGATTACGTGTTCCATTAATGTATACAAAGTGCGTTGAAAAGCCAGTGACCACTTAAGTTCTGGTGTTGGTGCAGCCAGACGGGTCATATTGTTTTTTTTGCTGTACTGCTAATCAGATTCTAATTTATGTCCAGTTATGTATGCTATAATTGGTGAATGTTCTTTACGTTACCTTGGTTTGCTTTTTCATTAACCTCCTTCAGTCTGGGATTTTCCATTAGGTGAGAGGTAGCTAGTTTAATTATTTTGATTTTAAAACAAATTAACAGTATTGTACATCTTCTTTGCAAAGCAGTATGACTTATTTCTACTTGTACATTTTACTGTGTTTTATTATTTTTGTGATATTTTTTTATCCGATGAATTGTATTCCAGTGAACACCATGAAAGCTCTTTCACGTCTGTTTACATTGTACTTGTTCAGATCAAAACTATGCTGCCATAACAGATGAAATAAAGCAAATAGTATATTGATTTCTTGGCAGTGCATTTTAGTTGAGGTTGAACAGTCTCTTTTAATGTTTAAGTCATATAGGCAATGATCCAAAGCCAATGAATTATTAAATGGAGCATTGCGGTAACATAGTAGACTTGCCCTGTCTAGACCAGAAATGTGAGACTAAACAAAGGTAATCCCTCTGTCACCCAAATGCATTGTGAAGGAAACAGCTAATTTTTCAATCTATGCATGACTGCCATCAGGCAATGAATCAAATTAAGATAAGAAATAAGCCAGGGACTGATGGCACTCAGTGGAAAATATATCTCTGAATGACAGTGCTGATAATTTAAAGGCCATTGTTGCAGTGAACCTCAGGTTACTGGATCTTCCTGGCAATAACTACAGCACAGCACAGTTTATGAGCATGACACTGCCACTCAGTTGTGCAAGCACAGATTCTGCTTCATTATAAAGGAACACACAATCTAACACAGCCCAGTCACTAGTGCGTTATTGTGTGTTAATGTTTTCTCTATATACTGAAAGAATATGGTGGAATTTAATCCTTTATTAAACAGTTTTCACTTATGCATCTTTTATTACATTATTGCTCTGCATATAAATAAGGAAAATAAATAATCTGAATAGAATCAAACCAATAGTATGATCACAAATTAGGATCCAAATTACAATTTTAGGACACAGACCCCATGTGGTTTTACTGATAACAGCTTGGATCACCATAAAATTCCAACGTTATCTAGGTTGAATTCTAAGAAATCAAAAGGTGGTCTTAGATGGTGCAATAATCGGGCAGATTGTCGGTAACGAATGTTCTTGCAAATGCTGATTCGTGACAATCTTCCAGAGTAAAGGTGCAGCTGATCACCCGATGAACGGGTGAAACACTTGATAATCGGATGAAACTGTTGTTCGTGCAGGCACCTATATTTATCATTTCTGGGCAGCAGATCATACTGTCTAAACAGCAATCTGCTGCCCAGAAACAAACCAGCTGTATGAGGATGAGCAATCGCAATAGCCATACTGTGGAGGTGATTGTTGCAGGTAAATGTAGCACTTCACCCTCACTTATCCTGCAGCCCACTGTAGGGAAGGAGCGCTTCCTTCCTGACAGTCTGCTGCTCCTCGGCAGGTGTAAATGCACCTTTAGAGATGTCCAGTTGTTATGTCCATAATATGGATCCTAATAGTAATATTAAAATGATTACATATATGGCATTTACTAATGTAGTCTTTGTTGAAATTCTGCACCATTTTCCAAAAAGTCCTTTTGTGCGGTCTGCAGAGAGTTTCTGTCCATAATATGGCCATGGAGGGTCATGTGACCAGGCAGATCACCTCCTTGTGATGTCTTCTTCATTCAAGTACTGCACTTGTTCTGTTGGGAGTTTAGTGCAAATGCAATGTGTTTGAATGGAGGAGACATGGAGGTGATCTGCCTGGTCAAATGACCCTCCATCAGCAGTTATCATATGGACAGGACCTCTGTGTAGACAGCACAAAAGACTTTGTAAACAAGAAGGGAAACCTGATAAAATATAGAAAATGGTGCAGAATTTCAACAACGGCTATATTAGTAAGTGCCATATAATCATCTCACTAACACATGGTTCAACAGTAGCCAGAAAATAGCCAAACATTTAACCTAAAAAGAAGTTGAGTATGAGTGAAATATTCCACATTAGTGATGTCGCAAACATAAATTTTTCCGTTCGCGAACGGCGAACGTGAACTTCCGCAAATGTTCACGAACATGCGAACATACGTGTAATGATTGCGGAGACCCTCAAATACCAGAGCAGTACAAAAACCTCACATGTGACCCCATTTTGGAAAGAAGACACCCCAAGGTATTCCGTGAGGGGTATGGTGAGTTTATGTAAAATTTAATTTTTTGTCACAAGTTAGTGGAATATGAGACTTTGTAAAAAAAATAAAATAAATCAATTTCCGCTGAACTGTGCCCTGTGAAATCTAAAAGGTACTCATTGGAATTTAGGCCTTTGCACTCAGGCTGCAAAGTGTCACCATGGTATCGCCAGTACTCAGGAGATAGGGCAATGTGCTTTGGGTGTATTTACATATACCTGCTAGTGTGAGAAATATCTCTGTAAATGACAACTTTTTTAAAAAAAATTATACAAAGTTGTCAGTTTACAGAGATATTTCTCTCACCCAACATGGGTATATGTGAAAATACACCCTAAAACACATTGCACTACTTCTCATAAGTACGGCGATACCACATGAGTGACACTTTTCTGCAGCCTGGGTGCGCAAAGAGGCCCAAATTCCAACGAGTACCTTTAGGTTTTACAAGGTTGCTCACAATTTAGCCCCGTCCAAAATGCCAGAACAGTAAACACACCCCACAAATGACCCAATTTCGGAAAGTAGACACCCCAAGGTATTCACTTGGGCCTTTGGCCTGTACTGTGTATGCAGGGTTAGTTTAATATTGTGTAGAGTCTTGATTCAGGATCTCTTAGCCATGCAACTAAACATTTGCCTATAGTTATACTGAACCATTGCATCTGCCACTGAGAGGCATAGTGAGTCCATGGGAGATTTTTATTTTTTTTGCCAGAAGTTAGCAGAAATGGAAACTTTACTATTATTTTTTTTCCTCAGAAAGTGTCATTTTCCGCTAACTTGTGAAAAAAAATGAAATGATACATGAACTCACCATGCCCCTCCGCGAATACTTTGGGGTGTCTTCTTTCTAAAATGGTGTCATTTGGGGGGTATTTATACTATCCTGACATTCTAGCATCTGAAGAAACATGACAGGTGCTCAGAAAGTCAGAGCTGCTTCAAAATGCGGAAATTCACTTTTTTGCACCATAGTTTGTAAATGCTATAACTTTTACCCAAACCAATAAATATACACTTATTGGATTTTTTTTTATCAAAGACATGTAGAATAATAAATTTTGCGAAAAATTTATATAGAAATGTAGTTTTTAAAAAAAAAGTTACAACAGAAAGTGAAAAATGTCATTTTTTTGCAAAAATTTCGGTCATTTTTGATTAATAGCAAAAAAAGTTAAAATGTCAGCAGCAATGAAATACCACCAAATGAAAGCTCTATTAGTGGGAAGAAAAGGAGGTAAAATTCATTTGGGTGGTAAGTTGCATGACGGATCAACAAACGGTTAAAGTAGTGTAGTGCAGAATTGTAAAAAGTGGCCTGGTCATTAAGGGTGTTTAGGCTAGGGGGGCTTAGGTGGTTAATGCAGCACCCATTTAGTTAAAAATTACAAGATTGTCTAGCAAATTAAATAAACACATTGGTATATGGGTGTCTTTAGTTTATCGTGAACATACATGTATACAGTATGTGTCTTTGGCATTTCTGGGGCCTCAAGCAAAGTTTATCTGGAGGTCCCTGCCTCATCACTGTATTAAACTTTTGACCTCCTGTAAATCAAAATCATGATAAACTGAACATTTTACCTCCAATACAATTAATGAATAGTTATTTTGTTAGTGGTGCAAGGGGCAGGATGCGGCAAAGACTTCAGCAAAGAGCATTTATCATGTTTAGAAAGTTAATACAAGACACCTATTAACCCCCAAAGGACCAGAGGTTTTATATTTTTTGCAGGTTTTTTGCGCTCCCTGCCTTCCCAGAGCCATAACTTTTTAATTTTTCGGTTCACATAGCCATATGAGGGCTTGTCTTTTGCGGGACAAGTTGTACTTTCCAACGCCATCATTTAATATTGCATATGGTGTAGTGGGAAGTGGGAAAATTATATGTACGGAGCTGTATGGGGGCTCATTTTTTGCGTCATAATCTTATCTTTTTATTGATACCATTGTGGGGTGTGTATGACTTTTGATCATCTTTATTTATTTTGTGGAAAATGAAGCGACCAAAAATGGCGAATCCGGCATTTGGACCCTTTTTCCGTTTTTGCTGTTTGATGTTTGGGGAATAGTTTTTTATTTTTTTATACTATTTTATTTTTTTATACTTTATACATTGCGACACCCATGATGTGTATTTTTTTTATTTTGATTTTTAACTTTTAGTTTGGCAAAAGGGGGGTGATTTAAACTTTTATGTTTTATTTATTTATTTTTTTAACATTTTTTTTACACTTTTATATAGTTCCCATAGGGAACTATAACATACAATGATCTGATTGCGATTATCATAAATTCCAATGCAATAAATGGGGAACCGGAGTATAAAACTTTCGGTTTGTGCACACTCAGATGCTGTGGTCATGATTGACCAAGGCATCTGAGGGGTTAAATGCTGCCGGTCGCAGACATTAGCCGCGGGTGTCTGCTACAAAACCATGCGGACACCCGCGGGACATCCTGTGTCCTTAATTGGTTAATGTATTGTGATTGTCCATAATGCCTTTTTTGCTGGCGTGTTTCATTTTTCCATCACATTATACACAGCTTGTATCCCGGAGTTATGACCACTCTGCAATCCAGCACATACTTGCACACTATAGGAAAAAGTGATGGCCTATGAGCGCTCCCATGGTCCTAGCCACCAGAGAGGCTGGCACTTTTTCCCATAGTGTGCAAGCATGGCCATCATTGCTGGATTGAAGGGTGGTCATAACCCCTGGATGTGAGCAGTGTATAATGTGATGGAAAAATTAATGGAACCAGGAAAGGAGGCAATATGGACAATCACAATTGTGATTCGTAAGTGCCTTGTATTAACTTTGTCTACATGATTAATGCCATTTGCTGAAGTGAGACAACCCCTTAAAGCTTCTTTTAAATGGGAGTTCCTCTTGTTCTTGGAGGAGACAACAAAGTGTAAAGGAGTGTGCAAGGGATCTGTAGTCAACTATTTATAGTGTCCTATATAGGATACGGGGGTACTATGTGTTCTTTGGGAGAGAGAGCCTTAATCACTGCTGATGTGATATTACTACCACCTCCAGCATTCTAAGCTGCCCTCAATTGGAGTACTAGTGGTTTTTTCTCTTCATCCTCAAGCAGCACAGAGTGGGATATTTTGTCTCACAGTCTCCACCCTGGAACTAGCCCACCTATAATAATAAATTATGAATTAGCATAATTAATTGCTGGCGCTATATGAATCCTCTCTCACAGCTCACACATGTTTTATTTTGTCCCCATTGCAGGTGTAGGATGCATCGCCAAAGCCCACCAGTATCCTTCTAAGTATTTTATGTTTTCTCTTTTAGACTCAAGACATAGCTCTTATGTTTTTCCTAATTGAGCCTAGGGATAATTAGGGGGGGTTCCTTGCTTCATGTATAGTATAGATCTCGTAATGTGAAGTTTCAGTGCCATTAAGCAAAAATCATTCCTTGGGTATGGGTGAGGAAGGGGGGGGGGGGGAGGGGGGGTGATATCCCTGGCCTTGGCTTGTTGCACACTGTAATCAATGTTTTTTTGGCATCAGCTACTTTGCCCATCAGATATGTTCTTATCCTTTAGGGAGTGTCCCGGGCTTTAACTATACTGTATGCTACAGGGGTTTATTGGCAATTGAATTTGCCAGCTTTATGTATGTTTTATGTCATTTGGGAGTTCTTTCATATATAGTGTGTCGCTCGCCAGGGAGGTTTGAGGGGTGCCCCTGGCACTGTGTATATTGCACACTATGGGGTTCCATTATAACGTAGGCATATGACTCTCTATGCTGTCCTGACTGTTGTCAGGCTACTCTAACCATGTGCACTCTGTTGTATCCAGAACAGCGTTGTCTAGCACATGTCCAGGCCACTTGTGAGTATGATGCGCCATGTTATGACATCACTCTTTTTGCACAAACATGCCTATGTCAATATCTGTGTCCATATTACTTATGAATTCAACAATGAGCAGTCCTCCTCGCTGATGAGGCATCAACACTTTATGCCCCCTATGATATAGTAATATGTATATGGACTCTTACTCATCTCCTCTAAAGGTTCCTGCTAGTGTAATGTTTTCTCAGATGTATTGCCGCTACTCTGATCTGAATTATAAGATCTATTAGCTCTTCTCCATAGTCATTAGTTATATTATGTATGCAGGCAAATACATGATATTGTTCTCTGATGTCAGCCAGTTTGGCTGGTAAGCTGACTGTTCTATTTTTCATGGGGATTCTGACAGGATATGCAGTAGCCTCCCTGGCTCCCATGCTGGAATCTCCGCAGATATTGAATGCATATTTGTCTGACATCTGATGTTCTCCTATGACACAGTTACAGCCTCTA
Organism: Bufotes viridis; assembly: GCA_033119425.1. Classification (NCBI taxonomy): domain Eukaryota; kingdom Metazoa; phylum Chordata; class Amphibia; order Anura; family Bufonidae; genus Bufotes; species Bufotes viridis. The sequence continues at coordinate 223,066,584 of CM065590.1, forward strand.
CTACTATATGTGTGCGGTTAGCTTAGTAATGTATAATGTGGCCTCTGGCCTCTACTGTGTATGCAGTGTCAGTTTTAGTAATGTATAATTTGACCTTTGGCCTGTACTGTGTATGCAGGGTTAGTTTAATATTGTGTAGAGTCTTGATTCAGGATCTCTTAGCCATGCAACTAAACATTTGCCTATAGTTATACTGAACCATTGCATATGTTATGCCAATGTCTGCTCTTGTACTTCTTGGCCCATCAGATTATCAATTCTTTTCTTGATTTATCTACTGTTTTTCTGTAGATGGCAGATATTCCCAAGAGAGCATCTGTAAAAGAAACATAAGTCTATCCCAGGTTGTGCAGTTGTGTCATCAACCCACTGCAGTGTCCAGGATGCACTACCTAACACCCTGCTACACTATATCCTTTGCTTCTCTTTCAGAGAAATATTTGCCTTATGAAATAGAAAATCTAGAGACTGGGTCTGTGCATTATGTGCCCCTATCATTATTAATCGGTTACTCCTATGATGTTTGTAGACATTGTGGTTCCTCCCTGGAGTAAAACTAAAGATACTAAGGCACCAAGCAATAGTTATTCCTGTAGAGTCACAGAAGACTGTTTCATCAGCAGCACAAGATTTCCTCAAGATGCAATAAGTATCTGAGTCCTTATATTCTGACTTCTGAGTTTCTGAGGCATAGAAGCTCCCAGTCTGTAGGCCTTGTTAAGAAGATAACTTTCAGTCAACAGAGAAAGGCACCTTGGGTAAATATTCAAAAACAATCTTGTGATGATGGTATTTGGATGCCAGTAGTTATACTGTTAGTGTGACCACTAAAATGAAGAAATTCTTTCTGTACAGTCAGTAGTTATGTCAGGTGCATGGGTCTCGCAAGTCCTCAGAGAAGGTTACGCCTTTGAGTTGGCCACATACAGTACCTGACTGTTTATGTTGTTCCACAAAGAAGATCTTTGTACAGGGTGGCATATGAAAAAGTAGCGCACCTTCAGCGATAGTATGACAAGATGAGCGAGCAAGTGGATTACTGTCTTATCAACGCATACCTACTTATTCTCCTTAATCAATTCTTCAAGACAGTGTATCATCTACAATTCAGAGCTCTCATTTGGCTTGTCTGTTGTTCCTAGCACTGTATGTAAATGGCAGTTATGGTGGTCCTGCGCATTTATATGGTATAGCGCTAAGCTGATTGGCGGTAGATTGCCCCATCAGCAACTCAAATTAAGGTCACTACCATCTACCAGTGAATCAAGTATATTCATTCTGCCATGAATTATCTTGGCAATCTCACTTTTACAAATCACAGAAAAAACTATATATAAACCATCCTGCACGATATGGTATTAAATGTGCGGATGTATATGGCTACATTTACAAAATAACAGAAAATAATGCACTATAAAAATAGATGCAAGACATTTGGACTAGGCCCTCACTCTTGATAAAAACTGAGACACTTGGTCAATACATTTTGATCAAAATACATCTAAGCCCCCCTACAGGCGAAGGAGTGGCACCTTCATGTGTGAATACGCTTCTATACTGGGAGTGATATTCAAGTGCACTTTTGCCCCACCTAATAAGTGACCTTGATTAAGGTGGTACATATAGGTGTGTGTGTCTCTCCTCCCAACAGTTGCTGATGCACATGGAGGTAGCAAGGGGCAGCACATCATATGTGCGGGGACTGTGCTCCTGAAAAATGCGCCTTGTCGCCGGTAGGAGGGCTTAGATGTATTTTTGATCAAAATGTATTGACCAAGTGTCTCAGTTTTTATCAAGAGTGAGGGCCTAGTCCATATGTCTGGCATCTATTTTTATAGTGTATTATTTTCTGTTAACTTGTAAATGTAGCCACATAAATCGCACATTTAATACCATATCGTGCAGGATGGTTTATATATAGTTTTTTCTGTGATTTATTTAATTTGTCTTGAAGGAGTGACACCTTCATGTGTGAATACGCCTTTATACTGGGAGTGATATTCAAGTGCACTTTTGCCCCACCTAATAAGTGACCTTAATTAAGGTGGTACATATAGGTGTGTGTGTCTCTCCTCCCACTGGTTGCTGATGCACATCGAGGTAACAAGGGCAGCACACCATATGTGCGGGGACTGTGCTCCTGAAAAATGCACCACAGCATGAATAGGTTAGCATAGGAACCTGCCTGAACTGAAACCACCTTGTCGCCGGTAAGTGGGCTTAGATGTATTTTGATCAAAATGTATTGACCATGTGTCTCAGTTTTTATCAAGAGTGAGGCCCTAGTCCATATGTCTTGCATCTATTTTTATAGTGCATTATTTTTTGCCATCTCACTTTTACCATAGATTCCTATCCCTTGCAATGAGCCAATTCAGAGATCTTCAGCAACATATCCTCAGATCCTTGCATAAGATCCCTTCTATCCTCAGGTTTAATACACCTCAGCAGGAATTTTCTGTGCCTCCTGTTTATGCCTCATCAGGGTCTCAGAAGAGCAGCCAACATTAATTGTTCTTCCATTGGCCTTTCAGGACCTGGTTTCCACTACTACTATACCTCTTTGAAGCGAAAAAACTTTGGGTATTTCCTCTGCATCAGATCTACTGCTTTAGAAAGGTTTCTATCATCCTCATCTCTCTGGCTCTAATTCATAAAATGGAGACTAAGTGAGAAATTATTCATTAATTAAGGTCCTTGGAGTCTGTGGAGTCTGTAACACTTTGCATCTGAAGAATAGCTCTTCTTGTACTTAAAGAGTCTTCTCACCTTGCTGTTGTTGATCCATTGATTCTTCTATACCTGTAGGAAAACTTCCAGAGGTATTTAAGTTCGTCACCCAAAAGTTCATATTTATTATAATGTGATGGGTGGGTATCCCGTTCATGTGAACATCCCGTTTACAAATAGGTCACTCATTAGTGATGAGCGGCATAGGCAATATTCATTTTCACGATATTTCTCAAATTTGTAGCATAATATTCACAATAAATTCATGAATACTAGAATTCGTGATTTCCCGTCATTATTTTTGCGATTGCGCAAATCGGCACTAATGATGCACATATGTTTTGTGCAATGCATGCAACTTCCCATTTTATCAGGTCTGAGTAGATATTACTGATTGACATCACAGCACTATGTCTGTAGCATATATGTATGGACAGCAGAGAAACAGTAAATACTATCACACTACCTAACACCCTGCTACACTATATCACTATCTAACCTATACTGACTATCTCCCACTAACTAGCTGTAATATATATATATATATATATATATATATATACTAATGTAATTGGATAAGGAATAGGATTCAGATAAAAGCACAGAGCACAGCAATGTCACTGCTCTCTCTCTCTCAGAACTGCAAAAAAAAAAAACAGCAGAAAATGGCTGCTGGGGAGTTTCTTATATAGTAAAGGGGTAGGCAACTTTCCTATTGGTTGCTAGGGATGTTGCTAAGCTCTGACAAAGAAATTACAGCCTTTTCATTGGCCCATAGCGAGAAGGAGTGTACCGATTTAAAAAAATCTAGAATATTCACGATTATGAACATATAGCACTATATTCTACATCTTCAAGTGCCGATATTCGCGATAAAAATTCGAGATTTGAATATTTATGATCAACACTATCACTCATCAGTAGATTCTTAAAGTCATCAAACAATTTAGAATAGGTTCCTGTGTTCCTTCTTTGGATCCTGTGTCTGGACTTGCTGGCTATGATATAGGAAAATATCTTCTGTAGAATACATTAATATAAAACCATGTCTACCTGCTATATTTAATATTAGTGAGATGTCGACAGACCAATTAAGTTTTTTTGACCAGAATTAGGAGGCCACTTCTTGTTTTCCAGGAAGGGTCTAATCTGCTTGTTGAGCTCCACCCTTGGCAGAAAAGGCCAAAATCAGTCTTCACCTAATTGTAGTGCAGCCCCCTTGTCAAACTATCATCCCATCTATAGCACTACGTAAAGGCTTATAAGGTTCAACCTGTGGCTCAGATATTCTACTTGCTGTTCTGCAAGATTAACCCTCCCTTTCTTTCTTTGTTAGCTGTTCACATCCCGCTGTGTGCTGGGAGGAAGAGGAAAGAGAAAATTTGTTTTGCCTGTAATTTAGCTTTTCTAAAGTCCGAAGATAACAATCTTGCAATAATCTTGCAGTTATTTATCTCTAATTATAGCACATGTGTGAGCTGTGAGAAAGGGTTCATATAGCACCAGCAATTTATTATGCTAATTATTAATTTATCTTTCTAGGTGAGTTGGTCCTAGGGTGGAGACTAGGGGACAAAATACCCACTCTGTGCTGCCTTCAGACTTGTGGAAAGCAAAATTACAGGTAAGACAAATTTTCTCTTTTCGAACATTTTGTCTATTACAAAATTGCAGGCATAGTAATTTATTTTGGCAGAGCTGGGCAGAGGGGACATGGCTTTAAAGAGTAATAAAAACTGTCTGATCTGTTGAAGGATATATATTAGTAAGTTTAATATTCCTCTGCCACTCACACAGTAGTAATAAGTGTACACAGAATGGCCAACCTCTTTAAGGCTTCTGGTTCACTAATAAAACCTTTAATACACAGGTGTATCCCCAAGCACTATCAGAATGCTGGAGGGCTCTCCCCCTAGTGACTGTGGTGTCCTTATGTGGTTTAGCCCAAATATGTGGTTTATAGATGTGGACCAAGTATGGCATCGTTCGTATGGGCGACATTTGTAAGTTAACTTTTCTTGCCATTCTTTACTTAACACATTAACACATTAACCATTAAGTTTAGTTGTAGACTCGAAGTCGGTTTGTTAAAAATTTTTGTTTGTGATACTGTTTCTATACAGAATTAAAATGTATGGGCTCTGTGTAGCATAACTTCGTCTAAGCCGAACTTGAGCAAGACTTAATTGAATGACTTCTGTATTCCTATTTGCGTATTTAAAAACATTTTAAAATAGGAATCTAAAGTCAGCCAGTACCAAAGTCGAGTTCGGATTCCTATTTTAAAATGTTTTTAAATACGTAGATAGGAATGCTGAAGTCTGGTGCACCTTCGACCGAGACGTGAAGTTTTTCTACACGCAGCCCAGACATTTTAATGCTGTACGGGAACAGTATTACAAACAAAATTTTTAACGAACTTGTGTTTTTTAACGAACTTCGGATCTACAGCTAAACTTCATGGCCAACACGTTAAGAATGACAAGAAAAAGTTAACTAAATATCCAATGGATATCAATCGCTTTTGTCACAAGATAACTGAGATAACACTGTGACGTGTTATCAGAGTCAATTTTAGCTTGGCTATATCTGTATGATCCAAAGCTTGATTCGCTCAAGCCTAATATATATATTTGGTACATTCTGGTAAAAAAAGAGCACACAGATGAGGTCATGAACTCAAAGGTTTGGACATCCACAAACAGTGGTGGATAATCGCAGAATCCTTTCTATAGTGAAGAAAAACCCCTTCAAACCATCCACCCAAGTGAAGATCATTCTCCAGTAAGTAGGTGCATCAGTATCAAAGTCTACCATAAAGTGAAGACTTCATGAGAGCAAATACAGAGGGTTCATAACAAAGCACAAACTATTAATCAGCCTAAAAAAAAGGCCAGATTAGCCTTTGCCAAAAAACATCTAAAGAAGCCAACCCAGTTCTGGAACAGCTTCATTTGAAAGATGAAACTAAGATCAATCTGTACCAGAATGATGAGAAGAAGAAAGTATGGAGAAGGATTGGAACAGCTGATGATCCAAAGCACACCACATCCTCTGTAAAACATGGTGGAGGCAGTGTGATGGCATGGACATTCAATAGCATAGGGTCACTAATGTTTATTGACAATATGACTGAAGACAGAAGCAGCCATAAGAAATCTGAAGTGTAAAGGGATATACTTTCTGATCAGATTCAACCAAATGCAGCAAGGTTGATTGGACTGCGCTTCACTGTACAGATGGACAATGACCCAAAACATACTGCCTTTTTTTTTAAAGGTAAATAAGAGGAGTATTTTGCAATGGTTGAGTCAGTCACCAATTCTCAACCTGATCGAGCATGCATTCCACTTGCTTAAGATAAAACTTAAGACAGAAAGACCTACAAACAAGCAACAACTGAAGACGCCTTCAGTAAAGGCCAGGTAAAGCATCACAAAGGAAAAACCCAACGTTTGGTTCAATTGCATCTCAGTTGTTTAATTTCAAATCCAATGTGGTGGTATGCAGAGTCCAAATCATGAAGGTTGTGTCACTGTCCAAATATTTCTGGATCTGGCTATACAGATAAATAGAAAACGCTCCCATAGAAGTACTCCACTCTAGTCTATTGTATTTATGGGGTCTACACCCATGGAGGCTGCTGTAAAGTGTATCTCTAAATGCTGTAGACCACAGCGCAAGGAAGATGGCTGCCCTAATAATCATGTTCACAGAACAGAATAAAGAATCTGTAAGTAGAAATTAAAAACAGATTAGAAAAAAGTTTTAACTGGCAGACACCTTATAGTTGATACATTCCCTTTAAATTTTGAATTCAGACTTAAATGTGTAATATTGTAAAATGTTAAAATTATTAGTTTTGCATTAATATTGTGAATAAGGGTAGAATGTAATGATCTTATATACTTAGAAACAATTGGACTAATATAAGTTTGTACTTATAAATTAATATCTGAACTTCATGTGTACCTCAGCTTTTACTTTTTCCTGTGATTTACCCAGGGTCTCAACTGCATATCAACTCATCTTTCTTCATTGCTTGCTTGATTTGTAATCTGTTTCTATCCCTCCTAAAAGAGCATACAGCAAACAAAGAAGTTTAAACTACTCTCATGTCTCATGGTAGTTGAATACAGAATAAATTGCTAAAGCTTTGGTATCCACAGGTCTTAAATAAACCGTGCTTCTTCCTCAATTTACCAGTTGACATTGCAGCTGGCAAGATACTCTAGGTTTTGCAAAGATTGCTTTCAGTTTAGGTTTTGTAGGTTTTAGCATTTATATAACGTTCAGTCAGTATTGGCACAGTTGGTTTAAAGAACTGGAAACTAAAATAAAGGAACAGTTGCTTGATATCAGCGGGATCTCAACCATTTTAACCTAAGCCAGAAATGTAAATTGTAACTTCTCCCATTCATCTATTTCCGGCCAAGCAGAGTTGGCACTTCATAAAGACCATGGTACACAACACTGAACAGATGGACTACCACATTTTCCGCCAACTTCAAGCAAGAGTTTTTTGTGTTGGAAAATTACAAAATTAGATTTAAATATATAGTTACACCTACTTCTACATCCTAGTTATTGTGACATACAGTATTTGAGAACATCAATATTGTTTTTCTGTCAGAATTCTGAAAGGTTTTGTTTTTTTCCAGTATTCTTTTAAAAGGAAAGTAAAACAGAATCCAAAAAAGGACAGTTTATCTGGTGATCTTACCTTTGTCTTTTAAGCTTGCCATATACACTACAAGTATTTTGGCCAAATTCTCTGATTTATGCAGGATTGGCCAACCATCTCATGTGTACGGGGGCCCCCTCCTCTCCCCTAACTGTAGATGTCAGGGGGAAGAAGGGTTGTGCATTTTGGATGATTCTTTTGTGCCAGAGATGTCAAGCATCATTCTCCCCCTCCCATTCAAAACACAACATGTGTAGCCACGTAAGCATGTATATGATAGGGAGAGGGATACTGAATAGATCTCTCAACTGAACTAGTATTCTGAAAACAGTTATTGTTTATGGCCAGCTTTAAGAGTCCTTGCCTTGTTTTCCTGATTGTCTTGTACTTACTATCCCTTTTACATCCTCCAGATTATTGTGATTGCTGTCTTTAGCTCATTGATCCCATGCCTTCTCACATTATAAACTGTTGCTGTCCATCTGCATATAAAAGGGGTTAGAAAAAGCCTTTCCCCTTTGCAAGAACAATGTATTATTTTTGTTTTTCTGTTGCTATGGGTTATTGTTGACCCTGTTCAGGGCTTTGAAGAAGTGAAACTAGACACAAAATGGTTGTACTTCTATGGAAGTCATACCCCATCCTGTTTTTATGGAAGCTATTGGAATTTGTTTGCAACAATGAATGGATATATTGTGTTAAGTGCTGCTGTCTTCTTCAAATTCTTTGATACGGTTATGACCACCTTACATGTGGACCAAACTTAAATTGTTTCTGACAACGCCTTTGCTTCATGCATCAAACTGTTGATACTTATGTGTACTGAACATTTACTGTTACTTGATTGCACTTGCTTACAGAAACACCATCCATTCAGACTGTTTCAGCCACTGGACTTCGAATCTGCTTCCAGACCTTGACACTTGGATATGTAAAGAACTTGAACAACAACCAGTGAATAGCTAACATTGTGATCTGCTTAAGGGAGTTATCCAAAGTATAAAACATGCCATCCAATACCCGAGCCCATCATATATATTATTCTTACCCAGCTCCTTGGCACCTGCGTCGCTCCTGATCCCTGCACGAAAAATGGATGGCAATGTTCATGTAAGCATGAGTAAAACGTTGGTGCTTTATATATCATAAACTGCCTGAATCATAACAGCAGAACTATTTTTATCTAATTACAATACTGTTAACTAGTGTATATAACCCTATTTCCAAAAAAGTGGGACTGTGTGTAAAATGTACACCAATAAAAACAGAATACGATTTGCAAATCGAATAGATTCATATTTTATTCACAATAGATCATAGAATACATATCAGACGTTGAAAGTAAGACATTTTACCACTACATGAAAACCACTTCATAAAAAAAAATTGGCTCATAGAAGTTGATGGCAGCCACATTTGTCAAAAAAGTTGGGACAGGGCTATGTGTGCCATTTTGGAGTTTTTGTAGAGGAATTGGAGAGAATTTTGTTCTATTCTTGTCTTATGTAGAATTCTAGCTGCTCAACAGTCTTGAGTGTTTGGCTAATTTTTCATTTCATGATGCGTGAAATATTTTATACTGGTTAAAGGTCTGAACTACAGGGAGGCTAGTTCAGCACCCACACTTTTTTCTGCGAAGCCATGCTGTTTTGATGGATGCAGTATCTGGTTAAGCATTGTCTAGATGAAATACAGCATATGCCAGACCTGAAAGAGGCGTTGTCTGGATGGGACCATATGCTGTTCTAAAATCTCTATATACTGTTCAGCATTGATAGTGCTTTTCCAGGTGTGAAAGCTGCCCAAGTTATGGGCAATAATGCAACCCCATACCATCAGAGATGCAGGCTTATGAACTGTGCACTGATTTGGCATCCATGGTTTCAAAAAGAATTTCAAATTTTTATTCATCTGACCGCAGAACAGTGTTCCGTTTTGAACAGCTAGTCCATTTTTAAATTTGCTTTGGGCCAGAGAAGACAGTGGTGTTTCTCGATTGTCACTGAGGAAGAGGTTAGAGTACCTCGAAACGCGTCTGGCGTGACTTTATCGCAACTACCCACCTTACCCGACCAAGAGACAACATTTGTGCGCATATAAGGATCCGACTTAATAATCGCAATAATTCATTATCCGAAAACAGACTTTACAACTTCTGGATCAATACAAGTACCCACCCCATAACTTCACGGGACAACTCAATTCGCATCCAATCCTGTATCAGAATCACGTGACGGAACATCACGTGGGACGCTAAAGATAGTGCGAAATTCAACTGAACGCAAATTCGCTATACATATCGACTGACGGTCGAGCGTCTACTATTACAAGGGTGGGTAAGTAAAAATACATTCTGGGGGACGCCTCAAATATATACAAAGAACCAGAAGTGAGTAACAAACCAATTTTTTTGTCACACTGTATAAGCGTGTGAATACAGATGAACTGTAACACTTTATCTGCAATATCGATACACAGCAACCCGTTTGTGCGCATTTACCAGTGCTAATAATTGGACATCCGAACCATAGAGACTATAGATAGTGATGTCGCGAACATAAAAGTTTCCGTTCGCGAATGGTGAACGCGAACTTCCGCAAATGTTCGCGAACGGGCGAACCGGGCGAACCGCCATAGATTTCAGTAGGCAGGCGAATTTTAAAACCCACAGGGACTCTTTCAGGCCATAATAGTGATGGAAAAGTTGTTTCAAGGGGACTTACACCTGGACTGTGGCATGCTGGAGGGGGATCCATGGCAAACCTTCCATGGAAAATTACATAGTTGACGCAGAGTTGGGTTTTAATCCATAAAAGGCATAAATCACCTAACAATCCAAAATTTTTTTGAACAACATGGTTTAAAATATCTAGTGTGTGTATACGATCAGGTATGATGTTGTATCGATCAGGGTTACGGGGTTGTATCGATAAGGGTTACGGCCGCTTCACAGACATTGACAGACCAAACTCCCCTTTTAATGCACCGCAAACAACCGCAAACAGTTCATTTGCACAACCGCAAACTCCCCATTTGCACAAGGTTGGATACCAAGCTAGCTACGTCCCGGTGATGTCATTGAAGGTTTCTTCCTCCACCCAGCCACGTACAACACCAAGGGTCCCCGAAGGTGAATTGAATTGATTTTTCGAACGGGAGATGGTGAAAAAACGCTGGCTCCCTCCCTTTGTTTTTATCTGTCGTATCCGGGATGTGGAATAGACCCTGGGGAGCTGGGGGGATTCAGTTGATGTGCAGCCAGACACCGCAGCAGAAGAGGACTCAGCCGAGGAGGATATCGAAGAGGATGGAGTAGGAGTAGAGGAAATGGCAGTAGGTCTGCCTGCAAGTCGTGGCGGTGTCACCAACTCCGCTGCGGAGCCACGCATTCCATGCTTGTCAGCCGTCAGCAGGTTGACCCAATGCGCAGTGTACGTGATATACCTGCCCTGACCGTGCTTTGCAGACCAGGTATCAGTGGTCAGATAGACCCTTGCCCCAACACTGTATGCCAGAGATGCCATGACTTCCTTTTCAATGATATTGTAGAGGTTTGGAATTGCCTTTTTGAAAAGCAGTTGTACTGAGGTGGGTGTTGGACTTCCCACGACTCAGTTTCTTTTGGCACAGGTTGCAAATGGCATTTCTGTTATCAGAGGCAGACACACAAAAAAATGCCACACTGCTGTGAAATGACGGAATTCTGGTGGTCGCAAGAGCATGCGTTGACTGGCGTGCTGTCTGGCTGACCCCGGGTGCCAATACATGCTGTCTGACTTTGCCACTAACTCCTTGCGACGACCTCCCCTGCTTCCAACTCATCTCCTCATTCTCTCTGTCTCCCCTTCTGAACTTTCCCCTCTTCTTCTCTTCGAGCAGGCACCCACGTGGCATCCGTGGACACATCGTCATCATCAACCGCTTCACTTGTATCTGACACCTCAGCAAAGGAAGCAGCAGCGGGTACAACATCATCATCATCATCATCACACTGTACGTCCATGTGTGTAATCCTGCCTGACAGAGACATATCCCTGTAATCCACATCATCTGGCAATAATGTTGCGCATCACTAATTGCATCCAACTGATGTGTAAATAACTCCTCTGACGGATCAAAAGAAGCGGCTGTGGTGGCTGTGGTGGTAGTGGTGGTGATGGAGGCGGGCGGGAGCGTGGTAACTTGAGAGCAGGTGACTGAAGCTGAGCTGGAGGAGGATGGTGCGTCAAGGTTCTTAGCGGAAGCTGTTGAAGATTGGGTGTCCTGTCTAAGCCAGTCAACTATATCCTCAGAATTTTTCAGGTTCAGGGTACGTGGCCTCTGAACACTAGGCATTATTCCAGGGACAGTGGAAATCAAAGCACCATGACCACGGCGGCCCCTGCGGGGTGGCCTGCCTCTGCCTGTCATTTTTTTTTTAGATTAGGTACTACGCGTGCTAGGTACTGTGCCACCCGGTATGAGTGGTTGGCACTGGCAGTGGGCACACTACAGTCTGTGGAAGTGGGCCTGACACACACTGGCAGCAGGCAAGCAACTGAATTTAGACTACTGTATAAAAATTAAATGCCTTATTTATCAGCAAGCTACTGTGCCACCCGGTATCAGTGGTGGGCACTGGCAGTGGGCACACTACAGTCAGTGGAAGTGGGCCTGACACACACTGGCAGCAGTCAAGCAACTGAAATTAGAATACTGTTTCAAAATTAAATGCCTTATTTATCGGCAAGCTACTGTGCCACCCGGTATCAGTGGTTGGCACTGGCAGTGGGCACACTACAGTCAGTGGAAGTGGGCCTGACACACACTGGCAGCAGGCAAGCAACTGAAATTAGACTAATGTGTACAAATTAAATGCCTTATTTATAGGCAAGCTACTGTGCCACCTGGTATCAGTGGTTGGCACTGGCAGTGGGCACACTACAGTCTGTGGAAGTGGGCCTGACACACACTGGCAGCAGGCAAGCAACTGAAATTAGACTAATGTGTAAAAATTAAATGCCTTTTTGGATGCAAAGTCCTGTGCCACACGGGATGACAGGGGTGGACACTGGCAGTGGGCACACTACAGTCTGTGGAAGTGGGCCTGACACACACTGGCAGCAGGCAAGCAACTGATTTTAGACTACTGTCTAAAAATTAAATGCCTTATTTATCGGCAAGCTACTGTGCCACCCGGTATCAGTGGTGGGCACTGGCAGTGGGCACACTACAGTCAGTGGAAGTGGGCCTGACACACACTGGTAGCAGTCAAGCAACTGAAATTAGAATACTGTTTCAAAATTAAATGCCTTATTTATCGGCAAGCTACTGTGCCACCCGGTATCAGTGGTTGGCACTGGCAGTGGGCACACTACAGTCTGTGGAAGTGGGCCTGACACACACTGGCTGCAGGCAAGCAACTGAAATTAGACTAATGTGTAAAATTGAAATGCCTTATTTATAGGCAAGCTACTGTGCCACCTGGTATCAGTGGTTGGCACTGGCAGTGGGCACACTACAGTCTGTGGAAGTGGGCCTGACACACACTGGCTGCAGGCAAGCAACTGAAATTAGACTAATGTGTAAAAATGAAATGCCTTATTTATAGGCAAGCTACTGTGCCACCTGGTATCAGTGGTTGGCACTGGCAGTGGGCACACTACAGTCTGTGGAAGTGGGCCTGACACACACTGGCAGCAGGCAAGCAACTGAAATTAGACTAATGTGTAAAAATTAAATGCCTTTTTTGGATGCAAAGTCCTGTGCCACACGGGATGACAGGGGTGGACACTGGCAGTGGGCACACTACAGTCAGTGGAAGTCAGCCTGACACACACTAGCAGGCAAGCAACTGAAATTACACTAAAGTGTAAAAATGAAATGCCTTTTTTGATGCAAAGTCCTGTGCCACACGGGATGACAGGGGTGGGCACTGGCAGTGGGCACACTACAGTCAGTGGAAGTCGGCCTGACACACACTAGCAGGCAAGCAACTGAAATTACACTAAAGTGTAAAAATTAAATGCCTTTTTTTGATGCAAAGTCCTGTGCCACACGGGATGACAGGGGTGGGCAGTGGCAGTGGGCACACTACAGTCTATGGGCCTGCAGCTCTTCACACACAGGCAGGCCAGGCAACTGCAATATATATATGGAGAAGAAAAAAAAAGCAGACTAATGTTGCAGCCCTAAAAAGGGCTTTTTGGGGTGCTGTCAGGACGCTGTCCTTACAGCAGAGATCAGATGAGTCTTTCAGGACTGGAGTGGACACTGAATACACTAGCCTAGCTATCGATTTCTCTATTAAATCAGCAGCAACTACACTCTCCCTCCTCTCACTAAGACTGCAGCTTCCGAATGAATCTAAAATGGATGCTGTTTAGGAGATGGGAGGGTCTGGGAGGGAGGGTATGCTGCTGATTGGCTGGAATGTGTCTGCTGACTGTGAGGTACAGGGTCAAAGTTTGCTCAATGATGATGTATAGGGGGCGGACCGAACATCGCAAGTGTTCGCCCACTGCGGCGAATGCGAACAATCGATGTTCGCCGGGAACTGTTCGCCGGCGGATAGTTCGGCCCATCTCAAACTATAGATACATCACTATTTTTTGCGAATCAACTACATTGTTTGCGGTATCCCCTACTTTTTGGGATTGCAAGTACTTATTGGACAGATTATATGGAGTAATTATTCAGAATCACTCACACTCATCGACTTATTGCTGTACCACATTTATCATTGAAGTACATGTTTCTTGTATGTTTTTACATACTGTATGTAGCTTTATCCTTTTTATCAATTTTATTCGTATATTAGCTAGGTTCTATTTAATGTTATACAGTTTATATCAATATTAACCTCTTAAGGACGCAGGGCGTACATGTACGCCCTAGCATCCTGGTACTTAAGGACTCAGGGCGTACATGTACGCCCTGAGAAGTTCCGATCACCGCAGCGCTGCGGGTGGTGATCGGAACAGGATGCCTGCTGAAATCATTCAGCAGGCATCCTGTGACAATGCCGAGGGGGGTCCTGTGACCCCCCCCGTGTCGGCGATCGCAAAAAACCTCAGGTCAATTCAGGCCTGCGGTTTGCTGCGCTATCTGTAGTCTCTGATCAGAGACTAAAATCTGCCCCAAAGTGTAAATTTTAACCCCCCCCCCTGCACCCCGCCATCTTAGTGTCCCCCCGGGCGCTGCAGGGGGGGGGGGATTGCGGGCGGTGCGGCGGGTGGGCGGCGCGGGATGCGATCCCCCGCCCGCCTCCTTTCAATCAATTTCCCTGGTGTCTAGTGGGTATAGCAGGGGGTCAGCACATTGCTGACCCCCTGCTATAAACTGCTGACATCTGTGCTGCAGATGTCAGCAGTTTAACCCCTTCTATACCGCAGCCCCCCCGACGGGATAGGATAGTAGAGGGAGGGAGCTCACCTCTCTTCCCATCACCCTCTGCTCTGTAATGGCAGCGGGTAATGGTTACCATGGCAGCAGGACGCTTTCAGAAGCGTCCTGCTTGCCATGGTATAGTAACTCTGGTCAGACTTCTGCTAAAGGCAGAAGTCTGACCAGACTGTGAAAAGTAAAAAAATACAGTGCAGTACACTATATAGTGTACTGTTCTGTATTATATAGACACCAGATCCACTGGATCTACAAGAACCAAGTGGGTCTGGGTCAAAAAAATGTCAAAAAAGTGAAAAAAAAAGTAAAAATAAGAAAAATACATATCACTGAATAAAAATTAAAAAAAACAAATAAACTACACATATTAGGTATCGCCGCGTCCATAAAAATCTCCTCTATAAAAATATCATGTGACCTAACCCCTCACGCAAATACCGTAAAAAAAAACAAAAAAATGGTGTAAAAGAGCCATTTTTTGTCACCTTGCATCACAAAAAGTGTAATACCAAGTGATCAAAAAGGCGTATGCCTCCCAAAATAGCACCAATAAAACCACCATCTCATCCCGCAAAAAATGAATCCTTATATAGGACAATCGCCCCAAAAAATAAAAAAATATGGCTCTCAGACTATGGAGACACTAAAACATAATTTTTTTTTCTAAAATGCTATTATTGTGTTAAAGTAAAATAAATAAATAAAAAGTATAAATATTATGTATCGCCACGTCCGTAAAAACCTGCTCTATAAAAATATCACATTATCTCACCCCTCAGGTAAATACTGTTAAAAAAATAAAATAAAAACAATGTAAAAAAAAAAACATTTTTGTCACCTCACATCTCAAAAACTGTAAAAGCAAGCGATCAAAAAGTTATATGCACCCAAAAATAGTGCCAATCAAACCGTAATCTCATCCCGCAAAAAATGATACCCCACATAGGACAATCACCCCAAAAAAATTTTTTAAATAGGGCTCTCAGACAATGGAGACACTAAAACATGATTTGTTTTGTTTTAAAAAATGATAATATTGTGTAAAACTTAAATAAATAAATAAAAAGTATACATATTTGGTATCGGCGCGTCCGTCGCAACCTGCTCTATAAAAATAACACATGATCAAAACCCTCAGGTGAACACAACAAAAAAAAAAAAAAAAATACGGTGTCAAGAGCCATTTTTGTCACCTTACATCACAAAAAGTGTAATAGCAAGCGACCAAAATGTCATATGCACCCCAAGATAGTTCCAATCAAACCGCCATCTCATCCAGCAAAAAATGAGCCTCTACATAAGACAGTCGCCCAAAAAATAAAAAAAATATATGGCTTTCAGAATGTGAAGACACAAAAAAAATCATTTTTTTCAAAAATGCTGTATTATGCAAAACTGAAACAAAACCCCCCAAAAAGTAGCCATATTTGGTATTTCCGCGTCCGTAGCAACCTTCTCTATAGAAATAGCACACAATCTAACCTGTCAGTTCAACGATGTAAATAACAAAAAATAAAAACGGTCCGAAAATAGCTATTTTTTTGCAAATTTTCCATTTTAATCAATTTTTCCAGTAAAAAAACAAGGGTTAACAGCCAAACAAAACTCAATATATATTGCCCCGATTCTCTAGTTTGCAGAAACACCCCATATGTGGTCGTAAACTGCTGTATGGCCAAACGGCAGGGCGTAGAAGGAAGGGAACGCCATATGGTTTTTGGAAGGCAGATTTTACTGGACTGGTTTTTAGACACCATGTCCCATTTGAAGCCCCCCTGATGCACCCCTACAGTAGAAACTCCAAAAAAGTGACCCCATTTTGGAAAGTACGGGATAAGGTGGCAGTTTTTTTGTATTATTTTAGGGTAAATATGATTTTTGTTTGCTCTATATTACACTTTTTTGAGGCAAGGTAACAAAAATAGAAATTCGAAATTTCATCTCCATTTGCCAATAACTCTTGTGGAACACCTAAAGGGTTAACAAAGTTTGTAAAATCAGTTTTGAATACCTTGAGTGGTGTAGTTTCTTAGATGGAGTCACTTTTTTGGAGATTCTACTCTAGGGGTGCATCTGGGGGCTTCAAATGGGACATGGTGTCAAAAATCCAGCAAAATCCGCCTTCCAAAAACCATATGGCGTTCCCTTACTTCTGTGCCCTGCCGTTTGGCCATACAGCAGTTTACGCCAACATCTGGGGTGTTTCTGAAAACTACAGAATCGGGGCAATAAAAATTGAGTTTTGTTTGGCTGTTAACCCTTGCTTTGTTACTGGAAAAAATGGATTCAAACGGAAAATTTTCCAAAAAATTGAAATTCTGAAATTTTATCTCCATTTGCCATTAATTCTTGTGGAAAACCTAAAGGGTTAATGCCGTTTGTAAAATCAGTTTTGAATACCTTGAGGGGTGTAGTTTCTATAATGGGGTCATTTTTGGATGGTTTATATTATGTAAGCCTCACAAAGTGACTTCAGACCTGAACTGGTCCCTAAAAAGTGGGTTTTTGAAAATTTCTGAAAAATTTCAAGATTTGCTTCTAAACTTCTAAGCCTTGTAATGTCCCCAAAAAATAAAATGGCATTCCCAAAATGATTGATACATGAAGTAGACATATGGGGAATGTAAATCAATAACTTTTTTGGGTGGTATTACTATGTATTATAGAAGTAGAGAAATTGAAACTTGGAAAATTGCAAATTTGATATTTTTTTATAAATAAAAATGAAATTTTTTGACTTAATTTTACCAGTGTCATGAAGTACAATATGTGACGAAAAAACAATCTCAGAATGGCCTGGATAAGAAAAAGCGTTTTAAAGTTATCACCACATAAAGTGACAGTGGTCAGATTTGCAAAAAATGGCCAAGTCCTTTAGGTGAAATAGGGCTGAGTCCTTAAGGGGTTAAATATCTTTTTTTACCCAACCAGTTTGGGTAATATAATTCAATAGATTTTTCCTAGATGGTGAGTGCAAGTTGAATTCTACATAGTTTTTATGCCTATCTTCTTTATGACTGGGTGAGTCATTTTTTCAACTTAGCACCCTTATCACGGTGTAAGCAGTAGGAGAGCCACTAAAATCACTGTTGTTTTATGTTTCTCGATTGTGTTGACATATGGTTTCTTCTTTGCATGATACAGCTTTAACTTGTATTTATGAATTGCATAGCAAACTGTATCACTGTCAATGGTTTCTGGAAGTGTTCCTGAACCCATAGAGTGATTTTTAAAACAGACTTATACCTGTTTTAATGCAGTTCAGTTCCACAATCTTAGGCCTCATGCACACGACCGTTGGTGTTTTGCGGTCCGCAAATCGCGGATCCGCAAAACACAGAAGCTGCTCCGCATTCCGTTCCGCATTTTGCGGAACGGAACGCGGCCCATTATAGAGATGCCTATTCTTGTCCGCATAACGGACAAGAAAAGGACATGCTCTATTTTTTTTGCGGGGGCACGGAATGGAGCAACGGATGCGGACAGCACACTGAGTGCTGTCCGCATCTTTTGCGGCCCTATTGAAGTGAATGGGTCCGCGGCTGAGCCGCGAAATGTGCAGCTCGGACGCGGACCCGAACAACGGCTGTGTGCATGAGGCCTTAGGCATAGTTTTTCACACTGGTGAACCTCTCTAACATACTCTTTTTATACTCAGTCATGGGACTGCTCTTCTAGGTGTTTTTTTTTTTTATCATGCAACTTACTTTTCCGGTCTTTTGTTGCCCATGTCCCAACTTTTTTTTAGATGAATTGCTGCCATTAAGTTCTAATTCTTTTCATAAAATAGTAATATGTCTCACTTTCAACATCTGTAAAATATGTGTTCTATGATCTCTTGTGAATAAAATATGGGTCTATGAGATTTGAAAATCATTGTATACTGTTTTTATTTACATATTACACAGTGTCCCAACTTTTTTTTAGAATTGGGGTTGTACTTCATGGATGGGGGATTCCTTTTGACATCCAAACCACCTGCTACAATGCATTTTGACATAATCTGTAGTGCAGAATCAAAAAATAAAAGTTTACTTTAGTCAATTAGTTATTCACTTTTAATATTTCAACTTCTTATGGAGATTAAAGCACAGTAGGAGGAGGTGTAATTGAGTGCACAACAAATTCTAGCTTTTAGTTCAGTTTAGAAAATTTACGTATCCTTTACCCCTAGTTGTACAACTATTGGAAGCACATTTTTACTTATACTTTAACTGACAATGTAAAAAGTGTTACCCAGAAAATATTATCAAAAGGAAGCTGTAGTAAACGTCTAGTACAGTCGTAATTTTCTGTAACATCTAATTTATCAAACAACTTCAGGTATTTCTTCAAGCCCATAGTATAAATACAGTCTGATCTTCTTTGGGTTAAATATCTTGCAGGTCCCTAAAGCAGTCCATGCTGGTGTGCTATCTTTTTCAGGCTCTGCTGACTAAATGCTTCTTTGGTGTAATAAGCTCTTTCTAGAAATAACATGGAGTGGTATGTGTTAACAAAAACAATTATACTACACACTGTTGTAAGATGTATAGTAGAGTGCTGGAAGGCATATATATTTCATCCAGAATCCTCAGCTGTGTGAGGTAAATGAAATCCAGAACGCTGCAGTGGTTTCAGCAAAGTGTAGTTTGCTGAGACGATTTTGTTTAGATTCTATTCTGGATTTTATTTGGACTGGTGGGTAGGTTTGGTAGTGGGACTTTTACCAGTCCACACCCTTCCAGTACAGGTATTTCCTCTAGCCTGAGGAGAAGATCCCAGGTGTGCTGCTGGGATCATTACTGAGTAATAAAAGAGATCTCAGTCTGCATCACAAAGCCTGGGAAGCTAGCTGGTGTGCTAGCTGTTGAAGCCTGATTCCCCTTCTGTATGAACTGCACTCTATAGGTGAGATAGAGATGACTTGTTTAGAGAGCAGGAGATTATTTTGTGTTTATGTTATACTGCTGAGATAGCTTCACCCCACCAAGTAAATATATATAGAACTCAAACCATATCCCAAAATGCAGACCTCAGACCAGAAAACTGCAGTAGCCTCATCAGTCCTCAGGCTAAACCTCTAAATTAATCAGACTCCAGATCAGACTCCTGAATTTCTCAGAGCCAACAACAGACCAAAATAACTTTAACACCAGACCGCAAAAAATTCATCAGACCCCAGACTAGACCACTAAGTTCATCAGGGTCCAGGCCTCAAAATTCACCAGACCCAGAACAGACCCTAACTTTATAAGACCGCAGACCAGACCAGAAACAATTCAGAAACCATACCACTTACCCGCTTGGTACTCTGCACTTTCCACAAACAACATACTAACCAGCTGACCATTTCAGTCCTGCTCTAAATGTAAAGTTAGTAGTTGTCATAAGTACTGCATATTGAAAAAGTGACTGAAAATGAGTCCCACACATGCAAATAAAGGTAATTAGATGTTCTTAAAAGTAGAAATATGTGACAAAAAGTAGAGACCATAAGGGCTTTTTCTGGACCTGTCCTAGTAATAATCCCATTGAGGAACACTATAGTTTGTCTTACCCCGACACCAACAAATACCATTCATTTGCAAAACAAATATAGATGAGGTAGGTAGGTGGAGTTCCTTTTCTAATGTTATGTAGTAACCAGCAACCCACAACTAAAACATATTTCACTTCATTTCACTCTGTAATTAATTTGCTGTTCCTTTAACAGTTCGTGCTTAGAAAGAATGTTTTAAAGCCTTTTCTAAACTATTGTTTACACTGATTCTTTTTCTGGCAATTTTCATAAAATTGCTCTTGCAATAGTCCTTTAAATAAAACATGATATATACCTGTACTGACAAGCCAAAGTGTATTTTACTTTGCATTCTCACACAAGCACTTCAATTAGATCTGGGTTAGATGCATCCAAAAACAATGACAACAAAATATTGCAGAGGAGATTGAAGCAGCCATAAAAAAATTATAGGCTGATTAAAAGGACCATTAAAGATAATGATTGCCTCCTTGAAAGTTTTCTTAATCAGTTGACCTTCATGTACTTTGTACCTGAATTCTGCTTATGGGTAATTGTGAAATTCCATATTCAACATTACCCTCTGACTGTGTGAAAGAGATACTGACAAGTCCTTCCTTTATCCTTTTCACTTGTCTGGCTAGTGATACAAGTACAGCTCTCATCTTTCATCCATCTGGACTGTAGATTCTGGACTGTGCCAACAATTATAGTTTTAATTCCTTGTTCCCAGTGGAAAACAATGAAATACATTTTATGCAGGAGATTGAAGGTGTGCTCATAACAAATTTAACATTAAAGTGTATTCACATGCCGAGGCGTTAATATGAGATTATCCTATAAATTTGGTGTGTGGAATGTGTCCTTAAAGGGAATGTGTCATCAGAAAATGACCTATTTTTTAAATCAAGTTTTTATGTAAAATATATTTTTTAGAATTTGTAATGATCTTCTAAAATTGACTATGTCTTTATCAATAAAAAAAGAAATCTTAAAATGGTTTAGTTCTCACACTTCCTGTTCTTTACAGGCTATATACACCTTTGGGGGGAATTTTTTTTATTGCATTGTACTCATTTTGAGCTAAAAATATATATATTTTTAAATTGATCTTTAGTAAAATATGGAGCACTTTTTTCAGTACATAGCAGAGATGCTGTATTAGCACCCTTTGGTTTTTCTGTCTTTTCTGTCAGACCAGGAGCTGACGGACTCGTTATTTCTGCTCTCTGACCTCATAAACACTCATTATAGCTCACTTCTTATCTTACTAATAAGAATGAGGCTTAAATAAGTGTTTGTGACCACTCAGTAATTTAGAGATAAGGTTTATTTAGATGACCAGCACAAAGTAAAAGTGAAAGTACCAGTCACACAGCTAGAAAAACAGTTAACCCTTTGTGACAGAACAGATCAATATTTTTAATAAAGGACAACTGAAAAAATGAATAAAATGTAATCATAATTTGTTTAAGTGTCTAAGTGTAGTCACATGGGTCATAAACACAGTAGACTGGAGGAGAACTCATTGAATTCTATAGGAGATTTTTCTAAGCAAGGTCAGTAGGGAGTAGATAAGATTTAATATCACCTATTGAATGGTGGATATATAGGTGGTATCTGTCATTGTAATTCTGCCTTTGATGATAAAGAGATGGTTGCTAAAAAAGTTACCTGTCCAGAAGAAGAAGTATTGATATATTTTAGGCCTAATCATCAGTGTGTTCACTATTTTGGTATTTTTTTTTAAATATAGTAATACGGAACAATTAAAAAGCAAACAAACAAACATACTAAACAAATATATTTTGTTTATCTGATTTAAGCAATAGGTCATTTTCTGTTGACACATTCCCTTTAACAGTCCTCTTATGAGGACTCGCAATGTTTCACATGTGACCTTGTGTTTTTTTTTAAAATTAATATCTTATGTTGATTATACTGTATATCGAAGGCATGTGTATATCACCTAGTCAAACAATCTATGAAAATGACTAGATACCATGGTTCATTATAGTACAGCTATTCATTTATAGCAAATGTCTGATTGCATATATTTTTAAACTAAATACAAAAATATGATTTTCCTTACTCTCTTGTAGAGTTACTGCTATGTCTCCTTCTTGGGGCACTGTGGCTGACACTGTTATGGGGCACTGTGGATGTCACTGTTATGGGGGGGGTCTGTGGCTGACACTGTTATGAGGGTGGTCTGTGGCTGACACTTATGGGGGTCTGTGGCTGACACTGTTATGGGGGTGGTCTGTGGCTGACACTTATGGGGGTATCTGTGGCTGACACTTATGGGGGTATCTGTGGCTGACACTTATGGGGGTCTGTGGCTGACACTGTTATGGGGGTATCTGTGGCTGACACTGTTATGGGGGTGGTCTGAGGCTGAAACTTATGGGGCTCTGTGGCTGACACTGTTATGGGTGTATCTGTGGATGACACTGTTATTGGGGGGGGGGGGCTGACACTGTTATGGGGGATCTGTGGCTGACCATGTTATGGAGGTCTGTGGCTGACACTGTTATGGGGGCACTGTGGCTGACACTGTTATGGTGCAATTCCTTTGCAACACATTTATTAAGTGTTTTAGACACTTTCAGTCACTGTTTATGACTCATCCAACAAGTGGGGTGTAGTTTTACAGGAAAAGAGGTTTGGCTTAAAGGTAGCTGCAACCACCCAAAAATCTGGCAATTTTTTTGGGAATTAACTAAACAAACAAATAGGTGGTGTAAACTTAAACAAGCTAGTCTGTAAGCATGTCAGATATATAAGCCAGCATAAGCCACTGTGATTTATCTGGCACAATTTAATCACCTATTTTGCCCGAGACCAGTTCGGGCTGTGGGAAAAGTACTTAACTGTTCTGGAGGGGGGAGGGCTGCTTTAGATGCTGCTTTCTCCTGAATAGTATTGTCTTGTTTGGCAGTCTAGGCTTTCATACAAGACCAAAATGACAACTAAAGTCCATGAAAGAGAGGAGAAACCACAGTTAAAAATCGAGTCGGCAATAATCGCAGGTAAAACCTACTTTTACTTTCACTTTCAGCTGCATTCACAGTATTCAAATTTATATCAGTGATATCTTCCCCTGTACTGAACATATTGCTTGTCAAGCTGGTATTGTCTGAAAGCTTGTTGTCACAACTGTAGGCAGGGACACACACTCACACAGTGAGCCCTAACTTTAATCCAGCCTGATGACCCTGCCTACTTGCAGAACAAGTCCTAGGCGACATGTCTACAACTATTCGACGGTCCCTATGCTGATAAGTGCAGAGATTCAAACCAAGCACCCGCGGTAAAAAACGCAGGTACCTGTTCACACACTGGACAGACAAACAAACACCAAGGGGAAGTCGTGCCAGAAACAGTCAAACCAGGAGATGAATACCAAACACAATCACTAAGCAGAAGACGGTAGCAATAACAAGCAAAGTGTCAATACCAGACAGGAAGCAAGTACAGAATCGCTGAGCAGAGGGAGAGGTCAAGAAATAGCCGAGGTCAAGTCAAAAACCAACAGTCCAATTCACACAAAGGCAGCAGAGCACAGAAAGGAAAACCTATAACTGGCAAAGGATAGTTGCCAGTAGCTGCCTTAAATAGGGAGCTAATCACCTGAGCGCTGACATCACCAGGGGTGTGCCCATCAATAGGGGTGTGGCCTATGCAGCATTGAGGGGTGGCTTGACCTAAGCATCGAGTCACCAAGGGGCAGGGCCTGACAGCGTGTCTGGCACTGTGCTGCAGTGTCCAAACCCCATACTGAAGTTCTGGAGCTCAGACAGGCAGGTTGGTGACACTTGGAATGTCAATACAAAGCTCAATCTACATGACTCTGGCTGGTACCAAACCAGAGATATGAGCATACAATACACACCAAATTAGATACCTGGCATGTAAATATCATTATACTGAGGAGAGCCTATAGAAGTCTGAACGTATCACCCCCCAAAATAATTGAAATATAGCACCTCCATATTTAAATATAGAAAATGTTATTGTAAGTACACAAACAATACAAATTAATCCAATGTACCATATAAAACTAGCAGCAAAGAAGCATACCATGGATGAGGAACAAGAAACCTAAGAGGAGGCTGGGGGGTCAGCATGTAGAGGGTACAAAAAGTTTAGAGATAACACACAAAACCCCAAAGTGATACATATAAACCCCGGACAAAGAAGTCCAAACAAGAAATTGGCTGAGTGTGAAGGTCAATAAGTATAAAAACCCAAAGGCTATGTGCCGATCCCACAGCCGCCTCCTCCCCACCATTTCGCCAACAAACTGGCTTCTTCCGGGGATAAGGAAACAAGCAGGATATTCCTCTTTATATAGCGCCCTCTTCTGTGCAAATTAAAATTTAATTACTAAACGGTGTGTACATAAAAATATTTCCGCCAATAGAAGTCCTCCTAGTGTATAATGTGGTCGCACGGAAGGCATAGTCACAACCCACAAAGGGGCCGGCCAGGAGCGGAGGTGTCAAACAGGTCATGTGACAGTCATGACATAGTAGTCATGTGAGAAACATGTGACCGCCATGTCATTTTTATAGTGTCACATCCTGAACTTCAATATCAATATAGCAACAAGGTAAAAACAGTGTGTTACAGCCAAGCCACTATAATCGCCGAAGGTTTGGATCGGTAACCGTGTACATCTATAAGATCGTTACTCAATAGAAACATATATACCATATTTTATTACATAAATTAATCGGTGAAAATAAAATCACAGCGTGCATATATGAAGAAATTATGATGATTATATCAGCATATTAAAACGTGAATAATGATATAAACACAGTTAAGATACACAAGTGAAAAAAGTGACAAGTGCAAGTGAAAAAGTGAGGAAGCATGCAGTGAAGGGTAGCGACCACGCGTGACAATGAAATTATTTGTTAAATTAACAAAAGTATATATAGTTATAAAATACAATACATACATCCATATACCCAATATATAAAAATACAAATTCATATATGGTATGCATACACATATACCATGCACACGGGAAGTCGGCAGAAGCGGCCACGGGCATTGACTGGAGCGGGCAGGGAGCCAGTAATCCTCCGGACAAGTAAGAACAGCTTTTAGGAAGTGGGAAGACAACGAGAGAGAAACAAGGATTAACAACTTAAAAAAAAAAAATATTAGAAAAAGCGAATATATAGCGCTATATTCGCAATATTCGCAAATTAGCGAAGTGCCGATATTTGCTAAAAAAAATTCGCTATTCGAATATTCGCGCTCAACACTATTGATATTAATAATATTGTGCTCATAGTTTGGTATTCAAAATTGTACATTTATTATCAACACATTATCTTTTCACTCAAATGGACCACTATTGAAACCCCATCCTTCGTCAAGCCACATGCACACCGCCAATGTCAACGGACACAAAAGGAGGAGCAATGCAGGACGGCCACACGAAGCCCAACACGACCAACAGCGTCAACTCCGCCATCCAAAACACACCGCAGGTAAGAAAGAACTTAAAAAGGAAGTACAAAAAAAAAACATATTAGAACATATGGAGTCAAAAACAATTTAAAAAAGGGGGGAAGCGGCTGTGGGATCGGCACGTAGACTTTGGGTATTTATACTTATTGACCTTCACACTCAGCCCATTTCTTGTTCCTTTGGACTTCTTTGTTCGGGGTTGATATGTATCACTTTGGGGTTTTGTGTGTTATCTCTAAACTTTATGTACCCTCTGCGTGCTGACCGCCCAGCCTCCTCTTAGGTTTCTTGTTCCTCATCTATGATATGCTTCTTTACTGCTAGTTTTATATGGTATATATGGTACATTGGATTAACTTGTATTGTTTGTTTACTTACATTAACATTTTCTATATTTAAATATGTAGGTGCTATATTTCAGAGATATGAGCAGTTAAAACAGCCACCCCACCCTCGCCTTCAGTGTAGAGGAGGAGAGAACGAGCAGTTACAGAGCTGACAGGCTGCCGGAGGAGAGAAAAAATTGCAAAAATATATAGAAATGTGGTATTATAATCACTGTACAGACCCACAAAATTAAATTTTATTATTTTTACCACACCGTGAAAGCAATAAAAGAATTCCAGAAAATAATTTAACTTCTTACAGACACAGGGCGTACGGCCTGATGTCCGAGTTCTAAAGGACACAGGGCGTACCTGTACACCCTGTGTATTTCCGATCACCGCAGCGAGCGGTGATCGGAATGGAGTGCCTGCTGAAATCATCCAGCAGGCACCCTGTGACAATGCCGAGGGAGGTCCTGTGATCCCCCCCATCGACAATCGCAGCAAACCGCAGGTCAATTTTGACATGCGGTTTGCAATGTTTCCGGGTCAATGGGGTCTCCGGTGACCCGATGACATGGAAATGGAGGGTGATCGGTGGTGTAATATACACCCTCTGTAGATGCTGTGGGGTGGTGGCTGGTGATTGGCTTGATGGACCAGAGCTCCGCTCTCCCCGCCCACAGACTTCCTTGCGAGTGAGGAGAGAGGAACCCTGTGTCGTTCCCTCTGCCACCCACCCTATCCGCTGCCCCAGAGCCACCAGTAAGTGCCATCTGGCACATAAACATTTAGGGAGAGCTTTAGGTTAGGCAGGGAGAGTGAAAAAAAAAGATATTTTTTTGTGTGTTAAGCTCTTGTATCTGAGGGTGTCTGGGGTCTACATCACCCTCAGCTGTGCGAACCTTGACCGCCCAGGGGTGCTGCAGCTTGCGCCCCCCCCCCCCATTTTTGGGGATGCAAGTGCTTTTTTTTTCTTCTTGTAGGTGCGCTGACTGTAACCGGCACGCTTTGCTATAAAAGAGCGTCCTACCACTATTAGCACATCGCCCACCCCACTGCTAATCAGCTTGGTGCTGCTGATCCGCGAGTTTTTGGGGTGTGAGCAATTTTTTGGGGTTAGGGTAGGGTATACATAAAAACACACCGTGCTCCCCCACACACACTAAATAACGTTTTACACACACACACACACACACTCCCCTTTAGCTTTAGAAGATGGCCCGCTGGATGTTCTCGGCCAAGGAGGCATATGCCCAGCTGGTCTCCGAATCCGAGAGCCCCAGTGAGGACGAGGATGACCCCACTTTCCTGTTGTCATCCTCGTTCTCCTCATCTAGTGATAATGGTGAGGCCCCAAGGAGGTGGAGATGCCGCCAGGCAGAGCCAGGAGCCCCCCATGCCAGGGACCCTGTGGCCCACACTAGTATGAGCAGCCCTGGGGCTCGTACTAGTTTTCCTACCCACCAGGCAAGTCCACCTGAGCCCCATACCGGTAAACTTGCCTGGAATACCCCAGAGGATTTTGAGCCTGTGAGTCCTGATTTTTTTGGCAAACCAGGAATCCAGATTCGCACAGTGGGCTTCGCTGAATATGACTTTTTCAGTTTTTTTTTTTTCAGTGACCACTTTGTGAATCTGATGGTGGAGCAATCAAATTTGTTCGCCCAACAGTTTATTGCTCAATACCCGGGCTCCTTTTTGTCTAGGTCCGGTGGCTGGACTCCGGTCAGTGCAGCCGAGATGAGGATGTTTTGGGGCCTCGTGCTGCACATGGGCCTAGTCAATAAACCAAGTGTTAGGCAGTACTGGAGTGGAGACGTCCTCTACCAGACCCCACTTTATTGTATGGACATGACACATTGCCGTTTTGAGGCCATTCAGAAATGCCTGCATTATGCAGATAATGCAGCAAGTCCCCCCAAGGTGATCCTGCCTATGATCCCCTGTACAAAATCAGGCCGGTCATTGATCACTTCAGGGCCAAATTTTTGGAGGTCTATGTACCTGGAAGGGAGGTCGCTCTTGACGAGTCTCTCATTGCTTTCAAGGGGAGACTCAGTTTCTGCCAGTACATTCCTACTAAGCGTGCGAGGTATGGCGTGAAGCTGTAGAAACTTTGTGAGAGTACCTCAGGGTACACTTACAAGTTTCATGTGTATGATGGGTGAGATTCCCATATTGAACCCCCAGAATTTCCCCCTGCTCTGGGTGTTTGCGGGAAACTTTTGTGGGACCTTATGCACCCACTGCTAGATAAGGGTTACCACCTGTACGTGGATAATTTTATACTGGTATGCCCTTGTTCCAGTCCCTTGTCGCCAGATCCACATCCGCTTGTGGGACCGTGCAGAAAAGTCAACGAGAACTCCCTACCCACCCCTTCCAGGTAACTATCCCCAGGGGTGAGACACATGCCCTTACCAGGGGAAACCTGTTGCTGGTCAGATTTAAGGACAAAAGGGATGTCCATGTACTGTCCACAATTCACGGAACAGCATCATCCGTGTCCCTGTGCGAGGTACCGCAGCACCCGTCCTCGAGTGGACTACAATCTGTATATGGGAGGAGTTGATCTCTCTGATCAAGTCCTCGAGCAATATAACGCCATGCGCAAAACCCGGGCATGGTACAAAAAAGTTGTGGTCTACTTGGTGCAGGTTGCCTTGTACAACTCTTTTGTGCTGTCCCGGAGCGCTGGCAACACAGGGAAATACCCCCTGTTCTATGAGACCAGTGTCACTTTCTGTGGTGATAACTTTAAAACGCTTTTTCTTATCCAGGCCATTCTGAGATTGTTTTTTCGTCACATATTGTACTTCATGACACTGGTAAAATTAAGTCGAAAAATTTCATTTTTATTTATAAAAAAATATCAAATTTACCAAAAATTTGGAAAAATTTGCAATTTTCCAAGTTTCAATTTCTCTACTTCTATAATACATAGTAATACTGCCCAAAAAAGTTATTGATTTACATTCCCTATATGTCTACTTCATGTATCGATCATTTTGGGAATGCCATTTTATTTTTGGGGGACGTTACAAGGCTTAGAAGTTTAGAAGCAAATCTTGAAATTTTTCAGAAATTTTCAAAAACCCACTTTTTAGGGACCAGTTCATGTCTGAAGTCACTTTGTGAGGCTTACATAATAAAAACCATCCAACCACTTTTTTGACATTGTTTTTTGACCCAGACCCACTTGGTTCTTGTAGATCCAGTGGATCTGGTGTCTATATAATACAGTAAGTACACTATATAGTGTACTTACTGTATTTTTTTACTTTACAAAGTCTGAATAGGCTTTTGCCTTTAGCAAAAGCCCATTCAGAGTTTCAGTACCATGGCAAGCAGGACGCTTCTGAAAGCGTCCTGCTGCCATTGTAACCATCACCCGCTGCCACAAGAGAGCAGCGGGTGATGGGAAGAGACCGGACCGCGGTATAGAAGGGGTTATACCCCTTCAATTTATAGCAGGGGGTCAGCAATGTGCTGACCCCCTGCTATACCCACTAGACACCAGGGAAAGCGTTTGAAAGCGCCGCCCACCCGCAGCACCGCCCGCAATCCTCCCCCCTGCACCGCCCGTGGGGACACAAAATGGCGAGGTGCAGGCGGGGGGGTTAATATTTTCACGTTTGTGGCATATTTTAGTCTCTGATCCCCGCGGTCACAGACCGCGGGGATCAGAGACTACAGATAGCGCAGCAAACCGCAGGTCTGAATTGACCTGCGGTTTGCTGCGATCGCTGACATGGGGGGGTCACAGGACCCCCCTGGGCATTGTGCCAAGGTGCCTGCTGATTGATTTCAGCAGGCATCTTGTTCCGATCACCGCCACGTGCGCAGCGGTGATCGGAAATTCACACGGCGTACATGTACGCCCTTGGTCCTTAAGTACCAGGACGCAAGGGCGTACATGTACGCCCTTCGTCCTTAAGGGGTTAAACCCCAAAATTCTCTCTCCAAAATCCTAATGATGCTCCTTCTCTTCTGAGCCATATGGTTCGCCCGCAGAGCACTTACATCTACATATGGAGTATGTCCTTACTGGGAAGAAATAAGGCTACACATTTTGGGGCAATTTTTCTCTTATTACCCCTTTTAAAAATAAAAAATTTGGGGTAACACCAGCAATTTAGTATAAAAAATCAAATTTTTCATTTTGACATCCAACTTTAACAACATTGCACCAAACACCTGTGGGGAGTTAAGGGACCAAAATCCCAAAGGCGCTCCTCCTCCTCTCTCTCGTGTAGTTCAGCCACAGATCACTCTACATCCACATATGAGGTATTTTCTGACTCGGGAGAAATTGGGCTATAAATTTAATGTGCTTTTTCTCCTTTTAACACTTGTAAAAATAAAAATAAAAGGCGTTGCAAGAACATGTTAGTGTAAAAAAAGGAGATTTTGAATTTTCTCCTCCACTTTGCAGCTATTCCTGTGAAACAAAGGATTAACATACTTTCTGAATGTCATTTTAAATACTTTGAGGAGTGCAGTTTTCATAATGGGGTCATTTATGTGGGATTTCTAACATAAAGACTCTCAGAAACTCTTAGAAATTTTCATGAAAAATTGGAAAATTGATGCTCAACTTTGAAGCCCTTTAAAGTTTTTAAAAGGTATAAACATGTCAATTTCATGATGCTAACATAAAATTGACATATTGAATATGCAACTAAATATATAATTAATTTATTATGCCCATTGTTCTTACAAGCAGAGAATTTCAAAGTTAGAAAAATGCAAAATTTTCTAATTTTTATGACATTGTGGAATTTTTCACAAAGAAATAAGGTAAGTATCGGCAAAAATGTACCACTAACATAAAGTAAAATATGTCACGAAAAAAACAATCTCGGAATCAGTATCATAAGTAAAAGCGTCTTAAAGTTATCACCACATAAAGTGACACTGGTCAGATTTGCAAAAAATGGCCTGGTCCTTAAGGTGAAAATGAGCCCGGTCCTTAAGGAAAATTTCAGTTTTTTTTACCTTCCCTCAAAAAAATTTAATAATAAAAGTTACAGTATTTAATTTACTATTTATACCCCTAAATGGTTCCTAAAAAACCTACAATTAATCCCGCAAAATAAAAAATAAAAACATTTAGAAGAAAACATTAAAAAATTATGACTGCTAGAGCATAAAGGGGGAAAATATTAAGGCTAAAATTAATTATGTCACTAAGGGGTTAAAAAGGCAATAGTGCCCCCGAGTTGAGCGCCAACAAGATTTACTGCCGGCAGACACACATTAAAAATCTACAATAAAAAAGTGACATTTTTCGGAGGGTTTAGACTGTCTGTCTAAGTTTATGCTCTTACTTTTAGACGATATTTGTAAATGTTGGCCAATGAGTATAGACACAAAAATGCTATATTCGCAAGATACATTAAAGGCAAATCAAATGCTCATGACCATCAATGACTAAGTAGAGAAATACTATATCTTATACTAACATTATTCCCTACCTTTTGTTTACTGCCCTTGCAGACCCCAAATCTTTATTAAACCTTGTCATACATTTCTAATATTTATGCTCTTTTGTTTAGCAGCGGGGTCTTCGGAGCATTAAAGCATCTGTCAACAGGATCTGTCCTATGAAACCAGGCATTATTCCTGGTAGAGATGTTTCTGTGGACTAAAAGTATGTGTATTGTACAAATCCATTATGCCTTTCTGTAGAAAACTGCATTTTTATGCTTTAGTGCACTGAAGGGGGTGAACCCTAGCCAATCGATCCAATTTTCTTTCAAGGTCTAGTAACTCCACTGTTCAGTTGACTGACGGGGCCAGGTGTCTTCAATATCCTCTCGTCTGACCCCGCCCCTCTGCACCTGTGCAGTGCACCACAATTTTATTGCATGCGCCGTATAGTGCTTCAACTAACCCCAGTGAACAGATGCTTACTGAATGGGATTATAATGCCTGGCGGGAGGATGCTGATGATGCCTGGCCCAGTCAGTAAATGGTATGGGTAGTGGCCAGAGCTTAAACGCGTAGAAGCTAGGGTGCACTGTGGGACTAAGGCCCACCTTTGGTGCACTTAAGCCCTCACTTGCATAAAAGTTAAAATGCAGTTTTCTACTGAACAGCACAGCAGATTTGCTCACTTAAAGGTATGCTTTTAGCCTGCAGGATCATCCCTACCTAGCATTATGCCTGGTTTAATATGGTTAATCCTGCTGACAGGAAGTTCTGATTATGTCACATGAAAATCTCTGTTATACACAAATTTTTTGTGACATATTTATAGCCACTGTTTTGAACATTTGACAATGTCTCCTGTTTAATCAATTAGTAAAAAAAATACGGATCAGGAAGGAGAGGAGGAAAGTCTTCTGGCGCAAACAGAAACTGAGCATGACCCCTCGGCCCTGGAAAAAATTCTGAGCGCTGTTGAAAATAATGGCATGTTAGTGCAGGGGATGTCCAGCCAACTTGGGTCAATGCAGAGTGATATATCTCTAATAAGAGAAGATCTGACTAAAATTCGGGATCGACTACTTAACATGGAAAAGACGGTAGACTCCCTCCAATCCGATATGGATACGATCAAATCTAAAACTCGGTCTCTTTCCTCGGAAAATCATCTTTTACAAAATAAATTGGAAGACCTGGAAAACAGATCAAGGCGGTATAATATCCGCTTAGTTGGATTTCCAGAGGGAGTTGAGGGGCGGCAGCTAGTTGAACAACTCAAGGATGTAGTTTTGGAAAAACTGGGTAGTGAACATTTCTCTCCTATGTTTCAAATAGAAAGAGCCCATCGGATTCCAGGGGGGAAACCCACTCCAGGGAGGCCGCCGCGAACAATCCTAATGAAATTATTACTATCTATGGATAGGGATATGACATTGAGAAGGGCGAGGAATGTGCACCCATTGAACATCAGGGTACTAGACTGCTATTTTTCCCGACTTTGCTCGACAGACCCAGGAGAAAAGAAGAAATTTCAATGAGATAAAGAAACGTTTGGCGCTAAAAGACATTAAATATTCCCTACTGTATCCAGCGAAACTGAGAGTGATCCATAATGGGACTACTAAATTTTTTGAGAATTCGCAACAAGCACTGGATTGGATGAAGCAAATGGGCATTTGATATATTTATATGTTCTCTAGGGATGGAGGGAGGAGGGAACTAGTGGGAGGGGGGGAGAATGACCGGAGGATAGAGGTTTGCTGACTAGATCGGGCGGACCAGAGGGAAGGGGGAGGGAATGGGGAGGGTACTTAACCTGCAGGGAAAGGGTACAGGAGAAATTTTTTTTTTTTTTTTCTTTCTCTCCTCTTCGTAGCTAATGTCTGTTAGAATTGTCTCTTGGAATGTCAGAGGACTTGGGGAGAGGGTTAAAAGACAAGCTATTATGGATGCAGTGAAGAGGTATCTTCCTGCAATTATCTGTATAGTTGAAACTCACCTTACTGAAGAGACCGTGTCCCGTTTGATGACGGGCTGGCATTCCCAGTCTTACCACTCTACTTTCAGTAGCGCCTCTAGGGGTGTATCGGTTTTGATTCACAACTCTATAGATTTTTGTTAATCGAATCTCATATAGATGACCAAGGCAGGTTTATTTTTTGTATGGGAAGCTACATGGATATAATTACACTCTTGCTTTTTTTATATACCTCCGCCATTTTCCATGTGCCCACTTATCCAACTATTACGTTTCTTGGAAGGCAAGCCGGCATCTCGGCTTGTACTGATGGGAGACTTTAACGCTGTTATGGATCCCAAAAGGACAGATTGACTTTAGATGTAGATCGGGAAGGAACATGTAATTCCCCATTGCCTCAATTCTGTTTGGAGATTGGATTGGTGGATATATGGGAACATGTTGGCGGAGGAAAGAGAGTATATTCCTGTGTTAGTAGAGGAGGAAGAGCAATGTCTAGGATAGATTTGGCATTTACTAATGAGAATAATCTGAATAATATTAAAAGGATACGATATGGTATAAGAACAGTTTCAGACCATTCACCGGTCCTAATTGAGGTTCGCATTGGGGAGAATAAAGACAATAGGGGATTTGGGTTCAAGTTGAATCCATACTGGCTTACTATAATGGATAACTGCCAGTCGATTAAAGCACATGTATCCTCCTTTTGGGAGGTGAATCTCCCCTCTGCCAACATCAACTCAGTTTGGGACGCTCTGAAAGCATACCTGAGGGGGTTCTCATTAGTGATATTACGGCTGTGAAAAGATCATTTAAGAAAAAGGAAAAAATCTGACAGACACAGTGGCCTCCACAACGGAGCGGTTCATTGATCAACCTACGGAATGTAACAAGGAAGAGATGCAAAAGGCTAGTTGTTCCTTGAAAGAATATGTAATTGAGAAAGCAAACCATAGGCTACTTTTTAAGGGCCAGAAGTATTTTTCAGAATCGGGACGCCCTGGTAAGCTTTTAGCTAAAATAATATCACAACAGGACAAAAAAGAAAGCTATTACTCTAGTGCGTAACCTAGATGGAGCAATAATATCAGACCCAGAGGGTATAAGGGACTCTTTTTGCAATATTTCTCCCAGATATACAGAGCTTCATCTGGTCTGCCAGCTGACCTGGGGAGACAGTTCCTGGAGAGAATTTCTCTTCCAAAGCTAACAGAAGCCCAAAAAGAATCCCTGGAAGGAGAGGTGTCTCTTGCGGAGATTCAAGAGGCCTTGAAGTCCATCTCCGGGAACTCATCACCAGGGTCAGATGGTTTTCCATATGAAATTTATCGTAAGTACAGTGATGCCATTCTCCCTCATCTACTGGAAGTGTTTGCTCAAGCATCGCAGGGAGGGGATTTGCCACAGTCTATGATGGAAGCTGTGATAGTTTTAATCCCAAAAAAAGATAAAGACCCGGCGGATCTGAGCTCGTATAGACCAATCTCCCTATTAAATACGGATGCTAAGTTGTTAGCAAAGGTTCTAGCCAGGAGGCTTTCTCAGGTTATGTCAGCTTTGATCCACCCAGACCAAAATGGCTTTATGGCGAAAAGGGGTACTCATCACAATCTGCATAGGTTTTTGCCAATATTCAGTCCCCGGAGGTGGCGCCCGCTCGGTCCTGTCCTTGGATGCTACCAAGGCATTCGACAGGGTCGAGTGGACGTTCCTCTGGGAGGTGATGAGAAGAATGGGTTTTGGCCCCAAATTTATAGGGATGGTTCAGCTGCTATATAAATGTCCGAAGGCCAGAATCAGGATCAATGACATGCTGACAGAGAGTTTTGAATTGGGAAGAGGTACTCGTCAAGGTTGTCCTCTTTCCCCTCTTTTATTCAATATTTATATTGAGCCCCTTGCAGCTAGTATAAGGCAAGACTCGAGAGTGGTTGGCTTTGGTGTAATGGGGGAGCAGGATCGTATATCCCTTTATGCAGATGATATCTTGTTCTTTATTCATCAAACTGAAAAAACACTCCCTCGAATAATGGAACTGGTCAGCCTATTCTCCTATTTTTCTGGCTTGGAGGTTAACTGGGGGAAGACGGTTCTTCTCCCTATAGATAAGTTGCGAGGATCTGTGAAATATCTCTCTAATCGGGTATCTATTTCTGACTCAATAAAATACCTGGGGATAACAGCTTCTGCCAAAATTCAGGACTATCTCCAACTTAATTTGATCCCTCTTCTGTCGAGGTTGAGATCCAAAATTAAGATATGGCAAAAAGTTCTGCCCGCAAGAGGGGACAGAATTTCATTAATAAAAATGGTAATGCTGCCCCAGGTACTTTATGTTCTTCGTAACTCGCCCGTTTGGATTGAGGATAAGTATTTTAGGCTGATAGAACGGATGATTAATGACCTACTATGGGGAGGAAGCGGGTGAGACTAAAGTCGCTTTATTTTTCCATGCCCTACAATAGGGAGGTCTTAACCTCCCTACTTCAGGGATACTTCATGGCATCTCAACTTTGCTTCTTCAATGATTGGGAAAATAGCCAACTTTGTAGAAAACTGGTAAAAGACTCAGGTTTTTCAGATTTATTTACAGTATTGGAGTCCGATTATTTGCTTAACATACAGACTGGTTATAAACCCTTTCTTAGAATGGCCACAAAGGCATGGTTGGTGATAAAGAGCTGGTTCAAAGTTAAGGCAACACTTATCTGCACCCCATTATGGCATAATTCAAAGCTTCTGAAATTAGATGATCCAAACTGTTGGCAATACTGGAGAACGCGAAATATTCAATATCTGAACCAGGTGGTTAAAAATGGGCAGGTCCTGTCTCTTATGGAGCTAAAACAGAACTCCAAACTGGGTGAGGTGGCTTGGTATGCATATTTTCAATTGAGGTCAGCACTTCTTAATACTGTTGATAGGTATTCACTTGAGGTAGACACCCCGGAATTTTTGCACAATTTGATTTGTAAGAAAAGTGGTACTAAGGTGAAATTATCACATTGTTATAGGCACTTGATGAAAGGTTTTTTTTCGGATTGTTTATCTCCAGGACAGAAATCCTGGTCTGTATTAATGTCAGAGGTGGGTTCTCCGGATTGGGAGAATATAGGGAAAATTTTAGTCAGGTTTCACATAACTTTAATCACACTGTTGTACAGTTTAATATAATACACAAAATATATGTGACACCTTTATGGCTCCATAAGAGGGGACTTAGAGCCGCATCTGACTGCCCTCGCTGTGGGGATCCCGGGCAGATCATATGCATCTGTTCTGGGATTGCCCGATAGTGAGTAAATATTGGAGAGCGGTACAAATAACTTTGACTCGGAGACTCAATATAGATATTCCTCTATCTCCCAAGGTATGGGTTTTAGGGGATCTATCAGAGGTTAACTGCCAGCTTATGAAGGGCCGTCTGCTGACTAAAGTGCTGTTTTTGGCTAGGCTTCTTGTAGCCAGAGAATGGTTTTCCCCTTCTGCTCCAGATTGCAAGAACTGGTTATGTCTGGTGGATAAGGTGAAAATCTATGAGAGAATTATGTATAGACAAAGAGGGTCCTATATGAAATGGGCCAATGTTTGGAGAGACTGGGATGGTTGAGGAGAGTTTTTTTTTTTTTTTTTTTTTCTCCTTTCCCTTTTCCCTGCAGGAATGGAGGGTGGGCTGAGGGGGGGGGGGTGGTTGGGAGGAATGGGGAAGATATTAATTGCAAATTTGTTGAACTAACTTGTCTACTTCTTATATTGAAATAATTAAAAAAAAAAAAAAAAAAAAATACCAAACTATTTCACGTCATAGCTCACAGTTAACATTCGTAAAACAAAATGAATATGCAACAAATTGAAAAAAAATGCATATTGTGTGGTGAGACATTCATAAAGATTGTAGCCTAGCAGTTACATTCCTGTTATATTTTTAAATTATAATTTGGTGATTGGTTGAATTTGGTTGGTTGCTTTAGGCATGCCTCTATCATTCTTTTTCTGTAGTTTTCACAAATGTTCTTCATTGGGAAACAAAAATCATATCTAACACTTCCCTCAGTCAATGTGAGTGAGTACTCACATGTAACTCTCAGATGCAGTCTGAGCTTGCTTGAAAATAATCTAATCAATCATGTCCAAACAGCAGAGCAAAAAGGATGATTGAAAAAGGATTGTGATGCAAAATGAACACTGATGGATGCACATGCTTGAAAGCCTAACACCCCGGGGAAGAATGAGATTAATGAGTGCAGTTTTACAAATCCTTCTTTTCCATCTTTCAGTTTGGTTATTACAGTCTGCTGCTTTCAAAACCTTGGAGATCTTGGTGCTGCAATTTATACATAGAATTGCTGGAATGCATAATTTTGCAGATAGAGATTTATGTTGATAACTGAGATATCTTTTACTTTCTTTAAAAGTACTTTATGCTGTGATTTTTTTTCTTCTTTTAGATTCTTTATGTTCTTAATGATAACTGTAGCTTATTTTACAGATTATAGTCTGTGGTTACAAGGCCATTAAATGCCTATATGAAGCATAACTATATAATATTACGGTACTTTTCTAACAAAAAGCCTAGAAAGCAGTGACACCCATCTTTATAATCAGCTGAATGCTGGCAATGCACAATGTTTTAGCTCCTACAATGTAGTGTGGAAGCAAAAATAAAGACAGTCCCTTTATTCCCATACTAAAGCATATCTATAATTAAAATTACTAGAAATATTTTACATGTCAGGATCCAACCTAATTTCTAAATTATACACATTGTCAAATAAATAAATAAATACATAAGACACCAAGAAAGAGTCAAACTAAACCTTATATGGCATGTAATGATGATATATGTACTGTAAGTGATTACAATATTATAGCTCAATAATATGTTTATGAGGAAAACTGTACAATTGAAAGAAGGCAGTAATACCCTGTTGTGCCACCTCTAGCCAGAATACAAGATGAAATATGGTTGGGCATAGAGGGATACAGGTTCTGTATGGTTTCCTTTGGCACATTTGCCCACAAATGTTGCAGTTGGGCTTGTAGATTCTGCACATTTGGCATCCCCACTGGTCTTATTAATGCTTGATTGGTGATAAATCTGGTGATTAATCAGGCCAAGAACCAGGAACTCTGGCGGAGATATTCCTGGGAAACCCTAGCTGTGTGTGGGCATTATCCTGCAGAAAAATGCCTGTTGAAAACCCTGCCATGAGAGACAACACATGTGGTAACATATATCGCTGAGCTGTTAGTGTCCCTCATATCACTAGTAATGGTGACTGACTGTCATATGGGATGGCTCCTCAGATCATCAAAGTTGGGGCAATGTGTCAGATTGAAACGCTCACAGGAGACCTCCATACTCAAACCTGACTGTTGTAAGATCCTAAACAGAGCTTGGATTCATCGTTAAAGGTAATATGGGTCCAGTGCATTGCAGTTTATGTTTCTCGTTTATGTTTCTCTGGTTGTCAATGGCAGGATAGATAATAAATCCCATACCACGACATTTCCTTCTGCTAAGTGCTTGGAAATGGTCCAGGCAGAGAGAGGGGTGTGGTGGATAACGAAACTTTGGTATCTGCTCATGCTTGTCGACAGATCAAACAATCCTGTTTAGTGGTGGTCTGTCTAGACCAGGGGTGCACAACCTTTTTTGGTCTGGGGGCTGCTTTGTCACAACACTTTATTTCCGCAAATAAAAAAAAAAAATGTTGATTGGCGCTCATTTGCATCAGCCTATTACACAAGCTAATGTAAAGTGACTGGGGGAGGAATGATCGCTATTACAGTCATTCCCCCTTCATTTAGTTATATTGATTATCAGTAGCACATCCCTGATTACACAAAGAGATGTGCGGCGCGATTATAACGCCACTTATCATGAATGAGCGTTCCTATGAACTTGTTCCCAGTAATTGAACATGGCCCCTGAAACTGAAGAGTTAGGCCCCTTGCAGACGAGCATTCGTCACAGAGCGAGTCTGTAACGCAGCACCCGGCCTAAACTCCCAGCGCTGCCGGAGGTCACATAGCAGATAGCATTATATTGATTTATGATGCTATGTAACTCTTACAGTTCTGGAATGTATTGGATAACACTGGCATAATGCTGGCAGTGTTATCCAATACATTTCAGAACTGTAAGAGTTACATAGCATCATAAATCAATATAATGCTATGTGACCCCGGCAGTGCTGGAAGTTCAGGCTGGGTGCTGCGTTGCAGACTCGCTCTGACACGCAAATGCTGACTCTGTGACAAATGCTCGTCTGCAAAAGGCCTTATACTTACCTGCTCCCTACGCTGTTTTACTTGGCAGTGCATGGCCATGGTCACATGCACCTCTCCAGCCAGTCACTGGCTTCAGCGGTGGTGTGGCCACAAGCAGCGTGTCACTGCTGAAGTCATTGACTGGAGCCGTGTATGTGACCATGGCCATGCACTGACAGGTGAAAAAGTGCAGGAACCAGAAGATGAAGGCAGAGGGGGCCAGGGCGGCCTGAAGCAGGTAAGTATAAATCCTCTGTTTCAGAGGCCATGCTGCGGGAATGCGTTAAGTCATTTTTACAGGAAACGTGGCGACATTTCCTTCCTGCTTCCTATTCATAAATGAGCGCTTTCCTCCACAGCAGAGGTTGGTGCTCACTGATTACCACCTTCTGCCCCCCAGTTACAGGCGCCATGTAAAAACCATTAAGCACTTTCCCTTACTAGTGGAAAATGTGCTTATTGGTTAACACTTTAATAACCAGGCCTGAACAGACACTTTTTTTGTGATTTAGCGCACGTGGTGGTTCAAACAGTTGTAACTTTTTAATGTGTTGGGACTGCCAAAATTATGTTTGCAATAATTTTTTACTTGAGACATAGGGCCTTATGATTTATTTTTTAGTTTTATTTGGGGAAAACTGCACAAAACATTTTTAAAAAGTTTTTTTTTTTCAAACTATAGCTCCTTATTCTTTAAATATGCAAACTGCCACCAAAATAAATAATTATTATGATCAGTTCCCTATTTTGTTTTGGTCATTTTGTTATATAATGCGTATAGTTTCACGTGAATGGGGCGATAATGGCGACAATTTTGGTTGGTGTGGGTGTTTTTTCTTTTATGCATTTTATTATTATAAATCTTTTTTTAACTTACTGTATTTTTAGCCCCATAGGACGCACTAAGGTTTAAGAGGAGGACAATAAGAAAAAAATATTTTTCATAAGATGTCATATCAGACCACCAATTAGACCCCCAAGGTTAATAGGACCATAAATCAGAACTCAGCTCAAACCCCAATGTAAATGACCCCCAATGCCAGAGATCACCCCCCAACGCCTCAGATCAACCCTCTACTTTAGATCAGCCCCCTTCCTCACATCAGCACCAGCAGATCAGCCCCCTTCCTCACAGCAATGCCCTGGACGCGGCTGCTCCTCCTCTGACGTTCACAGCGTGAGGTCACAGAGCGCCCTCACGCTGTGCGCAGCCACAGCAGACAGCCGAGGACCAGGAAGCGGTGAGTACAGAGCCTTCACCGCTTTCCGGCCGCCTGGTACTAAGGAGCGCTTCCATAATGGAAGCGCTCATTAATATTCACCCCATAAGACGCAGGGACATTTCCTCCCCACTTTGGGGGAAAAAAACTGCGTCTTATGGGGCAAAAAATATGGTAATTTTTTATATTTTTTTGTTACAAATAATATCCCCCAAGAGGTCATAAAAAGACCTTTGGGGAACACTGACACTTTTTGTTAATTTTAAACTTTTTACTTTTTAGACCTCATGCACACGATCGTATGTATTTTGCCGTCCGCAAAAAAAATACGGATGACATCCATGTGCATTCCATATTTTGCAGAACAGAATAGCTGGACCCTAATAGAACAGCCATATCCTTGTTCATAATGCGAACAATAATAGATCATGTTCTATTTTTTTGCGGAACGGAAATACGGACATACGGAAATGGAATGCACACAAAGTAACTTCTGTTTTTTTTTTTGCGGACCCATTGAAATGAATGGTTTCGTATACGATCCCCCAAAAAATGGAATGGACACGAAAAGGAAATACGTTTGTTTGCATGAGGCCTTATTTTTTACTTTTATTTGTATTTTATCAATATTTTGTTTCTATTTTTTTGAGTGCGTTTATTACTTATTATTTAAATATATTTTTGCCATATAATATGTCCCACAAGAGCTAATAAACAGACTGTTGGGGCACAATGAACACTTTACTATTTTGCCCTTTTTTTTTTTTATTTTTTTTTTTTTATTTTATTATGTTTTTTTATTTTTTTATTTTCTATTTTTTTTTTTATATATTTTGCCACATAATGTGTCCCTCAAGGGATCATAAAAAGACAGTGAACACTTTTATTTTATTAGTATTTTTTTATTTTATATTTTTATTTTCTATTTTATTTGCCACATCATATTTTTTTTTTGTGTCTTAATATATTTTTTTGTTTTCAATTTTTTAAATATTTTTTAATATATTTTTTCCACATAATTTGTCCCAAAAGGTCACTGAAAGACCTTTGGGGACACAGACTTTTTTTGCACTATTTCCACTGTAACTGGGGCATCCAAAGGAGCCCCAGTTACAGAGGAAACCAGCCTGCTGTGGGGGCTTTGCACACAGGCAGAGCTGATCTGACCCTGCAGCTCTGCACTCCTCTGACCCCAAGCCAGGTCTACCATGCACAGCACGCTGCTTACCTATCTGAGGAGAAGGCAGAAGCACTGATCAACTGCTTCTGCCTTCTCCACGCTCCCTCGGCTGTCCTGCTCCTGCTACAGAGCGGGAGCTGGAGCTGTAAGCTCTCTTGTGCGGGGCTGCGGGTAGTGACACAGCTGATCCCACAATAAGCTGTGTTTCTGTCCAGGAGGACAGGGGCCGCAAAATCTTGCTCTGGGGGCCACATGCGGCCTGCGGGCCGCGGGTTGTGCACCCCTGGTCTAGACCATCTGGAACCTGTTTGCCATGTGTGAGCCCTCCAATAACCACTGCTCTCAAAACCTCCTATTAGCTATATCAGAATGGCCTAGTTGGCGGCCTTCTCCACGCTCCCTCGGCTGTCCTGCTCCTGCTACAGAGCGGGAGCTGGAGCTGTAAGCTCTCTTGTGCGGGGCTGCGGGTAGTGACACAGCTGATCGCACAATAAGCTGTGTTTCTGTCCAGGAGGACAGGGGCCGCAAAATCTTGCTCTGGGGGCCGCATGCGGCCTGCGGGCCGCGGGTTGTGCACCCCTGGTCTAGACCATCTGGAACCTGTTTGCCATGTGTGAGCCCTCCAATAACCACTGCTCTCAAAACCTCCTATTAGCTATATCAGAATGGCCTAGTTGGCGGCAATATGTTGAAATGATCATCCTTCTACTCTCAGGCCAAGGATGCACCCCCTCTTAAATTTTGTCAACTAGGCAGAATGTCTTTGAGTGCATCATAGAGGCATGTCCAGCAGTCAATGCTCTCTGTCCAAGAGGTACAGTACACAAAAGTAGTCTCTGAGAGCCTTTTTATAGGACAGCGGGGAAAGCAATTTTATGGCTTATTGTGGCAATACCCAGTGTCTAATCAGACCACACCTGTAATCATATCAGGTTTTTTTTAGTCAGTGTTGTTTATTTGTTTAAAAAAAGCATCTAAAATGTCCGCTCTTTAATTGAGAATTGCTAAGGAAAATCCATATTCAACACGTACTGTACACTGATTATGGACAACTGTAAGATGCAGTCAGGCTTCTATGTCCCTGGACACTTACTGTCAAGGCTAATTGCTGACAGCCACTCTCCTCTCTACTATCCTGGTGCTTGTTAGTGAGAAGCATGAGGGTAGAGAAGA
Source organism: Bufotes viridis (assembly GCA_033119425.1). Taxonomy (NCBI): domain Eukaryota; kingdom Metazoa; phylum Chordata; class Amphibia; order Anura; family Bufonidae; genus Bufotes; species Bufotes viridis. The sequence continues at coordinate 223,109,957 of CM065590.1, forward strand.
GCAGGACTATCAGAGTTTAGCACTGACAGTAAGTGTTACACACACGGGGACAAAGGCAGAATGCCTCAGTCCCTGTGTGTAACGCTTGCTGTCAGACCTAATCCCTGACAGCCCTACTGTCCTCTACCTTTTTGGCACTCACTAACTAACTAATGTAACTGCTTGGATTCACAGGGAAGATGGGGCCGAACTCAGTTTGTACATTCAGAATAGGACAATGCTGTTTTGAATGCCTCTGGCTCTGGCTGTGCGACTGCAAAGATGAGGTGCCTCTAAGAGCTCTAAAATCCAAAATAATGAAGGGGGAAGAGGCAGCACCCTTACTTGATGCAGACAAACGATTCTCTTTAATACCAATACACCGTTTTGGCCGACACAGACTTTTTAAGCTATGTCACCCAAAACCTTGCATCTGGATTAAAGAGAATCATTTGTATGAATTAAATTGATGTGCTGACTCTACCCCTTCTTTATTTTTGACTGTCCACTAATAGGGCAAGTTGGATGAAACTCCATTGAGAAGTGCACCCACACACTTTAACTGCTGAAAGTGCTTTCTGCTGCATACAGTTGTATTCTAAGAGCTCTCTATCAAGCTAGACAGGCTAGGATCTTGACTTTAAAACAAGACCTAAACAATCTATCCTGAATTAGAACAGGTAAATTTGAGGACAGGAGAAGAGGGTGGGCTAGAGAGGGTGGAGTAGACAGTGTTAAGGGAGAGGAGGAAGATCCCACACACATGTGGATGATTAATCCCGCACAATTAAAAACTCTGAATTAATATTTTTTTGCTAGTAAAAATGTCATGCATTATTTTTTTCCAGTTTCTTTTATTAAAATGCTTTGAACATAGTGTTATTCAACTCCAGTATAGATGACTATAGGAAAAAAAAAACAGCATACCTAGAGTTTTGTCCAGTTTGGGAAAAAAAAAACACCAAGCATGGTAAGAAATTCCCAAACACAACACAATAAATAAAAGGCACGAAACTTTATCTGTAGTGCATTTCTTAATGCAATATAGACTTTAAAGTAACATCAGGATATAAAAATTAAACATTAACGAAGATGAGAAAATGCATCAAAATGTTGTAAAAACCAGTAAAATAGGCAAAAACACCAAAACGTGTTTGAAACCACTTTACTAGTGTGCATTTCACAGACAGAGGGACTATTGCAGTGGTGTTATTTAATTTTTACTTGAACAATGCTTCTATTTAGATGTAAATATAAAGCGGGTAATACAATGTCATATGCCAGTTTCACATGTTCAGTATTTTTCATCACTATTTATACACCATAAGCAGGAGTGTGTCCAAAACACAAATATTGAAGCAAAATACTGGTCAAATAGTGACCATGTGAAAATGACTTTAAAGGGGTTATGCCAGTGTTCCCCAACTCCAGTGTTCAGGGCCCACCTACCAGTCATGATTTGACAATAGCCCACAGAATGAATACCTGTGGTAAATCCTGATGCATTGAAACTAATTATATCACCTGCTGAATACTAAGGAAATCCTGAAAACCTGACCATTAGGTGGGCCCTGAGGACTGGAGCTCAGGAACACTGGGTTATGCCATGATTGATATACATATATACATTATATAGTACATGCCAATCTCTTTCTAACAAAGCTAGAACCAGCCCTGTACCTTACATGGATCCAAAGATCTACACATTCATTGCTCCAGTTGATATGCTAGATTATCTTCAGCCTGGCTACTCAAGGTGCATTACATGCAGGTAGGCAGTATGCACAATTTATCTATTGTTGAGTGAAGCAAGGTTCGGATCATAGATCCGAAGATGTTTGGTTCAAAATTTCGTTTGAATGCTTTATGGAGACCCGTCTCTGTACAGCATTCAAATGTATGGGCTTCGCAGTTTAAAACTGGGATCCGAAGTTGGCTTCGGTACCCAGGTACCATCCAGTACTGAAGCAGACTTCGGATTCCAGTTTTAAAATTGTTTCAAGTCTATAATCCGAAGCTTGCTTTGCTTAACACTAATTAACAAAACTATGAGCTTCTTAAACTTATATAAACAATCAATAAGTAAACAGAAGTAAAAATAAAGTGCAAACTTTTTTTATTTTGTCACAATATGTTGGATACTGTGTGTTATAAATACACTCAAATCTCTGGTCTGTTGAGTGAGAAAACTTTTCAAATATTGTTTTGCTACAATAATTAATTTCAAATAATTTGGTAAGCAGTGTCAGAAAAAAATGCCAAGCCCTGTTTTACCTCCTGTGCTCCATAGACCTTCACCATTCATTGGCATTGCTTACTGTATTCTGTACACTTTAAAGCTTTGGACCAACTATTTTCTATGCTGAATTGATTTATGAGCACTGCAATCATTAATTTTACATAGTGCTTATGATTCATAAAGATGTATGGTATTTGCTGTGAAAATGCTTGTGTATATGTTTAAACACAACAGGTCAAGGAACTTCACTTATAAATTATGAATTAAACGGAATGGAAGAGGACATACATTAGAGTACAAAATGACATTTGCTATCTGGCCAACTGCTAAACTCTTTATGAACTTTAATTTCAAGATTACTGAAAATAACCGTTTTTAGTTGAAAAATATTAGAGAAGAGTAGGACGAACAATTTTCTAACATGATTATATTAGCAAATCTTTTCATTCCACAAGCAGGAACAATATGAAAATGAGGCATGATATTATGCCAATCTTTAACTTGTGCCTCTGACAAAAATGTAAAGAAGGGGATTAACAAAAAGGACAGAAAAACAGTATAATATTTTTTTATACTAAATCCCAACTATTACAAATTAATATCATAGTAAAAAATAAACATAACTCGTAACACAGTATTCAAAAATGTCTGTCCTATTAAGATTTATTTATCCTTGACAAATTTCACACCCTCTCCTTCTTCCTTGTGTTAAACCAAATAACTCAGGCTGCTTTAGGCAGGGGCCAGTAGCATACCTTCCAAGGAGGCAGACCACAAGATTGCTATGGCACCAGGAAAGGAAGGTCTCGAACTGAACGTTTTTTCTTGCTCCTGACATGAACGCACTACAGTGCAAAATTAATGCTGTCTGTATAAATTCTGAAGTACTGAGCTCCCCCTAGTAGTGGCTTCAGTTTTATAATACACTGTATGATGGACTACACAGGCATAGGACTGTATAGGAATATATTTAAGAGAGTTGTCTAGTTAATAAATTGAAAAACATGGTGTACAGAATAAGCATCGTATTAATGAAACACCTGCTCCAATTTTTCTGACATCGATGTCGGATGAATTGTGTAAGGTGGAACAAGGAAAGGCTGGGTCCCATAGCACATTTTTAAATAGGGACCCCTCCATGGAGCATGAACACCCCAACATGCACACTATTGTGTACATGAGGTGTAACTCTGTCAAAAGAGTTTTAACAAAGTGCCCTGTGTGACCTGACAGTTCCAGTCAGCTCAGGAAGGAGGGGACTGTGGAGGAAGTGCTTTATACACTGTGTAGTGTTGCAAAGCCACTATGCCCCTGGGTGGAAGGTTGCATTTTTTATCATTAAAATTTCTTCTGTTAAATAAATAAAATAAAAAAACATTAATTCATCACAAATCTGAGCCTCATGGTGTGTGTTGCTTGGAAGTGTTTTATGCACATGTACTGGGAAACTGGGTGGGGAACGGCTACACCTAGGAGGGCATATATCAGTCCCTGCACTCTAGAATTCTGGCTTTAAAAAGTCGCAAGATAGGGCTTTTGGGACTTTTTGCACTGCTCACTCCAGTTTTGAAAATTGGTGGAAACGTGGGCATGGTTTGGTATACTGCTTAGTTTTAATCTAGATTTATCACTGTGACTTTAAAAAAAAGTTGCATAAAAGTAAAAAAATCACTCCAGTTGGGAGGAGAACTGAATGTCTAGAAAAAGGTAAATTTTTAGGTAAAGGTGTTAGGTTTACAGATGAGCCAAATTTAACAGATAAATTTGGCGTAAAGTACTCCAACACAGCCCTTACGTTCATGATAAATTCTGCCCCTTAGACTTTTTGTAGTACTGTTAATTGATACTATTGAACTACAGCTGTAGTCCAAAGCAATGAGGCTGAGGCAACACATCTCATATGTCATGAAGATCGCGTTGTTTCTTTTCGACATTGCATCTAATGATTGTCAATGGGGTTGTGATTCGAAACGCGACATGCTCTAAAATAGTCATGTGACAACAAATTGCAGACAAATCTCAAACATTTTAGAATTTTCTGCAGATGAGTCTAAGACCCATTTCCAGCTGCATTGGGCTCATGCGCATTGCAGATTTGAAGCAGAGGACAGTACACTTTACTTCATGACGCAGCTGGAGATGGGTTCACTCCCCATTTATCTCTACTAACTTCTTTGTTTAGGTAATATGTAATGGCTGGGTTTTATGTGGCATAATTAAAAACCTGAACATCAGCTGCACAATAGAATCCTGACAGTTTAGTGGCCTCCAAGGCTTAAACAGTGCACTTAAAGGAAATGTGTCTGTTAGCCCAGCGGTCCGTGCTGGCACTGCTCCTACCCGCGGGCACGGCCGCCGGGCTCCCTCTTTCCCTCCTGCTGCCATGCGCCGTGCTGACAAGAGTGGGCAGCAGGTAGTTTAACTGTTGCATCTGTGCTCCATAGTAACATAGTAATATAGTATATAAGACCGAAAAAAGACATTTGTCCATCCAGTTTGGCCTGTTTCCTACAAGTTGATCCAGAGGAAGGCAAAAAACCCCTGTGAGGCAGAATCCAATTTTCCCCACTTAAGGGGAAAAAAATTCCTTCCCGACTCCAATCAGGCAATCACAATAACTCCCTGGATCAACGACCCATCTCTAGTAGCTATAGCCTGTAATATTATAACACTCCAGAAATACATCCAGACCCCTTTTGAATTCCTTTATTGTACTCACCATCACCACCTCCTCAGGCAGAGAGTTCCATAGTCTCACTGCTCTTACCGTAAAGAATCCTTTTCTATGTTTGTGTACAAACCTTCTTTCCTCCAGACGCAGAGGATGTCCCCTCGTCACAGTCCTGGGTATAAATAAATGATGGGAGAGATCTCTGTACTGACCCCTGATATATTTATACATAGATATTAGATCTCCCCTCAGTCATCTTTTTTCTAAGGTGAATAACCCTAATTTTGATAACCTTTCAGGGTACTGTAGTTGCCCCATTCCAGTTATTACTTTAGTTGCCCTCCTCTGAACCTTCTCCAGCTCCGCTATGTCTGCCTTGTTCACAGGAGCCCAGAACTGTACACAGTACTCCATGTGTGGTCTGACTAGAGATTTGTAAAGTGGTAGGACTATGTTCTCATCACGGGCATCTATGCCCCTTTTGATGCAACCCAATATCTTATTGGCCTTGGCAGTAGTTGCCTGACACTGGTTTATGCAGCTTAATTTGCTGTTTATTAAAATTCCTAGATCCTTTTCCATGTCAGTGTTACCGAGTGTTTTACCATTTAGTATGTACGGGTGACTTGCATTATTCCTTCCCATGTGCATAACTTTACATTTGTCAGTGTTAAACCTCATCTGCCATTTCTCTGCCCAAGCCTCCAATCTATCCAGATCCCTCTGTAGCAGAAAACTGTCCTCTTCAGTGTTAATTACTTTACACAGTTTAGTGTCATCTGCAAAAATTGATATTTTACTGTGCAAGCCTTCTACAAGATCATTAATAAATATATTGAAGAGAATAGGGCCCAATACTGACCCCTGAGGTACCCCACTAGTGACAGTGACCAAATCTGAGTGTTAACCATTAATAACCACCCTCTGTTTTCTGTCACTTAGCTAGTTACTTACCCACTTACAGACATTTTCTCCCAGTCCGAGCATCCTCATTTTATATACCAACCTTTTATGAGGTACAGTGTCAAATGCTTTGGAGAAGTCCAGATATACGACATCCATTGATTCGCCGCTGTCAAGTCTAGAACTTACCTGCTCATAGAAACTGATTAAATTCGTTTGGCATGACTGATACCTCATGAAGCCATGCTGATATGGTGTTATTTGCTAATTTTCATTGAGATACTCCAAGATAGCATCTCTTAGAAACCCTTCAAACAGTTTACCAACAACAGATGTTAAACTTACGGCCTATAATTTCAAGGCTCTCTTTTTAGACCCTTTTTGAATATTGGCACCACATTTGCTATGCGCCAATCCTGTGGAACATTCCCTCCCTGTCAGTATAGAATTTACTTCCTGACGGAGATCTGTACTGTTTGTTAGGGCTTGTATGGGTGTGTCTCTTCTCCCTTGTGAGGCAGCACATACACGCTCTCTGTCTCACCAGCCTATGGCTGGATTGAAGGAAGTATATAAAGGCACTTCCTTCCACAGGAAGATGCCTGAGCAACTCATGGTCGCTAGCTTGTCTAGTTCCAAGTGTAAAGGTGTTTTTCAAGTTCTGCTTTGCTGTTTACCGGACCCTGCTTTTGGAATTATTGGATTTTGCCTGCTTGCTGCCTGCCTCTGACCTCGGATTTCGTTCCCAGACCTTGCTTGTTTGCCGCCAGCCTCTGACCTTGGACTTCGTTTACAGACCTTGCTTGATCGCTGCCTGCCCTGACCCCTGACTTCCTGACCACGTACTTCCCCTTGTTGCTTGCACCAATATATTAGACCTTACACACACTTGGGGACTGCTCCGGAGTGGCACCTGGCAACTACCCTAACTGCCCAAGTCTATCCTCACCATAAGAGGTTCTAGTGAAGACCAGGTAGTTGCTTAGTCATGCCCCTCCAGAGTATAGCCAGTCAGTGGGGCAGTGGGTCCATACCCGCTTGCATAACAGTTTGCTCAGGCCATAGATCCTGCTAATCCGAACCCACCAAGCCTCACTGAACTGTGTCAGGAGTTGGCTCAGGAGAGAGAATGTCACGTTCAGATTCTGTCCTATCTGAGGAATGTGAACATGCGCCTTAATGACCTGTCGTCCATCAACCCTGCACCTCCAGCTCCTGCTGCAGTGGTTAACCTGGCACTAGCTCCGTCGACACCCTACATGCCATGTTCTATCCTCGTCTGTCAGCTTCGCCATGCTTTGATAAAGACCCTAAACAGTGCAGGGAATTCATGAATCAGTGGACTCTGCACTTTGAGCTGATGCCACATCAGTACATTTCTGACTGAGCCAAGGTCGCCTTTTCAATGTTGCACCTCACAGGAAAAGCCCTGGCCTGGATCAACCCACTCTGGGAGAGAAGTGACCAAGTCGTTATGAATCTACAGGCCTTCCTAGAGGCTATCCATAGGGTGTTTGACGAGCTAGGACGCACCTCCTCAGCCGCATCGTCTATACTGCGGCTGCACCAAGGAAGTCAGTCTGTGGGCCAGTATGCAGTCCAGTTCCGGACCCATGCCTCTGAATTCGGCTGGAATAATGAGATTTTAGTGGCCGCCTTTTGGGAGGGTCTCTCCGTGAAAATTAAGGATAACCTAGCCGGTCGGGATGTTCCCTCTACCCTGGATGACCTTATTTCCCTGGCCACCCGGATTGATCTTCTCTTCAAGTAGCATGTGAGAGCAGACTTTATCATCCAGCATCTTCTTTCCAGCAGTCTTCAGTCCCTCAGCTTACTACATCTGCTGCTGTGCCAGAATGCTTGCAGGGTGACCGAGTCAGGCTGACTGAGCAAGAACGTGGTCACAGTCGTAAAAAGGGGCTTTGCTTCTATTGTGGCGGTGCTGGACATCTTCTCAGTTTCTGTCCTCTGAAGCCGGGAAAACTCCCGAGCCTAGGGCCTGTTGGGGAGGCGACCCTAGGTAAATACAATTGCTCTCCTCCTCTGACTCTGCTGGTAACTAGTAGAAATGAGAGAGACCGGCACTCCGTATTCGAATCCAAAGAAAATGGTATTTATTCGTCACCCATAAGTCTGGTGACGAATAAATACCATTTTCTTTGGATTCGAATACGGAGTGCCGGTCTCTCTCATTTCTACTGATTATCTGGGATTTCAACCCACTGACCGTGCACCTGTGATTGCAATATAGTGCCGCCCATTTGAGCGTTTGGATTCTGCTGGTAACTAGTGATGAGCGGGAGGTGCCATATTCGATTTTGCGACATTTCGCGGATGTTCGATTGAATATTCGTCATATATTCGTCTAAATCGAATATTCGTCATTATTCTATATATTGCGAATATTACACGAATTTATATTCGCATTGCGAATTAAACTTAGAGCTGAGTTCCTAATGGTTGTAACTTGTATTGTTAGAATTGACGAAGATAACGAATATCACGAATATTGCATTATATTCTCAATTTTCGTTATATTCTAGCAATACAACCATTAGGAACTCAGCTCTAAATTTCATTTGCAAAGCGAACATTTAATTGCATTGGGAATTGATCTTAGAGCTAAGTTCCTAATGGTTGTATTGCTAGAATATAACAAAGATGACGAATATCACGAATTCACGAATATAGCACTATATTCTCTATCTTCGTTATATTCTAGCAACAACCATTAGGAACTCAGCTCTAAGTTTCATTCGCAAAGCGGACATATAATCGCATTGCGAATTAAACTTAGAGCTGGGTTTCTAATGGTTGGCTTGCTAGAATATAACGAAGATTGAGAATATAGTGCTATATTTGTGAATTCATGATATTCATATTATATTCTAGCAATACAACCATTAGGAACCCAGCTCTAAGTTGAATTCGCAATGCGAGTAATTCAGGTTATATTAATCACATTGTGATTACAACTTAGGCAAATTTGTGAGATCGTGATTCTCACATCCGACAGTACATTTTAGCATGGAAGCGTTCCCATGCACACGGGAAGTCGGCAGAAGCGGCAACGGGCATTGACTGGAGCGGGCAGGGAGCCAGGAATCCTCCGGACAGGTAAGAACAGCTTTTGGGAAGTCGGAAGACAAGTTAGACAATCAGAGAGCAACAAGGATTAACAACTTAAAAAAAATATATATATATTTGAAATAGCGACTATATAGCGCTATATTTGCAATATTTGCGAATTTGCGAAGTGCCGATATTCGCAAAAAAAAAATCGCTATTCGAATATTCACGCTGAACACTACCGGTAACCTTGTCGTTAAGCGATGTTTGATTTACAGGGATGGCGCTTCTGGATTCTGGAGCAGCAGGGAACTTCATGCAACAATGCTTAGTAGATCAATTCATCATCAGATACCTGTTGGATACCTGCAGAGTCCTCTGACGGTATTGTCCGTCAATGGAAAGACTCTGTCTGAGTCCATACAGTTCATCTCGGAACCTGTAAAATTACAGGTGGGAGTGCTTCATTCTGAAGAAATTTCGTTCCTAGTCTTCTCAAGTCTGTCTCCTCCTCTCCTCCTGGGACTTCCGTGGCTTCGTGTTCATGAACTTGTTCTTGACTGGAGGTCCAGGGATGTGCTTCGTTGAGGACAGTCCTGGGAAGTGTATTATTTCTGTTCAGTCAGCTCATCGCCTCGGGTGCCACCCAATCTCCAGGGTCTGCCAGCAGCCAATCATGCTTATGCATATGTCTTTGACAAGAAAGAGGCTGAGACGCTACCTCCTCACGGGCCGTATGATTGCCCTATTGACTTGCTTCCGGGATCCTCGCCTCCTCGTGGATGCATCTATCCCCTGTCACCAGCAGAGACTCAATCCATGTCTGAGTATATCAAGGAGAACCTTGACAGAGAATTCATCCGCAAATCTTCCTCTCCAGCTGGTGCAGGTTTCTTCTTCGTGAAGAAGAAATATGGCTCCCTATGTCCATGGGGTCTTAACAAGATAACCATAAAAAATAAGTACCCTCTTCCCCTAATTCCTGAATTGTTTGATCGACTAAGGGGAGCTAAAGTTTTCTCCAGATTAGACCTATGTGGGGCCTACAACCTGATCAGGATTCGCCAGGGGGATGAGTCGAAGACTGCCTTCAACACCTGTGATGGTCACTATGAATACCTGGTAGTGTCCTTTGGACTAAGCAATGCCACTGCAGTGTTCCAAGAATTCATTAACGACAACTTCAGAAACTTGCTAAATTCCTGTGTTCAAACACAACAATAGCTGATCTCAGAGAGACCAGCTACAAAAAACACAGCGGAGCCTCACCTAAGAGTCTCAACACAGCAATCCGAAGTGCAAAGCTCCCTGGGAAACAGGAATATGCAAAATTTATGTGGAGCCCCAGTTATGGGTCTACAACACAATGAAAGCCAGATATACCTCAAAGGAAGGAAAACCGAGCAAAGGGGTGTCTCCATTACAGAGTTCACCAAATCCACCATATTAAGTGGCCTCTATGTCAAGATCCCGCTTTTTTACAAGCTTTAAGGATGTGACGGGGAAAACCTAAGCCAGTTATCCACCCACAGACAGCTGTTTCGGGGTGTTGCCCCTCATCAGTGCGGAGTACTGGATTCCTGTGTTGTAGTGTATCTAGATGATATCCATGTTTTTTCTCCAGATTTGGCTACTCACCAAAAGCAGGTTCGTCTGGTTCTTCAAAGGCTTAGAGAAAATCGTCTGTACGCCAAGTTCGAGAAATGTTTGTTGAACAGTCCTCTCTTCCATTCCTAGGATACATATATAATATTCGATACTGGCCTGCAGATGAATCCCGAGCAGCTGTCAGCGATTTTAAAGTGGCCTCATCCTTCAGGTTTAAAAGCAATCCAGCGGTTCCTGGGATTCGCCAGCTACTATCCCAGTTGGTGCCGCACTTTTCATCCTTGACTGCTCCCACCTCCGCCTTGACCCGTAAGGAAGCAAATCCTTAGAATTGGACAACTGAGGCTGAATCGGCCTCCAAGCCTTGAAGCAGACCTTTCCAAGCCTTGAAGCAGAGGAATCGCGTTACCTTCTAGAGGGAGCATCTCATCCTGTGGTGATCTACACCGACTATTTTGAAGTCCACACAAAGACTGAATCCTCGTCAAGCAAGATGGTCCTTATTCTTTGCTCATTTTGATTTTGTTCTTCATTTCCGTTCTGCAGTGAAGAATATCAAAGCAGATGCTCTCTCTTGGTTCTTTGATGCTACTGATTGGGAGTAAAAGCCTCAACAAATCATTGATCCCATGAAAATTGCTGTATGTCCTGTAAAGTTGTCTGAGATTCCGCCCGGAAAGACTTTTGTTGCACAGAACCTCAGGAAGCAAGTTCTAATCTGGGGTCATTCCTCAAAAATTGCAGGTCATGCCGGACAACAAAAGACTTTCAAATTCATTGCTCAATGGTACTGGTGGTCATCCATGCGACAAGACATCCAAGAGTCTGACGCTGCCTGTCCGTCATGCACGCAGTATAAAACCTTCAAGCAACGTCCAGCAGGCCTCTTACTTCCTGTTCCTGAGGCTCCTTGGAAACAGATAGCCATGGATTTTATTACTGATCTACCCTTGCCTTCTGGGTGTTCTGTGATTTGGGTTCTGGTGGATCGTTTTTCCAAAATGGCGCACTTTGTCCCTTTGCCTGGTCTTCCCTCTGCTCCTCAGCTGGCGAAAAAATGTAGTGAACACATTTTTCGCCTCTATGGTTTTCCCCACCATATTGTGTCATATAGAGGTGTGCAGTTCACGTCTAAGTTCTGGAGAGCTCTTTTTAATCTTTTGAAGGTGTCTCTGGATTTCTCCTCAGCTTATCATCCTCAGTCTAATGGTCTAGTGGAACGTGTCAATCAAATCCTGACCAACTTTTTGCGACATTTCACCAACCTCCATCATGATGACTGGGTCGAGTTATTACCTTGGGCTGAGTTTTCGTATAATAACCATGTCAGTGAATCTTCCAAGAAATCATCATTTTTTTGTTATTTAGGGTCAACAAACTAACAACCCACTCCAAGTGTCTTTTACTTTTGGTACCCCTGCAGCAGATGCAACTTTAAGAGAGTTCTCTAAAATCTGGGAGGAGACCAGGGCAGCTGTGAAAGAAGCTTTTGTGCGCATAAAGGAGGCTGCTGATAAAAGATGTAGAGTTTCTCCTAAGTTCCATTCTGATGATAAAGTGTGGCTTGCCTCCAAATACATCAGGCTTAATGCCCTCTTAAAAATTGGGTCCACGCTTTATTCATCCATTTGAGATCCTCTCTCCGCTTACCAAATTCTTTCCACGTCTTCCTGCCAATCCTGTCATCCTGAATCGTTTTGTCAACTCAGCTCCTGTTGTGGTCAGTGAACAAAAATATCTATGATGTGAAAGCTATTCCAGGGTTGAAGAAGAGTAGAGGTAAAACCCTTTTTCTTGTGGATTGGAAGGGGTTTGGCCCTGAAGAAAGATCTTGGGAACCTAGAGAGAAAATCAATGCCCTTCTTCTTCTAAAAAAAAATATTTGTCTAGGGCTAGGCCTGAGTAGAGGGTGTGTGTGTGTGTGTGTGTGGGGGGGTAGTGTTACCCCAGCGGTCTGTGCCAGCGCTGCTGCCCCTACCTGTGGGCACGGCCGCTGGACTCCCTCTTTCCTTTCTGCCGCCATGCACCGTGCTGACAAGCGTGTGCCGCAGGTAGCTTAACTGTTGCATCTGTGCTCCATGCCAGAGTTTAATTCCTGCTGGAGATCTGTACTGTTTGTTAGGGCTTGTATGGGTGTGTCTCTCCTCCCTTGTGAGGCAGCAAACTCACGCCCTCTGTCTCACCAGCCTATGGCTGGATTGCAGAAAGTATTCAAAGGTGCTTCCTACCACAGGAAGATGCCTAAGAAACTCATGGTCACTAGCTTGTCTAATTCCAAGTGTGAAGGTGTTTTTCAAGTTCTGCTTTGCTGTAACGGACTCCGCTTTTGGAATTATTGGATTTTGCCTGTTTACTGCCTGCCTCTGACCTCAGAATTCGTTCCCAGACCTTGCTTGTTTGCTGCCTGCCTCTGACCTCGGACTTCATTTACAGACTTTGCTTGATCGCTAAACCACAGTTTAATGGCCCCCAAGGCTTAAACAGTGCACTTAAAGGGAATGTGTCTGTTACCCCAGTTGTCCATGCCAGCGCTGCTGCCCCTACCTGCGGGCATGGCCGCCGGGCTCCCTCTTTCCCTCCTGCTGCCATGTGCTGTGCTGACAAGTGCGGGCAGCAGGTAACTTAACTGTTGCATCTGTGCTCCATGCCGGAGTTTAATTCCTGCTGAAGACCTGTACTGTTTGTTAGGGCTTGTATGGCTGTGTCTCTCCTCCCTTGTGAGGCAGCACATACACGCCCTCTGTCTCACCAGCCTATGGCTGGATTGCAGGAACTATTTAAAGTTGCCTGAGCAACTCATGGTCACTAGATTGTCTAGTTCCAAGTGTGAAGGTGTATTTCAAGTTCTGCATCGCTGTATACGGGACCCTGCTTTTGGAATTATCGGATTTTGCCTGTTTGCCGCCTGCCTCTGACCTCGGACTTCGTTCACGGACTTTGCTTGTTTGCCGCCTGCCCTGACCCCGGACTTCCTGACCACGTACTTCTCCTCGGTGCTTGCACCAATATTTCTGACCCCTGGTCAGCTGCCACTGACTTGGGGAGTGCTCTGGAGTGGCACCTGGCAACCACCAAAACGGCCCAAGCCTATTCTCACCATCAGAGGCTCTAGTGAGGACCAGTAGTTGCCTTAGTCACGCCCCTCCAGAGTATAGCCAGTCAGTGGTGCAGTGGGTCTACACCCACTTGCATAACAGTGTCATTAGAAAATCTTCCCTGACGAAGAAGCCCGCAGGCTTCGAAACGCGTAGGATTGGTCTTTTGGTACTTGGAACTTGCTGTAGGATCGGTGTGACATCACACTCCATGCTCCGCAATCCCTTACTGACTCGCTCCTTCGTGCGCGCGCCAGCTACCGGCCGGAGCGGCGCACGCTTTTCGAAGTTGAGCAAGAAGCACTGCGACTCACCCTGCATCATCGATGGTTTGAAGAAATCCTTTGCTTTGCAGTAGCATCTAAGACCATCCATTGGGACAGGTACTCTCTATTATTGTTTGGGTTACACTTTTCCTTTATTCCAGCGCTAGTACTGTAATCACGTTTGCACATATATGTATGTTTTATTGGATCGGGGAAGCCGATATCCTTTAGGTATTTAGCAGCGGCTCTGTGCACCAATTGTTCACAGAGATAGGAAAGTGACCCACTGATGCAGGTACAACTACTTTATTTATTTTATATTTTTAAATAATTTTTGGTATCTATATTTAAGAAAATGCAGTTTTCTGCAGTTTTCACAACATTCACTAAGTCTATTAATAGGCATCACTTGTTGATCAATGAGGTCAGCTCCTGTCAATTGTGTCTATGGCCTATGGTGGTTGTTGGAAAGCATATGTCTAAATGCTTTTTCCCCTTTCATGCCCGATAAAGTACATGTACTTCATCGGGCAGGGTCTTTAAAGATGACACCCGCCCCTCAGTGCTGCGGGAGCCAAAGCCGTAGGCGGCCGCCTGCTTCTTATAGCAGACACCCGCGGCTTATGTATGCAACCGGCAGTAATGTCGATATTGACCACGGCATCTGAGCGCGTGCTTCCGGTGATGTTCTGGCTCCCCCGTGTGGCAATCGGAAGAGCCGGAGCGTGTGTACAGCAGCCCTTGTCTTTGTTAATGACAGGAGGCTGCTGCATAGTATTTCCTATGGAGCCCTTGCCTGTAATAAAGCCCCATAGGAAAGTAGTAAAATCATCATAGATTCCAATGCAAGTGCATTGAAGTCTATGATAATAGCAATCTAATGATTGCATGTTATAGTTCCCTATGGAAACTATAAAAATGTGAAAAATAAAAAATAAGTTTTTAAAAATAAAAAAAATTCAAATCATCCCCCTTTTCCGATAATAAAAAAAAGAACTAAATTTTTTTTTTAAAATACACATCATGGGTGTCACGATGTGTGAAAAAGCCCATAGTATAAAAATACAAAAATATATTCCCCATAAGGCAAACAGCAAAACAAAAAAAAGCATCTAAATGGGCGATTCGCAGTTTTTACTCGCTTTAATTTTCAACAAATAAAATCTATAAAAATTAATCAAAAAGTCATACACACCCCAGAATGCTATCAATGAAAAGTTCAGATCGCCCCGCAAAAAATTACCCCCCATACAGCTCTGTACCCATAATTAAAAAAAATATATAGGTGTCAAAATATGGCGACAAAAAAATAAAACAGATTTTTTTCCCACTTTTAAATTTTTAATCACTATCGAAACGCAAGAAAAACTATACATATGCGGATACATCTCCGGATTCATACTGATCTGTAGAATAAAAGTAACCAGTCAGTTTTATCGCAAAACGAATGTCGTAAATAAAAAACCCGTAAAACTATGGTGGAATTGCTTTTTTTTTTTCAATTTCACCCCATTTGGAATTTTTTCTACTACATCATATGCAATATTAAATAATGGCGTTGGAAATTACAACTTGTCCTGCAGAAATCAAGCCCTCATATGGCTTTGTGAACAGACAAATAAAAAAGCTTTGGCTCTGGGAAGGCAGGGAGCGCAAAACGAAAAACGCAAAGAAAAACCAAAAAAACTCCGGGCCTGAAAGAGTTAAAGGTATTATCCCATGATCAATGTAAAAAATGAAAAATATTACATAATCTAGAACATAACAACCTCTATCTAACAAAGCTAAAACCAGCCTAGTACCTCATATGGATCCAGAAATCTCCCCAGTAATTGCTCCAATTGTTTGGCTAGATTGATTTCAAGCTGGGGGGGCATGTCCTTTCTCAGAGAGAGTGTCCTGTTTGCTGCAGCTAGTGGCAGTTCAAGAATGTAACTGAGCATGTGCTTTTGTCTCAGTGAGCAGGACAAAGAAATCGAAAAACAGCAAACAGCAGATGGCGCAATACAAGTAGAGTTCCATGAATAACTCAGTAGCTTTAATACAGGCATGCTCAACGTGCTGTTGCAAAACTACAACTCCCAGCATGCCTGAACAGGCTACAGCTAACAGCCTACAGCAGGGCATGGTGGGAGTTTTACAACAGCTGGAGGGCCGCTGGATGAGCATCTCTGCTTTAATACATTTTTATTTGCATGCAATTACAAAAGTATTCAGATCCAGGTGCTGGTTTAAATACTGTAGAATATTATTTGTGGGACAACCCCTTTAACAAGAGCGCAGGCAGAATGGCTGCCCCAATAACAATGTACAGAAAATAAAATAAAATTTTAAAAATCTAAAAATCAGAAAATAAAAACAGAATGTGTCAATATCTGGTTTTAACTCGCAGAAAAATGTAGGTGACACATTCGGCTTTTAAGTTTTCATTAACTGCACTGGGCTGTCATAGTGACACTTCATTTTTTTCACTGTGTCTGAGAACTGAAATATTCAGTTCTCTTTCAGAAAAGTTTTGAAAGGTAACTCACCTTGAGTAAATGCTGCTATCAGCCTATAGCTCATCTTAGGTTATTAGAATGTTCCCAAGTCACATGTTTTTTGGCTGTTACCAATACTTTTGGAAATTAGTTAACTAGAAAAGGGGGGGGGGGCAGCGAAAAAAACAGAGAGATGTGACAATTTTTTTTTTAAAGTCGCAGTTAAAAAGTCGCACCTGCAACTCTTGCCACTTTTAAATTTTTTCAATGCCACTTTTCAGGTGCACAGGGAATTACACATCTCCCCCATTGTACCTAGGACCCTCTCTCATTTTTGGCAGGGCATCCGTAGTTCTACAGGCCACCAGTCAGTAATTATTTACTAGTGAAGTACTCTGTAGATCAGTGTATGCTGATTCTGGCATATCATGGCAAGGGCTGTATAACTTAGGGTACGGCCACATGGTCTGGTTTCAGCATGCAGTTTTGGAAGCCAAAACAAAGAATTACTTAAAAATATAGGAGAGAAGTTGTATCTGTCCTTATTACTTCCTCTCCTTTAATGACCCACTAGTGATTTTGGCTTCCAAAACTGCATCAAGAAACCTAACAGCATGGCTGTACCCTTAAAAACGTAAATGTCCCTAAACATCACTAACTGGTATATTTAGCATGCCTTTATCTTCACTAATAAGCCCACCTCCCATCTGAGCTCACCAGATATTGTGGACAGAAGGTACTGACTCTGAGTGAACCCTTATTCACATGTCCGTGATTTCCATCAGTGATTTTGAACCAAAACCAGGATTGGAGCCTCCACAGATATAAGGTATAAGGGAAAGACCTGCACCTGTTCTGTGTTTAGAGCTGCACCTGGTTTTGGTCCAAAATCACTGACTAAACACTGACTGTGTGAATGACACATGAAACAGGGTCTGTTAGAAATGTGTGTCAGAGCTTGTATGCAGCTTCTGCACAGCGTGAAACTCCTCACAGCAACTGCTGACAGCCTGTAAAGAGCTAATACAAGTTGTAGATTTCCAGCTATAGCACAGGTGAGCTGTGGACCCTCCTGCGGCTGCTCCGTCCACCAGTCATTTAAAAAAAAACACTGATTGGTTAAAACAGCCGCATGCTATTCATGTGCAACATAAGCTACTTTCAGACAAGTGAGAACTTCCACTATAGATATACGTTTTTCAAGGGTGTGTATCATGCCCTCCTTTATGTGTAATAAAGGGTGTATTGAAGTGGTTCCGGTTCCTTGTAATTTTAGGCTTTATGAGTGTAGGAGTCCCTCTACCTGAACAATTGTACCACAATGTGAATGAGGCCCTCCTTTATTTGATATACAGGTTGTATCGGAGTGCTTCTTGCTTGAAATTTTTGGCAGCACTCGCACTTTATATACAATTAAATATACAGGAAAGAATGTTTCCTTACAATTTTTCCTGTTTTTCCAACACCCGAATATTTTGGTGTTCGATCATCACTAATGGAGATCGGACTGATGTCCCTGGCTGGAGTAAGTATTTCTCTAATATAAAATGATGTAGGAAATTCCTATGGGGCATTACTATACCTCCATAAGCCTCAACCAGTGAAATAAATTAAAGCATGCTTCAAAGGATGTTATATTACAAAGGTAGAGCATGCTGCAAGCATTTCATCTAGAGGAGAAGCATTACTGTATGAAGGTACCATTTGGTGGTACAGTACATGCATAATGACTCAATGGTTAGCAATATTCTCTTGCAGGCCAGGCATCCTGGGTTTGAATCTGTCCAAAGGCCATATCTGTACAGTGTTGTCCCTATCAACCATTCACCATACGGTGTTCAGTTTTCCAGAGCATATTTGAAAATGATAGACAAGAAATGTGATTAGTAAGAAATATGCTGTGAATGTAACTGCATTTTCCAGTGTGGTAGGCACACACTATTGATCTGTCCAGCTCTTCCCATTAAATGTTCTTCTGGTTTTCATGATGGCTTAATCAGATCTTTGAATGAACATTTCAGGGACAGGAGTGTAGAAATACTTTAATTTAAGTGTAATGCATCATGGGTAGATCCATTGTGTCACTGAGCTGATTTGACTTAGGTCTTCAACTCAAGGTACTAAGTGATCCACCTGGTCTTTACCCTCTCACCCTATACAAGAATCTGGCATCTGCTGCAGGAGAAACACTAAGACACTTCCTCTTGGAGTAGTCTTTGTTCAGTGACAATTGACCTTGGCAGGTCAAGAAACACAGATGCATGGCACCAAAGGGTACTGGCTGAATCACAGTTAGTGGACAAGCTGAGGTCAGGGCAGGCAGAGTACATTTAATCTGGGAAACAAGTCAAAAGTCAAGGCAGGCGGCACAAGATCAGTATAATAAGGAGGCAGAGGTTAGTGTAGAGGAGTGTGCCTTATACTGTATGACCCAGGGACAGAAGCCTGATCCTTTATAAACCAGAAAGTGTGTGCACATGCTTTAGGGAAAAGACCAACACAGAAAGAGAGTTAGCAGGCAGAAGTCTAAGCAGTTTAGTGGGAGGAGAGAGAGGATGATGGAGCTGCAGCATGGGTGAGTGCTCCGCCTTCCACTCTTGCAAGAAGACACACTAAGGACCATGTCCCTCTGGCATAACACTAAGGTTGGCATTTAGCACATGTTGTAGTGGATTTTCACCGCAATACCAGGCATCACATTAATGCTTTAAAATATTTCAGAACAAAACACATTTAATTGAAGGACAATCCCAGATACTTTTTAAAATTTTCATTTCCTACTTTTAACACACGCAACAGGCGGAAGTAACTTATATTTCAAGACTAGACTTCTTATTAAACTGGAAGTGGAAAATAAATATTTGAAAGGTAAAAAAAGGACTTTGGATTGATTTGTTTGTAGAGCAGATTCCATAGACATTGGCCTTTTTCACACGAAATGTTCTGTCTTCATACACGTTCACGCAGTGTGCAGTCTGACTGTCAGCATAAACTATTCCTGTCTTCCAAATAAGAGGACTGTTCTTTGTAGTCTAACTTGTTTATTGGTAAAACAGGAGTATTTGGTAAAACTGCAAGAATACAAATAGCAAGTATAAGTATAAAGTATAGATAGCATGTACTGTAACACTACATTAACACTGAAGCACATGGTAAAATGGCTGCCTGTACGTAAGATTACATGTCTAATATCTAACAGTTATAACTCCCTGGATAACAATTACAACTAGCTGAACAGCTCTGCAATACACAACATCCCTGAAACAAAGGTAGACCTCTCACTAGATATCCTTTTACAAGGATGGTGGAGTTTGAGAAGGAGACATGCATAAGAAAGCTCTGAACTGTGTCCTGGAGACTGGAGACTTCTCTTTCCCACAATGCAGTGCACCACCCACAATGCAGTAGTCTTTGCAACAAGAAAAACAAGGTGTTATACAACTTAACACCGCTAGATGGTGCCATAACCACACTAAAAACGACAGAAATACCAAAATCCCAAGACTTGATCTGGAATAATTTCACCTAACCCCACTAGGCAGAACACTAACAATACGGATTGGCTAAGGGTGTATTCAGACAAACTCACACCATTTTGCAAGCAAGTTCAGTCAGTTTTGTCTGCGATTGTGTTCAGTTGTTCATTTTTTTCCGTGCGGGTGCAATGTGTTTTTCACACGTGTGATAAAAACCTGAAGGTTTACAAACAACATCTCTTGGCAACCATCAGTGAAAAACACATTGCATCTGGACTTGCTTCCGGATGCAATGCTTTTTTCACTGAAGCCCCATTCAACACTATGGGGCCAGGGCTGCGTGAAAAATGCTGAATATAGAACATGCTGCGTTTTTCACGCAACACAGAACTGATGCGTGAAAAAAACACTCATGTACACAGACCCATTGAAATGAATGGGTCAGGATTCAGTGCGGGTGCTATGCGCTCACGTCACGCATTGCACTCGAGTGGAAAACTCGCTTGTGTGAAAGAGGCCAAATGGTTTAATCAGTGTTTATTGTACTATAAATCTGACATTGCAGTAAACATTGTTCAAGTATTATTAGACACAGGGGATACACATTAAAGGAAATCCGTCATCAGCGACCACCTTATCAAACTGGTTGCATAGACACATAAATGTGGTTCACCTGAGGAAAAAACACAGTTTTCTTTTGTTGAGGCTTTGTTCTTGAGTTATGATACTATTTCTTAATATGCAAATTAGGTCTTTGGTGCAATGAGAGCAACTACGTGTCTCTGTCAATTCAAAGCAGCAAGCAAGGCGCTGGCTAGATAAATGAATGGAGCTTGGGCACAGCAAGAGCAACGCTGATGCCCTCATTGCACCAAAGGTCTAATTAAGAAAAAGTATTATAACATTGATGACCAAAAGAAAAACTGCTTTTTAATCAGGTGAACTACAGCTATGTGTCCATGGAAACATTAGGGTAGAGAGGTCTCAGGTGACAGATTCCCTTTAATGAATAATCTTTCACTACTTCTAATCATTACGTAACATTCTCTCAAGCTGATAAAGACAATTTACTTTCTCCGCTCTTTGACAACTGTGTATAATTCACTTAAACAATGAGTGTTTTATTAACATACAGACTGTAACTCAATTTATTTCAGTGTATTCTCCTGAATATTAAGTATAACTTGGAAAATCCATTTCTGTAAATTCATTTTATGGTACATTGGTTTAAATGACAATTAACACCTGCTTTTTCAGAAATTCATCTTAGAGAATTTGTTATAGTAAAACTAAAATTGAATTACACCATGACCAATTATGTGATGAACTCTATCAAATGCTTGGTTCAGGCAACACATTAATGTTTAATAATATTTTAAGGGAAACATTCAACTGAAGGACAAAATGATGTCTTAAAATGGTATTTTTATATATTGCTTAGTGCAGTGCTTATCTTCACAGACCATAGTTTTTGTCTTTTCCTTAACTACATATCTGGAAGTGATTGGTACAATTACTTCTAGATATGTCAGTCTTTTGCTCCACTTTGTTCTTGATTTGTTCATTTTCCTCAGCAGATGTATGACTAGATAACGGCTTCCATTAATTTTATACTTCCTTGGCATCACACTCTTTTAATTTCTACAAGTAGCTTTGCTCCTTGCGCCCTTCGATATTTCGTATCTACTGCAGTTTCTTTAAAACGACTGCTATCTTCCTTTAATAGGTCTAATTGCCTCTCTATTGATTTTGCATCATTATTATCTTTTACGGTGTCTATCCATTTTTGAAATAATGATCAAGTGAGAAATTAATACATTAAGAAAATTTATTATTGTTCTTCTTTAATCTTGTTTATACACATATCAGTTCTCTGATTTTGTTTCATAAAAAACATAAATAACTGCCTAAATGCTGTAATAACATGCCATGATAAGGCAGTTGTTTTAATGCTACTGAGCACTATAGATGTAAGTAACCCAGAATCCTTTATTCCCTTCTCCATAGTTGTCTTCAAGGACTTCTGTTACATCATATAGACATCACAGAGGGTGACATCCATTTGGGGCCCCTTTCTATGAGCCAGAGTAGAGAACTTCTTTATGGTTCCCACCTTGGCAGACTTAACCCATCCATATATTACATGATTGGCCATTGGTGGCTGTCTAAAGAGAAAAAAGTTGTCTTCTCATTTTAGTATTTGATTAGCCTAAAGAGTTATTCTCATCTCAGATATTGGGGGCATATTACTAGGATATGCCCCCAATGTCCGATAGGTGTGGGTCCCACCTCTAGAACCTGCACCTATACTTACAACGGAGCCTGCAAAGTCCCTGAGAGCACACTGTGTATGCATGGCCATCTTTTATTCCTATTGGAGCGCTGAAAATAGCTGAACAACACACTCGGCTATTTTTGGAACTCCCATTGAAATGAATGGTAGGCACACTGCGCAAGCACAGCCACAACTCCATTCACTTCTGTGAGGTTGCCTGGCCACTCTTCATGAAATCCTGTATCTGTGGAAGGGTCTGCTGGCTTCATCTATCAAATATTTTTGGTACACTGCTGGTTGCTTACTTTCTTCATTCAGCAGCTTTCTTCTATAGGGAAGTTAATTCCTGTGGCACAAGCACTAGAGATGAGCGAATTGAAGTTGACAAAGTGGAATTCGGTCCGATTTTCAGGAAAAATTTGTTTCGCACCAAATCCAAATTTCCTCATGCTTCATGGTAACGAATCACCATTAAAATGGCTGCTGCATGTTAGGACATTGAGCAAAGAACTCTGGGAACGAGGGATCACCGACAATGCCATGCATGCAGTCAATCAGCAGCCAGTCCCTGTGATGTCACTGCCCTATAAATAGCCTCAGCCATCTTGGAATCAGCCATTTTTCAGTGTACTTAGTGCAAGAAGAGACATCAGCAGGTGCTCGGGACAGTGCTAGAAAGACTTTTATTTTGCTGAATAGAAGTTCAGGGAAAGATAATTAGAAGTGTAGGGAAAGGATAGGGAGGAATTATTCCACACTGGTCTAATAGGGGAGTGTACAGTCTGATTAATAGGAACAATACTATTACACCTTGCTGCACTGACTGAGGATCCCAATTGCCATTATACTGCTGCTTTCAGGTTTGCAATAGATGATACCTCTGTAATTCCAGCAAACCGTTCTTTTTATTGGGGTGAAAATGCTGTGTGATACAGCTATTAACAGGGTGTATTACTAGGAAATATTATTAGCCCTTGTGTGGTGCAGGTATAAGGCATTTTTTTAGCATGTATAAGTGGGGGAAAAAAGTCTTATTTGCCATTCAGCAGTGCAGTTGTTATGTTTCGGTGTTGGAGGGAAACACCACACTGAGCAAAGGAGGAAAGGGGGGAACAGGGAATCAGGCCTGAGAACTAGGGAAGGAAAATGGACACCTCCTAGTGAAAATTTTGACTGACTACCAATATGAACAGACCCCAAAGGTAGGTGAGTTCATACGCAGGAATACCTAGAATCCTATCAAGCCCTATATGACCCTGGTACTAATGGCAGGGACGAGACTACCTGTTCCTCCGAAAGGAAGGACAAACAGGAGTCTTCTACAGGCCTAATACAAACAATAGGGAAATGCAACAAACAGAACCCAAACAAAATACAAAAGGGAAAGGAAAGACTTAAAGGGTCACCAGGAAATTCACTGATAAACCAGGCACACTGTCTTGTAGGGCTCACTCTGTTGAATATAATGATACCTTTCACTTCGTTCATCATTCATTCATTTTAATAATTGTTTATCAAACATGTGTTTATCACCCCATAAACAAACTAGCCTTTACTATAATTACTAACTTCAATAGTATATTCCTCCCCCTTTTTTTTTTTACCTTAGTAATATAATACCTTAGCATTCCCTGTTATTCATTTTCTTGCCAATTATTAAAATGAATGAATGATTTAATAAACCATGCCCCTTTTACATCTGAATAAGTGAATAGGGGAGTGGCTACAGCTCTGAATAGAAAACACTGGACTCATATCAACTACTGGACTCAAATCAGCTCATTAGCATATGGATTAAAAGTACTTTTTCTCCACAATAAAGCAACATATCACTAAGTGAAAGGTATCATTATATTCAGCAGAGTGATGCCTACAAGGCAGCATGCCTGGTTTATCAGTGAATTTCCTGGTGAAAGGTTCCCTGTAACTTCAAAGGAGCAATAGATGCACCAGAACCTGAGCCGAGATCCAACCACAATCTATCCAAAAGGTCCAGACAGAAGCTATAAACCGCACAGCAATGTGGGAGAAGCAACTATCAATAGAGAAGGTTAAATGACCCTAATAGCCACACCTGAGGAAAGGAGGTGTGGCAAGCAACAGAAACAACACAGACGTCATTTGATCCAAACGGAAAACATGTAAGATCAAACCACATGTTGGCAGTCTCACCGATCTCCTGCCACCTGTTGCGGGAACGACCGTGACAGTACCCATCCTTCCACGGGTGACCTCCGGACACCTAGATCCAACCTTATCCGGGTGAGACCTGTGAAAAGCTTTCACCAAACGACTGGCATTTACAACAGATTCCGGTACCCACATCCTCTTCCCTGGTCCATAACCCTTCCAGTGAACAAGATACTGAAGAGTTCTACGGAAAACTCGAGAGACAGTTTTCTGGGCGATATGAAATTCCAAACTACCGTCCACCATGACAGGAGTGGGTGGCAAGGAAGACGGCTCCAAAGGATCAACATATCTCTTCAACAAAGATTTATGAAACACATTATGAAGTTTTAGGGCCTGAGGGAGTTCAAGAAGAAAAGCGACAGGATTAATAATGGCAGTGATCTTATATGGACCAATAAATCTTGGACCCAACTCCCTAGAAGGTACCTTTAACTTAATTTTTTTTGTGGACAGCCACACAGAATCACGTTTCCTGTCAGCCACACGTTTATACTTTTTGCCCATATGCATCAAGTTATCTTGAATTTTCCGCAATATAGATGACAATGATGATGAAAAACGTTCCTCCTCTGGGATACCATAAGTATCTGAACCAGAAAATGTGCCAAACTGCGGGTGAAACCCATATGCCCCCAAAAAACGGCGACTTCCCAGTGGATTCCTGTCTACGATTATTTATGTCAAACTCTCCCAAAGACAAAAACGACGACCACTCCTCCTGGTTGTCAGAGATAAAACATCTCAAGTAAGTCTCCAGACTCTGATTAGTGCGCTCCATCAGTCCGTTCGACTGAGGATGAAAAGCCGAAGAAAAGGATAGTTGTACCCCCAGTCGAGTAAACGCTTTCCAGAATCTGGAAACAAACTCGAGATCTGAGACCACGTCAGAGGGAATGCCATAGAGTTTCACAATGTTGTCAAATTGTGCAAGTGTTTTAGCATTAGGTAGACCCGACAACACTATAAAGTGCACCATTTTACTAAAGCAGTCAACTACCACCAGAATAATTGTCTTTCCTGAAGAATTTGGTAGATCAGTGATAAAATCCATGGATAAGTGAGTCCATGGTCTGGACGTGATGGGCAACGGAAGTAGAGATCCGGAAGGCTGAGGATGTGTAACCTTAGCGCGTGCACAGGTACTACAGGCTGACACATAGTCCTCAACACATTTACGCAACCCTGGCCACCAGAATCTACGAGAGATGAGGTCAGCAGTGGATCTGCTCCCAGGGTGTCCCGTAAGAACCATACAGTGATGTTCCTCAACCACCTTATGACGCAATTCCGATGGCACAAACAGTTTCCCAGAGGGACAAGCATCTGGTGCATCTCCCTGGGCCTCTAACACCTTCACCTCTAGGTCAGGGTAAAGAGCGGATATGAGCACCCCTTCCGACAGTATACTCGGCTCGGATTTTCAAAATCACCATCTTCAGGAAAACTACGTGACAAGGCATCTGCCTTGACGTTCTTAAAGGGCTTCTGTCACCCCCACTGATGTAATTTTCACTAGCTGACATTAGCTACTTGCTAATGTCAGCTGAGTTCAAACATATGTTTCCTAACTTTTTTCCTGTTTTCTATCTTCTAAAAAACTTACTTCTGTGATATGCAAATTATCTTCGCTACCAGCAAGTTGGGCGGGTACTTGCTGGTAGCCACCGCATCTTCATGCCCTTGGAACGCCCCCTCTTCTTTTGATAGACAGGGCCAGCGCGCTCTCCTCCTCTCGCTGGCCCTGTCTGCAGCTGCAATCCCGCGCCTGCGCCGTATCGGTCTTTAGTCGGCGCAGGTGCTCTGAGTGAAGGACGCTCACTTAGGCGCTCCGTCCTCAGTGCGCCTGTGCCGATGACGTCAGCCCTACACCCGGAAGAAAAGACGCCGGCATCGCCTGCTCCTTACCAGGGATGCCGGCGTCTTGCATATCACAAAAGTAAGTTTTTTAGAAGATAGAAAACAGGAAAAAAGTTAGGAAACATATGTTTGAACTCAGCTGACATTAGCAAGTAGCTAATGTCAGCTAGTGAAAATTACATCAGTGGGGGTGACAGAAGCCCTTTAACCCCAGGACGATAGGTGACAGTGAAATTGAATATGATGAAAAACAAAGACCATCTGGCCTGCCTCGGGTTTAGTCATTTAGCTGACTGCAGGTAAGCCAGATTTTTGTGATCGAATGAATCGCCCCTTTCAACCAATGACAAAATTTTTCAAAGGCCAACTTAATGACATGTAACTCTCTGTTCCCCACATCGTAATTTCTCTATGCAGAAGAGAGTTTTTATTTTTTGAGAAAAAGGCACATGGATGCTATTTACCAGTTGACGGGCCCTGCAATAAAACTGCTCCTACTCCCACCTTGGAAGCGTCCACTTCCACAATGAAAGGTTGTGATACATCCAGCTGCACCAATATAGGGGTGGAAGAGAAGCATTCCTTAATCACAGAAAAGGCTCACAATGCTGAATCAGACCCCACTGAAACATCTGTCCTCTTCTTAGTCATGTCAGTTAAGGATTTTACTATTGTCAAATAGTTCTAAATACATTTTCGGTAATAGTTGGTGAACCCCAAAAACCACATAAGAGCCTTCAGATTTTCAGGTCAATCCCAGTCCAATACAGCACGGGCTTTCTTTGGATCCATTCGAAAACTTAAAGATGACAGCAGGTTGCCCAAAAACTGCACCTCGTGTACAGCAAAAATACAATTCTCTAATTTTGCATACAATTTATTATCTCTTAGGAACTGTAACACCTGACTAATGTGATCCTGATGTATCTCCACGTCTGGAGAATAAATTAGAATGTCATCCAAATACATGACTACAAACCTCCCCTCAAGGTGATGAGAAATGTCATTCACAATATGCTGGATAACCACCGGAGCATTGGTCAACTCAAAGGGCATGACCAGGTTCTCAAAGTGCCCCTCAGGAGTATTAAAAGCTGTCTTCCATTCATCCCCTTCCTTGATCCTAACCAGATTATATGCCTTCCTTAAGTCCAATTTAGAGAACACCTTGGCATCAACAATCTGGTTAAACAAATCAGGATTCAAAGGAAGAGGGTAAGGATCACGGACAGTAATGCGATTGAGTTCACGGAAATCCAGACATGGCAGAAGACATCCAGCCTTTTTTTTTTTTTAACAAAAAAGAACCCTGCTGCCACTGGAGATTTGGAAGGTCTTATGCGTCCTTTAGCCAAACTCTCGGCAATATACTCTTTCATGGCCAGTCTTTTAGGTCCAGAAAGGTTATACAATCTAGATTTTGGCAACTTAGCTCCGAAAATAAGGTTGATAGGAAATCATATTCCCTATGCGGAGGTAGATCCTGGCATCCACTCTCAGAAAATAAGAGGGTAATGTCTTAGTAGTTAAATCAGAAAAAGATGTATTCAGACAATTGTTGCAGGGCAGCCAATTAACAAGCGTTTAAGATGTGTGCCCTTAGAAGCCATCATAGCCATGCCTACTAATGGCATGGCTGTGATTGGCCAGTGCAGCATGTGACCCAGCCTCTATATAAGCTGGAGTCACGTAGCGCGGCACGTTACGTCAGCTCTTACTAGTGTAGGGATAGGATGCTGCTGCTGTGAGGGAGAGATTAGGAAATAATCTGATATCAGAGCTTGGTATTAAGTCTGCGATCTACAGCAATTTTTTTTGTGGGTGCAATGCAACATTTTTGTACCCTGCCCTGAGCCCAGTGACACAGAAAAATAAGTTTTAATCCATCTGTTAGTTAGGTGGGCATCGGCGGCCATTTTGTGCAAGTGACAATATCGCCAGGGACAATAATTTAATCCTGTTCTTGTAGTTCTTGTCCCAGTAAATACAACTGGGACATTGTGGGTGAAAAAAAAAATCTATTTTTTTTTGCCATAAAGTACATTAGCGACCCGCACTGAATTTCTGAGAATGAAATATAATCAGTAAATACCACTGGAACATTGTGGGTGAAAAAAAACAAACACTTTTTTTTGCCATAAAGTACATTAGCGACCTGCACTGAATTTCTGAGAATGAAATATAATCAATAAATACAACTGGGACATTGTGGATGAAAAAAAAAATTACTTTTTTATTTGCCATAAAGTTCATTTGCGGCCTGCACTCCATTTCTGAGAGTGAAATATAATCAGTAAATCCAACTCTTAGATTGTGAGTGGACATTTCCACGGTTATCAGGCCAGTAATTCACAAGTGGCTTGGAGGGTGTGTTCCTGCTGCACTGCATACCTGACAGGGAAATATATTCTGTAAATTCGGCGGCGTTTAGATTGTTGGGTGCTGTAGTTATATGCTCTAAAATCTCCATGATGTCTCCATGATAAATCTGCAGCTTGGGGGCACCGTGTGGCTTCTACACACTTTCAAAATAGTCCCTCAGCGGGGCGAATAGATGCCGGATGACTGGGACGCTCCATGACCCCTTTTTTCTTTCAAACTACCCCTGCACTGCATACCTGACTAGGAACTATATTCTGTAAATTCGGCGCGTTTAGATTGTTGGGTGATCTGTACCCCTTTTTTCTTTCACACTACCCCTGCACTGCATACCTGACTGGGAAATATATTCTGTAAATTCGGCGGTGTTTACATTGTTGGGTGCTGTAGTTATATGCTCTAAAATCTCCATGATGTCTCCATGATAAATCTGCAGCATGCGGGCCCCGTGTGGCTTCTACACACTTACAAAATAATCCTTCAGCAGGGCGAATAGATGACGGATGACCGGGACGCACCATGACCCATTTTTTCTTTCACGCTACCCCTGCACTGCATAACTGACTGGGAAATATATTCAGTAAATTCGGCGGTGTTTACATTGTTGGGTGCTATACTTGTATGCTCTAAAATCTCCACGATGTCTCCATGATAAATCTGCAGCATTGGGGCTCCGTGTGGCTTCTACACACTTTTAAAATAATCCTTTAGCGGAGTGAATAGATGGCAGATGACCGGGACGCTCCATGACCCCTTTTTTCTTTCACACTACCCCTGCAGTGCATACCTGACTGGGAAATATATTCTGTAAATTCGGCGGCATTTAGATTGTTGGGTGATCTGTACCCCTTTTTTCTTTCACACTACCCCTGCACTGCATACCTGAATGGGAAATATATTCTGCACGCTAGTAGACACGCTGCTGATTGCATTCCCACCTGACACTGGGGCCTGAGTGGAAGCACAAGGCGAAGGAAGAGGAGGAGGAAGAAGTCACCAACACTGCTGGGGCACCGCCAGCACCTCAGAAGGCAGGGTTAGCATGGCCGAAATGTGGAAAAGCTTTGTCAGCATGCCACAAGAACCAGCATCACCAGCTGATATGGAACGTCTTAGCAGGATGCAGCATTTCAGCAACATGGTAGAACAGTATGTGTGCACACGCCTACACGTACTGACTGATGGGTCTGCCCCATTGAACTTCTGGGTCTCCAAATTGGGCACATGTCCTGAGCTTGCCCTTTACACCTTGAAGGTGCTGGCCTGCCCTGCAGCCAGTGTATTGTCTGAACGTTTGTTTAGCACAACAGGGGGCATTATCACAGACAAGCGCAGCCGCCTGTCCACAGCCAATGTCGACAAGTTCACGTTGATTAAAATGAACCAGGCATGAATCTCTTTGTTTTCTTTTCAATATTTTGCAATGTTTTGCGGTCTACCGAAAAAAAAAAATAACCCAAACAAAACCAAAAACAAAACACAGTGTTGGGACACCTCCTCCAACATCGCTTCCACCTACACCACTTCCACCGCCTCCTCAACCTCCTACTCCATATGGACCTCCTCCTCCTCCTAGTTCAAGATTATTATTATCCACATTTGTTTGCAGGGCAATTGTCCTGTTCTTACCCCATTTTGCTTCCTTTTGCAGCCATCTAGCCCTTTCCATGACTTTTTTTAGAGCCATTTTAGTGCCCCAAAGTTCGGGTCCCCATTGACTTCAAAGGGGTTCGGGCTCATGTTCGGGTCAAGTTTGGGTCCCGAACCAGAACTGTGAGGTGACGTACGGCCGAACACGGCAAACCTGAACTTCCAGGTGTCCGCTCAACTCTATATGTCACCATGCCAATCTGTGTTATCATGCTGCTGCCATATCCACACTATGTCTCCTTGCCAATCTGCATTATCATGCTGTTGCTTCCATCTCCACTAGGGTTGAGCGAACAGTTCGAACATAGTTCGGGTTCATACTGAATTTTGGGGTGTTCGGGACTCGGACCCGGACCCGAACATTTTCAAAAAAGTTCGGGTTCGGGTCCGTTGTTCGGCGATTTCTTCCTGCTTTCTGAAGGGCTGGCTGTGCTTATTGTCACCCTTAGAAAATCAGGATATAAATTTCTATATTTTTTTAAGGGGTTAAATTCAATTGCCAAAATAGCAATCCTCTAAATCTGGTGTTCCAGCTGTAGCTAGCCAAGTGTAATACTGTCTGCTGTCTGGCAAAGGATATATTTTTTTTCTGTGGTGAAATTCAATTGCCAAAATAGCAATCCCCTAAATCTAGTGTCCCAGCAGTGGATGGCAAAGTTTAATAGTGTCCGGCAAAAGATATATTTTGTTCTGGGGTGAGATTCAATAGCAAAAATAGCAATACCGTAAATCTGTTGTCCTAGCATTGGCTGGCCAAGTTTAACCGCTACAGGACCGCCTAACGCAGGGATGCGTCCTGCGGGCGGTCCTGTAGCTCTGAGACGACGCATCGGCGCGCCATCTCGCGAGAGCTGAGACTTCCTGTGAACGCGCGTGCGCGTTCACAGTGAAGCACGTCTCGGGAGTTCTGCTACAGCGTCTGATATAGCTGCTACCTGGTCCTCTGGTGGTCCCATTTGCTGGGATCGACCACCAGAGGACCAGGTAACTATGTAAAGTTGCACCAAACACTACACTAACCCCACCCACCCCCCCTCACCTATTAACCCCTTGATCACCCCATCTAGACCCCTGATCACCCCCCTGTCATTGATTACACCCCTTGTAAGGCTCCATTCAGACGTCCATATGTGTTTTGCGGATCCGTGGATTCACGGATCGCGGATCAGATCCGCGGATCCGCAGATCCTCAAAACACGGACACCGGCAATGTGCTTTCCGCATTTTGCAGATCCGCACATTGCCAGAACTATATTGAAAATGCTTTTTTTAGTCCGCAATTGCGGACAAGAATAGGACCTGTTCTATATTTTTGCGGAACGGAAGTGCAGACCCGGACGCGCGGATCCGTAATTCCGGATCCGAGTGGGACAAAGTCTGTCCCCATAGAAATGAATGGGTCCACAATTCCGTTCCTCAAACAGAATTTCGGACGTGTGAATGGGGCATAAGGGTCCCTTATCACCGCCAGTTAGTTAGCTACTTGTTAGGTAGCTAGCGCCCAGCCCACCTCACCGCAGTCACTGATTTTGGCAGAGATTTTTTCATCCACATTGATCGATGCGAATGAAAAAATCTGTGCCGTTCATTTATTTATTTTTTCAGCGCAGAGGCTGAACGGAAAAAAAAAATCTTATTACCCGTATGCTCAATATAAGGAGAATCGCAGATACTCCTAATGCTGGCCATACGTGTAATGATTGAGGAGACCTTCAAATGCCAGGACAGTATAAATACTCCACATGTGACCCCATTTTAGAAAGAAGACACCCCAAGGTATTCCGTGAGGGGTATAGCGAGTTCATGCAAAATTTTATTTTTTATCACAAGTTAGTGGAATATGAGACTGTAAAAATAAAAAAAGATAAAAAAAATCAATTTCCGCTAACTTGTGCCAAATTTATTTTTTTCTGTGAAATCACCATGCCCCTCACGGAATACCTTGGGGTGTCTTCTTTCCACAATGGGGTCACTTGTGGGGTTTTTATACTGTCCTGGCATTTTAGGGGTCCTAAAGCGTGAGATTCCAAATGCGTAAAAATGCCCTGTGAAATCCTAAAGGTACTCATTGGTTTTAGGGCCCCTTTGCGCATCTTGGCTGCAAAAAAGTGTCACACATGTGGCATCGCCGTACTCAGGAGAAGTAGGGCAATGTGTTTTGGGGTGTATTTTTATATATACCCATACTTTGTGTGAGAAATATCGCTGTAAACTACAGCTTTTTAAATTTTATTATTCAAAGTTGTCAATTTACAGAGATATTTCTCTCACCCAGCATGGGTATATGTAAAAATACACCCCAAAACACATTGCCCTACTTCTCCTGAGTACGGCGATACCACATGAGTGACACTTTTTTGCAGCCAATATGCGCAAAGGGGCCCAAATTCTAATGAGTACCTTTTAGGAGGGCATTTTTACGCATTTTTCTTCTCACGCTTTAGGGACCCTAAAATGCCAGGGCAGTATAAATACCCCACATGTGACCCCATTTTGGAAAGAAGACACCCCAAGGTATTCGCTGAGGGGCATAATGAGTCCATGAAAAATTAAACTTTTTGTCAAAAGTTAGCGGAAAGGGAGACTTTGTGAGAAAAAACAATAAAAAATCAATTTCCATTAACTTGTGCCAAAAAAAAATCTTCTATGAACTCGCCATGCCCCTCATGGAATACCTTGGGGTGTCTTCTTTCCAAAATGGGGTCACATGTGGGGTATTTATACTGCCCTGGCATTTTAGGGGCACTAAAGCGTGAGAAGAAAAATGCGTAAAAATGCCCTCCTAAAAGGTACTCATTGGAATTTGAGCCCCTTTGCGCATCTTGGCTGCAAAAAAGTGTCACACATGTGGTATCGCCGTACTCAGGAGAAGTAGGGCAATGTGTTTTGGGGTGTATTTTTACATATACCCATGCTGGGTGAGAGAAATATCTCTGTAAATTGACAACTTTGTATACATTTTTTTTAAAAGTTGTCATTTACAGAGATATTTCTCACACCCAGCAGGGGTATATCTAAAAATACACCCCAAAACACATTGCCCTACTTCTCCTAAGTACGGCGATACCACATGAGTGACACTTTTTTGCAGCCAAGATGCGCAAAGGGGCCCTAAAACCAATGAGTACCTTTAGGATTTCACAGGGCATTTTTACGCATTTGGATTCTCACGCTTTAGGGCCCCTAAAATGCCAGGGCAGTATAAATACCCCACATGTGACCCCATTTTGGCATGCCCATGAGGGGCATGGCGAGTTCACAGAATTTTTATTTTTTGGCACAAGTTAGCGGAAATTGATTTTTTATTTTATTTTGTTTTTTACAAAGTCTCATATTCCACTAACTTGTGACAAAAAATACAATTTTACATGAACTCACCATACCCCTCACAGAATACCTTGGGGTGTCTTCTTTCCAAAATGGGGTCACATGTGGGGTATTTATACTGTCCTGGCCTTTTAGGGGCCCCTAAAGCGTGAGAAGAAGTCTGGAATCCAAATGCGTAAAAATGCCCTGTGAAATCCTAAGGCCCCTTTCACACGGGCGAGTTTTCCGCGCGGGTGCAATGCGTGAGGAGGACG
The DNA here is from genome assembly GCA_033119425.1 of Bufotes viridis. NCBI lineage: Eukaryota > Metazoa > Chordata > Amphibia > Anura > Bufonidae > Bufotes > Bufotes viridis. The sequence continues at coordinate 223,143,678 of CM065590.1, forward strand.
CATTGCACCCGCACTGAATCCGGACCCATTCATTTCTATGGGGCTGTGCACATGAGCGGTGATTTTCACGCATCACTTCTGCGTTGCGTGAAAATCGCAGCATGTTCTATATTCTGCATTTTCACGCAACGCAGGCCCCATAGAAGTGAATGGGGATGCGGAAAATCGCAAGCATCCGCAACCAAGTGCGGATGCGTTGCGATTTTCCCGCATTGTTGCTTAGCAACGGGACCCAATCTCTATTATTTCCCTTATAACATGGTTATAAGGGAAATAATAGCATTCTTAATAAAGAATCCATTGTTAAATGATGAGGAAGGGGTTAAAAATAATAAAGTTAACTTACCTTAGCCACTTGATCGCGTAGTCGCGATCTGTCCTCTCTTTCCCTGCAACATCGATGATCTAAAGGACCTGTGATGACGTCACATCACATGGCTCAATCACCTGCTCCATCACTATGGTGATGGAGCATGTGATTGGTCCATGTGACCATGTGACATCATCCAAGGTCCTAATCACTATCCTCAGGCTGTGTATAGTGCTTAGGACCTTGGATGATGTCACGTGGTCACATGGACCAATCACATGCTCCATCACCATAGTGATGGAGCAGGTGATTGAGCCATGTGATGCTGTGACATCATTACAGGTCCTTTACATCTTTCAAGCTAACGGAGAGGAGGCCGGGCTTCGCGATCAAATGGACCAGGTAAGTTAAGATTAGTTTATTATTTTTAACCCATTCTGCACCGGGTTCAACATTAGGGAGATGGCCAAGGGTATTATTTTACATTATAACTATGTTATAATGTGAAATAATACCAGCGGGACAATTTCTGACCCAAACATGCACTTCTGTGAGGAAGTGCAGGTTCGGGTCTGGGTACCAAAAGTGCCGATTTTTCTCCCGCGCGTGCAAAACGCATGACAGCGCTTTGCACTCGCATGGAAAAATCGCGGCAATTCCCGCAACGCACCCGCACTGTTTGACGGAGTGCACCCGCAACGCCCGTCTGAAAGAGGCCTAAAGGTACTCATTGGTTTTAGGGCCCCTTTGCGCACCCAGGCTGCAAAAAAGTGGCACACATGTGGTATCGCCGTACTCAGGAGAAGTAGTTAAATGTGTTTCCGGGTGTATTTTTATAGATACCCATACTTTGTGTGAAAAATATCTCTGTAAATGACAACTTTTAAAAAATTTTAAACAAAGTTGACAATTTACAGAGATATTTATCTCACCCAAAATGGGTATATGTAAAAATACACCCCAAAACACATTGCCCTACTTCTCCTGAGTACGGCGATACCACATAAGTGACACTTTTTTGCAGCCTGGGTGCGCAAAGGGGCCCAAATTCCAACGAGTACCTTTAGGTTTTACATGGCGGCTCACAATTTAGCCCCGCCCAAAATGCTAGAACAGTAAACACACCCCACAAATGACCCCATTTCGGAAAGTAGACACCCCGAGGTATTCACTGAGGGGCATAGTGAGTCTGTCTGAGATTATTTTTTTTTTTTGCCAGAAGTTAGCAGAAATGGAAACTTTTTTTTATTTTTATTTTTTCTCAGAAAGTGTCATTTTCCGCTAACTTGTGAAAAAAAATGAAATGATACATGAACTCACCATGCCCCTCCGCGAATACTTTGGGGTGTCTTCTTTCTAAAATGGTGTCATTTGGGGGGTATTTATACTATCCTGACATTCTAGCACCTGAAGAAACATGACAGGTGCTCAGAAAGTCAGAGCTGCTTCAAAATGCCGAAATTCACTTTTTGCACCATAGTTTGTAAACGCTATAACTTTTACCCAAACCAATAAATATACACTTATTGGACTTTTTTTTTATCAAAGACATGTAGAAAAATAAATTTAGAGAAAAATTTATATAGAAATGTAGTTTTTTTTTTTAAATTTTACAACAGAAAGTGAAAAATGTCTTTTTTTTGCAAAAATGTCGTTAAATTTGTATTAATGGCAAAAAAAGTAAAAATGTCAGCAACAATGAAATACCACCAAATGAAAGCTCTATTAGTGAGAAGAAAAGGAGGTAAAATTCATTTGGGTGGTAAGTTGTATGACGGAGCAATAAACGGTGAAAGTAGTGTAGTGCGGAATTGTAAAAAGTGGCCTGGTCATTAAGGGTGTTTAAGCTAGGGGGGTTGAAGCGGTTAATAGTGTCCGGCAAAGGATAGATAATTTTCTGGAGTGAAATTCAATTGCCAAAATAGCAATACCGTAAAACTGGTGTTCCAGCTGTGACTGGACAAGTTTAATAGTGTCCGCAAAGGATTTATTATTTTCTGGGGTGAAATTCAATTGCCAAAATAGCAATACCGTAAATCTAGTGTCCCAGTAGTGGCTGGCCAAGTTTAATAGTGTCAGTCAAAGGATTTATTATTTTCTGCGGTTAAATTCAGTTGCCAAAATAGAAATACAGTAAATCTGGTGTTCCAGCTGTGACTGGACAAGTTTAATAGTATCCGTCAAAGGATAGATTTTGTTCTGGGGTGAAATTCACTTGCCAATATAGCAATACCCTGAATCTGGTGTTCCAGCTGTTGCAGGCCAAGTGTTAATCTGTCCGTAAAACGGTATATTACACTCAAGGTGTATATACAAATGCTGAGAGGGTCATCCTCAATAACTTTACACGCTACCGTGCATCTCCCATTGTATTTCTGTCCGTTAAAGGGTATATTACACAAAGTGTTAAAATACAATTGCTGAAGGCATAATCCTACATATTTTTTCACATGCTACTGTGCATCTCCAAGTGTAAATCTGTCCTTAAAAGGATACCTTTCATCCAGGACCTAAATACTAGGCCTACAATTGATATTCCCCTAAATCAGTGGTTACTGCTGTGCCTAGATTAGTGTAATACGGTACATAAATAAATAGGCAGATAGTGTTAGGTGCCTGTAAAAAAAGGCCTGAATTTGAAATCAATACATTGGGCCAAATATTTTTTTTCTTATTGTGGTGCTTGGTAAACGGTAACAATGAGGAAAACATCTAGTAAGGGACGCGGTCGTGGTGGTGTTAGTGGAACCTCCAGTGCTGGGAGAGGACGTGGCCATTCTGCCACAGCCACACGTCCTAGTGAACCAACTACCTCAGGTTCCAGTACCCGCCAGAATTTACAGCGATATTTGGTGGGGCCCAATGCCGTTCTAAGGATGGTAAGGCCTGAGCAGGTACAGGCGCTAGTCAATTGGGTGGCCGACAGTGGATCCAGCACATTCACCATATTATCTCCCACCCAGTCTTCTGCAGAAAGCGCACAGGTGGCGCCTGAAAACCAAGCCCATCAGTCTGTCACATCACCCCCATGCATATCAGGGAAACTGTCAGAGCCTCAAGTTATGCAGTAGTCTCTTATGCTGTTTGAAGACTCTTCCCAAGGGAATCCACCTAGCCCTTCCCCAGTGGTGGAAGACATAGAATGCACTGATGCACAACCACTTATGTTTCCTGATGATGAGGACATGGGAATACCACCTCATCGGAGTCCGCGCGTCTCTGATGATTACGAAACACAGGTGCCAACTGCTGCGTCTTTTTGCAGTGTGCAGACCAAACAGGAGGTCAGGGAGGAAGACTGTGTGGAAGACGATGCAGGGGACGATGAGGTCCTAGACCTCACATGGAATGAAGGTCGTGCCACTGACTTTCATAGTTTAGAGGAAGAGGCAGTGGTGAGACCGAGCCAACAGCGTAGTAAAAGAGGGAGCATGGGGCAAAAGCAGAACAGCCGCCGCCAAGAGAGTTCGCCAGCTACTGACCACCACCACCAGGGACCGAGCACCCCAAAGGCAGCTTCAAGGAGTTCCCTGGCATGGCACTTCTTTAAACAATGTGCTGACGACAAGACCCGAGTGGTTTGCACGCTGTGCCATCAGAGCCTGAAGTGAGGCATTAACGTTCTGAACCTTAGCACAACCTGCATGACCAGGCATCTACATGCAAAGCATGAACTGCAGTGGAGTAAACACCTTAAAAACAAGGAACTCACTCAGGCTCCCCCTGCTCCCTCTTCTGCTGCTGCCTCGGCCTCTTCCTCCGCCTCGGGAGGAATGTTGGCACCTGCCGCCCACTAAACAGAGGATGTGCCACCGACACCACCACCTGTGTCACCAAGCATCTCCACCATGTCACACGGCAGCGTTCAGCTCTCCGTCTCACAAACCTTGGAGAGAAAGTGTTAATTCCCACCTAGCCACCCTTGAGCCTTGGGCCTGAATGCCAGCATTTCTAAACTACTGGTTTTTGAAATACTGTCATTCAGACTGGTGGACACTGGTAGCTTCAAACAGCTGATGGCGATGGCTGTCCCACAGTATGTTGTTCCCAGCCGCCACTACTTCTCCAAGACAGCCGTGCCTTCCCTGCACAACCAAGTATCCGATAAAATCAAGTGTGCACTGCGCAACGCCATCTGTGGCAAGGTCCACCTAACCACAGATACGTGGACCAGTAAGCACGGCCAGGGACGCTATATCTCCCTAACTGCACACTGGGTAAATGTAGTGGCGGCTGGGCCCCAGACGGAGAGTTCTTTGGCGCACATCCTTCCGCCGCCAAGGATCGCAGGGCATCATTCTTTGCCTCCTGTATCCTCCTCCTCCTACTCGGCTTCCTCCTCCTCTGCTTCCACCTGTTCATCCAGTCAGCCACACACCTTCACCACCAACTTCAGCACAGCCCGGGGTAAACATCATCAGCAGGCAGTTCTGAAACTCATATGTTTGGGGGACAGGCCCCACACCGCGCAGGAGTTGTGGCGGGGTATTGAACAACAGACCGACCAGTGGTTTCTGCCGGTGGGCCTCAAGCCCGGCCTGGTGGTGTGCGATAATGGGCAAAATCTCGTCTCAGCTCTGGGACTAGCCGATTTGACGCACATCTCTTGCCTGGTGCATCTACTGAATTTTGTGGTGCAGGAGTTCATTCACAACTACCCCAACATGTCAGAGCTGCTGCATAAAGTGCGGGCCGTCTGTGCTCGCTTCCGGCGTTCACACCCTGCTGCTGCTCACCTGTCTGCGCTGCAGCGCAACTTTGACCTTCCCGCTCACCGCCTCATATGCGACGTGCCCACCAGGTGGAACTCCACCTTCCACATGCTGGAGAGACTGTGCGAGCAGCAGCAGGCCATAGTGGAGTTTCAGCTGCAGCACGCACGGGTCAGTCGCACTGCGGAATAGCACCACTTCACCACCAATGACTGGGCCTCCATGCGAGACCTGTGTGCCGAATACTCCACCAACATGGCCAGTGGCGATGACGCCGTTATCAGCGTTACAATACCACTCCTATTTCTCCTTGAGAAAACACGTAGGGCGATGATAGAAGAGGAGGTGGCCCAGGAGGAGGAGGAGGATGAGGGGTCATTTTTAGCACTTTCAGGCCAGTCTGTTAGAAGTGCCTCAGAGGGAGGTTTTTTGCAACAGCAGAGGCCAGGTACAAATGTGGCCAGCCATGGCCCACTACTGGAGGACGAGGAGGATGAGGAGGAGGTGGAGGAGGTTGAGGATGAAGCAGGTTCACAGCGGGGTGGCACCCAACACAGCTCAGGCCTATCACTGGTGCTTGGCTGGGGGGATACGGAGGATTATGACAATACGCCTCCCACAGAGGACAGCTTGTCCTTACCTCTGGGCAGCCTGGCACACATAAGCGAATACATGCTGCAGTGCCTGCGCAACGACAGCAGAGTTTCCCACATTTTAACGTGTGCGGACTACTGGATTGCCACCCTGCTGGATCCCCGATACAAAGACATTGTGCCCACCGTACTTCCTGCACTGGAGTGTGATTGTCACTACCAGAGTTTTGAGGTGTTCTCACAACTCTGTTTCTCCGCCCCTGTGATGATGTCACTACCAGAGTTTTGAGGAGTTCTCACAGCTCTGTTTCTCCGCCCCTGTGATGATGTCTTTACTTTCAGTTTTCCTCCTCCCAGCTGTCCCTCCTGTGATTGATTCCTCTTCCTATAAATCACCCCTCTTCCTGTTTAATAGTGCAGATTATATTTCTCATCTGAGTTCTGTCAGCCGCTGGAGTATCTACACTTGTGTGGTCTCTTTACCCTGGACCTGTGTTCTGCTGAAGCAAGTAACATCGGATATTGTCTGCTGAGTTTGGATCTGTCTTCACTGCTGCTGCAGCCCCTACAGATAAGTTTGCAGACATTGTTTGTTTTGGTTTGTTTGTTGACTGGATCCGAGGTGACCCCGGTTCCGTCCATGTTCTGAGCAGGGCGCCGGTGGCCGTGCCCCTCCCACTATTGTAGGGGTTTCAGCTGTCACCAGCCTTAGGTACGTGGGCATGCCACGACCCACCATCAGGGTCTGGGCATGGGCATAGCAGCATAGCGAGAGCTCTTAGGGTCTGACAGGGGTCACCCTTTATGCTCCCTAGTTTGGGTCCGGTCAGTAGCTTCAGCACTGTTTATGCTCCTGTTGTTCACATATACCCGTGACAGTGATAGGAAGATGCGCGAGTACATGTGCACGCTGGTAGACGCGCTACTGAGAGCAGCAGTATAGGAAGGATCGGCACTCAAAATAATGTTTCTTCAAAGTTCTCTTCTTTGCGCTACTGAGAGCATTCCCAAATGTCACAGGGGAACAAGTGGAAGGCGAAGGCAAAAGAGGAGCAAGAGGTTGCCAACGCAGCTGTGTTACGGCCAGCTCCTCTGAGGGCAGGGTTAGCATGGCAGAAATGTGGAAAAGTTTTGTCAACACGCCACAGCTAACTGCACCACCACCTGATACGGAACGTGTTAGCAGGAGGCAGCATTTCACTAACATGGTGGAACAGTACGTGTGCACACCCCTCCATGTACTGACTGATGGTTCGGCCCCATTTAACTTCTGGGTCTCCAAATTGTCCACGTGGCCAGAGCTAGCCTTTTATGCCTTGGAGGTGCCGGCCTGCTCGGCAGCCAGCGTTTTGTCTGAACGTGTATTCAGCACGACAGTTGGTGTCATTACTGACAAACGCAGCCGCCTGTCCACAGCCAACGTGGACAAGCTGACTTTCATAAAAATGAACCAGGCATGGATCCCACAGGACCTGTCCATCCCTTGTGCAAAATAGACATTTATAACTGCCTCCCCCTCAACTATATATTCTTGTACTCCGGGGCACTTCTTTACTGAATCCTCTTTTTTTAATTTTACCATTATATTGCGGTGCAACCAAAAGTTGAATGAACCTCTCCTCCGTCTAGGTGCCAGGGGCCTAATTATCTAAAAGTGGCCTTCTCCATTGGTGGGTGACATGACGCCTGATTCTCTGCTATACGACCTCTGTCCTCTCTCTGGGTGCTGGGGCCTAAATAAATGAAAGTGGCCTTCTCCATTGGTGGGTGACTTGAAGCATTATTCTCTGCTATGGGACCTCTCTCCAACTGATATTGCTTAATTTTTATTTATTTTATTTTAATTCATTTCCCTATCCACATTTGTTTGCAGGGGATTTACCTACACTTTGCTGCCTTTCGCAGCCCTCTAGCCCTTTCCTGGACTATTTACAGCCTTTTTAGTGCCCAAAAGTTTGGGTCCCCATTGACTTCAATAGGGTTCGGGTTCGGGATGAAGTTCGGGTCAAGTTCAGATCCCGAACCTGAACATTTTCGGGAAGTTTGGCCGAACTTCTCGAACCCGAACATCCAGGTGTTCGCTCAACTCTAATCTCCACACTATGTTACCTTGCCAATCTTCGTTATCATGCTGCTGCTGTTAGTGCCATCTACACACTATGTCATCTTGCCAATCTATGTTATCATGCATATTCATATTGAAGCTAATTTTTTCAGGAAATTCAGTGACCAAGCGGAATCGAATTTTTGAGAAATTCTCTCATCCCTACGCACCTTGTTGACACAAGTAATCAACCTCCTTTCAGACAACCTCACTATAGGGTCTCCCTGGAGGGTCTCCCTGAAGGAGATAGAGGAAATCTTGGAGCTAGGGGTGATTAGGAAATCTCATAACTCCTGGGCTGCCCTGGTAGTGCTGATTCCTAAGAAGGATGAGGAAACCAGGTTCTGTGTGGATCATAGGAGGTTGAAAAAAAACTGTCTTTGATGCCTATTAGTGTTGATCGAGCATGCTAGGCCGAGTTTCCTCCCTGCACATTTCTTGGCTGCTAAGCAGCAAATAAACGTGCAGGTAGGTTTTGCCCTCACTGTAATGCCATAGCCATGTTGGTTACTGGCATTACAGTGATTGGCTGGCTATTTAGCACCCGATAACGTGTGTTCGGCTCAGTCTTAGTCAGGGAGAGCTGTGCATAGGAGGGACAGACAGTGTAGGGAGTGATATAGCAATATTTTTATTAGAAAAACTTTTCCTTTTAAGGACTATTGTGTGTGGCAGCAATATCTATTTTTAGCACATCCTGCGCTAAATAGTGTGCAATAGTAAGGCCGCTGCAGACAGCGACATTAGTTGCGACACATCTCCAGTGTAAAGTGTGCGCATCTAAAAATTATCTGTGGCATCCAGTGTACTTTTTCCGTAGACGGTATCCACTGCGGACAGTGACATTGGTTTTACCACATCTCCTGTGTAAAGTGTGCGCATCCAAAAAATATCTGTGACATCCAGTGTACTTTTTCCGTAGACGTGGTCCGCTGTGGACAGCGACATTAGTGCGCCACATCTCCTGTGTAAAGTAACATTACCAGCGCCACATCTACAGTGTAACATGAGCACTGAAAAGATTTATCTGTGACATACAGTGTACTTTTTGAATAGACGGTGTCTGCTTCTGACAGTGATATTACCAGTGCCACATCTCCAGTGCAACGTGTGCGCATAAAAATATACAATCTTTTACAAGGTCAGCTCACCTGCAGGCCCTCGCATATAAAGTTTTACAGGGTCATTTCAACTGCAGACCCTCGCATATAATGTTTTACAGGGTCAGCTCACCTGCAGGCCCTCACCTACAAACTTTTACAGGGTCAGCTCACTTGCAGGCCCTCGAATATAATGCTTTACAGGGTCAGCTCACCTGCAGGCCCTCACATATAATGTTTTACAGGGTCAGCTCACCTGCAGGCCCTCGCCTACAACCTTTTAGAGGGTCAGCTCACCAGCAGACCCTCGCCCCTAATGTTTTAGAGGGTCAGCTCAGCAGCAGGCCCTTGCTCCAAATATTTTTGAGGGTCACCAGCAGACCATTATTCATACTTTTTCAAGAGTGTGTATGATGCCTTCCTTTATGTGTAACAAAGGGTGTATTGGAGTGCCAGTTCCTTGTAATTTTTGGCAGCCCTTTCACTTAGTGCATAGACTTTATGAGTGTAGGAGTCCCACTACATGAACAAATGTACCACGATGTGAATGAGGCCCTTCTTTATGTGATATACGGATTGTATCGGAGTGCCTCTTGTTTGTAATTTTTGGCAGCACTTGCACTTTATATACAAGTAAATATACTGGAAAGAATATTTCCAAACAATTTTTCCTCTAAAATTGATTTTATCTTTGGTTTTGTGCATATTATTATCAGTCTGTAAAAGTGGCGTACTACTCGGACAACATCGTTCCCAGCAGCGACCTGGGAGTCCCAGACACATCCAGATATCCTCCCCATGCTGTTCCCAAACCATTTCGGTGGTGTTTCCATTAATTTCTGATCTTTTTCCTATGAATTGGGCACCCTGCCCTCTTCAGAGCAGGGGGTGCCTGGTTTAATGCTTGGGTTCTCCCGTTGACTCTATCAACTTCCATTATACTCGAGTGCTCTGTAGAGCACCTGAGCATCCCAATGTGTTCGGCCCGAGCACTTTGGTGCTCTATCAACACTAATGCCTATCTTATGCCTAGGATAGATGAATTGCTTGACCAGCTAGCCAGTGCCTGCTTTATAACTATTATGGATCTATATACTGACAGATTTCTCTGCTGCCAGAAGCTCAGGAGTGGTCAGCCTTTATCACTCCCTTCCGGTTATATGCTGCCACCACCCTGTATAACACCACAATAAGTACAGCCCTTTACAGTACAGTACACACACAAAAAACCCGAAAAATCAACAGACAACCCTGGCACACCAACCTGACAAAAAAACTTAGACAAGCTTCCCATTCTAAGAATCACTTCAACACATACAAGTAATCCCTCCTCATTTTCAAATCCTCACTTGCTGATGCAAAACAGGCCTACTTCTCACCTCTCATATCTTCCCGCACAACCCTAAACAACTTTTTAACACTTTCAACTCCCTTCTCCATCCCCCAGTGCCCCCACCCTCATCGCTCATCTCAGCTGAGGACTTTGCCACATACTTCAAACAAAAGATCATCAACATCAGAGAAAGCTTTAGTGCACAGTCCCCATAGACCCTCTACACAACTGATCAGTCCTCTTCTCTCAAAACCAGCTTCTCCACCATTACAGAAGAAAAAATTTCCACTCTACTTTCCAGATCACATCTCACCACCGGCACAGTTGACCCAATCCCATTCCACCTCATCCCTAACCTCACCACAGTGTTTATCCCAGCCCTAACTCATCTCAACCTATCACTAACCTCTGGTGCGTTTCTCTCTGGTTTTAAACATGCTACTATTACACCCATCCTCAAAAAGGCTTTACTTGATCCATCTTCTTTGTCCAGTTATCGCCCCATATCATTTCTTCTATATGCTTCAAAGCTACTTGAGCAACATGTCCATGCTGAACTGTCCTCTTATCTCTCCTCCTGCTCCCTCTTTGACCGGCTACAATCTTGCTTCCGACCCCACCACTTGACTGAAACTGCACTTACAAAACTCACTAATGACCTGCTAACAGCCAAAACAAAAAAACATTACTTTGTCCTCCTTCTCCTTGACCTTTCCTCTGCCTTCGACACTGTCAACCATTCCCTTCTGTTACAAACTTTCTCATCTCTTGGCATCACTAACCTGGCCCTCTCCTGGATCACATCATACCTCACAGACCGGACATTTAGCATCTCTCACTCACAAACCACCTTCTCATCTCCTTGATGTTTTACAAGGCTCTGTCCTAGGACCCCTTCTCTTTTCTATCTACACTTTCGGCCAGGGACAGCTCATAGAATCCCATGGCTTTCAGTATCAATTTTATGCTGACGACACACAAATCTACCTCTCCGGTCCAGACATCGCCATCTTACTATGTAGAATCCCACAATGTCTATCTTCCATATCCTCCTTCTTCTCCTCTATCTTTCTAAAACTTAACATGGATAAAACAGAATTCATTATCTTTCCCTCATCTTGATCAACCCCCCCAATAGACCTATCTATCACGACTAATGGCTGCACACTCTCCCCGGTCAACCAAGTCCGCTGCCTCGGAGTGACCTTGGATTCTGCCCTCTCTTTCCGACCACACATCCAAGCCCTTTCCACAACCTGCCGCCTCCAACTCAAAAACATCTCCCTCATTCGTGCTTTTCTCAACTTTGAGTCTGCGAAAATGCTTGTACATGCCCTCATTATCTCCTGCCTAGACTACTGCAACATTCTTCTCTGTTGCCTTTCCTCTAGCACTCTCACACCCCTCCAATGGATCCTCAACTCTACTGCCTGACTAATCCTCCATTCAGCCTGTTACTCCTCTGCCTCTCCCCTCTGCCAATCCCTTCACTGGCTCCCCATTGCCCAGCAAATTCAGTTCAATACTACAATACATTACACTACATACAAGGCTGTCCACAACCTCCCTACATCTCTGAGCCACTTTCCCCACACATAATCTCTGATCCTCACAAGGCCTTCTTCTCTCCTCTCCTCTCCTCTCCTCTTATCACTTCTTCTCACAATCGCCACCAAGATTTCTCCTGTGCATCCGCCATACTCTGGATCTCGCTACCCCAACATATCAGACTCTAATCTACAGTGGAATCCTTCAAAAGAAACCTGAAAACTCACCTCTTCAGACAAGCCTACAACCAGTGACCCTGCTGCCTCTATACTGCCATGACCAACTTTACCCTCTCCTACCAGTGTCAGACTGGAAACCCTAGGGCCCACCAGTGGAAGTGACTTTGGGGGCCCACCATACAGTTGCATGCAAATATTGCTGGTTCATTGTTAGACCTTTATGACATAGCAATTTTACACAGAATTCCAGGACACAAAACCGCTATCATTACATGGCTTTGCTATTGCATGAACAGTGCAGTATAAATAACATTATTAAAAAAGATTTATATATATTATTTCATATTTTTGTAATTTTTTTTAAAACTTATTTATTAACAGGAAAAAAAGGTACATTGACATATACATTCTTGATACACATCTTAATACAGAAGATAAAACAAAATATACATTTGTCTATAAACTGTGAATAACTCAGTTGCCCATTGCACTAAAGCTGCCTCCTTATTCATTTAATGCCTTACATTGAACATTACTTACAGGTATTACCATTAAGACAACTGAGTCATGGAGTCTCTAGTTGTTAAAATGGCTTGTCTTAGTCTCGAGGATGAGAACTGTGTGTGAGGGGAACTGCACCACAGATCCCACACCTTCTCAAATTGAAGTGGTTTATTACGGTGCTTGAACACCAGTACAATATATGTCAGAATCTGGTTTATTTGCTGTTTCCACATAGACAGGTTCAGCGTATTGGGATTATACCATCTCAAAGCAATGCATGCCATGAATAACGACTACCTTAAAAAGGTTGCTGTGTCATGGTCCCAACTATCATCGTTTAATATGCTTAATAGGCATATCTCTGAATTGCATGCTACTGGGATCGGCAATAGGCTTGATAGAAAGGATGTCACTTCTTTCCAAAATGTGGCAATCGGGTTACATCTCCAAATCATGTGCCAGAAGTCTGCCTCCAGCTCCCCACATCATGGGCATGCCATGGAGTACACTTTGTGAATTCTGTACAGCCTAGTTGGTGTGAGATATGTTTGATGGATAATGTATAATTGTATAATTCTGTTATTAGCTGCTGTGGATACTTGTAAATGTGATTCTAAAATCTGTAATTGATTCCTCTGTGAGTGTGGTTATCGTAAGGGGATTAGCACTAACCTTTACTTGCATGAGATGACAATAAATTGCCGATACCAGTCCTCTAGATCCCTGGGTTCTAACAACCCCTATGAGTGGGTATTTAGTAATTATGGTGTAAATACATGCCAATTTACTCTGTATCGCTGAGCGTAGTTGTAAATAGGAAAAAAATTGGGTTCTGGGAATGTGGTTTTTCTGGGCCAATGCTTCAAATGTCATAAATTCCCCCTGGTCATACCAGATCCTCCAAGGTTTTAACTCCAGCTGTCTGCCATCTCACCGCCCCCATAACTGCCTGTAGCTGCGGTAGTGATTTATTAGACCATAGAGGTATGTCAGAAACCAGAAGCCAGGTAATATATATAATAATCCTGCAATTCCATACCCCCTTCTGTTTAGGGAAGTTTTAATGTGTCAAGACTTAACTTAGCTCGGGATCTTCCCCAGAAAGATCCTGGTCATAGAATCTATGTCTCTGAATACTGATTTAGGTATATATACCTCTGAGTGTTGCAAAGCATAGAGGGCCTTGGGGAGTATAATCATTTTGATCAAGTTAATGCGTCCTGCCACTGAAATAGTTAGTGTCTTCCAGTTTTGAAGTTTGTGCCGTATATGGCTAATCAGGGGATAAATATTAAGTGATAAGGCTTGAGAGTTTTTTAGTGATGTTTACCCCAAGATATTTGAAAGTGTCTACTACCTTCAGTCTCTCTACATGAAAAGGGCCTGGCCAATTTGCTCTGCCTAGAGGCATGTACACTGATTTCCCCCAATTGATCCTAAGACCTGAGAACTCCCCAAATTTGTCTATCAATTCAATTGCTCCTCTGAGAGATGTCTTGGGTGAAGAAAGATATAAAATCATATCATCTGCATAAAGTCCTATGCGGGCTTCTTTGTCCCCCAGGGTCACCCCAGTAATCTCATTGCTGCTTCTAACTCTAATGGCTTATGTTTCAATCGCCAGGGCGAACAGGAGTGGAGATAGGGGGAATTCTTGTCTTGTGTCTCTGTGCAGATTGAAAGTTTCTGATAACTCACCGTTTATTAGTAACCGGCTTCTCGGATTGCTGTGCAAAAGAGCAATCCATCTGAGAAACAGTGGCCCGAAGCTATCTCTCTTTAGGCATTGATGTAGGTAGGTCCATTCTATGGAATCAAATGCCTTGGCTGCGTCTAATGAAGCCAAGGCCCAATCTGTATTCAGGGAATGCCCAAGTTGCATAACCACCTGCACCCTTCTAATGTTTTCAGTAGTAGACTTTCCAGGCATAAACCCTGTCTGGTCCGGGTGAACCAATGCCAGAATCACCCATTTCTTCTAGACTAATTGGTAGATCTAATTGTGCACTTTGTGATGCAGTAAGTATAGAAAGAGATATACTCTCTAGATACGTATCTCTGATTCTGATTTGGTTATACTAGATCTATATAACTCTTCGTAGAATTGTGTGAAGGTCTGAAGGATAGTTTCTTGAGTGCGGGATTCTTGACCAGTAGAGCTCCTGACTGCTAATATTGTTGAAAAGGGTAAATTATGACCGACTAGTTGAGCCAGTAATTTAGCTGATTGATTTCCAAGCTCAAAAGCTGTCTGTTTCAGGAAAAACATTTTCCTGTCCGCTTTGTCCCTAAGTATCATTAAGTATTTCCTACCTGCTTGAAGCCATGCATTTCTATTAGAGTCTGTCGGGTGATGGATATATTGCTGTTCCAGTGCGTTACACTGAGAATCCAGCTCCATCTCCAAGCGGCTGTAATCCTTTTTAATGTGTGAGATGCTAAAGTGTAAGGATCCGCGGAGGAAAGCCTTTAAAGTATCCCATACTAGAGCTTTATTGGGTTCATTCGCATGTATTTCAAGGAACTATTTTACCTGATAAGATGTCCCGTCTGCTGAGCCCATCAGATTTAGCCAACACAGATGTATATTCATCCGATACATTACTGACGAGTGCTTAGCATTGGCGAGTGGTCTGATATTCCCCTGGATAAGTACAACATGGAGCAAAGATTTAATATCGCTATCTCATTTTCTAACATATAATCAATTCGAGTTAGGGAGTTGTGACTCCCGCTATGGCAGGTGTAAGCCCTGTCTCTAGGATGCTTGGCCCTCCAAAGGTCAACCCATCTAAACTCAGATAAGAATCGGTGGAGCCTCGACGGGCTCCCTGCATTTATCGAGTCTACTGTGCCCATTAATCGATCTAGTGAGGGGTCTAACATCATATTTAAGTCTCCCATGCAGATTAGTCTAGAGTGTGGGTAAGCAGCTGCATAGGTGGCTGCTAGATGTAGTACTTGCATAGAACCAGGTGGGGGGTTATATATATACCTAATAATGTGTACTGTACATTGTTAATCAGAGCATGAACAAATACATATCTGTCTTCTGGATCAACGGCCAAGTTTTTTACCTCCCAGCGTAGTTGTTTATGGATTAATAGGGACACCCATCGAGAAAAGGTGTGGTAAGCATGTGCAGCCCACTGAACCCAGGGTTTCTGCAAGACCCTGGAGGTGGTACCAGTGAGATGCATCTTTTAAAGACACAGAATTTGTAGACTAGAGTTTCTTATGAAGGCAAGTACCATAGATCTTTTCTGCAGTGTATCCAATCCCCTGACGTTCCAAGATTGTATCTTTAACTCAGGCATGGATTCCGAGGCAGGCATGTGAGGACATATGAGGGGCCTAGTGCAATGAGTGTGATTATGTGCAACAGTGCAACATGAATAATTACATTTAACCATTGAACCATTGTAATGTCAACTCTATAAAACAATCTGGAAAGATTAACGTTATACTTTTTTCAGAAATAGTTGTTACAACTCACTCCGGATTATAGGCCAGTAATACCGGAATCCCTCTGTCTACAATAACTATGTGGCGGAGGCATGCGGGCTGCGGCAATAATTATAGTATTTATGTGTAGGTACTATAGCCTTATATCTTTTGCTTGGAATGCAGCTAAATATAGTCATGTAACCATTCAAAACAGAACCAGATCGATGTCTTCAGCCGACGACCAGTCCCCCAGGTAGGGCTAGATTCTTAGCATCTTGGGGATCTTCTCCATAGAGCCAGCCATTCCTGAACCTCTGCAGGGGAGGTGAAGAAGGTTGCTCTCTCTTCGTCCACCACTCTGAGTCTTGCAGGATACCCCACAGAATACGGGATGTTGGAGCCTCTTAACATCCATGAATGTGGCACGTAGTTTCTGCAAGTCCATAGAGAAGTCTGGAAAGATGGAAACCCGTTCACAGTCGTATTTAATTTCTTGTTTTTTTCTGGCCAGGGCTAATATTCTGTCTCTATCTTTGCAATTAAGAAACCTGGCGAGCATGGAGTGAGGTGGAGCCCCTGGCGGTGGAGGCTTAGCTGGTACTCTATGCGCCTTTTCTACTGCGTAGGCTGAGGAGAATTCCAAATCCAACTTTTGTTTTTTCAATAGAAAGAGGGTCATGTGATGCATCAAACTTATTGGGAATTTCACAAGAAAAACAATGGTGTGCTTGGTTTTAACGTAACTTTATTCTTTCATGAGTTATTTACAAGTTTCTGACCACTTATAAAATGTGTTCAATGTGCTGCCCATTGTGTTGGATTGTCAATGCAACCCTCTTCCCCCACTCTTCACACACTGATAGCAACACCGCAGGAGAAATGCTACCACAGGCTTCCAGTATCCGTAGTTTCAGGTGCTGCACATCTCGTATCTTCACAGCATAGACAATTGCCTTCAGATGACCCCAAAGATAAAAGTCTAAGTGGGTCAGATCGTGAGACCTTGGGGGCCATTCTACTGGCCCATGATGACCAATCCACTTTCCAAGAAACTGTTAATCTAGGAATGCTCGGACCCGACACCCATAATGTGGTGGTGCACCATCTTGCTAGAAAAACTCAGGGAACGTGCCAGCTTCAGTGCATAAAGAGGGAAACACATCATCATGTAGCAATTTCGCATATCCAGTGGCCTTGAGGTTTCCATTGATGAAGAATGGCCCCACTATCTTTGTACCCCATATACCACACCATACCATCAATTTTTTAGTTCCAACAGTCTTGGAGGGATCTATCCAATGTGGGTTAGTATCAGAACAATAGCGGTGGTTTTGTTTGTTAACTTCACCATTCACATAAAAGTTTGCCTCATCACTGAACAAAATCTTCTGCGTAAACTGAGGGTCCTGTGTTCCAATTTTTGTTTTGCCCATTCTGCAATATCAGTGCGCCAATCTGGGTCATCCTCGTTGAGATGCTGCAGTAGCTGGAGTTTGTAAGGTTGCCATTTGTGAGTAGCTAATATCCGCCGAAGGGATGTTCGACTAATGCCACTCTCCAGTGACATGCGGCGAGTGCTACGCTGTGGGCTCTTGCTGAATGAAGGTAGGACAGCCACTGATGTTTCTTCATTAGTGACACATTTCATGCGTCCACATTTTGGCAAATCCAACACTGAACCAGTTTCACGAAACTTAGCAAGCAGTTTGCTAACTGTAGCATGGGAGATGGGTGGACTCGTAGGGTGTCTTGCATTGAAATCTGCTGCAATGACCCGGTTACTGAGTTCACCAGACATCAACACAATTTCTATCGGCTCCTCACGTGTTAACCTCAACGACATGTTAATGGCTGTAAACAAAGAAAAACTTGCAAATAACTCATGAAAGAATAAAGTTACGTTAAAAACAAGCACACCATTGTTTTTCTTGTGAAATTCCCAATATGTTAGATGTGTCACATGACCCTCTTCCTATTGAAAAAACAAAAGTTGGATTCAAAATGGCCGACTTCAAAATGGCCGCCATGGTCACCACCCATCTTGAAAAGTTTCCCCCCTCACATATACTAATGTGCCACAAACAGGAAGTTAATATCACCAACTATTCTCACTTTATTAAGGTGTATCCATATATATGGCCCACCCTGTATAATTTGGAAAACCAGTGTAGCACACAACTATTTTATGGTAGTGCAATTATGTTTCTACACAGTTTTATATACAACATACACAGGCAGGCGTTTTTACCCACATAGGCACACATTAAAGCTTGGGCTACAGAGCATCATTGGCCTGTGACACATGTTTCACAGTTAAGTGAATTGGGTGACTCTCGAGTCACAACACCATTCACTTTCATTATATACAATGTAGCATTGTTGTAACGGAACGCCTGGCACCCCGACTGAGTACCTCCGTCGACCGATGCTCCTAGTGTTGGCCAAGGACCATCAGCACTGCACTCGACACCAGAACCACCACAGACCCCACGAACCGCCTTCAGCTTGATTGGGGTCTTCGTCGCTCTTCACCCACTCTGGACCCAAGGCCGGGCTCCAGCTTCCAGTGGGTGAACCTCTCCTTAGTCCAGAGACAGGAACAAGAACAGCTCTCACAAGAGCTAGGGAATATACTCTGGAGAGTATAATGATTATAGCAATCCCCAAAGTGTAGTTCTCCAATCCCCCAAACATGAGCCCAAACTTCATGAAGGGTAGAACAGGACACTTTAATGCCAGCCAGCACTCACAATTTATACAATTCCACAGGCCAGAGGCACACCCCCTCTGCCTGTGATACAGTAAACTAAGACAATGGACTAACTTAACATACATACATAGTTCTGGTGGTCTAACATCATAACTTAATCAAACAGACTCCCCCCAGTGTCTTAATGAAAGAATAAGAAGAGAGGAGACACATGTGATGGGGTTCTCTCTCCTGAGTGTATCAGAGAGTGATCTACTCCTCTACTCCATAGTTAGCTACTTAATCCCATTACTAGCACAACAGAACAAAGGGACAAATGAACCAACACCTTCTTTGGGAGCCTCAGTGCAGGGTGAACCCTTTTTGTGTTGCTGGGTTCACCCCTGCACCTTTAATGGTCAATAGGAACGATATGGCTTATAAAGTCCACACATAAATCAGGGTTCACAGTTTCTTGTAACCCCAAGAGGTCTGAGGGGTCTCCATGGTTCTGGGTCCATAGTCCGTAGGAAGGAGGCTAGCCCTTAGGCTTCTCCAGCAGCTCCAGTGACGGTTCAGTGCGTCACAATTGTTTTACTGCAATTTTTGGCCGCACAGTGTGTGTTGTGAGCCAAAGTTGGTGTATAACGCAAGCCCTAACACACTTTACAGGCAGGCACACTTTTACACAAGAAGGCATGGTTTTATACGCACTTTTACATATGAAGGCACCCTTTAACACTGCACTACACACTGGACAGTATAAATTTTCCTTACTTACTTTATATGGTGGCCCTCTCTGCCATGTGTATTGTGGCTGCAGCATCCTGTTGTGTCCTCCTCTGATAGCAGCAGGGCTCCACAGAGCTGTTAGCAGTTCTTCAATACTAAATAGGAAGGCTGATAAAGTGGAGGAGAGCCTGTGAGTACTTTTAATTAACAGGGGTGCATCCAGCCAGCACTTCATGTAAGTGAGCTTATATCCACATGCTCTGATTTTTACAAAAATCGTGGGAAAAAAAAACATTGCAATTTGCCGCTATTTTTTGAAAATCAGAACATGTGGATATAAGCTTGTTAGCTCACTGACAGGGAGTGCTAACTGGAGGAACCCCTGTCAGTTAAAAGTACTCAAACAAAATAATAACTGATCTCAGGGAGACCAGCTACAGAAAACACCGCAGAGCCTCATTTAAGAGTCTCAACACAGCAATCCAAAGTGAAAAGCTCCCTGGGAAACAGTAATATGCAAAATAAATGTGGAGCCCCAGTATTGGATCTACAACACATTGAAAGCCAGATATCACTCAAAGGAAAGAAAACCGAGTAAAGGGGTGTCTCCATTACAGAGATCACCAAATGAGGGGCAACACCCCGAAACAGCTGTCTGTGGATAGATAACTGGCTTAGGTTTTCCCCATCACATCCTTAAAGCTTGTCAAAAAGCAGGATCTTGACATAGGGGCCACTTAATATGGTGGATTTGGTGATCTCTGTAATGGAGACACCCCTTTGCTCAGTTTTCCTTCTTTTGAGGGATATCTAGTTAAAAGTACTCACAGGCTCTCCTCCGCTTTATCAGCCTTCCTATTCAGCAAGGAAGCACTGCCTGTACTACAACTTGGGGCAGCATGGTGTGCCCCCCAGTGGTTGACATCTTTGTAGATTGCAGCAAGGGATCATGGATATGTTTGGAGGGCGGGGCCCTTGAAGACAGGAGGTGGGCCCCTCCACACATGTACTACAGCTTGGGGCAGCATGGTGGGCCCCCCAGTGTTTGACATCTTTGTAGATTGCAGCAGGGGATCATGGATATGTTCAGAGGGCGGGGCCCATGAAGACAGGAGGCGGGTCCCTCCACGCAGCTCATTGACCGCCATCTGCCTGCAGCTCAAGGAAAAAGTTTTAGTGACAGTGACCTTTCAAACATGAAGGCTCACTTACGGTGTAGGGGCCCACCAAGGAATTCCCCACCTCCCCGGTGGGCCAGTCTAAGCCTGTCTCCTACTGTGTCCTTCTCCCATACCATGTAGATTGTAAGCCCTCACGGGCAGGGCCTTCTCTCCTTCTATACCAGTCTGTAACTCGTCTTGTTCGTGCTTAGTGCAATTGTCTGTATTATGTATGTATACCCCTTTCATTTGTACAGTGCTATGGAGTGAATGGCGCTTTAATAATATATAATAATAATATTATAATGATAATATGAGTTTCTCACCATGGCCTTTGTATGAAAAATGCTCCTGCCACCTTCCAGAGGGTTGTGAATCACTAGCTAGAGTGTCAGGAGGGGCTTGCGGTTGCCTATCTTGATGACATCGCAGTGTTCAACCAAACCTTGGAGGAACACCTGAGTCATTTAAGCAGTATGCTAGATAAAATAGTGGAGGCAGGTCTGACCATTCAAATCTGAGAAATGCCAAATTTTAAAGAGTGAGGTGCAGTACCTGGGACACCGAGTAGGGTGAGGTACCCTGCGACCAGAACTACCTAAGGTAAAAGCTATTACTGCGTTATGTAGAGGCTAATTTTTTGTGGGATGAGGTGACTGTTGTATTGGTACTAATTTTGGGTACATATGACTTTTTTGATCACTCTTTATAACATTTTTTTTAAGTGAGGTGACCAAAATTGCAATTCTATCAGTTTTTTTTTTTTATGGCATTCACAGTGTGGTAACAGTAACATGATCTTTTCATAGATCTGGTCATTATGGATGCGGTGATACCAAACGTGTAGTGTTTTTTATTTTTGAAATTTGTAACCAATTATAAATGTGCGGATATAGGAAGAAGATCGACTTTGTTTCTTACTTTTTCTCTTTTTTTTAAATACTTTTTGGACCCAGACCCACTTGGTTATTGAAGATCCAGTGGGTCTGATGGCTCTACAATACACTGCAGTACACTGTATAGTGTACTGCTGTGTATTTTCATTTACACTAAGCCGGATCAGGCTCAGATATACCATGGCAAGCAGTCATCTGGTTGCCATGGTAATAACCATCAGGATGCTGCCACAGCTACCTCCCTCGAGTGCAGCGGCTCGATGGGAGTGGGAGGGTGCCAGCACCAATGTCAGCCATTTCAAGAAGAGTGTCAGCTGTATGTTACCACTGCCAGCTATCCCACAGCCACCCCACAGTAAATCCTCTGGCAAAAGTCAAATCTATCTATCTTTCTATCTAGCCATAACTGTAGCAGTTTGTTTGAAACTACTATAACTGTCTAGATGTCTGTGCTCTTGACATAATGAATTTTTTTCCCACATTTGCAGTTTGTATTGACAAATGCGATTGCGGGGTGCTGATGTGTGTGAAGGCTGGCTGGGGTCTAGTATAGGTCCCAAGCCAGCCTCGAGTGTTTTCCAGCAGGCTGTGCCTCTCTGGTGCAGCCTGTTGGTCAATGTTAGTATAGCACTGACATTAAAATGCAATGCACTATAGGGTTAGGCAGTGATGGGCAACGTGCGGCTCTCCAGCTGTTGCAGAACTACAACTCCCAGCATGCAAAGCCTGTCTATAGCTATCAGCCTACTGCAGGGCATGGTGGGAGTTGTAGTTTAGCAACATCTGGAGAGCCGCACGTTGCCCATCACTGGGGTTAGGGATCAAAATATTGTCTCTTATAGTTCCCTTGTGGGACTATTAAGTGGTACAAAAGTGGAAAAAAAAAACATATTTATTAAATAAAAAAAATTTCAGTATAAAATACACTTTTCAATGAAAAAAATAGCAAAAATAAAATCTCACCCATATGTTTGGTATTGCCACACCCATAATAACCCAGACTACATAAATATTATGTCAATTTTCCCTTACAGTGAACACCGTAAAAGGAAATAAATACTAATTTATTCTTAGTTGACACCAAAAAAACAAGCTATCAAAAAGTGTAATGATACCAATGAAAACTACAAGTCGTCCCGCAAAAATTAAGCTGTTACACAACTCCATAAAAATAAAAAGGTTTCTTCCTTTTAGAAAGGGGGTTTTATTGCACAAAAGTAGTAAACGAAAAAAAATAAAAATTATGTATTTGGTATCGCTATAATCGTACCCTGAGAATAAAGACATTATTTTATTTATAATGTAAAAACTCAGTGTCAGTACTGCTGTTTTTCCCATCTCCCTCCCAGAAAGAGTTAATAAACGTTAATCAGAAAGTTTTGTGTACGCCAAAATGACACCATTAACAACTACAAAAAGCAAGGCCTTATACAGCTTACATAGATGGGAACAATAAAAAGGTAGAACTCTTGGAAGACAACAATGAAAAAAGGAAGAAAAACGCTTGGTCAATAAGGCCCAAAATAGGCTGGTCAATAAGGGGGTTAAATATTAGCGGTCACTAATACCTGTCTTTTGCCCGGCTCAATTAGTTTAACGTATATGTAGAACTGAGACTTCCACAAAGCTGCCACTCTTTGTGACTTAAACTGTGCAATGACTGTGCTGTGAGCTACCTGAAAACTCAAGACAGAATTTACATAGTAACATAGTTTGTATAGCTGAAAAAAAAGTCCATCTAGCTCAACCTGTTAACCCTTTATGGACCGGGCTAATTTTCACCCTAAGGACCAGGCCATTTTTGACAAATCTGACCAGTGTCACTTTATGTGTGAACAACTTTAAAACGCTTTTTCTTATCCAGGCCATTCTGAGATAGTTTTTTCGTCACATATTGTACTTCATGACACTGAAAAATGGAGTAAAAAAAATAAATTTTTATTTATTAAAAAATATCAAATTTACCAAAAATTTGCAAATTTCCAAGTTTCAATTTCTCTTCTTCTATAATACATGGTAATACCGCCAAGTTATTAATTTACATTCCCCATATGTCTACTTCATTTATGGATAATTTTGGGAATGCCATTTTATTTTTTGGGGATGTTACAATGCTTAGAAGTTTAGAAGCAAATCTTGACATTTTCAAAAACCCACTTTTTACAGACCAGTTTAGGTCTGAGGTCACTTTGTGAGGATTAGGCCTTATTCACACGTCTGTAGTGTTTTGCGGATCCGCAAAACACCTTGTCACCAGCCATATAGAGATGCCTATACTTGTCCGCAATTGCGGGCAAGAATAGGACATGCTCTATATTTTTGCGGAGCCGGCGTCCGGAAGATCGGCGGCGCACTCCACAAATGCAGATGCGGAGAGCACAGTGTGCTCTCCGCATCCATCAAGTCCCCATTCAAAATTAATGGGTCCGCACCCGTTGCGCAAATTTGCGGAACGGGTGCGGACGTAGATTGCGGACGTGTGAATTAGGCCTTACATAATAGAAACCACCCAAAAATGACTCCATTCTTGAAACTATACCCCTCAAGGTATTCAAAACTGATTTTACAAATGTCATTAACCCTTTAGGTGTTCCACAAGAGTTAATGGCAAATGGAGTAAAAATGTAAGAATTTAGATTTTTTTTCGGAACATTTTACATTTTAATCCATTTTTTCAAGTAACCAGGCAACGGTTAACAGCCAAACAAAACTCAATATTCATTTCCCTTATTCTGTAGTTCATAGAAACACCCCATATGTGGTCATAAACTACTGTACAGGCACACGGCAGGACATAGAGGGAAAGGGACGCCAGGAGAATTTTGGATGGTAGATTTTGGCGGACCGATTTTTAAACACCATGTCGAATTTGAAGCCCTCCTGATGTACCTATAGAGTAGAAACTCCAAAAAAACTGACTCCATCTAAGAAAGTACACCCCTCAAGGTATTCAAAACTGATTTTACAAACAACATTAACCCTTTAGGTGTTCCCCAAGAGTTAATGGCAAATGGAGATAACATTTCAGATTTTTAATTTTTTGGCAAATTTTCAATTTTAATCCATTTTTTCCAGTAACAAAGCAGGGGTTAACAGCCAAACAAAACTCAATATTTATTGCCCTGATTCTGTAGTTTGCAGAAACACCCCATATATGGTCGTAAACTGTTGTATGGCCAAACGGCAGGGCTCAGAAGGAAAAGAACGCCATATGGTTTTTGGAAGGCAGATTTTACTAGACTGATTTTTAGACACCATGTCCCATTGGAAGCCCCCCTGATGCACTCCTACAGTAGAAACTCCAAAAATGTGACCCCATTTTGGAAACTACGGAATAAGGTGGCAGTTTTGTAAGTACTATTTTTGGGTAAATATGATTTTTGGTTGCTCTATATTACACTTTCTTTGAGACAAGGTAAAAAAAAAATAGAAATTCTGAAATTTCATCTCCATTTGCCAATAACTCTTGTGGAACACCTAAAGGGTTAACAAAGTTTGTAAACTCAGTTTTGAATACCTTGAGGGGCGTAGTTTCTTATATGGACTCACTTTTTTTGGAGTTTCTACTCTAGGGGTGCATCGGGGTGGCTTCAAATTTGACATAGTGTCAAAAAACCAGTCCAGCAAAATCTGCCTTCCAAAAACCATATGGCGTTCCCTTCCTTCTATGCCCTGCCGTTTGGCCATACAGCAGTTTACACAGCAGTTTACAATCACATATGGGGTGTTTCTGCAAACTACAGAATCAGGTCAATAAATATTGAGTTTTGTTTGGCTGTTAACCCTTGCTTTGTTACTGGAAAAATGGATTCAAATTTAAAAATTTTTGTTATTTACATCGTTGATCTGACAGGATTGTGTGCTATTTCTATAGAGCAGGTTGGTACTGTCACGACAATACCAAATATGACTACTTTTGGGGTTTTTTATTTCAGTTTTTCATAACAAAACATTTAAAAAAAATGATTTTTTTGTGTCTCCACATTCTGAAAGACAAAATAAGGGAAGGGGTAAGCAGCACTCCAGGTCCCAATTTGGGAACAGGTCAACATAGAGGCATGATAGGTTGGTGCCCGCGGATGGGGATCCTGGCTGGGGGTCCCGTCAAGTAGCAAAAATAGAGAAATCTACAGCACTCTTCAATTTAGGTGAAAAAAAAAACGGTTACTTTTTTAGTAACAGCAGCATACAGATAGCAACGTTTCAACCATCCCTGGTCTTTATCATAGCTTGATAAAGACCAGGGATGGTTGAAACGTTGCTATCTGTATTCTGCTGTTCCTAATAAAGTAACCGTTTTTTTTCACCTACATTGAAGAGTGCTGTGGATTTCTCTATTTTTCCACATTCTGAAAGCCATATTTTATTTTTTTATTTTTTGGGCGACTGTCTTATGTAGGGGTTCATTTTTTGCGGGATGAGATCATGACTGTTTGATTGGCACTATCTTGGGGTGTATATGACATTTTGGTCGCTTGCTATTACACTTTTTGTGATGTAAGGTGACAAAAATGGCTTTTGACACAGTATTTATATTATTTTTTTTGCTGTGTTAACCTGAGGGGTTAGATCATGTGTTATTTTTATAGAGCAGGTTGTTTCGGACGTGGCGATACCAAATATGTATACTTTTTATTTATTTAAGTTTTACACAATAATATCATTTTTGAAACAAAAAAAATCATGTTAATGTCTCCATATTCTGAGAGACATCATTTTTTTTATTTTTTTGGGCGATTATCCTATGTGGTGTATCATTTTTTGCGGGATGAGATGATGGTTTGATTGGCACTATTTTTATGTGCATATAACTTTTTGATCACTTGCTATTACAGTTTTTGTGATGTGAGGTGACAAAAATGTTTTTTTTTTACATTATTTTTATTCAATTTGTTTAACGGTATTTACCTGAGTGGTTAGATCACGCGATATTTTTATAGAGCTGTTTTTTTTGGACACGGCAATACCAAATATGTATACTTTTTTATTTATTTTACTTTAAAACAATAACAGCATTTTAGAAGAAAAAAAAATGTTTTAGTGTCTCCATAGTCTGAGAGCCATATCTTTTAAATTTTTTTGGATGATGTAGGGGATCATTTTTTGTGGGGTGAGATGGCAGTTTGATTGGTACTATTTTGGGAGGCATACAACTTTTTGATCACTTGGTATTACACTTTTTGTGATGTAAGGTGACAAAAAATTGCTTTTTTTAACACCATTTTTTGTTTGTTTTTTTACGGTATTTACTTGAGGGGTAAGGTCATGTGATAGTTTTATAGAGCAGGTTTTTACGGATGTGGCGATACCTAATATGTGTAGTGTATTTAATTTTTTTTAATTTTTATTCAGTGATATGTGTTTTTTTTTTCAATTTTTTCACTTTTTTACATCTTTTACTCACACCCCCTTGGTTCTTGAAGATCCAGTGGGTCTGATGTCTGTAAAATACAGTACATTACACTATATAGTGTACTGTACTGTATTTTTTACTTTACACTTAGTCTAATCAGACTTCTGCCTTTAGTCTAATCACCCTCTGTGCTCCCATCAAGAATCGGGGGCTGCAAGGGCACAGCAGCAGCTTCCTCCCTGTTAACCCCTTCCATACAGCGGTCCGTACAGACCGCGGCATGGAAGAGGTTAAACTGCTGACATCTGCACCAGCAACTGCTGACACTCTGCTATAACCACTCGGCCACCAGGGAAACATTAGAAAGGAGGCGGGCGGGGGATAGAGCGATCCTGCCCGCCGCACTGCCCGCCTCTTGCACCACCCGCTCTGCCCGCACCACCCGCGGGCTGCAGGGGGGGGGGTAAAATTGACAAGTTTAGGCATCTTTTAAGTCTCTTATCCCCGCGGTCTGTAGAGACTGCCGAAAGCGCTGCATCAGTTTGCAGCGATCGCCAATATGGGGGGGGGGGGGATGTCATAGGTTGCTATGATGCTGTGTGCTTCGCGCCGCCGCTGCTGTACAGTAATACACTCGTATAGATCATACAAGTGTATTGTTGTACAGCAGCAGAGACACGAAGTGCATAGGGTCATAGCAACTAATGATGCCGTGCGCTCCTGCACTCAACAGAATGCCAATCCAGTCGCTCAGGGACCGTGTTCCACGGACATCTGCATAAGGCTTTATCCTGTAAGTTGATCCAGAGAAAGGCAAAAAAAAAAACTGTGAGGTAATTTTCCTCATTTTACCGGAGAAAATTCCTTCCTGATTCCAATCAGAATAACTCCCTGGATCCATGACCTCTCCAGAAATCTATTAACTCTAAGAACTCTAACCTGTAATATTATTACACTCCAGAAATACATCCAGGCCCCTCTTGAACTCTTTCACACGGGCGTCACGTTTGGCGCCCGGATAAGAGGCGGGTGCGCTGCGGGAAAATGCGTGATTTTTCTGCACGAGTGCTAAGCGTTATAATGCGTTTTGCACGCGCGTGGAAAAAATCGGCATGTTTGGTACCCAGACCCGAACCCGGACTTCATCACTGAAGTTCGGGTTTGGGTTGTGTATTCTGTAGATTTTATTATTTTCCCTTTATAACATGGTTATAAGGGAAAATAATAGCATTCTCAATACAGAATGCTTTGTAAAATGTGGATTAAGGGGTTAAAAATAAAAAATTAACTCACCTTATCCACTTGATCGCGTAGTTGCGATCTCTTCTGTCTTCTTCAAGCATAAGCTGCCGGCTAAAGGACCTGTGATGACGTCACCGAGCTCATCACATGGTCCAATCACATGCTCCATCACCAGGTAGGTATCTGTGGTAAAATGTGTGTGGGGTGGGTCCATCAGAATCACTCATAGATCAATCACTGCATAGATGTCACACCGAGGGATGTTAGGAAATCCAGATGTACAAGATCCCACTCCAGTCAGAAGTAGGAGAGAAAAAATAAAAGGACCGCCACTTTCATTCTGAAGGCAGCAATAAGTAGAGTTTCATTGTCCTATGAATTGCAAAACTGTGAGGATAACACCTTTCAGTAATTTTATACTAATGATTGAGACTCCTTACATGTTATATAAATCATCAGATTATATGATATTATCTAGACTGAATGTCATAATTAACTGTAACTTCCAGGATATTAAAGAGGTTAATTAGGTAATATTCCCATCATTGGAGAACAGAATTATTAATTGCTGTACCGCAATGTCATTGTCCCATAGTTACAGTAATAGAACAGACAATCAACCTACAATAAGAACATATGTTAATTGGGCATTCTCTATAATTGCAATTAATGCCTAATTAATTATCAAGGGAACATATAATATGTAGCCAAAATAAATTATAACATATAACAAACCAGACTCATGAATCCACCTTAAAGCATTTTGTCAGCAACAGAAACTATTTAAATGTATATTATATGAACTTGTAACATTGTATTTAGTTATATGTGTTTTCAAGCATTTTATTTGCACTTTTATGATCTGATTGAAATTGATATGATGTTTTATTAATGCTACTGTTGACCTCCAGTCACATCTGTGGGAGGGTTTTGTGTGTATGTCCTGTACAAATATCAATCAGTTCATTGTATTTAATGCTTTATCTGACATCAAATGATTCAGTCAAGACTATAACAATGCCTGGTCCTCTGCAAAAAATGTAACCACTCCTCCAACACTCAGTTAATGGCCAATAAATCACTATTGTCAATGTCATAGTTCCTTTCATTTTGAATATTTGCTCCCCCTTCTTTGTGAGATCAGTTAAAGGCATAGCAACAGAAGAGAACTTACCAATAAATTTCCTGTAATTATTTGTTTAGCCTTAAGACCTTAAAGGGAATGTGTCATCAGAAAATGACCTATTGTTTTAATCACATTTTTATGTTAACCATATTTTTTTTTTGAATTTTTGGTGATTTTTTTTTTTTTTTTGTCACTAAATATATATATTTTTTAAATTATGTAACACTGCAATTTTCACACTGGCTACTAGAGCTAATAATAAGTTATGATTTTCTGTCCTGTATAGGTTACTTTTCAGTAGTCATTATTATCACCACAGGCAGAATTACAATGACAAGTAACACCTATGTATTGATAACACAGGATCCACCATTCACAGTACTTGAAGTCACAGCTGATCAGCTCCCTCCTTCACAGGTCACAGAGCATGCCTACAAAAATCTCCCATGTAAGTCAATGGGGTCAGCTCCAGTCATTTATGCCTACTGCCCATGTAGCTGCTCTCTAAAGACATGAAGTCTCACCATATGTTAGGCTTAGTGGCCAGAGTGAAAATTGCAGGATTATATAAAATTCTAAAATACTGTTTAACATAAAAAAACATGATTTAAAGAGTAGTTCTGTTTTCTGGCAGCACATTCCCTTAAATTGGAGTAGATTGTACCCAGTCAATAGCTTTTACCTTCCTTGGGCACATACAGACAGCATGAGGAGTCAGGAATAGCATATATCCAATAACATGTATTTCTTGAACCTCAAATATACAGTATAGTTATCTAGTTAAGTGAACAATTGGTTCTCCCTGAGTACAAATCTCAGGTGTTTCACATGAAAACACCAATCAGAAGAGAATATCAGTTTATCGCCTGAATAGACAATGACAAATTTTCCAGTGAAATCCCTTTGACATGAGAGTGTTGAAATGTACCTATATTCTGGCTCTGGAATACGCAGGGATTCCGGATGCTATACCATCCAGATTGTCATCAGTATTGTTTCAGAAATTCATTTAGATTTATATGTATATTTGTTCCTTCCTGCATTTTTAATGCATTCTCATAGACCACAATAGGAGCAAATATGCATAAAACTAGGACATGCTGCGTATTTAAAATACTGACGGAAACTATCCTCCCATGTGAATAGCCCTATTCATGAACATCAGCAGCGGATTCTGGTACAGAAAGTATACCCCATATACCGATTGCAAATATACTTGTGTAAAAGAGTCTTTGTCATTTACCAATTTCTGAAAAACTGCAGGAGCATTGCACAATCCAAAAGCTACGACTAGGCACTACAGTCACCAATATAATGTGTGGTACATCACGGTGGCTTAAATACAATAAAAGACATACTACCATACCAAATGACATGTTACCTATGGCAAAAAAAGTTAATGGTTAGTGCATTAACTGCTAAATTGCTCTCCATCATGGTGCCATCCATGAAACAAAACAATGTGATCGTGGATTCCCAGGCACGCAACATCTTGCGATACCTTGCGAGCGCGCGCACCAAGCACCCAATCCTGATTCCCACAGGCTGGCATATGTAAACAATTATATTGCTGGTACAAACATGGGATTAATAATGTGTCTTGATAGGTTTTTTGGTCCTGGATAAGTGTGGGTGATTACTCACTCTATATTATAGAGGCTCTGGAGGCATTTCTTGATTATGTTATGCTGACATCACGATCATCTTCACCACAACCGTGACTACAGCAGATCGTGCTGGTATGTGCTATCCCATATGACCCACAGCGTCAAGTGATTTGACCCATCTCATGTGACCTGTGGTGTTCCCGCGAGATAACGCTCATTTACATATGATAGCCTGTAGGCAACGGTATTGGGATCCTGGCAAATGTGCTTGCACGGTATCTCAAGATGTTGCACACCTGGGAATCCATGATCACATTGGTTTGTTTCATGGATGGCACCATGATGAAGAGCAATTCAGGAGGTAATGATTATGACAGCTGTCGATTATTTAGTTCTAATGGCTTGCGTGGGTTTTAAAAAGGAAGGGGTAGGATTGTTATGACACGCTCCCCAAGAAGAAGCTTGGCGAAACATACATCAGGGAGTCACCATCTCCCAAGTGCTCTGGTCTGTATTGTCTTTAACTTTTTGCCCTAGGTGATATGTAATTTGATATTATGCTATTTAATGTATTCATGCCACCGTCACTTAAGCGGGACTGTTTAGAAATATTGTTTACACTCATTGGGGCACATTTACTTATTGTTGATTATTTTCTAGTTGGTATAATTTGACTATACCTTAGGGGATGTGTTAGCTGATCTGTTAGTTTCACTTTGCTGATAATATTTGTTTATTTAATCTGTCTACATTTTAATTATGTCTTAATAAAGGTGTGTTTATTTAATGTGTGGTATTATATTTTTGGTGTTTTTTTTTTTTTTTACACAATCCAAAAGGCATAACTTTGCAGGTATTCATAGTGCCCCACTGGAGTGTTAAATGCAGACTACCACTAAACCCTTTCAGCTTCCTGTAAATCCAGCTTGGAGAACCATTTGGCTTTGGAAATTTAAATGGGTCAGCGATAAGTAAAATAGGGTATTGATTGTTAACCATAATTTTATTCAATTCATTATAAACATTACAATGTCTTAAGCCATCTTTCTTCCCACCAATGAAAAATCAGGCCCCCATCAGATAAATTGAGGGTCAAATATGACACATACTAAGGCTTTCCTGGTTTCTTGAATATAATTCTTCATTGCCCGTCTTTCTTGATCAGAAATATTATGATTACATCCCCTTGGGGAATTTAGTGTTAGGAAGAAGCTCAATGGCACAGTCTATGGGAAGGAAGTGTCCCACCACCAGAATAAGAAAATAATCAGCAAAATCCTTAATTAATGGAGGTAGAAGAGGTCATCATAAAAGACAATTGAGACAGACAAAGAAATGCAAAACTCCATACATCTGGAGCTCCACTTGACTATGTACCCTTTCAATAACAGGATTGTGAGACTGTAGCCAGTAAACTTGGCCTTAGTAGTATTATGGAAGTACATAAACAATTGGGAGAGATGAATTATTGTGTACAGTAAGCCAAGAAAGATAGCAGAGTGAGAACACACAGTAAGATAAGCTGCTTTGCAGATCTGTGTAAGCAGTGAATCCTGCAAGTCTAGTGCAGCATCAGCTACTCTTAGACCCACCTAAACTTCCTCCTGACTTGTCTTTGCTGCTAGAGAAGGAGTATGCCTTCCAACAGGCACTGGACCAGTGAGACCACTGATGATCATGACTCTGCAGCTTGTTTTTGGGGGGATGCAGACAAATATTTTAAATAATATACAGATTTGATAATTAGACACTTTCCTAAGAGATGACAATACTTTATATGAATTTACAGTGACTCTTTAAAGAAAAAACATGAACAATATCCCTGATTCACTTGAAAATAAAGATACAGTAAATTAGTCCACCCCTTACAATAGTGCTGCCCCGGCACTCTACCTTTGTCATCTAGCACAGTGTTTTCCAACCAGTGTGCCTCCAGCTGTTGCAAAACTACAACTCTCAGCATGCCTGAACAGCCAAAGGCTGTCCGGGTATGCTGGGGGTTATAGTATTGTAACATCTGGAGGCACACTGGTTGGGAAACACTGATCTAGCATATATAAAAACTTTTGATTTCTCTTTTTTATATATACCTGAAACCTGCAAGACACAGACCTTACCACAGGTTCAGACACTATTGAGACTATTTTCTTGGCCATGTGATTTAGCAAGCAAATTCACAGTGTATCAGGAAGTCATTTTGAGTTTGACCTGTGAGGAAAGTCACACATCATCGACTTCTAGCTGTGTTTTTTAAAGATATTTACTTCATTTGTCTGCTACTTGGTCTTGAACCCAAAACCTGTTGCTCAAGAGAGAGGGGCCTTACCACTGAGCCATAGGCTAAGTTATTGAGTTGGGATTTTCTTTGGCTATATCATCTATCTAACAAATACACTGTATGTGAAACTCATTCTAACCTTAACCCTGACAAATGAGAAAAGTCAGACGTCAAAGTCAAATATCATTAGAATTTGTCATCTAGCTAGCATACTTCAAAAAATGTATCTATAATATATCATATAGAAAGGCAGGACGTAGCACACTGATAATTGGGTGAAAAATTGGGCCAATACGAACTGGCAATAGGGTTCAATTCAGTAGAAGAAGTAAAAAGCCAGCAGCACTCCGTTGTAGTCAAAGCGTAATTGTGGTTTATTCACCCAGTGTCAAATAGCAACCACTTGTTGCGGTCTTTCTCAAGCTATACAGACATGTGTTGCAACAGTGATATAATAAGGGTTGGCAATTCATCACAGCAAATCATCCAATTATCATAAAAACGTCTAATTTCATTAAAAGCATATATTAGTTAATTCTGTAAGTATCATCAATACACATGTGTCATAGTATATTCAAAAATAAAGTGCAAGTGCCTGTTGTGAAATACATAGTGCATGGTACAGTGCATCTGCATACCTAATGATTAATTAAGTGTTCACATATGTTATCAGTATACTCTAATGATTAAAAACAATACAAGCCAGTGTTTCATTCAATTATCAGCAGAGATGGAGCATCAGGGTCCCGAGCGTGTCCTCACTCAGCATGTCCGCATGTGCGGGATCTAGACAATCTCGCGATATTTCGAGCGCAAGGCAAATTCTACATAAACCTAATCCAAGATGGCCAAAGTCAAAAATCAGCGCATCTGCACATGTCTGGGCATTCATTGTCTGTCAAAGGAGTCATGTGATCACAAGTCACCTGACACCACCAGCAGAATAACAACAAAAGAATATATTTCAGGATCACAATCGTGACCAGTTGCCCCCAATCACATCAGCTGTCAAGGGGTTCACTGATAGTAGGTGGGGGGAGCGACGCCGCGGTTCATCGCGACAAAACGCCCCCATCCATCACCCCATCGCGGGGACCCAAATACAAAATTATATCACTCACGGGGTCGCATGGTGTCCAACAATCAGCATCCGACCTCACAATCAGTCAGGACCCCGGCGTTCAAGGGAGACGAAGGCGTCGGCACGGGTTACCGTGTCGAACCACCCAAGCCACCCATAAGGCACCACTACAAACCCCATAAGTAGTAATCAAGACAAAACATAAAGAGTGGTTGTCAGGCTGACTCAAAAAGGACCCCACAACAGTAGTTTGAAGTGATCATCTACAGCAGTAGAAAAAACTCATACTCTGCCATATCGCAAATCTGCACATTATCTGATAAAAACAGTAGAGTTAATCTGGCCATCCTTTATTGAAATTTTGTCCCACAGCAAAAGGCGCAGAGTGTGGATTGCTGATATGGGGACCCAGATGTTCCAATCACCACCCTGAATGTCCACTGGAGTTCTGACTTGTAAATTCTGGCAAGAGACAGAGAAAGCAACGTTAGTAAATAAATATTATATTATCAAAATGTAGTCAAGATTTATATTACACATGTCCTAAAGACAACTACAGAAGGGGAGGAGAACAACAATAGACCCCAAGGTTTGGCACCACTAGATTACTCCAAAGTCAATATTGAGGCCATTTGGTTTAGGTGTATTCAGCGTAAAAATCCAAAATAATTCTCGTTTTTTGAGGATGGCCTTCTTGTCGCCACCCCGTCTGCCCATCTGTATCTGTTCCAGAATGCGGAACCTGAGGTCCTTTTCGAAGTGACCTGCCTCCTTAAAATGTTTTGAGACCGGTAAATCAATTTTTTCTTTTCTAATGGAATATCTGTGCTGATTCAGTCATGTTTTTATATCCCACGTAGTCTCTCCCACATACCATAGCCCACATGGGCATGATAGTAGGTAGATCACGTAGGCCGAATCACGTCAAATACTGTGTGATCTTTATTGTCTTATTTGTCGCAGGATTATGGAAGGAACTCCCCTTTATCATCATGTTACAATTCACGCAGCTATAGCATGAGTAGCATCCGCTGCGTGTTGAGCCACACAGTGACTTCACACTCATTCTATTGCTGCACACATCGGATTTAACCAGCCTATCCTCCAGATTTCGCCCCCTGCAGTAGGAAAAAAGTGGAGGTGTTCTGTTTTTATTCATAGAGTATACTGATAACATATGTGAACACTTAATTAATCATTAGGTATGCAGATGCACTGTACCATGCACTATGTATTTCACATCATGTACTTGCACTTTATTTTTGAATATACCATGACACATGTGTATTGATGATACATGATTAACTGATATATGCTTTTAATAAAATATGACGTTTTTTTAATAATATATATGATTTGCTGAGATGAATTGCCAACCCTTTTTATATCACTGTTGTAACACATGTCTGTATAGCTTGAGAAAGACCTCAACAAGCAGTTGAAATGTCGCTGCTATTTGACACTGGGTTTATAAACCACGATTACGCTTTGACTGCAACAGAGTGCTGCTGGCTTTTTAATTATTTTACTGAATTGAACCCTAGAGTCGGTTCGTGTTGGCTTGATTTTGCACCCAATTATCAGTGTGCTATGTCCTGCCTTTCCATATTTTGTTTAAATGCACCTGGGACGCCTTGCACCTACTCATGGATTTCTCCGCTGAAAACCCACACCCGGATGTCTTCACCTACACCAGGGAGGATGAGCAGAGAATAATGCGGGACACGGTGAGAGACACCACTTTTTTGTTTGCCCCGTCAATACTTGAGGTAAAAAAACATGAATATGAGTCCAAATGATTGTTGAATCTAGAATTACACAAGTCTACCCTCTGTGAATACCATCAGACGCACCGAATACCACGCGGTATAAGGTCACAATTGAGACCGGACTTATTTCCCAACAATGCTGAATTTTGTACCAGATTTACTCAAATTTGTAACAAATTTGCATTTGATATGATTCTATTAAATGTGGAGTTTCTACAAAAAGAAATAACTGTGATACAGGATGATATCCGAAAAAATACAGAGTTGTTACAACAATTGCTGCCTGCTGATGATCTTGCTGCATACATATCTTCATGTTCTCCACACTTTGAGAAATTGAAAACTGAGCTATAGGATAAGAAGAGACGGGATCCGTGATATGGAGGACTATACACGGGGCTATATTTTCATGGGGCAACGGAATCTTAAAAAGAGTTGCAGAGGTAGGGATAAGAGATACAGTAATCAACCGGATAAAAGGGGACCACAGAGCCGACCCCCAACTAATATGAATTGTGGACTAAATGATGCTCCACATGACACACCTACAGAGTCTTTTTTAGAGCACAGATCGGATTTACCCGAACCAGACGGGGAGGCAAACGCCATCACAAATGGAGACGACAAGACAAGGACCCAGAGGCCTCAACACCATAGAACATTGATCCAAAAGAAGACGCGGTGGTAAATATTTCCTCTATTACATTAAATGATGCACAATGCTCTATTTTGGACAAGGGACTGTCATTTTGTCCAGTCTCTAAAACGGACTGGTTTAATACTGAAATAGACCTTCATAGATTCCTGGGGGCCATAAAGTTGAAAATTTGGTTTTCCTCACAACATCAAATACACTATGTATTTCACAACAGGCACTTGCACTTTATTTTTGAATATACTATGACACATGTGTATTGATGATACTTACACAATTAACTGATATATGCTTTTAATGAAATATGACGTTTTTATGATAATTGGATGATTTGCTGTGATGAACTGCCAACCCTTTTTTTATCACTGTTGTAACACATGTCTGTATAGCTTGAGAAAGACCGCAACAAGCGGTTGAAACGTCGCTGCTATTTGACACTGGGTGAATAAACCACGATTGTGCTTTGACTACAACGGAGTGCTGCTGGCTTTTACTTCTACTGAATTGAACCCTGGTGCCAATTCGTGTTGGCCTGATTTTGCACCCAATTATTAGTGTGCTACGTCCTGCCTTTCCATATTTTGTTCAACGCACCTGGGACGCCTTGCACCTACTCATGGATTTCTCTGCTGAAAACCCACACCCGGATGTCTTCACCTACACCAGGGAGGATGAACAGAGAATAATGCGGGACACGGACACCACTTTTTTGTTTGCCCCGTCACTACTTGAAGTAAAAAAACAACATGAATATGAGTCCAAACGATTGTTGAATCTAGAATTACACAAGTCTATCCTCTGTGAATACCATCAGACGCACCAAATACCACGCGGTATGAGGCCACAATTGAGACTGGGCTTATTTCCCAACAATGCTGAATTTTGTACCAGATTTACTCAAATTTGTAACAAATTTGCATTTGATATGATTCTATTGAATGTGGAGTTTCTACAAAAAGAAATAACTGTGATACAGGATAATATCTGAAAAAATACAGATTTGTTACAACAATTGCTGCCTGCTGATGATCTTGCTGCATACTTATCTTCATGTACTCCACACTTTGAAAAATTGAAAAGTGAGCTACAGGAGAAGGAGAGACGGAAATGGATCGGTGATATGGAGGACTATACACGGGGTTATATTTACATGTGGCAACGGGATCTTAAAAAGAGCTGTAGAGGTGAGGATAAGAGATACTCTAATCAACCGGATAAAAGGGGATCACAGAGCCGACCCCCAACTAATATGAATTGTGGACTAAATGATGCTCCACATGACACACCTACAGAGTCTTTTTTAGAGCACAGATCGGATTTACCCGAACCAGACGGGGAGGCAAACGCCATCACAAATGGAGACGACAAGACAAGGACCCAGAGGCCTCAACACCATAGAACATTGATCCAAAAGAAGACGCGGTGGTAAATATTTCCTCTATTACATTAAATGATGCACAATGCTCTATTTTGGACAAGGGACTGTCATTTTGTCCAGTCTCTAAAACGGACTGGTTTAATACTGAAATAGACCTTCATAGATTCCTGGGGGCCATAAAGTTGAAAATTTGGTTTTCCTCACAACATCAAATACACTATGTATTTCACAACAGGCACTTGCACTTTATTTTTGAATATACTATGACACGTGTATTGATGATACTTACAGAATTAACTAATATATGCTTTTAATGAAATATGATGTTTTTATGATAATTGGATGATTTGCTGTGATGAATTGCCAACCTTTTTTATATCACTGTTGTAACACATGTCTGTATAGCTTGAGAAAGACAGCAACAAGCGGTTGAAACGTTGCTGATATTTGACACTGGGTGAATATACCACGATTACGCTTTGACTACAACGGAGTGCTGCTGGCTTTTTACTTCTTCTATAATATAATATATATATATATATATATATAACTTTTTCAAATTATCTGCTGGCAAGCTGAACACAAAATCTGCTATGTATTAGACAGATGCCTTACCAGTAAGACATAAGCTTGCTGCTTATTTTCTTAGATATTCAGGCAGATAATATATAATAAACAAACAATAAACATTTACATGTATAGGTATTGAGAAGTCACATATCAGAGTCACCTATCAGAGTCAGATATCAAAGGCAGATATGATAGTCAGATATCACAGTGAGGTGGTAGTGTCAGATTTTAAAGTTAGTTATCAAAGTCAGATTTCAAACTCAAATGTTAGAGTCAGATGTCAAAGTCAGAGGTCAGATTCAGTTATCAAAGAGAGTAATTTGTTTCATTTTTGCAGCTTCTAACAGAAGATATGGTTGATGACAGTTAAAGATTTAAACTGAGCATGTGCCACAACCAAAGTGAGGTGGAAAAAAAATATGGAAAAGAACAAACAGCAGGTGGTGCTATACAGATACAGAGGCTCTACAGCACTGTTATGTATGCCTTAGTAGTACTAGTAACCAGATATTTAACTTGCATTGATTCGATTTTGATTTCTGACATGTTATTCAAACATGTTTATTGTATCTTCATATGTAATTTTCAATAAAAAGACAAATAAAAAGAGTAATTTGTTTCAAGCTAACATTATTCTGTTATTTTGACTATGATATTGGCTGAGAGTCTCAGATCATGCAGGTTTTTTTTAAAACTTTTTCTGTGATTTTTGCTTAGTCTTTAGTTAACATTTGAAGGAGAGGCATCTTCAAGTGTGAATGTGCTTCTATTATCTTGGGATTAGCATTTTTGTACACTTTTATCCCACAGGCGACCTTGATTTAGGTGGTACATTTAGCTGTGCGGGCGTCTCCTCTCATTGGTTGCTTGATGCACACAGAGGTAACTAGGAGTCTGCTCTCCTGAATGTAGATGCCTAATGGCATAGATAGGGTTATAGTAGGACCTGCCTGACTGAGACCACCTTGGTGCTGGTAGGCGAGCACAGATGTGTTTTGATCAAAATATATTGGCTGACAGTCTCAGATTTTATCATATCAGAATGAGGGCTTAGTGGCTTAGTCCATATATAATGTTTTCATATATTGTGTTAGTACATTATTTTCTGCGATTTTTCTTTTATAAATGTAGCCATGCACATACGTATATTCATTTATTACATTGTGCAGGATGTTTTTTTTTATCATTTTCTGTGATTTTTTTGTTACATGAAATTACAAAACTATTCAGATCCAGGTGCTGGTTTTAAAAATGTAGAATATTATTTGTGACACAATGCAGATTATGCAGTATCTTAGATTTTTTGAGCTATGGAGCTCAGTTTTTTAAAGTTGGGCTTTAAGGCCCCTTTTACACGGGCTTGATTTCCACGCGGGTGCAATGCGTGAGGTGAACGCATTGCACCCGCACTGAATCCGGACCCATTCATTTCTATGGGGCTATGAACATGAGCGGTGATTTTCACGCATCACTTCTGCGTTGCGTAAAAATCACAGCATGCTCTATATTGTGCGTTTTTCACTCATTGCAGGCCCTATAGAAGTGAATGGGGCTGGGGAAAAATCGCATGTATCCGCAAGCAAGACACAGATCTTTACATTATTGTTTTGTTAAAATCATCAGCAATACTGATGGATTACTGAGAAAATGCTGACCGAGTGAAGGCATATGCTCCACAAACAGGATCCGTATTTTGGGGGTTATTGTTCTGACGGAGCAGAGAAAAGGAAAAATAATCAGTGACGTCAACAAAAACTTTCTGCTGACACCCTCTCCACTCTGTCGGGGGCTCTACTTGAATAAGCATTTAATAGAACAGGTTCTGTAGACATCTATGTGGAATCAGCTGCCGACGGTGAAAAAGGAGTGTGCTTCTTCTTGACGCTAACATTGACCTGTAAGGCTGAGTTCACACTTGACTTATTTGGTCATTTTTGGCCCTCTGACGGCCCAAATAAGTGAAGTGTGCCGTGATTCTAATAGCGACGCCTGTCATCTGCATGTCATACAGAATCACAGTATTATATCACTACTCCAGCAGACTCCCTATGCGTGTTACTGCAAGGCAAAGTGTCCCACACCCCTATATAGGCTCTCTGTAGCCCAGAAATAGCCTTTTTTTAAAGGAGATTCGACATGAATAAATTCGGATCAAAGCAAGTTTTTTCAGAAAATTCGGCGAATCGGACGAATTGAATTTTTGAGAAATTTGCTTATCTCCACTAATTACCACTGGAGCTTACAGTCATGTGAAAATATTAGGACACCCTTTGAAAGCATGTGGTTTTTTGTAACATTTTTAATAAATGGTTATTTCATCTCCGTTTCAACAATACAGAGAGATTAAAGTAATCCAACTAAACAAAGAAAACTGAAGAAAAGTCTTTTCAAGATCTTCTGTAAATGTCATTCTACAAAAATGCCTATTCTAACTGAGGAAAAAGATAGGACACCCTCACATGTATTCCCTCTTAAATTGGCTCAGATCTCACACAGGTATATCACACCAGGTGCACATAATTAGTAGATCGTTACTCTGCATGTTGAATGAGGCTTGCCCTATTTAAACCTCAGACATTTAGTTTGGTGTGCTCCTGACTGTTGAAGTGAGAGTGAGCACCATGGTGAGAGCAAAAGAGCTGTCAGAGGACTTCAGAAAAAGATTGTAGCAGCCTATGAGTCTGGGAAGGGATTTAAAAAGATCTCCAAAGATTTTGAAATCAGCCATTCCACTGTCCGGAAGATAGTCTACAAGTGGAGGGCTTTCAAAACAACTGCCAACATGCCCAGGACTGGTCGCCCCAGCAAGTTCACCCCAAGAGCAGACCGCAAGATGCTAAAAGAGGTCTCCAAAAACCCTAAAGTGTCATCTCGAGAACTACAGCAGGCTCTGGCTACTGTTGATGTAGAAGTACATGCCTCTACAATCAGAAAGAGACTGTACAAGTTTAACTTGCATGGGAGGTGTGCAAGGAGGAAACCTTTGCTTTCCAAGAGAAACATCGAGGCCAGACTGACATTTGCCAGAGATAAAGTTGACAAAGACCAGGACTTCTGGAATAATGTTCTTTGGACAGATGAGTCCAAAATTGAATTATTTGGACACAACAGCAGAGGACATGTTTGGCGTAAACCAAACACAGCATTCCAAGAAAAGAACCTCATTCCAACTGTGAAGCATGGAGGTGGAAGTGTCATGGTTTGGGGCTGCTTTGCTGCAGCACGACCTGGTCAGCTCACCATCATAGAATCCACGATGAATTCTACTGTGTATCAGAAGGTGCTTGAAGAACATGTGAGACCATCAGTTAGAAAATTAAAGCTGAAGCGGAACTGGACCATGCAACATGACAATGACCCAAAACATACTAGTAAATCAACCAAAGATTGGCTGAAAAAGAAGAAATGGAGAGTCCTGGAATGGCCAAGTCAAAGTCCAGATTTGAATCCCATTGAGATGCTGTGGGGTGACTTGAAAAGGGCTGTACGTGCAAGAAACCCCTCAAACATCTCACAGCTGAAAAAGTTCTGCATTGAGGAGTGGGGTAAAATTTCCTCAGACCGATGTCGAAGACTGGTAGATGGCTACAAGAACCGTCTCACTGCAGTTATTTCAGCCAAAGGAGGTAACACTCGCTATTAGGGGCAAGGGTGTCCTATCTTTTTCCTCAGTTAGAATAGGCATTTTTGTAGAATGACATTTACAGAAGATCTTGAAAAGACTTTTCTTCAGTTTTCTTTGTTTAGTCGGATTACTTTAATCTCTCTGTATTGTTGAAACGGAGATGAAATAACCATTTATTAAAAATGTTACAAAAAACTACATGCTTTAAAAGGGTGTCCTAATTTTTTCACATGACTGTATTATGTACCCAGCCAGCAGCAGAGATGGGCGCTTGGGCAGTCACCTGGGCATTGGCCCACTGGGAAAGTTCCCTGTAAGTTCTATGATCATTCCGCCCCTGCCCCCATGGATCAAAAAGTTTGATATGTCCTTATAACAGACCAAACGTTTTATGAAAACACAGTGACCCTTTAAACTTCTAGAAGTATTATATAGAAGTTGGTGATTCTACTAAAATATCAAGGTTTTCCATGGATAGATGAGGACACACAAATGTGCCCAGCTCTACCTACAAGTAATACATTAGACAGTAAATACACATTTAATTGCCAGCCTTCATGGCTTATAAAAGTTTGATTAAGAGATGTAACCTGTACTTGGAATAGGAACACAGATCATTTGGTTTAGTCAGAAAGCATGAAACTACTTTTTCATCAAACTGACAACACAACATTTAGCTGTCTACAGGATTTGGGAAGAAGTGAGAAGAGATCTGAATATCAAACCATACATTCCAATAAAGAAAAATCTTTCTCCATCAGTTCTGTGATATCAAATCATTAATTAACTAGAAGACAGGAAAGTGAAGGCAACATTATCAACATAACAAATCGTTGTGATTGATACTAAAAAGTAATTGCTTAATGATATGTGTTAGTCAAGGTGCAATATCTAATCTTTGATGGAGAATTACTGACATTATGGATGGAAAAGATTTGACAGTTATTGTGAATAATCTTATCCTGTGGAATCTCAGGGTAAATCATAGCAAAAGC
Organism: Bufotes viridis; assembly: GCA_033119425.1. Lineage (NCBI taxonomy): Eukaryota > Metazoa > Chordata > Amphibia > Anura > Bufonidae > Bufotes > Bufotes viridis. The sequence continues at coordinate 223,186,664 of CM065590.1, forward strand.
ACCTCTTCCAACACCTTTGCTGGTCATATGAAACCTTTAAAGTGTAACTGTCATATTTTTTTTTATTTGCTAGTTTATTAGAGCTAGGCATGTATACCTGAGTTAGTCTGTCAATGATTGTCAAAAGATCTGTAATTAACTTATAATAACAGCTTGCTATGGCTAAAGACAGTTGCTATTACTAAGAAGACAAGAAGACGGAGGGGCGGTCCTTCACACTGCATGCCTGCATTAGGCTTAAGAGTGAGGAGGTGTGTCTCTCAGTAATCCAATGTGATTGGCTGGCAGGGAGCTGCTAGCTACAGGAAATGTGTATGGAAAGTGAGGGAAAGCTGTTTTGGCCTCAGAAAACTAGCAGAGGAGCCATCCTGAGAAGGTCCACATTAGAGATGAGCGAATCAAAGCTGACGAAGTGGAATTTGATCCAAATTTCAGGAAAAATTCGATTCGCACCAAAACAGAATTTCCTCACACTTCGTGGTAACGAATCGCATTTTTTCCTAAAATGGCTGCTGCACATGTGAGGACATGGAGCAAGGAACTCTGGAAAGGCAGGATCACCCATAATGCCATGCATGAAGCCAATCAACTGCCAGCCAGCCCTGTGATGTCATAGCCCTATAAATAGCATCAGCCATCTTAGATTCTGCCATTTACCAGTGTACGTAGTGCAGGGAGAGATGTCAGCAGGCCCTAGGGACAGTGTTTGAAAAAACTTAATTGTGCTAAAAAAACAATTTATAAGTGCAGGGAAAGATTATTCAAGGTGTAGGGAAAGGATAGGGAGGAATCATTCCACAAAACTTATGTTTACAACCTGGGTAATAGGAACAATCCGATTACACCTTGCTGCACTGACTGGGGATCCAAATTGCCATTATGCAGTTCTGTAATTCCAGCCAACCTGTCTTATTAGGGTGCAAGTGCTGTTTAAAGCAGGCATTAACAGGGTTTATTACAAGGAAATATTTATATGTCTTATTTGCCCATGTGCGGTGCAGTTATGTGTTCTAAAGCATTTTTTGGCTTGTATTAGTGGGGAAAAAGGGCTCATTAGCTGTTTTGTGGTAAAGTGCTAAAATTACAGCCCTTTTTATCGTGTATTAGTGTAAAAAAAGAAAAATATATTTGCTGATCAGCAGTGCAGTTATGTGTTCTAAAGCCTTTAGTGGCGTGTATTAGTGGAAAACGAAAAAAATATATTTGCCGATTAGCAGTGCAGTTATACGTTCTAAAGCCTTTTGTGGCGTGTCTTAGTGGAAAAAGAAAAAATATTTGCCGATCAGCGGTGAAGTTATATGTTTTTAAGCCGTTTGTTGCGTGTATTAGTGGAAAAAGAAAAAATATATTTGCCGAGCAGCGATGCAGGTATATGTTCTTAAGCTATTTGAGGCATGTATTAGTGGAAAAAGAAAAAAAATTATTTGCTGTATAGCGGTGCAGTTATATGTTCAAAAGCCTATTCTGGCATGTATTAGTGAAAAAAGAAAAAACATATTTGCTGTGTAGTGGTGCAGTTATATGTTCTAAAGCCATTTTCTGGCGTGTATTAGTGGAAAAATAAAAAATAGATTTGTCGTATAGCGGTGCAGTTATATGCTCTAAAGCCTTTTGTGGCATGCATTAGTGGAAAAATAAAAAATAGATTTGCCGTATAGCGGTGCAGATATATGCTCTAAAGCCTTTTGTGGCATGTATTAGTGGAAAAATAAAAAATATATTTGCCGATCAGCAGTGCAGTTATATGTTCTAAAGCCTTTTGTGGCATGTATTAATGGAAAAAGAAAACATATTTGCCGATCAGCAGTGCAGTTATATGTTCTAAAGCCTTTTGTGGCATGTATTAATGGAAAAAGAAAAAATGTATTTTCCGATCAGCATTGCAGCTATATGTTCTAAAGCCTTTCTTGGTGTGTATTAGTGGAAAAAGAAAAAATATATTTGCCAGTCAGCAGTGCCTTTTGTGGCATGTATTAGTGGAAAAAGAAAAATTATATTTGCCAATCAGCGATGCAGTTATATGTTCTAAGGCCGTCGTTCCCCTGCTCATGGCCACATCCTGGCCCGATGAAGGGCTTTCCCTTTAGCCCGAAACGTTGCCATTATTGTACTGTTGTGCACCATCATGTCCGGCTGAATAAAATTCACTAATTATCACAACAGCCAGTTGGAGTGATGTCTAATTGCATAAATATTATAAGTGTGGATTCTGGGGTGGAGCCAGGAACAGAACCTTGACGAGCACCCTCAAACAAAGCCAGGCTATAGTTGAGTGCTGTGATCATTTGAGACTATACATATGTTCTAAAGCAGGCATGCTCAACCTGCGGCCCTCCAGCTGTTGTAAAACTACAACTCCCACAATGCCCTGCTGTAGGCTGATAGCTGTAGGCTGTTCGGGCATGCTGGGAGTTGTAGTTTTGCAACAGATGGAGGGCCGCAGGTTGAGCATGCCTGTTCTAAAGCCATTTGTGGTGTGTATTAGTGGAAAAAGAAGAAAAAAAACTTGCCGATCAGCGGTGCAGTTATATGTTCTAAAGCTGTTTGTGGCCTGTATTAGTGGACAAAGAAAAAATGTATTCGTCTATCAGCCGTGCAGTTATATGTTCTAAAGCATTTGTAACGTGTATTAGTGGAAAAATAAAATATATATTTGCCGATCAGAAGTGCAATTAAATATTCAAAAGCCTTTTGTGGGATATATTAGTGGAAAAAGAAAAAAATATATTTGCCCTGTAGCGGTGCAGTTATATGTTCTAAAGCCGTTTGTGGTGTGTGTTAGTGGAAAAAGAAAAATTATATTTGCCGATGAGCGGTGCAGTTATATGTTCTAAAGCGTTTGTAATGTGTATTAGTGGAAAAAGAAAAAATATATTTGTCGATCAGCCGTGCAGTTATATGTTCTAAAGCCTTTCTTGGCGTGTATTAGTGGAGAAAGAAAAAATATATTTGCCAGTCAGCAGTGCAGTTATATGTTCTAAAGCCTTTTGTAGCATGTATTAGTGGAAAAAGAGAAATTATATTTGCCGATCAGCGGTGCGGTTATATGTTCTAAGGCCGTCGTTCCCCTGCTCATGGCCACAACCTGGCCCGATGAAGGGCTTTCTCTTTAGCCCGAAAAGTTGCCATTATTGTACTGTTGTGCACTATCGTGTCCGACTGAATAAAATTCATTAATTATCACAGCAGCCAGTTGGAGTGATGTCTAATTGCATAAATATTATAAGTGTGGATCCTGAGGTGGAGCAAGGAACAGAACCTTGACGAGCACCCTCAAACAAAGCCAGGCTATAGTTGAGTGCTGTGATCATTTGGAATTATACATGTTCTAAAGCCGTTTGTGGCGTGTATTAGTGGAAAAAGAAAAAAAAAATTGCCGATCAGAGGTGCAGTTATATGTTCTAAAGCCGTTTGTGGCGTGTATTAATGGACAAAGAAAAAATATATTTGTCGATCAGCCGTGCAGTTATATGTTCTAAAGCCGCTTGTGGCATGTTTTAGTAGAAAAAGAAAAAATATATTTGCCGATCAGCGGTGCAGTTATATGCGCTAAAGCTGTTTGTGGCGTGTATTAGTGGAAAAAGGAAAACTATATTTGCCGTTCAGCGGTGCATTGTGGGGGAAAAAAGGGCCTATTAGACAGTGTGTGGTAAAAAGAAAAATTACAGACTTTTTTGGGGTGTTTAAATTTCCTTTTTATTTATTTATTTGATCTAACAGTATGTCAGACAGAGAAGTGCCAGGCCTTGCTCAGGGGAGTGGCAGAGGCCAAAATGTTTCAAAAAGTTGCTAGCATGGCTGGGAGTCAGCAGAGTGGCAGCAGTGGGAGGTCGGGAGCCAAATGTGCCTGGGGTAGACCACCCGCTTCGCAGGAACCTACCTGCCCCGGAAGTAGCGGTGCATGGGTTCACGGAGGCAGTGGTGGTAGCAGTCAGTCAGTGCCTAGTATTGGCGGGAAAATCACCTACTCGGCGGTGTGGCAGTTTTTTGTTAAGCCGCCGGAGGAGGTGAACATGGCCATTTGTAGAATCTGTGGGCAGAAGGCGAAGCGTAGTCAGGGTACCAATGTTGGCACTACGGCCCTGCATCAACATATACAGCATCACTATAAAGTGGCCTGGGAGAACCGTGACTCCGATGTGGTGGTCCAGCCTGCCGCAGCAACCGCTGCATCACCTAGTGGCATACAGCTGATTTCAGGCAGTCAAGGATCCACCACTTCAGCGAAGGGAGCTGTCTGTTCTTCCCATCATCTGCTGGTCTTGATGCTCCTGCTCCTCCAACTCCTCATCAGTCATTCTGTCAGCAATCGATCACAAAGCGATTGCTAAGAGACAACAGTATGCGTGCACTTATCCAGCAGCGCAGAAGCTGAATGTGCTCCTGGCTAAGTTGCTGGTGCTACAGTCCCTCCCTTTCCAAGTGGACCTTTCAGAGAACTGATGGCTTGTGCCAAGCCGAGGTGGAGAGCCGCAAGCCGTAATTGCTTTGCCAAAAAGGCAGTACCATCCCAGCACACACATGTAGAACAGAAGGTGGGCCAGTCCATGAGCCTCTTGGTGTCTGCCAAAGTGCATGGCAGTGCCGAGGCATCGAGCTGTAACTATGGTCAGGGACAATACATGTCCTTTACGGGCGACTGAATGAATGTGGTTCTTGCACAGCCACACCAGCAACTTGGCCAGGTGACGTAGCTTCTGCCTCCACGTTGTCAAGCTGTTGGTCATGCGACAATGTCCTCCTCTGCCTCCTCATCCTCCACCTTGTCCTCAGCCTCCACTGCAGGGACGATTCACAGTGCACCTTCAGCATACCACATGTGCAGGGCATGGCGGTGTCAAGCTGTTCTTCACCTCGTTTACCTGTGCGAACACAGGGGAGGAACTGCTCCATGTCCTTCATCAAGAAATCGAATCCTGACTTTTTCCGCGACAACTGAAAATCAGAACCATGGTAACTGACAACAGGAAGAACATGGTGTCTGCACTGCGTCAAGTAGGTCTGAGCCATGTGCCCTGTATGGCACACGCGTTCAATCTGGTTGTCAAGCAGTTCCTGAAGTCTTCCACCCATCTGCAAGACATCCTAAAAATGGCCAGAAAACTTTGCATGCACTTCAGCCACTCGTACACTGCAAAGCACACTCTCCTTAAGCTGCAGCGGCAGAACGGCGTCCCCCAAAATAGGCTGATATGCAACATTTTTACCCTTTGGAATTCCACCCTCCCTGTGTTACACCAACTATACGAACAGAGAAAGGCCATAAACAATTTCTTGATGATCCAAGCGGACATGTAAGGTGGAGCTGGCGACATCCCGCTGATGAGGATTGTCTCCATGGTGACGGCAGGGAGAAGCCCGGCTCCGCACGCTTTCTTTAGGCCTTGAACCACAGAATCTTGAACCACATGTTAAAGTTACCCGACCATTTTTCAGGGGACCGTAAACATTTTTTGACATTTATGGAGAGCTGTAAGCTTTATTTTCGTTTACGTCCTCATTCTTCGGGTTCCAAACAACAAACGGTAGGCATTATTATTAGTGTTGATCGAGCATCAAAGTGCTCAGGTGCACGAGTAGAACACCTCGGGATGCTTGGGCGCTCTACTGAGCACAATGGAAATCAATAGGAGAACCGAAGCATTAAACCAGGCACCCCCTGCTTTGAATAGGGGTGGGTGTCTGGTTCACAGTAAAAGATCAGAAATTGATGGAAACACCACTGAAATGGTTCAGGAACAGCATGGGGAGGATGTCTGAATGCATCTTGGACTCCCAGGTCGCTTCTTGGATCGATGTTGTCCGAGTAGTACGTCACTCTTACAGACTGACAATAATACGCACAAAACCAAAGATAAAATCTATTTTAGAGAAAAAATTGTTTGGAAACATTCCTTCCTGTATATTTCCTGTATATAAAGTGCAAGGGCTGCCAAAAAATACAAGGAAGAGGCACTCCGATACAACCTGTATATCACATAAAAGAAGGGCCTCATTCACATTCAAATGAGCTCCCCTAGAGTAGAAACTCCATAAAAGTGAGGAACACCAGATTATAACACCCCATATAAGAAACTACACCCCTCAAGGTATTCAAAACCGATTTTACAAACTTTATTAACCCTTTAGGTGTTCTTCAAGAGTTTATGGCAAATGGAGATGAAATTTCAGAATTTCTATTTTTTATTACCTTGTCTCACAAAAATGTATTATAGAGCAACCAAAAATCATATGTACCCTAAAAATAATACCACTAAAACTGACATGTTATCCAGTAGTTTCCAAAATGGCACCCGCATCTACTGCCGCTTGATGTAAGTTGCATTGGATTGCAATAAAGTCTCTATTTATACCCAGCATTTGGTGAGTGCCGCACTTCTCTTCCTCGGACTTGCATTATTGGACTTCCTTTTTTGCTGAGCACCACCGCATGTGTCTGGATGATGTATACTTGCTTGTAGGGTTGAGTCCCCTACCGTTGGTGTTTTTCTCTGTGTCATAGCCGGTCTTTGTGGTGAGGGGATTGATATGTAGTGCCACCGTTTTTCTTTTTCTACGATTGGTTCACTTTTTTGGAGTTTCTACTCTAGAGGTGCATCAGGGGGGCTTCAAATGGGCCATGGTGTAAATAAACCAGTCCATCAAAATTTGCCTTCCAAAAACCATATGACGTTCCCTTCATTCTATGCACTGCCGTTTGGCGATACAGCAGTTTACAACCACATATGGGGTGTTTCTGCAAACTACAGAATCAGGGCAATAAATAATGGGTTATGTTTGGCTGTTAACCCTTGTTTTGTTCCTGGAAAAAATGGATTAAAATGGAAAATTTGCCAAAAAATTTAAATTCTGAAATTTTATGTCCATTTGCCATAAACTCTTGTGGAACACCTAAAGGGTTAACAACGTTTGTAAAATCTGTTTTGAATACCTTGAGGAGTGTGGTTTCTAGAATGGGGTCATCATTTTTGGGTGGTTTCTTTTATGTAAGCCTCACAAAGTGACTTCAGATGTTCAGACTTTAGACCTTCAAGATTTGCTTCTAAACTTCAAAGCCTTGTAACGTCTCCAAAAAATAAAATGGCGTTCCCAAAATGATCCAATCATGAAGTAGACATTTGGGGAAGTAAAGTAATAACTATTTTTGGAGGTATTACTATGTATTATAGAAGTGGAGAAATTGAAACTTGAAAATTAGAAAAAAAAGTATTTTTTTTGACAAAATGTTACCAGTGTGATGAAGTACAATATGTGATGAAAAAACAATCTCAGAATGGCCTGGATAAGTAAAAGCGTTTTAAAGTTATCACCACACAAAGTGACACTGGTCAGATTTGTAAAAATGGCCTGCTCCTTAGGGTGAAATAGGGCTGTGTCCTTAAGGGGTTAATTACAGCTTGAGAACGACATCTAATGCTGTCCACAAGGAGACTTATTGTCTGCTGAGGTACGAGTACTGCAGGTTGAGAGACATTGCAGAGGACTATGGGAAGAAGAGTGGGGAGTGGTTGTGGAGGGACAATTTACGGACATGTAATAACACTCCACTAAAAATCCCCCACTTAGTCACAACTCCCCCTCATGGTAGTTGAGGCAGTGAGAGGAGAGCTATGCTGCCTTGAAAAGAAGGTACATCTTCAATACATTCTGATAAAAGAGGAGATGGAGGCATTTTGGTCCTTGAGGAGGAGGATAAGTGCTTCATTGTAAAGCCATCTCACAAGGGCAGGAACGTCGTTATGGACGCAGGTCACAATAAGTTCGAGCATAGTATTTAAAAAAAAGTTTGGGTTCGTTGTTCGGCGATTACTTCCCGCTTTCTGAAGGGCTGCACAGCAGCCAATCAGCTAGCGTTTTACTTCTTGCCCTAAGAGCCCATCACAGCCATGCCTACTAATGGCATGGCTGTGATTGGCCAAGTGCAGCATGTGACCCAGCCTCTATTTAAGCTGGAGTCACGTAGCGCCGCACGTCACACTGCTCTGATTAGTGTAGGGAGAGGACGCAGCTTCTGTGAGGGCGAGATTAGGCAGGGAAAAGTCAGCAACAGCACCTAATGAACTGATCGATCTACAGCTGTGAATGATTGAACTTCTGCTAGTTACTTGCTCACTGGTTTTTAGGCTGCACAGAGCTTTTTCTGTCACTTATTTTCTGGGGTGATCGGCGGCCATTTTGTGACTTGTGGTGCACCAGAACAAGCTGCCACCAAGTCCATCAATCCATCAATACTAGTTTTTTTTTGCTATATCCTACATCAGGGGCTTGGCTGTGCTAATTGTCACCCCTAGAAACTCAGGATAGCAATTTCTATATTTTATTAAGGGGTTAAATACAATTGCCCAAATACCAATCCAATAAATCTGGTGTTCCAGCTTTGGCTAGCCAAGTATAATACTGTCTGCTGTCTGGCCAAAGGATAGATTATTTTCTGTGGTGAAATTCAATTGCCAAAATAGCAATACCATAAATCAGTGGTTTCAGCTGTGGCTGGCAAAGTTTCATAGTGTCCTGCAAAGGATATATTTTGTTCTGGGGTGAAATTCAATTGCCAAAATAGCAATACCATAACTCAGTGGTTTCAGCTGTGGCTGGCCAAGTTTCATAGTGTCCGCAAAAACATATATTTTGTTGTGGGGTGAAATTCAATTGCCAAAATAGCAATACCCTGAATCTGGTGTCCAGCTGTTGCAGGCCAAGTTTCATAGTGTCCGAAAAAACATATATTTTGTTCTGGGGTGAAATTCAATTGCCAAAATAGCAATACCCTGAATCTGGTGTCCAGCTGTTGCAGCCCAAGTTTCATAGTGTCCGCAAAAACATATATTTGGTTCTGGGCTGAAATTCAATTGCCAAAATAGCAATACCATAAATCAGTGGTTTCAGCTGTGGCTGGCCAAGTTTCATAGTGTCCGCAAAAACATATATTTTGTCCTGGGGTGAAATTCAATTGCCAAAATAGCAATACCATAAATCAGTGGTTTCAGCTGTGGCTGGCAAAGTATAATAGTGTCCGCCAAAACATATTTTGTTCTGGGGTGAAATTCAATTGCCAAAATAGCAATACCCTGAATCTGGTGTTCCAGCTGTTGCGGGCCTAGATTAAATCTGTCCGTAACAGGGTATATTTTGTTCTGGGGTGAAATTCAATTGCCAAAATAGCAATACCATAAATCAGTGGTTTCAGCTGTGGCTGGCCAAGTTTCATAGTGTCCGCAAAAACATATATTTTGTTCTGGGGTGAAATTCAATTGCCAAAATAGCAATTCCCTGAATCTGGTGTTTGAGCTGTTGCAGGCCAAGTGTAAATCTGTCCATAAAAGGATACTTTTTATCCGGGGTCTAAATACTAGCCCTAAAAGAGATATTTCCCTAAATCAGTGGTTACTGCTGTGCCTGGATTAGTGTAATACGCTACATAAATAAATAGGCAGATAGTGTTAGGTGCCTGTAAAAAAAGGCCTGAATTTGAAATCAATACATTGGGCCAAATATTTTTTTTCTTATTTTGGTGCTTGGTGAACGGCAACAATGAGGAAAACATCTAGTAAGGGACGCGGACGCAGTCGTGGTGGTGTTAGTGTACCCTCTGGTGCTGGGAGAGGACGTGGCCATTCTGCCACAGCCATACGTCCTAGTGAACCAACTACCTCAGGTTCCAGTACCCGCCAGAATTTACAGCGATATTTGGTGGGGCCCAATGCCGTTATAAGGATGGTAAGGCCTGAGCAGGTACAGGCGCTAGTCAATTGGGTGGCCGACAGTGGATCCAGCACGTTCACAACATTATCTCCCACCCAGTCTTCCGCAGAAAGCGCACAGGTGGCACCTGAAAACCAAGCCCATCAGTCTGTCACATCACCCCCATGCAAATCAGGGAAACTGTCTGAGCCTCAAGTTTTGCAGCAGTCTCTTATGCTGTTTGAAGACTCTGCTGGCAGGGTTTCCCAAGGGAATCCACCTAGCCCTTCCCCAGTGGTGGAAGACATAGAATGCACTGATGCACAACCACTGATGTTTCCTGATGATGAGGACATGGGAATACCACCTCATCGGAGTCCGCACGTCTCTGATGATGACGAAACACAGGTGCCAACTGCTGCGTCTTTCTGCAGAGTGCAGACCGAACAGGAGGTCAGGGAGGAAGACTGTGTGGAAGACGATGCAGGGGACGATGAGGTCCTAGACCCCACATGGAATGAAGGTCGTGCCACAGACTTTCATAGTTCAGAGGAAGAGGTAGTGGTGAGACCGAGCCAACAGCATAGCAAAAGAGGGAGCAGGGGCAAAAGCAGACCAGCCGCTGCCAAGAGGGTTCGCCTGCTACTGGCCACCGCCATCAGGAACCGAGCACCCCAAAGGCAGCTTCAAGGGGTTCCCTGGCATGGCACTTCTTTAAACAATGTGCTGACGACAAGACCCGAGTGGTTTGCACGCTGCGCCATCAGATCCTGAAGCGAGGCATTAACGTTCTGAACCTTAGCACAACCTGCATGACCAGGCATCTACATGCAAAGCATGAACTGCAGTGGAGTAAACACCTTAAAAGCAAGGAACTCACTCAGGCTCCCCCTGCTCCCTCTTCTGCTGCAGCCTCGGCCTCTTCCTCCGCCTCGGGAGGAACGTTGGCACCTGCCGCCCACCAAACAGAGGATGTGCCACCGACACCACCACCTGCGTCACCAAGCATCTCCACCATGTCACACGGCAGCGTTCAGCTCTCCATCTCACAAACCTTGGAGAGAAAGCTTAAATTCCCACCTAGCCATCCCCGAGCCCTGGGTCTGAATGCAAGCATTTCTAAACTACTGGCCTTTGAAATGCTATCATTCAGGCTGGTGGACACAGACAGCTTCAAACAGCTGATGTCCATGGCTGTCTCACAGTATGTTGTTCCCAGCCGCCACTACGTCTCCAAGACAGCCGTGCCTTCCCTGCACAACCAAGTATCCGATAAAATCAAGTGTGCACTGCGCAACGCCATCTGTGGCAAGGTCCACCTAACCACAGATACGTGGACCAGTAAGCACGGCAAGGGACGCTATATCTCCCTAACTGCACACTTGGTAAATGTAGTGGCGGCTGGGCCCCAGGCGGAGAGTTCCTTGGCGCACGTCCTTCCCCTGCCAAGGATCGCAGGGCATCATTCTTTGCCTCCTGTAGCCTCCTCCTCCTACTCGGCTTCTTCCTCTTCTGCATCCACCAGCTCATCCAGTCAGCCACACACCTTCACCACCAACTTCAGCACAGCCCGGGGTAAACGTCAGCAGGCCATTCTGAAACTCATATGTTTGGGGGACAGGCCCCACACCACGCAGGAGTTGTGGCGGGGTATTGAACAACAGACCGACGAGTGGTTTCTGCCGGAGGGCCTCAAGCCCGGCCTGGTGGTGTGCGATAATAGGTGAAATCTCGTTGCAGCTCTGGGACTAGCTGGTTTGACGCACATCCCTTGCCTGGCGCATGTGCTGAATTTGGTGGTGCAGAAGTTCATTCACAACTACCCCGACTGTCACGGCTGTATGTGAACAACAAGAGCATACACAGTGAATTAGCTACTGACCGGACCCAAACTAGGGAACATAAAGGGTGACCCCTGTCAGACCCTAAAAGCTCTCCCTATGCTGCTAAGCCCATGTCCAGATCCAGATGGTGGATCGAGACATGCCCGCGTACCTAAGGCTGATGACCACTGTAACCCCTACAATAGTGGAAGGGGCACGGCCACCGGTGCCCTGCTCAGTATATGGACGAAACAGTGGTCGCCTCGGATCCAGTCAGCAAACAAACAGAAACACACAATGTCTGCACACTTAACTGAAGGAGCTGCAGCAGCAGTGAAAACAGATCCAAAGTCAGCAGACAATATCCGAAGAACTTGCTTAAGCAGAACACTGGTCCAGTGAAAAGATATCACACAAGTGAAGATACTCAAGCGGTATAGGTACTATATCACAATATCCCCTGATACCCCTGATAAATTTTAAAATATTTTTCTTTTCTTTTGTCTTTTTCCTAAATTAAAAATAATAAAAGTTATGTTTTAGTAATGTCAGTCAGGACACCCTAAAAGGGTTTATGGTCGCAAAGACCTCTGTGGATTGTTTATATTGATACCCTGAGGTGTCCTGAAAGGGGTTCTTTGTGCTTTATTTACTCAAGCGAGAGATACAGGTCAAATGAAAAGTATAATCCGCAGGATTAAACAAGAAGAGGGGTATTTTATAGGAAGAGGAATCAATCACAGGAGGGACAGCTGGGAGGAGGGAAACTGAAAGTAAAGACCTCATTACAGGGGCGGAGAAACAGAGCAGAGAGAACTCCTCCAAGCTCTAGTAGTGACATCATCACAGGGGTGGGGAAACAGAGCTGTGAGAACGTCTCAAAGCTCTGGTAGTGACAGTACCCCCCCCCCCCCTCTACGGGTGGACTCCGGACACCCAGGACCCACCTTCTCAGGATGAGCCCTATGAAAAGCCCTGATGAGGCGAGTGGCTTTAATGTCCGACACCGGAACCCACATCCTCTCCTCAGGAACATAACTCTTCCAATGAATGAGGTACTGAAGAGAACCGCGGACAATGCGAGAGTCCACAATTCTGGAAACCTCAAACTCCATATTGCCATCAACCAAAATCGGAGGAGGAGGCAAAGAGGAGGGTACCGTGGGCTGGATATATGGTTTTAAGAGAGATCTGTGAAATACATTATGTATCTTCCAAACCCGTGGAAGATCAAGACGGAAGGCAACAGGATTGATGATGGGCAGGATCTTATAAGGCCCAATAAACTTGGGACCCAATTTCCAGGAGGGAACCTTCAGTTTAATATTTCTTGTAGACAACCACACCAGATCACATTCAGGTCCGGACCAAGCACACGTCTCTTATCAGCCACACGCTTATATTTCTCACTCATCTTTCTTAGATTACTCTAAATCTTTTGCCAAATGGTAGACAAAGACGAGGAAAATCTCTCCTCCTCAGGCAAACCAGAAGGAGCCCCTCCCGAGAATGTCCCAAACTGCGGATGGAACCCATATGCACCAAAGAATGGTGACTTATCAGAAGATTCCTGATGACGGTTGTTCAGAGCAAACTCAGCAAGAGGGAGAAACGAACACCAATCCTCCTGATTCTCTGCCACAAAACTGCATAAATATGTCTCCAGATTCTGATTGACGCGTTCAGTCTGACCATTCGACTGCGGGTGAAAAGCAGAAGAGAAGGACAGCCGAACCCCCAGGCGAGAACAGAAAGCCTGCCAGAATCTGGACACAAACTGCGTGCCTCTATCGGAAACAATATCAGAGGGAATGCCATGCAATTTAACAATATGGTCGACAAAAGCTTGTGCCAACGTTTTAGCCGTGGGTAAACCAGGGAAGGGTACAAAATGAGCCATCTTGCTAAAACGGTCCACCACCACCAGGATCACCGACTTCCCTGAGGAACGAGGAAGATCCGTGATAAAGTCCATGGACAGGTGTGTCCAAGGACGGGAAGGTATGGGTAACGGGAGAAGGGGACCTGAAGGCCGTGAACGAGGGACCTTGGTGTGAGCGCACGTCTCACAAGCAGCCAAAAAACCCTCCACCGACTTACGAAGAGCCGGCCACCAAAATCTCCGAGCAATGAGATCTACCGTGGCTCTACTCCCGGGGTGACCAGCAAGAACAGTATCATGATGCTCCTTGAAGAGTTTGTGACATAACTCAGGAGGCACAAACAACTTCCCAGAAGGACAACGGGCAGGTGCCTCAGTCTGGGCAGCCTGGACCTCGGCCTCCAAATCAGAATACAGAGCAGAAACAACTACCTCCTCCGCCAAAATGGGACCCGGGTCCTCGGAGTTTCCTCCTCCCGGAAAACAGCGAGAGAGAGCATCAGCCTTCAATTTTTGATCCCAGGGCGGAATGTAACGACAAAATTGAATCTGGAGAAGAACAGAGACCATCTGGCCTGTCTCGGATTCATACGCTGGCCGACTCTAGGCACGCCAGATTCTTATGGTCGGTAAAACGTGATAGGGTGCCTGGCCCCTCCAACCAATGGCGCCATTCCTCGAAAGCCAACTTGATGGCCAACAACTCCCTATCTCCCACATCATAGTTCTTCTCTGCCGGGGAGAGTTTTTTAGAGAAAAAGGCACAGGGTCGCCATTTGGCAGGAGAAGGGCCCTGGGACAAAACCGCACCCACACCCACCTCGGAAGCATCCACCTCAACAATAAAAGGTAAGAAAACATCGGGATGCACCAAGATGGGAGGAGACGCAAAACTCTCTTTAATCTTAGAAAAAGCTGCAAGCGCCTCCTCCGACCAAGAGGAAAAATCCGCCCCCTTTTTTTGTCATGTCAGTGAGGGGTTTGACAACAGAGGAATAATTCTAAATGAACTTTCTGTAATAGTTTGCAAAACCCATAAAGTGCATCAATGCCTTCTGATTCTCAGGGAGCTCCCACTCAAGCACAGCACAGACCTTCTCCAGATCCATGCGAAAACCAGAAGCAGAGAGGAGAAAACCCAGAAATTGAATCTCCGATACCATAAAAACACATTTCTCCAGCTTGGCGTACAATTTATTTTCCTGCAGAATCTGCAGAACCTGAAAAAGATGATCCTGATGGGTCTGACCATCAGGGGAAAAAATCAAAATATCATCAAGATACACCAAAACAAATTTCCCCATTAAATGGTAGAAAATACTGTTAACAAAATGCTAAAAGACGGCCGAAGCATTCATCAAGCCAAAAGGCATAACGAGATTCTCGAAATGCCCCTCAGGGGTATTAAAGGCCGTTTTCCATTCATCCCTCTCTCTGACCCTGACCAGGTTGTACGCGCCTCTCAAATCCAGTTTAGAAAAAACCTTGGCCCCAACAATTTGGTTGAAGAGGTCCGGGATCAGAGGAAGGGGATAGGGATCGCAAATCGTGATACGATTCAGCTCCCTAAAATCTAGGCAAGGTCTCAGAGAGCCATCTTTTTTTTTAACAAAAAAAACCCCGCGGCAACAGGTGATTTTGAGGGACGAATATGCCCCTTATCGAGACTCTCAGAGATATAGGTTCGCATTGCGATTCTTTCCGGTTGTGAGAGATTGTACAGGCGTGCTTTTGGCAGCTTGGCGCCGGGAATGAGGTTAATGGGACAGTCAAACTCCCGGTGAGGAGGTAGCTCCTGAACCCCGCTCTCGGAAAACACGTCCGAATAATCGAAGAGAAATGATGGCACAGTTTTAGTAGATACCTCTGCAAAAGTCGCTGTGAGACAATTCTCTCTACAAAAATCACTCCACTCATTTATTTGCCTTCCTTGCCAATCAATAGTGGGGTTATGTCTAGTGAGCCAGGGTAACCCCAAAACTAGAGGAGTAGGCAATCCGTTAAGGACAAAACAAGATATATCCTCCACATGAGTGTCACCTACAGCTAACTGGATATTGTGAACAATGCCCCTTCAGGGATCTCTGTGAGAGTGGAGCAGAGTCAATAGCAAAAACAGGTATATCCTTTTCTAATGTGCAAACCTGAAAACCATGCATGGCTACAAATTGAGTGTCAATAAGATTGACGGCCGCTCCACTATCGACAAAAATTTCACAAGAAATGACTTTGCTCTCTAGCGCCACCCTGGCAGAAAGGAGAAAAAGGGAACTGCAGGTCAGAGGAAAAGCATCAATTCCTACATCAACTTTGCCCAAGGTAGCAGATGAAGCAGAGTTTGACGATTTACCTTGTGAGGTTTTTCTCTTACTATCACTCTTAGTACAGTTCATGAATTTCCTAGACGGACAAACATTTGCCAAATGACCAATGCCCCCACAACAAAAACACACCATTCTCTGAGGACTAAATCCTCCTTTATCAGGGGCAAGTCCACCTAGCTGCATAGGCTCCTCCTCAGAGGGGACCGAGACAGGATGAGGCCCCTGCACACTGAATGAGTCCGCACCCCTGCCCCTAGACTGACAATGGCTGGACAGAGAGGTCTCGTTTCTTTCTCTTAGATGCCTGTCAAGGCGTACCGCCAATGACATGGCAGACTCTAAGGACGTTGGTCTCTCATGGAAAGCAAACGCATCTTTCAATCTCTCTGAGAGACCATGACAGAACTGTCTCTGGAGTGCAGCATCATTCCAACCTGAATCAGCTGCCCATCTCCGAAATTCAGAACAATAAAGCTCCGCAGATAGTTTGTTCTGGCATAAAAAACGTGAGTTAGATTCAGCCAGAGCAACACGATCCGGGTCATCATATATTTGCCCCAGGGCCACAAAAAATCTTTCCACGGATCGAAGGGAGGGAACCCCCAATGGCAGCGAAAAAGCCCAAGTCTGAGCATTACCCCTGAGCAGGGAGATGACAATCCTCACCCTCTGCTTCTCATTACCAGAGGAACGGGGACACAAGCAAAAATGGAGTTTGCATGCCTCTCTGAAGCGAACAAAATTCTCACTGCCCCCGGAGAACGTTTCCGGAAGTGAGACCTTTGGCTCGCAACAGACTCCATGGGCCGGAGCCGAGCCCAATGCTTGAAGCTGAGTCATAGATTGACGGAGATCCGCTACCTCCAAAGAAAGAGCCTGCATGTGGTCAACCAGGTTAGAAAGCGGATCCATGTTAAAAAGGACGGTTTCGGCGGATTATAATGCCACGGCTTTATGTGAACAACAAGAGCATACACAGTGAATTAGCTACTGACCGGACCCAAACTAGGGAACATAAAGGGTGACCCCTGTCAGACCCTAAAAGCTCTCCCTATGCTGCTAAGCCCATGTCCAGATCCAGATGGTGGATCGAGACATGCCCGCGTACCTAAGGCTGATGACCACTGTAACCCCTACAATAGTGGAAGGGGCACGGCCACCGGTGCCCTGCTCAGTATATGGACGGAACTGGGGTCGCCTCGGATCCAGTCAGCAAACAAACAGAAACACACAATGTCTGCACACTTAACTGAAGGAGCTGCAGCAGCAGTGAAAACAGATTCAAAGTCAGCAGACAATATCCGAAGAACTTGCTTCAGCAGAACACTGGTCCAGTGAAAAGATATCACACAAGTGAAGATACTCAAGCGAGAGATACAGGTCAAATGAAAAGTATAATCCGCAGGATTAAACAGGAAGAGGGGTATTTTATAGGAAGAGGAATCAATCAAAAGAGGGACAGCTGGGAGGAGGGAAACTGAAAGTAAAGACCTCATCACAGGGGCGGAGAAACAGAGCAGAGAGAACTCCTCCAAGCTCTAGTAGTGACATCATCAAAGGGGTGGAGAAAAAGAGCTGTGAGAACGTCTCAAAGCTCTGGTAGTGACACCGACATGTCAGAGCTGCTGCATAAAGTGAGGGCCGTCTGTGCGCGCTTCCGGCGTTCACATCCTGCCGCTGCTCGCCTGTCTGCGCTACAGCGGAACTTCGGCCTTCCCGCTCACCGCCTCATATGCAACGTGCCCACCAGGTGGAACTCCACCTTGCACATGCTGGAGAGACTGTGCGAGCAGCACCAGGCCATAGTGGAGGTTCAGCTGCTGCACACACGCGTCAGTCGCACTGCGGAACAGCACCACTTCACCACCAATGATTGGGCCTCCATGCGAGACCTGTGTGCCCTGTTGCGCTGTTTCGAGTACTCCACCAACATGGCCAGTGGCGATGACACCGTTATCAGCGTTACAATACCACTTCTATGTCTCCTTGAGAAAATGCTTAAGGCGATGATGGAAGAGGAGGTGGCCCAGGAGGAGGAGGAGGATGAGGGGTCATTTTTAGCACTTTCAGGCCAGTCTGTTAGAAGTGGCTCAGAGGGAGTTTTTTTGCAACAGCAGAGGCCAGGTACAAATGTGGCCAGCCAGGGCCCAGTACTGGAGGACAAGGAGGATGAGGAGGAGGTGGAGGAGGATGAGGATGAAGCAGGTTTACAGCGGGGTGGCACCCGACACAGCTCAGGCCCATCACTGGTGCGTGGCTGGGGGGATACGGAGGACGATGACGATACGCCTCCCACAGAGGACAGCTTGTCCTTACCTCTGGGGAGCCTGGCACACAAGAGCGACTACATGCTGCAGTGCCTGCGCAACGACAGCAGAGTTGCCCACATTTTAACCTGTGCGGACTACTGGGTTGCCACCCTGCTGGATCCCCGGTACAAAGACAATGTGCCAACCTTACTTCCTGCACTGGAGCGTGATAGGTAGATGCGCGAGTACAAGCGCACGCTGGTAGAGGCGCTCCTGAGAGCATTCCCAAATGTCACAGGGGAACAGGTGGAAGCTCAAGGCGAAGGCAGAGGAGGAGCAAGAGGTCGCCAACGCAGCTGTGTCACGGCCAGCTCCTCTGAGGGCAAGGTTAGCATGGCAGAAATGTGGACAAGTTTTGTCTCCACGCCACAGCTAACTGCACCACCACCTGATACGGAATGTGTTAGCAGGAGGCAGCATTTCACTAACATGGTTGAACAGTACGTCTGCACACCCCTCCACGTACTGACTGATGGTTCGGCCCCATTCAACTTCTGGGTCTCCAAATTGTCCACGTGGCCAGAGTTAGCATTTTATGCCTTGGAGGTGCTGGCCTGCCCGGCGGCCAGCGTTTTGTCTGAACATGTATTCAGCACGGCAGGGGCGTCATTACTGACAAACGCAGCCGCCTGTCCACAGCCAACGTGGACAAGCTGACGTTCATAAAAATGAACCAGGCATGGATCCCACAGGACCTGTGCCTCCCTTGTGCAGAATAGACATTTATAACTGCCTCCCCTCAACCATGTATTCTTGTACTCCGGAGCACTTCTTTATTGAATCCTCATTTTTTAACTTTACCATGATCTTGCGGTGCAACCCAAAGTTGAATGAACCTCTCCTCTGTCTGGGTGGTGGGGCCGAAATAACTGAAAGTGGCCTTCTCCGGTGGTGGGTGATATGACGCATGATTCCTTGCTGTGGGACCTCTCTCCTCGGTCTGGGTGCTGGGCCTAAATAACTGAAAGTGGCCTTCTCCAGTGGTGGGTGATATGACGCATGATTCCTTGCTGTGGGACCTCTCTCCTCTGTCTGGGTGCTGGGTCCGAAATAACTGAAAGTGGCCTTCTCCAGTGGTGGGTGATATGACGCATGATTCCTTGCTGTGGGACCTCTCTCCTCTGTCTGGGTGCTGGGCCGAAATAACTGAAAGTGGCCTTCTCCAGTGGTGGGTGATATGACGCATGATTCCTTGCTGTGGGACCTCTCTCCTCTGTCTGGGTGCTGGGTCTGAAATAACTGAAAGTGGCCTTCTCCAGTGGTGGGTGATATGACGCATGATTCCTTGCTGTGGGACCTCTATCCTCTGTCTGGGTGCTGGGCCGAAATAACTGAAAGTGGCCTTCTCCGAGTGGTGGGTGATATGACGCATGATTCCTTGCTGTGGGACCTCTCTCCTCAGTCTGGGTGCCTGGGCCGAAATAACTGAAAGTGGCCTTCTCCAGTGGTGGGTGATATGACGCATGATTCCTTGCTGTGGGACCTCTCTCCTCTGTCTGGGTGCTGGGTCCGAAATAACTGAAAGTGGCCTTCTCCAGTGGTGGGTGATATGACGCATGATTCCTTGCTGTGGGACCTCTCTCCTCTGTCTGGGTGCTGGGTCCGAAATAACTGAAAGTGGCCTTCTCCAGTGGTGGGTGATATGACGCATGATTCCTTGCTGTGGGACCTCTCTCCTCTGTCTGGGTGCTGGGCCGAAATAACTGAAAGTGGCCTTCTCCAGTGGTGGGTGATATGACGCATGATTCCTTGCTGTAGGACCTCTCTCCTCTGTCTGGGTGCTGGGGCCGAAATAACTGAAAGTGGCCTTCTCCAGTGGTGGGTGATATGACGCATGATTCCTTGCTGTGGGACCTCTCTCCTCTGTCTGGGTGCTGGGCCGAAATAACTGAAAGTGGCCTTCTCCAGTGGTGGGTGATATGACGCATGATTCCTTGCTGTGGGACCTCTCTCCTCTGTCTGGGTGCTGGGGCGAAATAACTGAAAGTGGCCTTCTCCAGTGGTGGGTGATATGACGCATGATTCCTTGCTGTGGGACCTCTCTCCTCTGTCTGGGTGCTGGGCCGAAATAACTGAAAGTGGCCTTCTCCAGTGGTGGGTGATATGACGCATGATTCCTTGCTGTGGGACCTCTCTCCTCTGTCTGGGTGCCTGGGCCTAAATAACTGAAAGTGGCCTTCTCCAGTGGTGGGTGATATGACGCATGATTCCTTGCTGTGGGACCTCTCTCCTCTGTCTGGGTGCTGGGCCGAAATAACTGAAAGTGGCCTTCTCCAGTGGTGGGTGATATGACGCATGATTCCTTGCTGTGGGACCTCTCTCCTCTGTCTGGGTGCTGGGCCGAAATAACTGAAAGTGGCCTTCTCCAGTGGTGGGTGATATGACGCATGATTCCTTGCTGTGGGACCTCTCTCCTCTGTCTGGGTGCTGGGCCGAAATAACTGAAAGTGGCCTTCTCCAGTGGTGGGTGATATGACGCATGATTCCTTGCTGTGGGACCTCTCTCCTCTGTCTGGGTGCTGGGGCCGAAATAACTGAAAGTGGCCTTCTCAGTGGTGGGTGATATGACGCATGATTCCTTGCTGTGGGACCTCTCTCCTCTGTCTGGGTGCTGGGGCCGAAATAACTGAAAGTGGCCTTCTCCAGTGGTGGGTGATATGACGCATGATTCCTTGCTGTGGGACCTCTCTCCTCGGTCTGGGTGCTGGGCCGAAATAACTGAAAGTGGCCTTCTCCAGTGGTGGGTGATATGACGCATGATTCCTTGCTGTAGGACCTCTCTCCTCTGTCTGGGTGCTGGGCCGAAATAACTGAAAGTGGCCTTCTCCAGTGGTGGGTGATATGACGCATGATTCCTTGCTGTGGGACCTCTCTCCTCTGTCTGGGTGCCTGGGCCTAAATAACTGAAAGTGGCCTTCTCCAGTGGTGGGTGATATGACGCATGATTCCTTGCTGTGGGACCTCTCTCCTCTGTCTGGGTGCTGGGGCCGAAATAACTGAAAGTGGCCTTCTCCAGTGGTGGGTGATATGACGCATGATTCCTTGCTGTGGGACCTCTCTCCTCTGTCTGGGTGCTGGGGCCGAAATAACTGAAAGTGGCCTTCTCCAGTGGTGGGTGATATGACGCATGATTCCTTGCTGTGGGACCTCTCTCCTCTGGTCTGGGTGCCTGGGCCGAAATAACTGAAAGTGGCCTTCTCCAGTGGTGGGTGATATGACGCATGATTCCTTGCTGTGGGACCTCTCTCCTCGGTCTGGGTGCCTGGACGAAATAACTGAAAGTGGCCTTCTCCAGTGGTGGGTGATATGACGCATGATTCCTTGCTGTAGGAGCTCTCTCCTCTGTCTGGGTGCTGGGGCCGAAATTACTAAAAGTGGCCTTCTCCAGTGTTGGGTGATATGACGCATTATTCCTTGCAGTGGGACCTCTCTCCTCTGTCTGGGTGCTGGGCCGAAATAACTGCAGTGGGACCTCTCTCCAATTGATATTGGTTAAAATTTATTTATTTTATTTTATTTAATTTTTTTTATTTTAATTAATTTCCCTATCCACATTTGTTTGCAGGGGATTTACCTACATTTTGCTGCCTTTGGCAGCCCTTTAGCCCGTTCCTGGACTATTTTACAGCCTTTTTAGTGCCTAAAAGTTCGGGTCCCCATTGACTTCAATGTATACAATTCTTGGTAGGGACCACAGCACTCAGTCACACTTTTGACCAATGTTGGGTGCAAGTCACGTTGAGTTCCTACTCCACCGATTGGAACTATTTAAACTTGTAAAATATATGAGACTGCACTCCAATAGTAAATGCTTTTTATGTTTTATTTAGCCGGGCATGGTGGTGCAATTAAAGCAACATTTCGGGCAAACAATGTGCCCTTCATCAGGCTGTTGTACAAAATAAACAAGGGGCAAATAGATTACATGGTTGCCAATTACCAAGGTACATGTACATTCATTTTCATAT
This sequence comes from Bufotes viridis, assembly GCA_033119425.1. Lineage (NCBI taxonomy): Eukaryota > Metazoa > Chordata > Amphibia > Anura > Bufonidae > Bufotes > Bufotes viridis. The sequence continues at coordinate 223,208,651 of CM065590.1, forward strand.
ACATAGATACAATTATGTCTATATGATAGGCATAAAAACATATTTGTACAACAGATAACCACCATATGGTTCAAGAGGGAAATCAGGGGGAGGGAAGGGAGGAAAACAGGGGGAGAGAAGAGAAGAGACAGTGGGAGATAGATAATGAATATTGGATACTGGGTATAGCCCCTATATGAGCTGCTTGTGGCATCAGGGCATATGTATTGGATAGAACGGGGGTGTCCCAGCATAGAAGGAAGGAACGAATCCAGCAAAATGGGCGGTGGAAGCCGCATAGGTAGCTGGAAAAAGAGCCCAGTTTAAAGAGTGGTACGTCTTCAGAGTGCTGTACCGCAACATGGTGCGGTTCACTGGAGGACTGCATCAGGGTGCACATATCGCCAAGTGGTGGCTCTAAAGTATAAGTGGCACAACAACAATGATAGAGGACTTACCGAGTGGTATGCACGTCTGGGGAGTACAAGGCCGGCGTGTATGCTGCGCTGCCGGCGCCATGTTTAAATAGGACTTGACGAGATGAGCAGGTAGCGTCTTCCCGATATTTCTCGCGGGATTTGAGGTATAATGGGGAATGCGCATGCGCCGCTGACGTCAGTTACCGCGCGCCATTTTGGAGTGGGGCAAAATGGGCAGTTAAGTTTGGAAGGAGAGGCAATGAAAGCCAGGATGGTAGGCAAGGGAAGATAAGCTGTAAATAAGTGAAACCGACAGTCTACTTAAGGGTGGTCTATATAGGAGGATCTGTTATAATACGGTATAACATGATATAGGAACGGCCATATTGGATGTGGGTAGTAAGGGCAAAATGGTGTCGGACCCAGATAAGGAGGTAGTGGAGGGGGCGCACAATGGTCACAACAGTACAAGGCACTTCAGGTACAAGTATAGTAACAATGCATAATGACACGTGCATAAAGTGTAGGATGAGTGGCACATCAGAATCAATTGTATCATTCTAGTCGGACCCAGGAGCGTGCTTCACGGGCGTCGCCACCCGCTAATGGACGACATTGGATCCTAAAAATGAAAGAAAGAGGAATAAGAGTTAGAAAATCGCCTACAACAGGATATTTAGTCAAAAACATATTCCCTGTTAAGTCCATTAGGATGTAGGGTGTCCATTCCATCTCTCTCTCCTGTAGCATAGCTTCCCGATTGCCACCACGTCTAGGGGGTGGTATCCAGTCAATGATTTGAAATCTGAGTTGGCTGACAGCATGATGTAAGGTATGGAAATGTTCAAGTGAAGGAGATTCTTTTTTACAGGTACGTATATTGGATTTATGTTGGGAAATCCGATCCTTCATTTTCTGAGTGGTCTCACCAACATAGCCCAACCCGCAGGGGCACTTGATAAGGTATATTACGTAGCTGGATTGGCACGAAAAATGGCCCTTTATGTGGAAAGTTTTTCCAGTGGATGGGTGGGTAAAGGTAGGTCCTTTAGACACATTGCCACATTGGGCACAGGAAAGACAGGGATATGTACCTTTGATGGGGGAGCCAATGATAGTTTGCTGAACACTCTGTAGGGTATTTGAGCCAATATCCGAACGGACTAGTTTATCCCTAAGATTTGGTGCTCTCTTGTATGACATCATGGGTCGATTTTAGGGAAGTTATTAGAAAGGATGGGCCAGTGTTTGTGAACTATTTTTTTGACCTCTTGGCTTAAATGAGAAAAGGTAGTTACACAAGGGATACGATTATTGGAACCCTGTGTTTTAGGGGGTCTGGATGCAAGAAGGTTAGTCCTTGGGGTTCGGGTTCGGGATAAAGTTCGGGTCGAGTTCGGGATTTTCGGGAAGTTCGGCCGAACTTCCAGGTGTTCTCTCATCTCTAACAATAAGGCCTCTTTCACACGGGCGTCACGTTTGACGCCGGATAAGAGGCGGGTGCATTGCAGGAAAATGCGCGATTTTTCTCACCATGTCCACTTGATCGCGTAGTTGCCAACCTCTCCTCTCTTCTTCATTCATTAGCTGTCGGCTAAAGGACCTGTGATAAGGTCACTGAGCTCATCACATGGTCCAATCACATGGCGGATTGGACCATGTGATGTGACGTCATCACAGGTCCTTTAGCTGGTAGCTAATGCTTGAAGAAGAGAGGAGAGATCGGCAACTACGCGATTAAGTGGATAAGGTGAGTTTATGTTTTTTATTTTTAACCCATGTTATAAGGAAAAATAATAAAGATCGGGTCCTGTCTCTTAGCAACCTTGCGGGAAAATTGCACTGCATCCGTACTTGATTGCGGATGCTTGCGATTTTCCTGCAGCCCCATTCACTTCTATGGGGCCTGCGTTGCGTGAAAAACGCAGAATATAGAACATGCTGCGATTTTCACGCAACGCAAAAGTGATGCGGGAAAATCACCGCTCATGTACACAGCCCCATAGAAATGAATGGGTCCGGATTCAGTGCGGGTGCAATGCGTTCACCTCACGGATTGCACCTATGCGGAAATCACGCCTGTGTGAAAGGGGCCTAAAGATAACATTTTTGGGGGATTGTATTGTTAACCCCGTCTACCCTGGCCAGTTTTCACCTTCCTGCCCAGGCCATTTTTTGCTAATCTGACGTGTCACTTTATGTGTTATTAGCTTTGGAACACTTTTACTTATCCAAGCCATTCTGAGATTGTTTTCTCGTGACACATTGTACTTCATGGTAGTCATAAATTTGAGTAAATATAATTCACCTTTATTTGTGAAAAAATCCCAAATTTACCAAACATTTAAAAAATGTCCACAATTTCCAAATTTCAATTTCCCAACTTTTATAATAGTGATACCTCATATAATAGTTATTACTTTACATTTTCCATATGTCTACTTCATGTTTGGATCATTTTGTGAATGCTATTTTATTTTTTGGGGATTCTAGAAGGCTACGAAGTTTAGAAGCAAATCTTGAAAATTTATGATTAAGGACCGATGTCCGAAACGCATCAACTGTACAGGAGCACAACAATTATGGGGATCGACTTGTTGTAAAACTATTTTACCACCACAATAAACTACTGGCTTACAACGTAAGTGAAGTGCTGGAACCCTTTTTGTTTTTTCCTATTGCCAATAGGTCTTACTCGTGTTCCATTGCACCGATGGTTAATTGCACAAGACAGGTGAGCTGGATACCCATGTATATTTATATCTTTATAGAGCAGGTTCTTACGGACGTGGCGATACTTAATTTGTATATTTTTTTATGTATTTCACTTTAGCACAATAATACCAGTTTTGAAACATAAAATTTATGTTTTAATGTCTCCATGTTCTGAGAACTATTTGTTTTTTTTTATTTTTTGGGCGAATGTCTTAGGTAGGGGCTCATTTTTTGTGGTGGCGAGGTGACGGTTTCATTGATACCATTTTGTCGGACATACGTCGTTTTGTTCGCTTGGTGTTGCACTTTTTGTGATGTAAGGTGACAAAAATTCCTTTTTTTACAGTTTTTATTTTCATATTTTTTTATCGGACAGGGTAGATCATGTAGTATATTTATAGAACCGGTCATTACGCACGCGGCAGTACCTAATATGTGTGGGTGTTTTTTTTTCTGGTTTTTCTTTTTTCTTTTTTTACTAAAAACACTTTTTTTTTTACTTTGTTTTCTTAACTTTATTTCTGACGTTCACTTTTGGGGGTCTGATCCCCTCTGCAATGCATTACAATACATCTGTATTGTAATGCATTGCCTGTTCATGTACTACAGTGAGTAGTACACTAAAAGATTGCCTAGGAGACCCAGCCTGAAGCTGGATCTCCTCAGCACCCGTAGAAGGCAGGTCCTGATGCCGTGCAAGGCATTGGGCAGCCTCTGCACGGCATTGGGCTGCCTTCTGACACATCGAGTCCCCGCCACACCAGCGTGGGATTCGATGCTGTCCCTCACAAACCCCTTCTATGTCATGGTCAACGCGGACAGCGTCATAGAAGGGGTTAATCCACCGGCATCGGCTTTTGCAGCGATGCCGGCGGATACAGTAGGAGCACGGCTACCAGGGACTGCCGGACCCCTGCAGTGATCGGGCATGCACCGCTCCGGTGCCCGCCCGAACACCATGACGTTAATTAAAGACAGATATCCTTCAAGGATGCTGTATTTATTACCCAGTGCACCCTTCTTCTCCCCCTGTACAACAACCAGTGGTGACTGTCTATTCATTGATTGTCAGTCATTAGTGAGGGATTTAGAAAGAGGAGGAGGTGGGAAGTTCTTGATGTTTAATTATGAGTCTTTTATTTTTATTCACAGCACAATGTTTTCTAGTATACTGAATGTATGATAATAGTTCAGGAATTGTTCAAATATTTATATGGTTGTTGATGTTCTGAGAAATAAGTGAATAATGTGTTCAGTGTGAGATTGTGAACCACATGCAAACAAGAGAGAATTTGATTGGCTGTCCATCTTTGGTTCTTTGGACATTGTGACATCAGACACATTATATAAGGAGCTGCAGAGCTAACATTCTATTGAGGGTTGCAGTTTCAGTGGAGTATTTGCAGTGTTGGTGAGCGGTTTGTACGCAGTCAGTATGGACAGTGAGGACTACCCAGATGAAATATGGAGGAAGAAAGTCGAGGAGGCAGAGCCAGCATTTTGGCCTTTTCAATTTGGAGAGGTCTTTTGGCCCAGTCTGGAGACAATTTCTGAGGTGGAAGTGAATGAGGAAGGGGAGTGGCTCCAAGATGGAGAGAGAGGACATTGGCGATACAGATAAGGAAGAGAACACCATTGGATTAAGAAGATTCCACAATTGCTTTGAGCTTGATAAAATCAGCGAGGAAGAAAGTGACATTTATGAGAGAAGAAAGTGGTGGATTCCAACATGTCTTAGAAAAAACAACAACAGCAAAAAATCAGAAGCCAGAAAATCAGCAATTCTTCATGCAATTTTCTATTGCTGCAACATTAAGACATTGGAGTAAAGGACTTAATATCAAAGAAAGTTCCACCATGACAATATCATAACCTGATAATACCAGAACTTATAGAAACCAGCATTATAGAAACGAACAGTGACCAGGCACCTGCCATAAGACCTGCAGGCTGGAGATACCGTGAACATATTAGTTTAGAGTTTTCTAGTATTCACGGATTTAATATCTATTATTTTTATTTAATTAACTCTTAAAAATAAATTATTTTTCTCTTAACTCATGTGCTTTCTGTCTGGTATATTATGGTCAAATCTTACTAGTTATGAGGTAAGAGGAGTGGGGAGTGTAGGAGATCTGGGTGATATTCTCTGTCGGATTAATCATGACTACATTATGTGCGAAAAACATAGGTTATTCCAGCACCCAATGCATAAAACGTAATTTTTTATGTAACATTTTGAAACTCCATGGTGTTCCCTGCTGACATTTTTCTTGTGTGTAGCACTTAGGCCTCCTGCGCAAGACAGTATCTGTTTTTGCGGTCCACAAATCATGGATCTGCAAAACACAGATACCGGCCGTGTGTGTTCTGCATTTTGCGGATCAGTATGTCGTGGCCTCTGTTAGGAATGCCTATTCTTGTCGGACAAGAATAGGACATGTTCTATTTATTTTTATTTTATTTTTGCGTGACCGTGCAAAGGAAAGGATACTAAAATAAAATAATAATAGATTGATAGATCTAAAAAAAAACTCAAAAGAGAAGGGTTCCTACCCTATATGTTTCAGGTAAGGCCTCAATGTTACTACTCCTGGGAATGGAGCATAGGATAAAACCGGACTGATATGCACCCAGCCCTTTCAATTTATCCAGCTGCGGTATGGCCGACCCACAGTTGACAATGGTTTAATAGCAAATATCTCACCCATACAATCATAAGTCACTGTGAATCGGGAAGCACGAAATAGGTCAATCCCTGAAACCAAGAAACATGCTAAACCTGGTATGTAAGCACTCCTGGTGGGATTGTTACAAATTTATCTTGTTGAAATTACTGGTAAAGAGCTCAATGATACATAGTTTCCAATGCTCTTAGAGTAGAAACCAGGAAATAGTCAGTGACACTGATAATTCCCTCAGTCTTCATTCTAGCACAGAGGTGCACAACCTTCGGCCCCCAGAGCCAAGGTTTGCGGCCCCCGTCCTGCTGGACAGAAACACAGCTGATGGTGCGATCAGCTGTGTTTCTTCCTGGAGCTCCGCATAGGGAAGGATGACAGCTCCTGTCCCTGTACTGTAGCAGGAGTCTGGAGCAGGACGGGTCCCTGGCTACTGGTGAGAGTGGGGGAGCCGGGGAGAAGGCAGGTGCAGTTTATCAGTGCTTCTACCTTCTCCTCAATGAGCGCTCTGCAGCAGTGGGGTACTAAGTGGGTGGCGGTCTGCCCCGGGTGCTGGCTCTCAGGGGTGCCAGAAGCAATGAGCGCTTCCATTAATACAGATGAAAGCGCTCATTGCTGGAGCGCTGGGAGCAGCGGTCCTGTCACTCACCGCTTAGCCGCCCACACTCCTCCCCTCCTTCAGGAGCGCCAGACAGGGAAGGATGACAGCTCCTGTCCCTGTACTGTAACAGGAGTCTGGAGAAGGACGGGTCCCTGGCTACTGGTGAGAGTGGGGGAGCTGGGAGAAGGCAGGTGCAGTTTATCAGCGCTTCTGCCTTCTCCTCAAGGAGCACTCTGCAGCAGTGGCGTACTAAGTGGGTGGCGGTCTGCCCTGGGTGCTGGTAATACAGATGGAAGCGCTCATTGCTGGAGTGCTGGGAGCTGCGGTCCTGTCACTCACCGCTCAGCTGCCCGCGCTCCTCCCCTCCTTCAGGTCGGCAGCTCTCTGAATGGAAGAGCAGGAAGACTTCTCCCCTCTCCACCATTAAGCCTGCAGGCACGGATCGTCGGCCTGTATGGGCGAAGTCTGCCTCCCAGGAATCTGCAGGGGAGAGAGGACTGTGAGCTTCAGGAACGGGACAAGGTGAGTAGTTACTGTGTTTTTTTTTTGTTTAACACAGGGGGAGCACAATGGGCATTTCCACTCTGGAGGGAGCACAATGGGCATTGCTAATGGGAAGTGGGCACAATGGCCATTTCTACTCTGGAGGGGGCACACTGGGAATTTCTTCTCTGGAAGGGACACAGGGGGCATTGCTAATGTGAAGGGCAACAATGGCCATTTCTAATATGGAGGAGGCACAGTGCAAAGAGGCCATTACTACTCTTATGGGGGCACAGAGGGCATTATTACTGTGAAGGGGCACAATGGGCATTACTAGCACAGAGGGCATTACTACTATTAAGGGGGAACAATGGGGGGCATGGCCTAGCGCAGCATGTGAGAGGACGCAGCTCTTAGTCCTCCCGGGTGCTAATCCTGTCAGCCATCCTGTAATCCCCAGCATCCTGCCAGATCGTGTGCCCCTACGCAGTGCGGATACACCTGACAGCCGGAGGAACCCTGCAGGGAGACTATGTCGCGCCGCGAGCGAAAGGAGAGGGAGAGGAAGGACAGCGGCCTACCTGTGCACGGGAGGCAAGATGGCGGCGCGGGAGCGCGGTCTGTGGATGCAGCGGCGCGCCTGGAACAGTTTGCCCGTGTGGCCCCCGCAGGTACCGTTACTGAGCAGGCACAGACTTCTGCCACAGTGGAGGCCCCACAGGAAGGCGCAGAAATGGCATGGGTATATTCCCCCATAACATCCAGTCCACATGAGAAAGCCATAGAGGAGGGGGGGGGGGACTGGATGGCATTCCTACAACAGATGGCCAGCAGCAGGAGGCAGGCGCTGTGCAGGGATCACAGCCACCATCTACAGAGCCTACACTTTCTGATGTGTTTAAAGCGTTGACCCGTTGTAGCTCTGCCATTGTTTCGCTTACTACACAAATGGGGAGGTGACTGATAGACTTAAGGTGGTGGAAGACCGTGTGAGCAATATAGAGGGCACTGTTTCTCCTATAAAGAAAACCGTAGGGCGCATGGAGTGCGACATCTCATATCTTCTCAGCAAAACTGATGATTTGGAAAACAGACTGCGGAGGAATAATCTGCGTCTTATTGGTGTCCCTGAAAAATCAGAGGGCACGAACGCTGCAGTGTTTTTGGAGCAGTGGCTGTCTGAAAAGTTTGGGACAAATTCCTTGTCGCCTATGTTTGCAATAGAAAGAGCACATATAGTGCCGTTCAGGTCCCCACCACCAGGGGCCCCCCCGAGACCGCTCTTACTTAAATTACTACACTTCAAAGACAGGGACACTATCCTGAGAAAAGCGAGGACCCATGAGGATCTTGTCATCAATGGCAGCAAAGTTCTTATATTTCCGTATTTCTCAGCTGAAGTGCAAAAAAGAAGAGCCAAGTATTTGGATGTGAAACGTTGCCTACGGGAGAAGCAGTTGATGTATTCTATGTTGTACCCGTCTAAGCTACGGGTAGTTGCAGGAGGAAAAGTGCACATTTTTGAAAATCCCGCGGCTGCAGCTGATTGGCTGGACTCTGCGCATCTCCTGGATGATCCGAGATTAGTTCCAGACTGACCCCTGGGGGTCCTGATTACCCCGTTCGTCGTCTGTTTGGGAGTCTGCGGGACGATAAGTATACTAGTACTCTCCCACCTATAACCTGACAGGAGGGACAGGCTCTGAAGAGGGGTGGACTATGTACTGCCTTTGATTAATATGCACTAGGTCTTGTGCCTGCAAATTTACAGTTAATTCTGATCTGCACTATGTTCCTATGCTGGGGACGTGTTTTATTCATTGTTTCACATGTTACCCGGGAGGGGGGGTTGTTTATATTTGTATGAGCGATGGTATATACTCGCACCTATTCTCCTACAGCAGCTAGGTATTATTGTTACATTTCTGTTTTCTTCCTGGACGGTGTCTGGGAGTTCTATTCTGTTTTTTACAATGTTTGCAGTTTATCGGGGGGAGCCGCACCACACCTTAAGTCGTGTATGTTAAATTTGCGAGAATGGCCTAGTACCGATTGTGAGTATGATTTTCTTAATATTATACAATAGTGGTTAACATCATAGCATGGAATATCAGAGGCCTGGGAGACTCCTCCAAGAGATATGCTGTTTTCAATTCACTGAAGCAATATTACCCTGCTATAGTATGCCTTACTGAAACCCACCTAGTGAGGGATTCCCTACGGATGGTAAAAAGAGCATGGGTGGGACAGGAATTTCACTCCGTGTTTTCTAGTCACGCCAGGGGATTCCATTTCAATGCTCCACATCTAAAATAGATGCTCACGGACGGTATGTCTGCTTGAATTGTACGATATACGAAACCAATATTTTGTTAGTGGTGGTGTATATCCCTTCACCATATTTGGGAGATGTACTGCACCAGGTGCTGGCGTTCCTGGGTGATCATCCAGACACCCGGGCGTTGCTTGTTGGGGATTTTAATATGGTGTGAGATACTGTTCTGGATAGATTTGGGGGTGCCGAGAGGGTTACTTCTCAGCCACGGACGGTTATGGCTAGGGTCTTGGGGGAAGTTGGCCTATGTGACTTGTGGAGGAAGCGTAATCCCATGTCTCGGCAATATTCTTGTTATTCTAGTTCCCATGGTACACTCTCTCGCATAGATCTAGCACTGGGCAATCATCAGATCTTAGGATATGTGCGTCGAGTTGAATACTTGCCACGTAGCCTTTCTGACCACTCCCCCATTCGTGTAGAACTAAATTTAACCCCTCACAGACTCGCCAATGGCACTCTGTGGAGACTTAACCCTTTCTGGCTCACGCTGCTGAAGGATGAGGCGACGGTAGTGGCAGAAATTAGGGAGTTTATGGAGCTCAACTTTGGGACTGCATCTATAGGGGCGGTCTGGGATTCGTTCAAAGCTTTTGTACGGGGGATGTTTATACAGCGGATTCAGCGTTATAAATCCAAAAATAGGGACCTACTTACGGAACTGCAGTCTAAGACCCGACGACTCAGAATCACTTGACATGGACGGAGGCCCAACAATCCTATAATACTCATTTATTAGACAGGGCGGAAGGCAAACGTTATTTTTGGAAGTAAAAATACTTTGAAGAGGGGGAGGCGGTGGGGCACCTGCTTGTGACGGTGGTTAAGGCCCAACAGGGGTCATCACATGTAGGGTGTGTCCTTGATCCCAGGGGTCAAAGTATAACTGATGATCAGGGTATCCTGGGAGTTTTTAGAACCTATTATGCATATAATTATATACTTCCAAACTGGAACGCAGTCATACGGACATACGGACGTTCCTTGGCTCTCTGGACTTGCCCAGACTTTCGCAGGAGCAGCGTGATAGTTTAGAGGAGCCGTTGTTCTTGGAGGAGCTTGAGGTAGCAGTAAAAGAACTCCCCAATGAGAAAGCTCCGGGTATTGATGGGCTCCCTGGGGAGTTCTTTAAAAAATACCATGAATTTATGTTGCCTCAACTCCTTCAAATATATGAGCAGGCCTCCCGTACGGATGCCCTGCAGCGCTCTATGAATGAGGCAATTATAGTTGTATTGTTGAAACCGGGTAAAGATCCCTCTGACCCAGACTCGTACAGGCCTATATCATTGTTATGCTCGGATGTTAAACTGCTGGCCAAAGTTCTAGCGAACAGATTAGGGAGAGTGATCCTTAGTCTGGTACATGGAGACCAGACCGATTTTATGCCGGGTAAATCAACGGCCATTAATCTTAGGAGATTGTATTTAAACTTACAGTTGTCGGAATCGGCCGGTGACGATCGGGCGGTTCTGTCACTTGACGCTGCAAAAGCTTTTGACAGCGTTGAGTGGCAGTTCCTGTGGGAGTTCCTGTGGAAGTAATGGGCTTCGGTCCAATATATATGTCCTGGGTTAAGCTCTTATATATGCGACCTAATGCCCGGGTTCGGGTGAATGGGTTATTATCTGATCCCTTTGCTCTGGGGAGGGGTACACGACAGGGCTGCCCATTGTCCCCGCTGTTGTTTGCTCTGGCTATTGAGCCTTTGGCCCATTTGATTAGGATTAACTCCCAGGTGACTGGCATGGTACACGGTGCGATAGAGGAGAAGGTAGCGTTATATGCAGATGATCTGTTTTTATTCTTAACTAAAGTCTCCCTCGCCGTACAGTATGTCATGCAACTTATTGGGCGTTTTGGTTCCTATTCAGGACTCGTTATTAATTGGCATAAGTCGGTGATTCTGCCTATTAACCCAATGTCACAAGCTGTCAACGATGTTATAGCACCTTTATGAGTAGACTCGTCCTTTAAATATTTAGGAGTACAGGTATCTGCAAAAGTAAAGGATTACATTGTCTTGAATCTGGTCCCCTTGATTGATCGTTCGTAGCAGAAAATATCTGCATGGTGTAAACTACCACTGTCGGTTGTGGGAAGAGCAAACTTGGTGAAAATGGTGCTGATGCCACAATTTTTATACATCCTGCATAATAGCCCAATCTGGATACCGATGAAATACTTTTACAAAATACAGGGTCCTTTTCGTATGTTGGTATGGAACAAGAAGTCGCCTCGGATTAGACTCGAAACTCTGCAAAGGGAAAAATTTGATGGGGGCTTGGCCATACCTAATCCCTGGCTTTATTTCTTGGCCTCACAAGCTCAACATTTTAAGTCCTGGGGGACAGGAGGGAGTGGCAGATCCACTGGTGCATTGATCTCACATTTGTTGGGGGGTAGGCCACCGAGTTATATATTGGAGCTGAGTTCTGATACCCGCCCACCTGACAGTCTCCCCACAATCTATTTAGTTCGTAAGGTCTGGAGCAAATTGAGGGAGATCACTAAGGTTACGGGCTTCACAACCCTGACACCCTTATGGGATCATGGTGATCTACCTGAATTGAAGACTCTAGAGGGGTTTGGTATGTGGAGAGAAAAAGGAATATATTGGCTGTCACAACTATATGTCTCGGGAACCCTCAAGAGTTATGACCAGTTGAAAGAGGAGTTTGGTCTACCTAATGCAGGATTTTTTTCGATATCTGCACCTGCGCCATGCCTTGGACAAGCAGGGGACGGTGTCTGACCTTCTTGTAGGGATTTCCTGTATTGCAGACCATATAAGAAAAGGGGGAGACACGAAAGGCGTTATTTCAACCTTTTATAGGACATTGCTGTCATTCTATCAGGACAAGTTCCCACTCACAGTCAAAAGTAAATGGGAAAGGGATATAGGCCCGATTGATAAAAACCAATGGACTGAAGTGCTGGAGGCTGGACCTTTGTTATCACTATGTGAGTCGCATATGCTTTTGCAATTATATCTAATACACAGAGTTTATAGAACTCCCCTTTTCCTGCACAAAATAGGGGTACGAGATACGTCTAACTGCCCAAAGTGTAATGCTCCAGATGCTCACATTATGCAAATGTTTTGGGAATGTGTGAATCTGGGGGACTTCTGGAAAGACGTAATGGGTATCATTCAAAGAGTGTATAATGTACGATTGAGGTGTGAACCTTTAACGTGTGTCTTGGGTCTTCTGCAGGATGATGCTGACACGGGGGTGTCCTTGGGTATATGCAGATTACTGTATAATGCTAGAAAACTGATCGCTCGATATTGGATTAGTCCTGAGGTGCCCACAAAGGCAGAATTTATCGCTCGTATGAATGATATAAGACGGTTAGAAAGAGGGATATACATGAAGAGGGGCACACTACGTAAATTTGACTCAATCTGGAGTCCCTGGCTTTTGACGCCAGGGCTCCCATCTAGGCGTTTACTATTGCAAGATCTAAATAGTAGATTGGGGGCTAGATAAATGTCATGGGCTTGGGAGTTGCATGAGAATTGCGGCCCAGAATTCTATATTGAGTGGCGAATGCGGTTCCGGGGAGGGGGGGGGGGGGTTCTGTTGGTATTGTTTACCTGTTGTTTGTACTGTATTTGTTGACTTGATGATACTGATGCAAAATTATGTGATAGATATATATTTTGTACCTTAATTCGGCTACATTGCTAGCACATGCACTTCTGTATGTACAAGATTGAATACTGCATTGTATTATTTCTGTTTGTCGAAAATGGGAAAATTCAATGATAAAAATGATTTGATTTAAAAAAAAGGGGGCACAATGGGGATTTCTACTATGGAAGGGACACAGAGGGCATTATTACTGTGAAGCGGGCACAATGGGCATTATTACTGTGAAGGGGAAACAATAAGCATTATTACTATTAAGGGGCACAATGGGCATTATTACTATTAAGGGGGCACAATGGGCATTATTACTGTGAAGGGGACAATGGGCATTACTACTATTAAGGGGCATTATTACTGTGAAGGAGGCACAATGGGGATTATTACTGTGAGGGGGCACAAAGAGGGCATTACAATTGTAAAGGGGCACAGATAGAGCATTACTACTGTGAAAAGGGCATAGAGAGGGCATAATTACTATGAGAGAGGCGCAATGAGTGCATAACTACTATGAAGGGGCACACATATGCACAAAACTACTGTGGAGGTTGTACAAGGAGGGCAATACTACTATGAGGGGGTACAATTTTTTTAAAGAATTGGGGTGGGGTGGGCATGTGCCAGAGAAAGGACCCGCCCCAGATGCCAAACAACCTAGGCACACCACTGCCCCTGATCAGCTGATAAAGAAGCGATCACTAGTTTGTCGGCTGATCTGCATGTTTTATCTGGATGAAAGATTACAATTATTGTCAGCACATCTCACTGTGTAATCAGTGTGCTGCCAATAATCAACAGAACTGAATGAGGGAGCAGTGACTGTGGTAGCAATCATTCCTTCCCATTCACTTTGCATCAGCCCGTGTAATAGGCTGATGCAAACAAGTGCTGATTAACTTTTTTTTTTGCGGCCCCTTTAAATAGAGCAATGTTACAATGCGGCCCCGAGACCAAAAAAGGTTGTGCACCCTTGCTCTAGCATATGATTAGTATATTAACTTTCTGTCTTAGCTCTATGGTTTACCTTGATTCTGTTGTAATGTATAACTGCTAAATGACTCCACTTCTGTATTAAGCCCTCATCGCTCAACACGTTTCGACAGGACCACCTGTCTCATCAGGAGCATCGGGTATGGAAAGGAAAGGAGTAGGGCAGTAAAGAAGAGGACCCAGCTGATGGCATTGGGCAGCCTCTGCACGGCATCGGGCTGCCTTCTGACACATCGAGTTCCTGCCACACCAGCGTGGGGATTCGATGCTGTCCCTCACAAACCCCTTCTATGTCACGGTCAGCGCGGACCGCGGCATAGAAGCGGTTAACCCGCCAGCATTGGCTTTTATAGCGATGACGGCGGATACAGCAGGGGCACGGCTATGAGGGACTGTCGGATCCCGGCAGTGATCGGGCATACACCGCTCCGGTGCCCGCCCGAACACCATGACGTTAATTAAAGACAGATATCCTTCAAGGATGCTGTATTTATTACCCAGTGCACCCTTCTTCTCCCCCTGTACTACAACCAGTCGTGACTGTCTATTCAGTGATTGTCAGTCATTAGTGAGGGATTTAGAAAGATGAGGAGGTGGGGAAGTTCTTGATTTTTAATTATGAGTCTTTTATTTTTATTCACAGCACAATGTTTTCTAGTATACTAAATGTATGATAATAGTTCAGGAATTGTTCACATATTTATATGGTTGTTGATGTTCTGAGAAATAAGTGAATAATGTGTTCAGTGTGAGATTGTGAACCACATGCAAACAAGAGAGAATTTGATTGGCTGTCCATCTTTGGTTCTTTGGACATTGTGACATCAGACACATTATATAAGGAGCTGCAGAGCTAACATTCTATTGAGGGTTGCAGTTTCAGTGGAGTATTTGCAGTGTTGGTGAGCGGTTTGTACGCATTGAATATGGACGGTGAGGACTACCCAGATGAGATTTGGAGGAAGAAGGTCGAGGAGGCAGAGCCAGCATTTTGGCCTTCTCAATTTGGAGAGGTCTTTTGGCCCAGTCTGGAGACAATTTCTGAGGAGGAAGTGAATGAGGAAGGAGAGTGGCTCCAAGATGGAGAAGAGGACATTGGCGATACAGATAAGGAAGAGAACACAATTGGATTAAGAAGATTCCACAATTGCTTTGAGCTTGATAAAATCAGCGAGGAAGAAAGTGACATTTATGAGAGAAGAAAGTGATGGATTCCAACATGTCTTAGAAAAAACAACAACAGCAAAAAATCAGAAGCCAGAAAATCAGCAATTCTTCGTGCAATTTTCTATTGCTGCAACATTAAGACATTGGAGTAAAGGACTTAATATCAAAGAAAGTTCCACCATGACAATATCATAACCTGATAATACCAGAACTTATAGAAACCAGCATTATAGAAACGAACAGTGACCAGGCACCTGCCATAAGACCTGCAGGCTGGAGATACCGTGAACATCAGCTTAGAGTTTTCTAGCATTCACGGATTTAATATCTATTATTTCTATTTAATTAACTCTTAAAAATAAAATATTTTTCTCTTAGCTCATGTGCTTTCTGTCTGGTATATTATGGTCAAATCTTACTAGTTTTGAGGTAAGAGGAGTGGGGAGTGTAGGAGATCTGGGTGATATTCCCAGTTGGATCAATTATGACTACATAATGTACAAAAAACATAGGTTAATCCAGCACCCAATGCATAAAACGTAATTTTTAATTTAACATTTTGAAACTCCATGGTGTTCCCTGCTGACATGTTTCTTGTGTGTAGCACTTAGGCCTCCTGCGCAAGACTGTATCTGTTTTTGCGGTCCACAAATCATGGATCTGCAAAACACAGATACCGGCCGTGTGTGTTCTGCATTTTGCGGAGCAGTATGTCATGTCCTCTGTTAGGAATGCCTATTCTTGTATTCTTTTTTTTTTTTTATGTGACTGCGCAAAGGAAAGGATACTAAAATAAAATTATAATAGATTGATACCTCTAAAAAAAAAACTCAAAAGAGAAGGGTGCCTACCCTATATGTTTCAGGCAAGGCCTCAATGTTACTACTCCTGGGAAGGGAGCATAGGATAAAACTGGACTGATATGCACCCAGCCCTTTCTATTTATCCACCCGCGGTATGGCCGTCCCACAGTTGACAATGGTTTAATAGCAAATATCTCACCCATACAATCATAAGTCACTGTGAATCGGGAAGCACGAAATAGGTCAATCCCTGAAACCCAGGAACATGCTAAACCTGGTATGTTAGGGTACTTTCACACTTGCGTCAGGACGGATCCGGCAGGCTATTCAGCCTGCCGCATCCGTCCTGCCGCAAGTGGCCGTGCACTGCCGTGCTGCCGCTCCGTCCCCATTGACTATAATGGGGCGGGGGCAGAGCTACGGCGCAGCACGGCACTGCACGGCCGGAGATCACCGGACGAAAAGTACTGCATGTCCGACTTTTCGTCTTTTTCGATCTCTGGCCATGCAGTGCCGTGCTGCGCCGTAGCTCCTCCCTCCGCCCCACAGCAGTGCACGGCCACTTGCGGCAGGACGAATGCGGCAGGCTGAAAAGCCTGCCGGATCCGTCCTGCCACAAGTGTGAAAGTACCCTAAGCACTCCTGGTGGGATTGTTACAAATGTATCTTGTTGAAATTGCTGGTAAACAGCTCAATAATATATAGTTTCCAATGCTCTTAGAGTAGAAACCAGTAAATAGTCAGTGACACTGATCATTCCCTCAGTCATCACTCTAGTACAGGGGTGCACAACCTGCAGCCCCCAGAGCCAAGGCTTGCGGCCCCCGTCCCGCTGGACAGAAACACAGCTGATGGTGCGATCAGCTGTGTTTCTTCCTGGAGCGCCGCACAGGGAAGGATGACAGCTCCTGCCCCTGTACTGTAGCAGGAGTCTGGAGCAGGACGGGTCCCTGGCTATTTGTGAGAGTGGGGGAGCCGAGGAAAAGGCAGGCGCAGTTTATCAACGCTTCTGCCTTCTCCTCAAGGAGCGCTCTGCAGCAGTGGCGTACTAAGTGGGGGGCGGTCTGCCCTGGGTGCTGGCTCTCAAGGGGTGCCAGAAGCAATAAGCACTTCCATTAATACAGATGGAAGCGCTAATTGCTAGAGTGCTGGGAGCTGCGGTCCTGTCACTCACCGCTCAGCTGCCCATGCTCCTCCCCTCCTTCAGGCCGGCAGCGCTCTGAATGGAAAAGCAGGAAGACTTCTCCCCCCTCCACCATTTAGCCTGCAGGCACGGATAGCGCTGCTGCCCTGTGTGGGAATCTGAATAAGCTCCTACCACACAGTGCTGCAGAGCGATCTGGGCCTCCAAATTGTCCACGTGGCCAGAGTTAGCATTTTATGCCTTGGAGGTGCTGGTCTGCCCGGCAGCCAGCATTTTGTCTGAACGTGTATTCAGCACGTCAGGGGGCGTCATTACTGACAAACTCAGCCGCCTGTCCACAGCCAACGTGGACAAGCTGACGTTCATAAAAATTAACCAGGCATGCATCCCACAGGACCTGTCCCTCCCTTGTGCAGAATAGACATTTATAACTGCCTCCCCCCAACCATGTATTCTTGTACTCCGGGCATTTCTTTATTGAATCCTCATTTTTTTAACTTTACCATGATCTTGCGGTGCAACCCAAAGTTGAATGAACCTCTCCTCAATCTAGGCCTAAATAACTGAAAGTGGCCTGTTACAGTGGTGGGTGACATGAAGCCTGAACCTCTGCCATGCGATCTCTCCTCTGTCTTGGTGCTGTGGCCTAAATAACTGAAAGTGGCCTTTTCCAGTGGTGGGTGATATGACGCATGATTCTTTGCTGTGGGACCTCTCTCCTCTGTCTGGGTGCTGGGGTCTAAATAACTGAAAGTGGCCTTCTCCAGTGGTGGGTGATATGACGCCTTATTCCTTGCTGTGGGACCTCTCTCCTCTGTCTGGGTGCTGGGGTCTAAATAACTCAAAGTGGCCTTTTCCAGTGGTGGGTGATATGACACCTTATTCCTCGCTGTGAGACCTCTCTCCTCTGTCTGTGTGCTGGGGCCTAATTAACTGAAAGTGGCCTTCTCCAGTGGTGGGTCATATGACACCTTATTCCTCGCTGTGAGACCTCTCTCTTCTATCTGGGTGCTGGGGCCTAAATAACTAAAAGTGGCCTTCTCCAGTAGTGGGTGATATGACGCCTTATTCCTTGCTGTGGAACCTCTCTCCTCTATCTGGGTGCTGGGGCCTAAATAACTGAAAGTGGCCTTCTCCAGTGGTGGGTGATATGACGCCTTATTCCTTGCTATGGGACCTCTCTCCTCTGTAGGGTTCGGATCCCGAACCCGAACATTTTCGGGAAGTTCGGCCGAACTTCTCGAATCCGAACATCCAGGTGTTCGCTCAACTCTAGTTACCGTTACTCATGGAATGAAAATACTTCCTAAAGTGCACAGTGCTGCAAGTACCTAAATAAACAATGCTTGACCCAAGGTAAACATAACTGCCTGGTGTACCTGAAGGTTAGTAGTGCCTCCCGTGTCCCAACGAGCGTTTCGCCGTGATGGTTTCCTCAGGGGATCGTGCTTCACACACATGGCAATCATACAGCATATCTGTCCCATGTACAACAAACATTCCAAACTTATACATTAATATAACTAAAAACATAACACACGAGAGTGAAGGTAAGCCAATGGCATGGCCTGTTAATTAACTCATAAATAACTAAATAACCATAACAGAATGTTATTGCGGTTAAATCTACAGCTGTAAACGCTGGCGGCAGAGTACGTAGTTCCTCTTGCAACCCAGGAGGGGAGATGAGGGGAACACACAGCAGTTCCAACAGAGGCGGGACAACACAACACTCTCCTAGGTCTGGAACAGTTTCATAACACACCGCCAGCACCCTTACCCTGATGCGCGGCCTAGTGTCACAAGGTGGGAAAAATTGTGGAAGATGGTGAAGGAGTACATAACAGTCCATGTCAGCGTCCTCAGTGATCCCTCTGTGCCTTACAACTATTGGGTGTCCAAGCTGGACACGTGGCACAAACTGCCACTCTACGCCTCAGAGGTGTTGGCCTGCCCTGCCGCCAGTGTTTTGTCTGAGCGAGTATTTAGTGTTACTAAGGGCATAATAACTGATAAGAGTATCCGTCTGTCAACTGAAAATGCTGACAGGTCGACTCATAAAATTAAACATGGCCTGGATTGCCCCTGTCTTCTCTGCTTCTCCTCCGCCTCCATCATATCAACATGCTTTTTAGGTTGCCCTCGCTCATAATGTTTTAGAGGGTCAGCTCACCTGCAGGCCCTCAGATATAATGCTTTAAAGTGTCAGCTCACCTGCATCCCCTCACATATAATGTTTAACAGGGTCAGCTCACCTGCAGGCCCTCGCAATTCATGTCTTTTAGGTTCAGATCACCTGTAGGTCTTCACATATAATGTTTAACAGGGTCAGCTCACCTGCAGGCCCTCGCAATTCATGGTTTAGAGGATCAGCTCACCTGCAGGCCCTCACATATAATGTTTTAGAGGGTCATCTCACCTGCAGGCCTTCACAATTCATGTTTTTTAGGGTCATCTCACCTGCAGGCCCTCACATATGATGTTTTAGAGGGTCATCTCACCTGCAGGCCCTCACATACAATGTTTTAGAGGGTCATAATGTCGCTGTCTATGGAAAAAGTACACTGGATGTCACTAGTGTTGATCGAGCACCCAAGTGCTTGGGTGCTCGGGTGCTCATGCTGAACACATCAGGATGCTTAAACCAGGGAGGGTGCCTGGCTCATAGGAAAAGGTTAGAAATGTATGGAAATACTACCGAAATAGTTTGGGAACAGCATGGGGAGGATGTCTTGTTGCATCTTGGACTCCTAGGTCGCTGCTGGGAATGATGTTGTCCGAGTAGTACGCCACTTTTACAGACTGACGAAAATACGCAAAAAAACACAGATAAAATCGATTTTAGAGGAAAAATTGTTAGAAAACATTCTTTCATGTATATTTACTTGTATATAAAGTGCAAGTGCTGCCAAAAATTACAAGCAAGAGGCACTCCGATACAACCTGTATATCACATAAAGGAGGGCCTCATTCACAATGTGGTACAATTGTTCAGGTAGTGGGACTCCTACACTCAAAAATCCTATGCACTAAGTGAAGGGGCTGCCCAAAATTACAAGGAACTGGGACTCCAATACACCCTTTGTTACACATAAAGGAGGGCATCATACACATCCTTGAAAAATTATGATTGATGGCCTGCTGGTGACCTGAAAAACATTTGGAGCAAGGGCCTGCTGATCTGACTATCTACCTTGGGCGATAAATCTCAGTGGGCCCCCTTCAGGCATTTTTTTACATTTTCATGTCCCCCTGTGGCTCCCACATGGTATAATGACCCCCAGTGGCCCCACACACAGTATAATGACCACTAGTGGCCCTTCACACAGTATAATGACCCCCCAGATAGTTCAATGACCCCCAGTGGCCCCCCACACAGTATAATGACCCCACAGTGGTCCTCCATTCAGAATAATAACCCCTAGTCGCCCCCCCCATTCAGAATAATTACCCCCAGTGGTCCCCACGCTGGGAGTTATACTGTATAGAGGGGGCATTGGGGGTCATTATACTGTATAGTGGTCACTGGGGTCATTATATTGAATGGGGGCTCTGGTGGTCATTATACTGTGTAAGGTAAGGGGCCCTCACAGTATAATGACCTCCTGTGCCCCCCACACAGTATAATAACCCCACAGTGGCCCTCCATTCAGAATAATGACCCCCAGTGCCCCCTACACAGTATAATGACACCGGCATACTGTGACTGGATAAAATGGTATAAGAGGGCACAGTACAGGGAATGACTAGTTGCACTGTACAGGGTGTGGTAAGAGGGCACAATGCAGGGTTTTAGGGAAGCACAATATGGGGTGAGGGGCACAGTACGGGTGACCCTGTGATGTTAGAAGGTCCTTATGGTGAATGTGGTTTAGACACCACCATAATGAGAGGCAGAGGAGTGACACAGGGGCCCAGGGCCATGGATGGACAGGAGGGGTGAACACAGCAAATAGGTGGAAGGGGCTGAGGGGGATTCATTAAATAAGTAGTGGAAGGAGGTCTGTGCAGGGCAGCAATATGAGACAGGAGCCCTGGATACATGAGGGAGGAAAGGAGACAGCAGGATATGAGGGGGAAGGTGTCATGGAGGCAAACTGCTTCATGAAGCAGTAAAACAAATAGCATGAAGCTGCTTATCTACTACAACATCCAGCAGCACCTGGAAGAGTTCCCTGTCCCAGAGGCAGTCACAGTACAGACTCACTACTCACAGCCCTGCCATCTTACCGGTGTCTAAATTAGGACATCGTCAAACATCATCCACAACTCCATCCTCCGTCAGGCAAAACTCCCTCCTTCGTCAGCCCAAACTCCATCAGTCCTCTTCCCTCAGGCAAAACTCCCTTCTCCCTCATCCAAAACTGCCTCCTCCCTCAGACCTCAGGCAAAACTCCATTCTCCCTCATCTAAAACTCCATCAGATGTCAGACAAAACTCCCTCAGACATCAGACAAAACTCCCTAATCCAAAACTGCCTCAGACATCAGCCAAACCTCCCTCATCCAATACTGCCTCCTCCCTCAGACCTCAGCCAAATCGCCCTCCTCCCTCATCCAAAACTCCATCAGATGTCAGACAAAACTCCCTTCTCCCTCAGAAGTCAGTCAAAATTCCCTCCTCCCTAACTCAAAAGTATGCAATACACAAACTCTACGCCCAAAGAAGCTGCTAGCTGCTGGAAAGGCAAAGGACCTGT
Source organism: Bufotes viridis (assembly GCA_033119425.1). Lineage (NCBI taxonomy): Eukaryota > Metazoa > Chordata > Amphibia > Anura > Bufonidae > Bufotes > Bufotes viridis. The sequence continues at coordinate 223,230,320 of CM065590.1, forward strand.
GATGATGTCATGACCTTGTGATGAGTCATGTGTGTGGGAGGGGTCAGATTTCACAGCGGCTGTGTACAGAACTGTAGTCATCAAATAGAGCTGTGTATTAGAGATGTGTGTACTGTGTAATAGAGATATGTGTGTATCCTGCATGTAGCAGAGCTGTGTACTGTGTAATAAGAGATAGGATACACACATATCTCTATTACACGGTACACACATCTCTAATACACAGCTCTATTTGATGACTACAGTTCTGTACACAGCCTCTGTGAAATCTGACCCCTCATAACACACATGACTCATCACATGGCCATGACATCATCACAGGTCCTTTGCCTTTCCAGCAGATAGCAGCTTCTTCAGGCGTAGAGTTTGTGTATTGCATACTTTTGAGTTAGGGAGGAGGGAATTTTGACTGACTTCTGAGGGAGAAGGGAGTTTTGTCTGACATTTGATGGAGTTTTGGATGAGAGAGGAGGGCATTTTGGCTGAGGTCTGAGGGAGGAGGCAGTTTTGGATGAGGGAAGTTTGTCTGAGGGAGGAGGCAGTTTTGGCTGAGGTCTGACGGAATTTTTGGCTGAGGTCTGAGGGAGTTTTGTCTGACATCTGATGGAGTTTTGGATGAGGGAGGAGGGGGTTTTGGCTGAGGTCTGAGGGAGGAGGCAGTTTTGGATGAGGGAGGAGGGCATTTTTGGCTGACGGAGGATGGAGTTGTGGATGATGTCTGACGATGTCCTAATATGGACACCGTACATCTTGATCTTCTCTCTTCACTGTCCTCAGGCAGCTCCTGTAGAGGGGGTGTGTCTGAGTCTCTGCAGCAGCTTCATTTGACTATCAGAGGGCCCTCCACAAGGGGTACTGCGTAAGTGAAATGACAGCAGCTCCAGCAATGACTTCTTCCATCTGTATTGATAAAAGTGCTCATAGCAGCTCAGTGGGCCCCCCCAGAAGCAGTGGGCTCCGGCACTTGCCCTTGTATGCCGGGTTCTAGCGCCGGGCATGGGCGAGGGCCTGATGCTGAGCTGACCCTCTAAAACATTAGGGTTGAGGGTCTGCTGGTGAGCTGACTCTGTAAAAGATTGTAGGTGAGGCCCTGCTGGTGAGCTGACCCTCTAAAAGGTTGTAGGAGAGGGCCTGCAGATGATCTGACCCTCTAAAAGGTTGTAGGTGAGGGTCTGCAGGTGAGCTGACCCTGTAAAACATTATATGTGAGGGTCTGTAGGTTTGCTGTCTCTGTAAAGGTTGTAGGCAAGGGCCTACAGGTGAGCTGACCCTCTAAAAGGTTGTAGGTGAGGGCCTACAGGTGAACTTACCCTGTAAAACATTATATGTGAGGGCCTGCAGGTGAGCTGACACTGTAAAAGATTGCAGGTGAGGGCCTGCTGGTTAGCTGACCCTCTAAAAGGTTGTAGGTGAGGGCCTGCAGGTGAGCTGACCCTGTAAAAAAATATATGCGAGGGCCTGCAGGTGAGCTGACCCTGTAAAACATTATATGTGAGGGCTTTGGCTACTGAGACTGGACTTGGTGGAAGACAGGGTGGTGCTTAACCAACTGGAAGCATTATCTGCTGAAATCCACTCGCACTGGTCTGCTCGCAACTGGTCTGACTTCAAGAGTGGTATCCTGCGCTGCCCAGCAAACTGGGACATGAAGCTAGGTATTGTGGATGATTGTTTTTCTTGTTCTCTGGCAGCAGGCAGCGCCCAGGGCCATGGCCTCTGCATGCACCATCAGAATCATGGCCACTTCCCCATCCTTTACAGCTCGACTTCTTCATTTTAAATGTTAATATATGCTTGAAAGTATGTCACACGTACAGTAGCGTAGGATTTGGAAGTGTATGCGCCAAAAAATTTAAAAAGGTATTTGGGATGAGGAAACATTATACAGGACAGGTACAACAATTAATGTCACTGTTCGCAGCCTCTACGGAAAAAGTACATTTTATGTCACAGATAAAATTTTTAAACGCACACCTTACACTTTAGATGTAGGCTTGGTAATGTCACTCTCAGAAGCGGACACTGTCTATTGAAAAAGTACACTGTATGTCACTGATAAATGTGATAAATGCACACGTTACACTTTAGATGTGCGTCTGGTAATGTCACTCTCAGAAGATGACACAGTCTATTGAAAAAGTACACTGTATGTCACTGATAATTTTTTTAAAGGCACACCTTACACTTTAGATGTTGGCCTTGTAATGTCACTCTCACAAGATCACACCGTCTATTGAAAAAGTATATTGTATGTCTCTGATAAATTTTTTAAACGCACACCTTACAATTTAGATGTTGGCCTGATAATGTCACTCTCAGAAGCGGATACAGTCTATTGAAAAAGTACACTGTATGTCACTGATAAATGTTTTAAACGCACACCTTACACTTTAGATGTCCATCTGGTAATGTCACTCTCAGAAGATGACACCGTCTGTTGAAAAAGTACATTGTATGTCACAGAAAAAAATTTTAAACGCACACCTTAAACTTTAGATGTAGACTTGGTAATGTCACTCTCACAAGATGACACCATCTGTTGAAAAAGTACACTGTATGTCACTGATAATAATTTTAAACGCACACCTTAAACTTTAGACGTTGGCCTGGTAATGTCACTCTCACAAGATGACACAGTCTATTGAAAAAGTACACTGTATGTCACTGATACATTTTTTTTAAAAGCACACCTTACAATTTAGATGTGGACCTAGTAACGTCACTCTCAAAAGCGGACACAGTTAATTGAAAAAGTACACTGTATGTCACTGATAAATTTTTTAAACGCACATCGTACACTGGAGATATTCCTCTGGTAATGTCACTCTCACAAGATGACACCATCTATTGAAAAAGTACACTGTATGTCACTGATACATTTTTTAAACGCACATGTTACACTTTAGATGTTGCCCTGGTAATGTCACTGTCCGCAGTGGACACCGTCTATTGAAAAAGTACACTGTCACATACACATTTTTTCAGCGTACACGTTACGCTGCAGATGTTGTGCAGCTAATGTCACTGTCCGCAGCGGACACCGTCTATTGAAAAAGTACACTGTATTTCACAGATAAATTTTTTCAGCACACACGTTACACTGCAGATATGGCGCAACTAATGTCACTGTCTGCAGCGGACACCGTCTACAGAAAAAGTACACTGGATGTCACTGATATTTTTAGGCTGCACACACGTTACACAGGAGATGTAGCGCAAATATTGTCGCTGTCTGCAGCGGCCAAACAATTGCACGCTATTTAGCGCAGGTTGAGCTAAAAATATATATGGCTGCTAAAAGCAAAAATAGTCCTTAAAAGGACTTTTGGGTCTCTAACAATTGCACGCAATTTAGTGCAGGTTGTGCTAATAATATATATTGCTGCCAGATACAACAATAGTCCTTAAAAGGACTTTTGGGTCTCTAACAGTTGCATGCAATTTAGTGCAGGTTGTGCTAATAGCATATATTGCTGCCAGATACAACCATAGTCCTTAAAAGGACTTTTGGGTCTCTAACAATTGCACACAATTTAGCGCAGGTTGTGCTAATAACATATATTGCTGTCAGACACAATAATAGTCCTTAAAATAACTTTTGGGTCTCTAACATCAACCCTGCCTAACAAAAAAATTTAATTCAATTCTCTACACTATCTGTCCCTTCTACAGCACAGCTCTCCCTGACTAAGTCTGAGCCGAACACGTGCCATCGGGTGCATTATAGCACCCGATGACGCGTTCCGGCCAGCCAATCACTGTAATGCCAGAAACCAACATGGCTACTTCATTACAGTGAGTGGCAGCACTTATCTACACGTTTATAGGCTGCGTAGCACACTCTGTATTGGGCCGAACACCGCGATGTGCCGAGTGCTCAACAGCAATTATTATCTCTTTGTTGCAGGAAGACCCAAAAGAATGGGCCTTCTCTCTCCCCACTGACTCTCCTTGCCTAGCTACTGTTGAAGCGTTTTTTCAGGCTTTAAGTGTACTCCACGATGAACCAAATAAATCGGCAGTCTCAATTAAAGTCTCTTAGTCAGGGAGACAAACCAGTGGAGGTATATTGCACCAAATTCCGGAAATAGTGCATTTCCTCTGGTTGGAACGACCCAGGGTTTAAGTGTCAGTTCAGGGCAGGGCTCTCTGAGGAATTGAAGGATATGTTAGTCAGTTACCCCCTTCCAGACACCTTAGAGAAGACAATGACTTTAACTGTTAGACTAGACCGACGTATAAGGGAAAGATAAAGAGAACTACTGATGTTTTCACAGGTGGTGGTTAAGCCTGACTCCTCACCCTTGAGAGTCAAATTGGAGAATCCGCTAGAAGAACCCATGCAGCTCGGACTGACCATGAGGTATCAGAGACGTCTGAGGGGTGCCTGCTTTTATTGCAGAGAAACTGATTACTGGTTACGGCAATGCCCTAAGCTTCCTCCCTCCAGGAGATCTTTACCTCCTGACGCCAAAAAGGATAAGGTACTTCCCATGGTGGTGAAAAATAAAGTATTGTTACTTGTGGGTATTTCTTTTGGCTCTTGTAAGGGTTCTGGGGAGGCATTTATTAATTCCGGGTCCACCACCAATTGTATGGACCACAATTTTGCTCTTTCCCTTGGTGTGCCTATTTTGTCTTCCCAAGCCCATTCCAATTATCGCTATTGATTCCACTCCTTTAGTGGGCGGAACAGTAGCATACTGTACTCCTAAAGTGACCCTGACTGTGGGGGCCTTCCATACGGAGAGTAGTTATTTACTTATTTTAAAGAATTTACCCGTGGAGATAGTGCTGGGCATGCCTTGGCTCCAGCTTCATAACTCAGTTATCAACTGGTCCTTGGTTGAATTAGAGAAATGGGGATTAAAATTTGATTCTTGCTGTCTTCCTTTTATTCAGGCTGGTATAACTACAGAACCTAACACTTTTTCCACATACATTAGTGACTTTGCTGATGTTTTTTTCCATGTCCGAGGCTGATTTCCTTCCCCCTTATAGACCATATGATTGTGCTATCGATCTTATTCTGGGATCCAAGTACCCTAAGGGTCGTATTTACAATTTGTCCGGACCCGAAAGGAAGTCTATGAGGGACTACTTGAAGAAAAGTTTACAAAAGGAACATATTAGGCCCTCAGTGTCTCCTATATAGGCAAGGTTTTCTTCGTAGAAAAAAATAATGGTGAACTTAGACCATGTATTGATTATAGAGAGTTAAACAAAATTACTGTCAGGAACCAGTACTCTTTGATTCCAGACCTGTTCCTTGGAGCTCACTGGTTCACTAAACTTGATCTTAGGGGGGGCCTATAATCTTATTCGAATTAAGGAGGGGGGTGAGTGGAAAACAGCCTTTAATACCCCTGAAGGTCATTATAAATACTTGGTGATGCCATTTGGTTCGATTAATGCTCTGGCGGTTTCCCAAAATTTTGTCAATTACACTTTTAAACAATTTATTGGAAAATTCATGATTGTTTATTTGGATGATATTCTGATTTATTCACCGGACTGGGATTCCCACGTTAGTCACACTAGACAAGTACTGGAGGTTCTTCGGGAGAACTGATTATTTGCTAAGGGGGAGAAGTGTATATTTGGAGTGCAGGAGATTTAATTTTTGGGATAAATTCTCACTCCCTAATCCTTTAAGATGGATCTGGGGAAGGTACAAGCTATTCTGGAGAAGGTGAGACCTTCCTCTCTTAAAGCTTTACAACGCTTCCTAGGTTTTGCTAATTATTACCGGAAGTTTATTAAAAAAAATTCTATTATGGCCAAGCCTCTCACCGACCTAACCAAGAAGGGGGCGGATCTAGTGAATTGGTTGCCAGAGGCCATAGAGGCTTTTGAAACACTCAAGAAGTGTTTAGTTAATGCCCCAGTGTTAATTCAACCAGACCAAGATAGGCCTTTTGTGGTTGAGGTTTATGCCTCCGAGGATGGAGTAGGGGCAGTACTCTCCCAGGGCTTATTAACTCTCACTAACTTAAGGCCATGTGCCTTCTTTTCTCATAAGTTCTCTGTTACTGAGAGAAATTATGATATCAGTAATCGAGAATTACTTGCTATTAAATGGGCTTTTGAGGAATGGCGTCATTTTTTGGAGGGGACTCAACATCGTGTTACGGTACTTACTGATCATAAGAATTTAATGTTTTGAATGAATCTGCTAAACGTTTGACTCCCAGACAAGCTAGGTGGGCATTATTATTTACACGTTTTAACCTTTGCATTACTTTCAGGCCAGGAAGTAAAATCGTCAAAGCAGATGCCTTATCCGGGAGTTTTTGTGCTTTTCAATCTCCTGACATTCCACCAGAACCTATTTTGCCGGCAAGTGTCATTGTGGCTTCGGTCTCCTCCGATTTGACGACCGAAATTGCTGTGGGACAACACTTGGCTTCGGTACAATCCCCTGAAGATAAGTTGTTTAACCCTGGTCATTTGCGTCTCTGACTGTTAGGTGAGTGCAACAATTCTGTTTTTAGTGGAAATCCGGGTATTAATGCCCCCAAGGAACTAGTCTCCAGGTTTTACTGGTGGCCCACCTTAATTTAGGGTCTCATATGTATCCGCTTGTGAGGTTTGTGCCAGGTCCAAGACTCCTAAGTCCCGTCCTGCTAGTGAGTTGCAACCGCTGCCCATCCCTAGTATACCGTAGTCCTATATTTCCATGGACTTTATTACCAATATAGTTTCGGATAGAGGCATTCAATTCATCTCAAAATTTTGGGGGGCTTTTTGTCATAAATTTAATATCTCTCTGTCTTTTTCTTCAGCCTTTAATCCAGAAAGCAATGGTCAAACTGAACATTTAAACCAGTCTCTGGAAAAGTATTTGAGGCATCTCCAATAAACAACATCTTTGGGTGAAACAATTTTCCCTGGCTGAATTCGCCATTAATAATCAGGTGTACTCGTCTACTGGTATGTCTCCCTTATTTTGTAATCTTAGATTTCATCCGCAGTTCAGCTCATTTTCGCTGTCTTCCTCTCAGATTCCTGAAGCTGATTCTGTAGTTAAAGAACTTTGCACAGTCTGGGCCCAGGAGGTTCAGAAAATTAATGCTGACAAAAAGACACTCTTGAGGGGTAGATTTTAGGTTGGGAGACAAAGTGTGGCTATTTACAAAAAAATTGTCTCTGAAGGTACCTTCGGGTAAATTTGCACCTAGGTTCATTAGGCCTTATGAGATTATTGACATTATTAACCCTGTGTCTTTTAAGTTACGGTTACCTGACTCCTTTCGTATTCAATGTTTTTCACAAGGCTTTACTCAAAAAATATGTGTCACCTGTATCTCTTGCACAGTGGAGGTTGCCGGTCAACCAGAATTCGAGATTTCTAGTATCCTTTAATGTAAGGAAAGTTCATACTTCGTTGCAATATTTGGTACACTGGAAGGGTTTTGGCCCTGAAGAGAGATCTTGGGTACCAGCAACTAAAATGCATGCTGCAAAATTGGTGAGGAGATTCCACGCTTCCTCAGTGTGGGTAGCCGGCATCCTCCATCCCCTAAGCAATGAGCAGGAGGAGAACTGATCACCCATTACAATGATCGGCGCTCAGGAATAGTGAGGGGCAGGACATGAGTCACGTGACGCTGGCCACATCACGTGACTCATCTACCAGGGGTATTTAAACAGGTAACCTGCTGGCCATAGGATGCCTGTGATTGGTCTTATTACCCTCTCTAGTGTTTTATGTACTTTGGACTTCTGTTTTTGACCTCGGCTTGTATTTGACTTCGACTTGGATTACCCCTTGTACTGATGTGACTTCTTGGCTTCTGACGTCGGTTTGTATCGACCTTGCTTTTGTTTCTTCCCTTAGTGCCATTGTTATCTCCCGTCTCTGTTTTCACTCCTTCATTGTTTGTGTGCCCATCTGTCACTTTGTTTATTTTTCTTTAGGCCCCTGCATGTAAACAAGCTAGGGACTGCCGCCCAGTTGTCCCATCGGTTAGGACGGGCCGTGTAAGGCAGGGACAGAGGTGTGGGTGGAGTTCAGGGCTGCACACATCCCCACCCCCACTATGACAGGAAAGGAGTACTTCCCTGTGGAACTTCGATCAGCGTGGAGAGCCAGGGTTTCCACCCACTAATGCCTGATGCATCAGATTAGATCATCCATGCTACCTCACCCAAACCTTGACAAAAGAGACCGTTTCTTCTAGCTACCTACCGCAGCTATTATTCTGATGTTGCCACCCACCTGATGCCCCACATCTGATGCCAAGTGCGCCTTCTTACACGCACCATCATCAGCGAGTACTGTTATTGCCACCCACCACCAGTCTGTCACCGGGTCACTCAGTGGTCTCCTGATACTGCTGCCACCTCCACACTATGCCACCTTGCCACTCTGTGGTCTACTGATGCTGCTGCCACCTCCACACTCTGTCACCGGGTCACTCTGTGGTCTCCTGATACTGCTGCCACCTTCACAATATGTCACCTTGCCACTCTGGTCTCCTGATGCTGATGCCAACTCCACACTATGTCACCTTGCCACTCTGTGGTCTCCTCATGCTGTTTCCACCTCCACACTATGTCACCTTGCTACTCTGTGGCCTCATGACGCTGCTGCCACCTCTACACTATGCCACCTTGCTACTCTGTGGCCTCCTGATGCTGCTGGCACCTCCACACTCCGTCACTGGGTTATTCTGTGGTCTCCTCATGCTGCTGCCACCTCAACACTCTGTCACCGGGTCACTCTGTGGTCTCCTCATGCTGCTGCCACCTCTACACTATGTCACATTGCCACTCTGTGGGCTCCTTATGCTTCTTCCAACCTCCATATTCTGTCCCCTGGTCACTCTGTGGTCTCCTCATGCTGCTGCTGTAATCTCCTCATGCTACTGCCACCTCCACACTATGTCATCTTGCCACTTTGTGGTCTACTCATGCTGCTGCCACCTCCACACTATGTCCCCTTGCCACTCTGTGGCCTCCTGATGCTGCTGCCACCTCTACACTATGTCTCCTTGCCCATCTGTGGCCTCCTAATGCTGCTGCCACCTCCACACTCTGTCACTGGTGTCACCTCCACACTCTGTGGTCTCCTCATGCTGCTGCCACCTCCACACTATGTCACCTTGCCACTTTGTGGTCTCCTGATGCTGCCACTACCTCCACACTGTCATTGTTCCACTCTGTGGCCTCCTGATGCTGCTGCTGCCACCTCTACACTGTCCTTGTGCCACTCTGTGGCCTCCTCATGCTGCTTACACCTCACCACTATGTCATAGGGCCACTCTGTGGACTTCTCATGCTTTTCCCACCCTCCTCACTTGACTGGGCCACTATTTTGCCTTTCGGCCTGGCTGACATCATCATTTATTTGACCCTTCTTCTGATCTGTTAGAAGCATGGAAAAATTACATACATAATGCATCCTGTTTGTGTAGCATCTGTAAGGCCTGTATGGTCCTATCAGAATTGGCTTGTGATTTGGTAGCCAAAAGCAGGAGTGGCTACAAAACACAGAAGGCATGCAAACATTACATTCTCGTGTCATCTCTGTTTTGTATCCACTCCTGTTTTTTGGCATTAGCAATACTGATGGATTACTGACCAAATGCTGACCGAGTGAAGACGGATGCTCAACAGACAGGATATGATTTTGTTTTTTGTTTTTTGGGACTGATCAGAGGAAGGGCAAAATAACAGTGATGTCAACACAAACTTACTACTGATACCCTCTCCACTCTGTCGGGGGCTCTACTTGTATAAGTGTTTAATAGAAAAGGTTCTGTAGACATCTATGTGGAATCAGCTGACGACCGTGTGTAAAAGGAGTGCGCTTCTTGGCGCTAACATGGACCTGTAGGGCTGAGTTCCTACTTGAGTTATTTGGTCAGTTTTGGCCTTGTGACTGCCCAAAAAGTGAAGTGCTCATCTCTATTCCTCATATTGTAAATGTTTAAACAGCTGTATCTAAGGGAAAAACTCAAGGAAAACAGTAGTATGTGAAGAAACTAAAGATTGCTTTATGCATTCGGTCACACTTTAAGCTTAGGCACCCTCTGCCTGACAAATGTGCGTAAAATACCCAGTGATCTTTAGACATTGGCTAGGGAAAGTTTAGTAAGTGAACGCACTGCTCCTTTAAAAACAGATAAGAGCGTGCGTGCACACTAAGGGAACACTCGGCAAGATGATGGAGGCTGCAACATGGAGAAGACATTGATCGACCCGGACGTCAGATTTCATGATTAGTCGCTCAGTGTCTGTGCCCACTGTGCTACTCAACATGCCATCTGACATAGTGTCTGTAACCTCTCTCCTGCTGTCCTTGTAGGCACTGACACTGCGCCATTCACCATGCCATCCGGCGAAGTGGGCACAGACACTGCACCGGATGGCAAGGTAAGTGGCGCAGTGTCTGTAGCCACCATGAGGATGGCATTGTGAATGGCGCAGTGTCAGTGCCCACAAGGGACAGCAGGAGAGAGGTTACTTTCCTACTTTAAAATACTGCTTCAGGTACAGCCACACATGAGCAAAATGTCTGCAGTGAAAATTCTGCTGTGGTTTTGTTGTGGATTTGATCAGTATTACAGTGGCTATCCACAGCATAAATTGACATACCACAGGTCAATTTACACTGCAGATATTTTTCACAGCATGTGCATGAGGTTTATTAACATTTCATCCACTCTGCTAGTACTGTTAAATACTGCTGATTTGTCGTATGCAAATCCATGACAGGAAATCCGAAGTGTATCTTTGACATACTCTTTCACTTCTGATCAGAGATAGCTGTTTCTTTTATACAAACGTATATTTATGTCCCTTTGGCCCCTATGAAGACTATATGGTTCCAAGGAATGCATTTCACCTTTGGTTCATAAATAGAAAATAATTATGTCCTTATTTGCTTAACAATTTGTACCAATAGTAAACATTTATATTTATTTTTTTCAAATCACTTCAAAATTTTTAATAAGTCTGTAAATAAACATTCTCAAAAAAGTGCCTGACAAAGACAGCTTTCTGCCCTCCAAACATGTTGCCAAATATAGAATACTTCATGTTTTCAACTTACCTGTCCAAGAAGTCTTCTGGGGAGTGAGCCGTGAATTTGGTCCTCTTTCTTTGGTCTCTTCTTTAAGGGCTCGTGCACACGACCATATTTTCTTTCTGCTTCTGTTCCCTTTTTTTGTGTGGCCCGTATGCAGAACCAATCACTTCAAAGGGGCTGTAGAAAACATGGAAGTTACTCCGTGTGCATTCCGTTTCCGTTTGTCCACATGGCCGTTCCTCAAAGAAATAGTGCATGTCCTATTATTGTCCGCAAATCACGGTCCGAGGCCCCATTCAAGTCAATGGGTCCGCTAAAAATATGGCACGCACATGGAACACATCCATATGTAATCCATATTTCATCCGTATTTTACGGATCCATACTGTAGGAATGCTATGCACAGCCCATATTGCTCATGTGTTTGGTGATTAATAAGTTACTGTTTCCGTTTCCGATTCACAAAAACGGATCGCATACGGAAACCATACGGATATGTTTTGTGGAATAATGGAACAGAAGAGGGCTTAAATCAGAGAAAAAAACTCATATACGGAACGACGGATCCGTGAAAAGCGGATCGCAAAACAACAACAGTCGTGTGCATGAACCCTAAGTGTGCAGCCAGCGAGCCTGCAGGTAGACCTAGGTTGCCATTCAGTTATATTGCTAGCTGTGTGAGATACAAATACACCTTGTCATTTGCCCAATACAAGGTACAATCCTGCACATGAGGTGCTGCTTCTGTTTTACTATTATTATGACACTCTCTGTATTAGGCACAGTCAACTTGATTAAAATAGTTTTAATGCAGCAAATTTTATATACAGTGGGGAGATTTATGAAGACTGATGCTAAAGGAAATTGACCAGCGGTATCAAAAACTTAAGGGGTGAGGAATGCAGATAAATAGATAAATTTTAAACGAATTAAATGTGTTATGAATTTTTCAGAAAAATGGGATTCTAGGGAGTCTGAAACTTTTTGTGATTCCTTTTGGACGCAACTCAAAATGGCAGCCACCATTTTACATGTCCGAGAAAGCAGCAGTTATAAAGGAACTCATGGGATTCCATGTTAATACTTACCTAATGACCTAACAATGATAGGTGCGTAATGATTCCCTCACTGAACACCATATAGACATATATATCCAATTCCAGTGGGGTCACCTTTTCTTACTTGATTAATAGTTTTCCGCTTTTGTAAAACTTGATAAATGATTAAAAAAATAATTTAATATGCCTGCTCAATGTATAACAAAACCTGTTACAATTAGAATCCAGTCCAGGAATAGGTACTGCTTCCTTTGGGTGAAACAATTTTCCCTGGCTGAATTCGCCATTAATAATCAGGTGTACTCGTCTACTGGTATGTCTCCCTTATTTTGTAATCTTAGATTTCATCCGCAGTTCAGCTCATTTTCGCTGTCTTCCTCTCAGATTCCTGAAGCTGATTCTGTAGTTAAAGAACTTTGCACAGTCTGGGCCCAGGAGGTTCAGAAAATTAATGCTGACAAAAAGACACTCTTGAGGGGTAGATTTTAGGTTGGGAGACAAAGTGTGGCTATTTACAAAAAAATTGTCTCTGAAGGTACCTTCGGGTAAATTTGCACCTAGGTTCATTAGGCCTTATGAGATTATTGACATTATTAACCCTGTGTCTTTTAAGTTACGGTTACCTGACTCCTTTCGTATTCAATGTTTTTCACAAGGCTTTACTCAAAAAATATGTGTCACCTGTATCTCTTGCACAGTGGAGGTTGCCGGTCAACCAGAATTCGAGATTTCTAGTATCCTTTAATGTAAGGAAAGTTCATACTTCGTTGCAATATTTGGTACACTGGAAGGGTTTTGGCCCTGAAGAGAGATCTTGGGTACCAGCAACTAAAATGCATGCTGCAAAATTGGTGAGGAGATTCCACGCTTCCTCAGTGTGGGTAGCCGGCATCCTCCATCCCCTAAGCAATGAGCAGGAGGAGAACTGATCATCCATTACAATGATCGGCGCTCAGGAATAGTGAGGGGCAGGACATGAGTCACGTGACGCTGGCCACATCACGTGACTCATCTACCAGGGGTATTTAAACAGGTAACCTGCTGGCCATAGGATGCCTGTGATTGGTCTTATTACCCTCTCTAGTGTTTTATGTACTTTGGACTTCTGTTTTGACCTCGGCTTGTATTTGACTTCGACTTGGATTACCCCTTGTACTGATGTGACTTCTTGGCTTCTGACGCTCGGTTTGTATCGACCTTGCTTTTGTTTCTTCCCTTAGTGCCATTGTTATCTCCCGTCTCTGTTTTCACTCCTTCATTGTTTGTGTGCCCATCTGTCACTTTGTTTATTTTTCTTTAGGCCCCTGCATGTAAACAAGCTAGGGACTGCCGCCCAGTTGTCCCATCGGTTAGGGACCGGGCCGTGTAAGGCAGGGACAGAGGTGTGGAGTGGAGTTCAGGGCTGCACACATCCCCACCCCCACTATGACAGGAAAGGAGTACTTCCCTGTGGAACTTCGATCAGCGTGGAGAGCCAGGGTTTCCACCCACTAATGCCTGATGCATCAGATTAGATCATCCATGCTACCTCACCCAAACCTTGACAAAAGAGACCGTTTCTTCTAGCTACCTACCGCAGCTATTATTCTGATGTTGCCACCCACCTGATGCCCCACATCTGATGCCAAGTGCGCCTTCTTACACGCACCATCATCAGCGAGTACTGTTATTGCCACCCACCACCAGTCTGTCACCGGGTCACTCAGTGGTCTCCTGATACTGCTGCCACCTCCACACTATGCCACCTTGCCACTCTGTGGTCTACTGATGCTGCTGCCACCTCCACACTCTGTCACCGGGTCACTCTGTGGTCTCCTGATACTGCTGCCACCTTCACAATATGTCACCTTGCCACTCTGGTCTCCTGATGCTGATGCCAACTCCACACTATGTCACCTTGCCACTCTGTGGTCTCCTCATGCTGTTTCCACCTCCACACTATGTCACCTTGCTACTCTGTGGCCTCATGACGCTGCTGCCACCTCTACACTATGCCACCTTGCTACTCTGTGGCCTCCTGATGCTGCTGGCACCTCCACACTCCGTCACTGGGTTATTCTGTGGTCTCCTCATGCTGCTGCCACCTCAACACTCTGTCACCGGGTCACTCTGTGGTCTCCTCATGCTGCTGCCACCTCTACACTATGTCACATTGCCACTCTGTAGGCTCCTTATGCTTCTTCCAACCTCCATATTCTGTCCCCTGGTCACTCTGTGGTCTCCTCATGCTGCTGCTGTAATCTCCTCATGCTACTGCCACCTCCACACTATGTCATCTTGCCACTTTGTGGTCTACTCATGCTGCTGCCACCTCCACACTATGTCCCCTTGCCACTCTGTGGCCTCCTGATGCTGCTGCCACCTCTACACTATGTCTCCTTGCCCATCTGTGGCCTCCTAATGCTGCTGCCACCTCCACACTCTGTCACTGGTGTCACCTCCACACTCTGTGGTCTCCTCATGCTGCTGCCACCTCCACACTATGTCACCTTGCCACTTTGTGGTCTCCTGATGCTGCCACTACCTCCACACTGTCATTGTTCCACTCTGTGGCCTCCTGATGCTGCTGCTGCCACCTCTACACTGTCCTTGTGCCACTCTGTGGCCTCCTCATGCTGCTTACACCTCACCACTATGTCATAGGGCCACTCTGTGGACTTCTCATGCTTTTCCCACCCTCCTCACTTGACTGGGCCACTATTTTGCCTTTCGGCCTGGCTGACATCATCATTTATTTGACCCTTCTTCTGATCTGTTAGAAGCATGGAAAAATTACATACATAATGCATCCTGTTTGTGTAGCATCTGTAAGGCCTGTATGGTCCTATCAGAATTGGCTTGTGATTTGGTAGCCAAAAGCAGGAGTGGCTACAAAACACAGAAGGCATGCAAACATTACATTCTCGTGTCATCTCTGTTTTGTATCCACTCCTGTTTTTTTGGCATTAGCAATACTGATGGATTACTGACCAAATGCTGACCGAGTGAAGACGGATGCTCAACAGACAGGATATGTTTTTGTTTTTTGTTTTTTGGGACTGATCAGAGGAAGGGCAAAATAACAGTGATGTCAACACAAACTTACTACTGATACCCTCTCCACTCTGTCGGGGGGGCTCTACTTGTATAAGTGTTTAATAGAAAAGGTTCTGTAGACATCTATGTGGAATCAGCTGACGACCGTGTGTAAAAGGAGTGCGCTTCTTGGCGCTAACATGGACCTGTAGGGCTGAGTTCCTACTTGAGTTATTTGGTCAGTTTTGGCCTTGTGACTGCCCAAAAAAGTGAAGTGCTCATCTCTATTCCTCATATTGTAAATGTTTAAACAGCTGTATCTAAGGGAAAAACTCAAGGAAAACAGTAGTATGTGAAGAAACTAAAGATTGCTTTATGCATTCGGTCACACTTTAAGCTTAGGCACCCTCTGCCTGACAAATGTGCGTAAAATACCCAGTGATCTTTAGACATTGGCTAGGGAAAGTTTAGTAAGTGAACGCACTGCTCCTTTAAAAAAACAGATAAGAGCGTGCGTGCACACTAAGGGAACACTCGGCAAGATGATGGAGGCTGCAACATGGAGAAGACATTGACGACCCGGACGTCAGATTTCATGATTAGTCGCTCAGTGTCTGTGCCCACTGTGCTACTCAACATGCCATCTGACATAGTGTCTGTAACCTCTCTCCTGCTGTCCCTTGTAGGCACTGACACTGCGCCATTCACCATGCCATCCGGCGAAGTGGGCACAGACACTGCACCGGATGGCAAGGTAAGTGGCGCAGTGTCTGTGGCCACTTCGCGGGATGGCATTGTGAATGGCGCAGTGTCAGTGCCCACAAGGGACAGCAGGAGAGAGGTTACTTTCCTACTTTAAAATACTGCTTCAGGTACAGCCACACATGAGCAAAATGTCTGCAGTGAAAATTCTGCTGTGGTTTTGTTGTGGATTTGATCAGTATTACAGTGGCTATCCACAGCATAAATTGACATACCACAGGTCAATTTACACTGCAGATATTTTTCACAGCATGTGCATGAGGTTTATTAACATTTCATCCACTCTGCTAGTACTGTTAAATACTGCTGATTTGTCGTATGCAAATCCATGACAGGAAATCCGAAGTGTATCTTTGACATACTCTTTCACTTCTGATCAGAGATAGCTGTTTCTTTTATACAAACGTATATTTATGTCCCTTTGGCCCCTATGAAGACTATATGGTTCCAAGGAATGCATTTCACCTTTGGTTCATAAATAGAAAATAATTATGTCCTTATTTGCTTAACAATTTGTACCAATAGTAAACATTTATATTTATTTTTTCAAATCACTTCAAAATTTTTAATAAGTCTGTAAATAAACATTCTCAAAAAAGTGCCTGACAAAGACAGCTTTCTGCCCTCCAAACATGTTGCCAAATATAGAATACTTCATGTTTTCAACTTACCTGTCCAAGAAGTCTTCTGGGGAGTGAGCCGTGAATTTGGTCCTCTTTCTTTGGTCTCTTCTTTAAGGGCTCGTGCACACGACCATATTTTCTTTCTGCTTCTGTTCCCTTTTTGTGTGGCCCGTATGCAGAACCAATCACTTCAAAGGGGCTGTAGAAAACATGGAAGTTACTCCGTGTGCATTCCGTTTCCGTTTGTCCACATGGCCGTTCCTCAAAGAAATAGTGCATGTCCTATTATTGTCCGCAAATCACGGTCCGAGGCCCCATTCAAGTCAATGGGTCCGCTAAAAATATGGCACGCACATGGAACACATCCATATGTAATCCATATTTCATCCGTATTTTACGGATCCATACTGTAGGAATGCTATGCACAGCCCATATTGCTCATGTGTTTGGTGATTAATAAGTTACTGTTTCCGTTTCCGATTCACAAAAAACGGATCGCATACGGAAACCATACGGATATGTTTTGTGGAATAATGGAACAGAAGAGGGCTTAAATCAGAGAAAAAAAACTCATATACGGAACGACGGATCCGTGAAAAACGGATCGCAAAACAACAACAGTCGTGTGCATGAACCCTAAGTGTGCAGCCAGCGAGCCTGCAGGTAGACCTAGGTTGCCATTCAGTTATATTGCTAGCTGTGTGAGATACAAATACACCTTGTCATTTGCCCAATACAAGGTACAATCCTGCACATGAGGTGCTGCTTCTGTTTTACTATTATTATGACACTCTCTGTATTAGGCACAGTCAACTTGATTAAAATAGTTTTAATGCAGCAAATTTTATATACAGTGGGGAGATTTATGAAGACTGATGCTAAAGGAAATTGACCAGCGGTATCAAAAAACTTAAGGGGTGAGGAATGCAGATAAATAGATAAATTTTAAACGAATTAAATGTGTTATGAATTTTTCAGAAAAATGGGATTCTAGGGAGTCTGAAACTTTTTTGTGATTCCTTTTGGACGCAACTCAAAATGGCAGCCACCATTTTACATGTCCGAGAAAGCAGCAGTTATAAAGGAACTCATGGGATTCCATGTTAATACTTACCTAATGACCTAACAATGATAGGTACGTAATGATTCCCTCACTGAACACCATATAGACATATATATCCAATTCCAGTGGGGTCACCTTTTCTTACTTGATTAATAGTTTTTCCGTTTTTGTAAAACTTGATAAATGATTAAAAAAAATAATTTAATATGCCTGCTCAATGTATAACAAAACCTGTTACAATTAGAATCCAGTCCAGGAATAGGTACTGCTTCAGAAGTTTCTCCATAGTGGCTTTGTGAAATATTTAGTCATGTACAAATCACCGTAAAGACTTTGGACTGCAAAAAAAAAAACGTAGTATGGGGAATGTACTATGACTGGACTTTTTGATGTCAGCTATTTTGGATTTGTGTTGGATTATTTTACACCGAGTTTATCAAATGTTGCATGTGGCTTGATAAATTTGGCACTTCTTTAAATTTAGCACTTGTTGTCTAGAAATTTTACTCCATTTTTTCTACGTCATCCCCTTGGAGTGATTCAGCAATTTTTTTAAAGATTTTTTTTCTTTACGCCGCAGTGAAAAATCTGAAGTGAATCTAATTAACACACCTAACCATGCCCACTTTCCAATCACTTTTCAAAAGTGTTAATAGTGGTTTATATGGTGGATGGCAAGGGGGGGCGTGGCTTGACTGCCGAGAGTCTTGGACGTTTGAGCGCTCAGCTCCCGCACCAGAGCGACGATTATCAGCCCTACAAGACGACAGCGTGATTGTTTTCTCCCCCAATACCTGCCTGGAGACCTCTAGCCAGCATAGGGAAGATTTTGAATCTCTGACGAAATACTTTGATCGCGGCAGAAGCCAAGATGGCGCCCGCCAAACTCCAACATGTGTGGCGCCCTCGACTCCGCGCATACCATCGCCGATACCGGCCCTGGGTCTTACCGGCACGTCTCCTGCCCAGGATAATCTAGGGGCTCCGTGCAAGGACTTACCCTCCTTTCCGACCACCCCAAAAGACATCAGGGTAACAGAGGCTCCCGAGCTGCACCACCAAGATGGCGTGGATGGTGCACCAGCACGGAAACCCTGTTACTCTCCCTCCTCTAGTCCACAGAAAAGGAGGCCCAGACTGGAAGAGTCATCAAGCTCCCAGATCAGTCAGCTACATCTTGATCCTAATGCCCCTCACACTTATGAGGATGACTTTAGTCTTTACCCTGCCTCAGCTAACCCAGTCTCTGAGGACTCATTAAAGCATATGCTCCTGGCTTTAAAAATGTCCACACACCATCATCTAGCTGCGCTTATTGCTCTCCTATCATCAAAACTGCAATCGGTGGATAGCAGAGTGGAGCACCTAGAATCAAAAATGTCAAATTTTGCAGCGTCGCAGAACGAAGTTATTGACGCCCATAATGACCTAGCAGATGAGCTAGAAACTATAAAACTCAAGCTGGCAGATATGGAGGACCGTACGCAGAGGAACAAAATCAAATTCAGGGGTATCACTGAGGACATTCCAGCCGCTGAACTGTCTACTTATTTACAGAAACTTCTAAAATTGCTGGTCCCTCGCCTTTCTTCTCAGGATCTTGTCATAGACAGGACACATAGGGTCCCTAAACCAAAACATCTCAATCCGGAAATCCCTAGAGACACCTTGGCGCGCATCCATTTTTACCCGGCTAAAGAAGCTGTAATGATGGCAGCCAGGAAGCTAGACCTGTTACCAGCACCATATCAATCTGTCCGTCTCTTTGCGGACCTCTCGGCGGCCACTCTGCGGTTACGCCGCACCCTGCTACCCATCACCGTTGCATTGAGGAAACACAATGTACCTTATAAATGGGCTTACCCTATGAAGCTGTTAATTTCTAAAGATAACCGCACACACCTGGTCCGAACAGTTGAGGACGGGAAAACGTTTCATAATGTTCCACCTTGGGCGGACAGAACCAGCATCCTGTGCATATTCAAGAACTGCAAGACCACTTAAAAAACCTGTATCTATCTGCCTCATACACCCATAAACTAAGGGACGACTGACAGTTTCCAATGTACCTAGCTGAATCTCCTCCCTGTGAGTCCTTGAGCCTCACCCCCTCGGTGTCGTACCAGCATTTCTCTTTACCTACAAGCCTACACTACCTCCTTCCCCTGTTGGAAAGCTGGAAGTATATTTATGGTAATGTTTATAGTTATGTCTTGTATATTATATTTGAGTGCCATACTGGTGTGTTAACTGTTGCGTATCCCATCATTGACCTATAGATCATCTGCCAAATATGGTCAATCTCGGCTTCAACTTGAAACTTTCATCCCTGTTTATCAGCAGAGCTTGCTCTCTGCTCTATATGTATACCTACTGTTTTCTAATTGCATATTTTGTTTACCTATTTATGCTGCCTTCTTATATTTTCTACTCCTTTTCCCCAGGTCACTCTGAGCATTTCTGCAGTCCTCTTCAGTGTTTTCTTAAAGAACCATGGGTTTGAAATTCATGTCTTTGAACTCCAAGGGGTTAAACTGCCAACAAAAACGTTCATATATGTGGAAAGAGGCCTTGTCTAGTAAAGCGGATGTTCTGTGCATTCAGAAGTCACATTTACTACACAGAGATACCTGTAGAATCCGACATCACCTTTTTCCTGAAATCATACATGCTACAAATGTTAAGAAATCCAGAGGCGTATTTTTAGCTATTAATAATTCTGTCTCTTTCTCTCGAATCTCTCAGGTGGTGGACCAGAGAGGACGGTTCGTGATACTGGTCTGCGTGATGAACAATATAACAAATACGATTGTCAATCTGTAAGTACCAAACAAACATCAATTATACTTCCTCCACAGGGTTATCCGATGGGTTAACCAGGTAAAACAAGGTAAACTGATTATATGTGGAGATTTTAACTCCATTGTGGATCCCTCTCTGGACACGTCTACCCCCTCCAGATGTCCTTTACCCGGCCTAGCAGAATTGTTGCACTCCGAAGGCCTGATAGACAAGCCAAGAAAGGGATTATACTTTCTTTTCCCCCTCCCATTCCTCTTATTCGAGGATAGATATGTTTTTCATCGGCCAGACAGTCTTACGTCAAACCAATGATGCCTCTATAGGCCTGATTAAATGGTCTGACCATGCCCCCATCTTTCTACACAAAGAAGAGCAGTTTCAAACTTTCCCCCCTCCCATGTGGCGGAATAATACTTTTCTTTTCACACACCCTAAATACAAATTGGAAATAGCTACAGCACTGCAGGAATACTTCGAAATAAATGAGGGGACTGTGTCTGATCCATTTGTGGTGTGGCAAGCTCATAAGGCGTTTATTAGGGGAATTCTGCTAAAGATCAGCCACGTTGAAAAGAAAAAGAGAGGGAAAGAAATCACTTCCACTTTAGCCAAGATACAGAGTTTAGAACTTAAAAATAAGCGACAAGTCACCTCGGAGACCACCAATGAACTTCGTTTAGATTGAGACAAATTGATGAACTTACTTAACAGAGACTTTACCAAATCCCTCCAACGTTGTAGAGCTCGATTTTATGCTCAAGGTAATAGTGGGTAAACTTTTGGCCAATAAGCTTTAACAACGTCAGGCAAAATCTAAAATCCCCTTTTTGCTTCACCCTATATCCAAAACTAAATTAATAGACCCAGTAGACATAGCCGAGCAATTTCGGCTTTATTATCACAATTTATACAACCTCAAAGACAGTTGTACCCTACCTCATAACCATGAGACCTTGGTTCGAGACTTTTTAGAACAAGCCCAACTGCCCCGACTCACCACTGACCAATTAATTCTCCTGAACTCCCCAATTTCTATGAACGAACTGGATAAAGCGATACGGTCCCTCTCTTTGGGGAAATATCCTGGCCCAGGCGGCCTCTCCAATGAATATTATAAACAGTTCTCACTACACCTGTCCCGGTCCTGGACCTTATTGCCGCTTTTCCAACACACCATGCTAGGCAACCCTTTTCCTTCTGATATGCTGATGGCATTAGTAGTCACTCTCCCCAAACCTGGTAAGTTCCCAGACGTTTCCCAAAACCTCCGACCCATATCCCTTTTAAACACAGACATAAAACTCTTCGCCAAACTAATTGCCACTAGACTGTCTTCCATCCTTCTAAATTTAATTAAGGAGGATCAAAAAGGTTTTGTAAAAGACAGATTAGCTTCAGACAATACCAGGCGCCTTTTCGACATTCTCAACGTGGCTGAGCTCCAGAACCTTCCTATGGTGGCCGTTACCCTAGACGCCGAGAAGGCGTTTGACTGCCTACATTGGTCGTATGCCTTCTCGGTCATGGGAGAGATGGGATTTGCTGGGCCCATTATTGATGGCATAAAGAGCCTGTACACCAAACCTTACGCTAAGGTCTTTGTAAATGGTGTATTGTCAAAGCGTTTTCACATTACAAACGGATCCCGCCAAGGTTGTCCACTATCCCCTTTAATTCTTATTTTAGCATTCGAACCGCTGGCTCAACATATCCGTCTATCTTCAGATATATGTGGTGTCCAGATTGGCCCCTCTTCACATGTTATCTCCTTATACGCTGATAACATTATTTTGACAGTAACTAATCCAGGTCACGCTTTACATCATTTCATTCTCAATCATTTCAGATTTTGTCTCTCTTTCATATTATAAGATTAATAATACAAAATCGCAGGCACTCCCCGTCAATATCCCTGTGGAGGAACTTAGATGTTTAAAACATTTATTCCTGCTTGATTGGCAATCGTCGTCTCTCCCATACCTTGGGATTAGAGTCTCTTATCCTTGCTCACACGCATTTCAGCTTAATTACACACCGCTTCTCTCTACTATATCGCATGACTTCGCACACTTTGACCTACAGGAAATCTCCTGGATTGGCAGAATGACATAATTTCAAATGATGACATTACCTAAAGTCATTCATATTTTCTGTGCTCTGCCAATCCCCATGCCGAATTCCTTTTTCAAAGAGGTGCAGAAGCACATTAACAAATTCATATGGAAATCTGGGAAACCTATGGTTGCTCAAAATTTTATGTTTAGGAAGCGTTTAGCAGGAGGTGTTGGTCTATCTGCAGTCAAAGACTATTTTCATGCGGTCAGTGTTTCATTCCTATGGGAGTGGTGGTCTCCAACCACCAATAAACCGTGGATAGACATAGAGTCCCACATGGCCCCTGGTGGTTCCTTACGAGATCTCCTTTACCTTTCGATACTGAAGCCTGGTAGTGTCACCCACACCCTCACTATAGGATCCAATGCACTTATGGTCCTCTATTCACTGTTCATATGGCACACCACATCCTGTTGCAATGTCTTCTATTTCAGTGAACATGTTATGTATGCTTATTGGAGACATTGACCTCACTAGATAAAAAACCTCGGGTATTCTCTCTGCCTCACAGCTAGTGGAAGGATGCACCACTAAAACATTCACTGTCTCCTCCAGGATTATAACCTTCCCTTCTCTGAATTTCTCGCATATACTGTATGAGAGTTTGTCATTGCCTCAGCTCACTTCTCCCTTCCTCATACATACTCCACCCAGAGATTATGAGGCTCTTTCAACATCCGTCTCTATTTAAACACCAAACTACGCGTCAAATTTATGACATTATAGATAATAAGTCCACATTTATGAAATCTCCCCCGATGACAAAATGGTAGAGTGAGTTGGGATCTACCTTCACAGTGGAGACGTGGACTGGGGCTATACGCTTTATATCATCTACCTTTCGCTGCACAACGCACTATGAAGCAAGACTAAAGACACTACTCCGATGGTATTTTACCCCCTATAGATTAAGCATCATGTACCCTGGTACTTCGGCTTGCTGCTGGAGGGAATGCGGAGCCACTGGTACTCTTCTCCATATCCTATGAAGCTGCCCGAAGCTCACCACATATTGGCAACTAATTTTTGATTTAATCCTCCAGGTCACAGGACTAAAAATAACCCCGGCCCCAGCATTAGCGCTCCTATTTCTGACCATACCAGATATTCCCCTAGACTCCAGACATCTCATAGGACATTTCCTACTCAGTGCAAAATTGGTTCTCACTAGACATTGGAAGTCCACAACTCCTCCGGCCCTCAAGGAAGTTATCCAGGTTTTAAATGCTTCTTGCAGATATGATAGCTTACTTCCAGACACAATGATAAGCCCGATCCTAAAATCCTGCACCTGGACCCCTTGGATATCCTGCTCCTACTATAACCCATGACTCCTGCTATTTTCAGGTTCTAACGCTACTGCTGGAGTTCTCAGAGGACCCCCTCCCTTCCCTCCTTCCCCCCCATACTCCTTCTCCTTCATTATTTGTTTTCCATTTCCTTTGATATTGCTTATTGTCATCTATACTCTCTCAATTTGCAGTTGTAGTTTATTATTGAACTGACGACAATTGTCAGGTCGAGTCCACTTAATTGATTGTTCTTTGAGGCTTATTGGAGGGTTTTGTGCCTCACCCTCACTGTTGCTATTATGTATTCACTCTCAATTTTGTATCAAAGTGAATATCCAGAAAAGACAAAAACATCCATTCAAACATGCCTAAAAAATAGTCTTTGTTCATTTTCATTCTTTTAATAGTATAAAGCTGCTGTATAAAGCTGCTGTATAAATAAATATATCATGTAGAAACCTGAAAATAATGTAGAATATATTTGTAGGATTTCAATTGGATGAGTTTGCCGTACGAAGCATAGTCTCTCATGAAAATCATTAATTTCTAACGATAATTTGTTTTCCCTTAGTCCTAACAGCAGCACAGATGGGATTAACCACCCCCCCCCCGTGGACTGGCAGGACCGGCGGAATGTTTAATGAGCCCAAGACTAATAACTCAATTTAACAATTAAGTGTCTCCTTAAAAGGAGGAAGTCAACCCCCAGCCCACTGTGTTTATAGCAAGAAAAAAACTAGACTTACTAGGATGGGAAATTTGTGTGCTGCTGTTGGACTAAGGGAAAACAAATTATCGTTAGAAATTAACGATTTCCTTGCATCCTACCAGCAGCACAGATGGGGAGATATCAAGAAGAAACCCCTAGGGAGAGCCTTCCTGCCTGGCAGAACTAAGAATAGTCTGCCCAAAAGCCGAAAATTCAGCTAGACTGGCATCTAGTCTATAATGGAGATGAATGTCGATTCAGAGCTCCAGGAGGCAGCTTTGCAAATCATGTTGAGAGGCAGAAGACTCCTCTCAGCAAAAGAAGTAGCCACAGCTCTAGTAGAGTGGGCCTTCATGAATACCAGAGGGTCCAGAGATTGTGGAAACAAAGGATTCCTTAATAGCCTCCTTAATCCACCGACTGATGGAAGGTTTGGATGCCTTACAGCCTTTAAACTTACCGGCAACAGGATTAGCAGATTCTCATCTGTCCTGAAATCCTTGATCTATCCACATCCATCCGGAGACATCTCGAGACGTCCAGAGGATGTCTAGCAGGTTCCTAGGAGGAGGTGGTAGATGTCGACAGAACCAGGAGGAATATCACCTGGTTGATGTTCTGGAAGGAAGGAACCTTAGGCCTACAATACGTGAGGAATCTAAGAAGGCCCTGATCATGTAAGAAAATGGTATAGGGCTCATGTGCTGAGAGAGCTTGAAGCTCAGAGACCCTCTTGGCCAAAGTCACTGCAAGGAGAAACACAAACTTCCAAGTGACGAACTTGATGTCCACCACCTCTAACGGTTCAAAGGGGGGAGATGCTAACCCCCTGAGAGCTACTGATAAATCCCATTGAGAAAAGGGGTCTCAGTACCGTAGGCTTTAATCTTTCAGCTCCTTTAAGGAACCGTTAGATCAGCGGGTCCTGAGAAAAAAGCCTGGTAAGGCAAGCTGAGATGGCTGAAAGAGTAGAAGGGCAAGGCCTCTATCAAGGCCGTTTTGCAGGAACTGAAGGATAGCGGAGAGGGGCGGATCTGCAGACGCCACCTCAGTTGAGGTACAACAGGATGAGAATATCCTCATAATACGAGAGTAGGCTCTCTTGGTAGAGTCCGCTCTAGAATGAGACAGTGTTCTCAGGACCGACTCTGAAAGCCCTTCTATTCTGGGAAGGGACTGATCAACCTCCAGGCTGTCAGGTTGAATCTGTGCAGATCTGAGCAGAGGTGAGTGTCCCATGACACCAGGGTCTGCTGTGGGGGGAGCCTCCAATATTGTCCTCGACTCAACTGGGTGAGCTAGGTAAACCAGGATCTCTTCGGCCAAAACAGTATAATAGCTATCACCGAGGCCTGATCCTGATGGATTTTCATCAATACCCTCGTTATCATGGAAAAGGGAGGGAAGATGTAAGCCAGCCTGAACCTCCAGGATATTGACAGAGCGTCTAACGCTAGGGGGTTGTCCTCCCTGTAAAGGGAGCAAAACCGCTCCACCTTGGCATTGAACCTTGTTGCCATTAAATTCACCTCTGGCATACCCCACTTGAGGACTATATGCTTGAATATCTCCAGATGTAAAGACCACTCCGCCGACTGAAGACCGCGGCTCAGCCGCTATCATATTGAGGGAGCCTTGGATGTGGATCGCAGATAAGTGGGAAAGGTACAACTATGCCTAATCCAGAATCACCCAGATCTCTGACAGGAGGGGAAGAGATCTTGTCCTTCCCTGCTCGTTGATGTAAAGTACCGCAGTCATATTGTCTGACTGGACTTTCACCACTTTGCCCCGGATCTGAGGGGCTAAGTGAAGGAGGGCTAGCCGGATAGCTTGAATCTCACGGAGGTTGGATGAAAGAATCCACTCCTGAGGAAAACCAGGTCCTGTGAACTTGGAGTATCGTCTAGGTGAGCGTCCCAGCCTACTTGGGATGCATCCGTAGTCAATATGACCCAGATTGGCTGGGTCATAGACTTCCCGTCTAAAAGATGGCACCACCATCTGAGGGAATACCGAGCTTGCCAAGACAGGGAGCGCGGGGAGTTTAGCCCGGCAGGGCTGCCACTCCATTAGGAGTTGCCATAGAGCCCAAGGGACTGATTCCGCAGACGCTGACATGAGCCTCAACATCTTCATGAGAGTCCGGATTGGAACTCGCCGGGGAAAGGAAAGGAACTTGCCTTGTTCTGAACCTGGGATCTTCTTTCTGGAGTCAACTGGAGCGACATCCCAGTGGAGTCGATTATGAAGCCTAGATATCTTACTGAAGTCGACGGACTCATGTTCGACTTCTACCAGCTGATGATCCAACCTAGGTGGAACAGAAAGGAGATTGTTACCTGGGTTAGGATAACTAGAGCAGAGGTTTTCAAAGCCAGTCGTCCAGATAAGGAATGATGGTCAGTCCTTGAAGCAGATATGCATCCTTGAGGTCCAGGGTTGCCATCACGTCTCCAGGATTGAGGACGTGAACTACTGACCTGATGGTTTCTGTACGAAACTTCACCTTCTTTATAAACCGATTGAAATATCTCAGATCGATAATCATCCAGAGATCTCCTGAAGCCTTGGGAACCAGAAAAACTGGTGAATAGATCCCTAGGCACCGTTCTCCTGCCGGAACCTCCTCCAGAGCCCCTTTGCAAAAGTAGTCCTGAATGTAGGCCTCCAGGATCGCTCCTTGGCAGCTTGTAGAAGGTTGATCCTGACAAACCTGTCCAGAGGAATTGAGGTGAGGTTGACTAAATAACCCTCGGAAATGATGTTCAGGACCCAGGGATCCGAGATCTCTCGGATCCACTCTTCTCAGAAGTGGGAGAGACGACCCCCGATGGGTCCATGAAGCATAGGAGTGAGGAAGCTTATTGGCAGGACGGCAGGAGTAACGGTATTAACCAAGAGCCTCGAAGAGGCCTGTAGTCAGGAGGTGGATTTTCCATCTTTGGCTCCTCCACGAGAGCGCCTCAAACCCTTTCGCTGCGCTCTCCAGTCACTTCGAGAGCTTGTTTGCTGGCAGACCTACCACCGCGGTCTTGTCTTCCCTGCCCTCGAAAGGACTGCTGGGGAAGGCTCTAGACCTTCTTGGCTGAAAGGCCCTCCATGATTTTATCCAGCTCCGAAGCGAACAAATGGTTGGGTTTGAATGGAAGTCCACATAAGCTGTATTTTGAGGAATTGTCAGCGACCCAAGGCTTAAGCCAAAATGGATTATGGGCTGCCAACCCCAGGGCCATGCTAAATATAGGCCCCCTGTCATCTTTTGATAGTATTGTCACAGGGTGCCAAAGGCACTCTTGGTCTCCCATCAGCCACAGACCTGCTGCTTAGCTTCGAGAGCCAGGATCTGTATTTGGTCTCGTTCCCAGGGCTTGCTTTGCTAGTGGGAAGGCTCCCTCGCTAGCTTCAACTGGAGCTGTGCAGTATCGCACAAGAAGTCAGGTTGATGGTCTTGAAGGCAGCCATTATGTCGTTCTGGAAAAAAACTTGAATTTGATTCAGGCGAGACCGGAGGAACGTAGAGACTTCAGAAGCCACTAAGGCTGTGGAAGCGGAAGCCGGAGCTGCCGTAACACCCCATCTTAGTGTGCACTCTGCAAGGGGGTCCTGCAGCTAGACCCATCGTCTGCAGGAACCAGAGTGCGCTTGGAAAACTTGGCAATAGCCATGTCCACCTTGGGAATAGATCCCCATGAATACACCAAGGGTTAGGCCATCGGGAACATGGATTTAAACTTCTTTGTTAAAACCATACCTTTTCCAGGTTTTTTCCACTCTATAACATGACAGAGAGGAGGGTCTCATCTGCTTTAAAGACACGAGGTGCCCGAGTAGCGGGATCGGGAGGCTCCCCACGGTCAACATCATGGTCCCCCGACCTGAACTTAAGCAATTTCTGTGTCTTTCCATTGGAGAAAATACAACGTCAGCTCCTCCTCATCCGAGGAGGAAGAAACTAAGGAGACCAAGAAGGTCTCTCTACCGGGACAGAGGTCTCCATAGGAGCCTGGGCAGGCATAGGAAGCCTTTTCATCCAGCAGGCCTATGACTCCTTTAATAGAGCCATTGATACATATCCTGCAACGTAGGTTCACTAGAGGGCAGAACCCTCTAACGGTAGCTGTAACACCTGGTGTAGGATAAGTCAACAGACCCAGGGATTGCCAACCGGTCTCCCAAGCTGGTATTAGCCCAGCCTTAAGCTGTTTACCTTCTGCAATCTCACTAGTGCAGGTATGATCAGCTTACAATAACCGTTGACTGCTGCAAAGGTAGCAGGATAGATGCTTTCTCTTGGAATCCACTTTCCTGCCTTCCGAATCCCGCGGAGAAGACATCACTGGGGGAAAAAAAGGGACAAGTAAAACATTTGTAAACCACCCATCTCCGCAGGAAAGGTAGAAAAACAGACCGGAGGCAGCTGAGGACCAGAGGAAAAAAATACCACCAGTGGAAACACTTTAGGAAGCTAGCTGAAAAAGCATATGCAGCCAGAGATCAAACTGGAGAACACTACTTCCTAAAAATAGGGGAAAGGGAGGGATAGACAATCCACTCTCCCCCCAGTAAATCCTCCACAGGAAGAAGCATAGAAAAAAATACTTAAAACTTCTCGCATAAAAACGCGAAAAAAAACTCGTCGGATTATCCGGAAGTGGCGCAAAGGATAATCCCCGCGTCACCTCCCGAAGATGGTGGCGCTCAGGAACTGAGAATCCTGGACCGAGGACGCCGCCAAAATACCCCAGCCAGGCGCAACTGCGCGGGGCCGGCAGCAGATAAGCTGCAGGCCAACCTGACAAGGTACCTAGGAAAAGGGCAAATCCGTTACCCAATGAAAAGAAGGCTCCCCGCACTTTCAAGAGAAAGGGAGGAACAAACTGCCTAGTCCACCTGTCCGGGAGGACAGAAAAAAACACAGTGGGCTGGGGGTTGACTTCCTCCACGGATTGCAGCGCAAATAACCTTTGCACCACAATCTACACCAGAAATATGCCTAATGTAGGTGTATTTCTGATAATTAATGACCCCCACTGTATCTAATTTCATATTTCATTTCTGATCTGCATTTCATACATCAGTCTTGATATAGTTTGCACTGGAGTGAGATGAACCTAATTTATTAAGTGAAGGTGAAGGCCTTTTAATAAATTAAGAGCATCTCTAGCCCCCATGGATAAATATATTGCAGGTATGAGCTGTTGTAGATTTCAGCTATAATTTAAACAAGTTTCTAGTGTAAATTACAGTACAGTTGTCCCACTAAGCCCTATCCATGTCCCACCCCCTTAGCAAATGTTAAGTGGAGTGCTGCCATTCTTTATTCCTATTTCCTCTGTTATTCTATTATTGCATATATGGTTTAACCTTTAACAAAAATAGAATACATACCTACACCCACCTCTAAAAAAAAATAAGAAATCATGAATATTTCAAAGAGACCCCCTTACTGTTACAAAAAAATGATTGTTCTATTACTTTAAAAATTGTAATGATGCTAGTTTATGAGAAAATAGGTTAAAATAATACAACTAATCTGGCAAGGTCATCCCCTTCATAATATTGTTTTATTGAATTGCTTTTATGTAAATGAGA
This sequence comes from Bufotes viridis, assembly GCA_033119425.1. Taxonomy (NCBI): domain Eukaryota; kingdom Metazoa; phylum Chordata; class Amphibia; order Anura; family Bufonidae; genus Bufotes; species Bufotes viridis. Next base: position 223,260,389 of record CM065590.1, read on the forward strand.
AAATAGATCCATCACATTTTTATGCTAATTGATATTGAAATCCTGATGAAATATATTCAAAGACTAGCTAAGTTCAGTATGAAGTGATGACACATCATTAAGTATAATTGTATTTATCTACCTGATGAACGCTAGTAAACTTCTGTTAGGATCATGCATCTTTCATGAATAAGTAATGGGAGAGACAGCCAGTATTTCAATATCTTGTCAGCAGTATGGAATGGAAAACAACATAACCAGCATAATTTTATCAGAAAAAAAATTGCACAAATCTTTTATAAGGCATCTTTATGAAGTAGCTATGCATTCATTAAAAAAAATGGAAAACAGATGGCCTTAGCTAAACGTTTAATTTTTGTGAACAATATCTACATAAATTCATTTGAAGAGCTCTTCAATGATTCATTACATAATTATGCAACATGAAGTGTAAATAAACATTCCAAACACAGTATATCGATATATGGAAGGCAATTATACATCTTTAGATTGGAAACTTTCATAATAATTCTATTTTAAAATGTTACCTTAAAGACAAAATAATACTTTGTATAGTATGTTATGCGAAAATAATATAGGCACTGTTAATAATGATGCCTTTCTCTACATTGTTTCATTCTAGTTAATTAAAGGGGTTGTCCAGAGCTTTTATGATATGGCCTATCTTAATAATAGACCATCACTAGCTTATTGGCAGGGTCCAACACTCTGCACACCTGTCGTTCAGCTGGTCTGTGTAGCTCCATTGATAGAAGTTGGTGCTGGAGCTACACAACACTATTGCTATTGTAGTGGCAGTGCTCCTACAGCTCTGCTCCTATTGACTACAATGTGGACAGTGCTTTGTTACACAGACCAGCAGATCAGTGGTGTGTGGGGTGTAGGACCCTGCCAGTCAACTAGTGAAGGCATATTCTGAAGATAAGACATAACTGAAAAACCCTCAACAACCCCTTAAAATATGTCCATTATGGTCCACATTGATTTAAATGGGATTTTAGAAGAACTGGCATCATTTTGGAAATGTAATTTTATTTTCTTCGGATATTAGAAGGCTTAGATTTTTAGAAGCAATTTAAAAAGTAAAATAAAAAACAATACTTTCTTAAGGACCAATTCAGTTTGAAGTTACTTTAAACGGTTAACATAATAGAACCCACCTCTAAATGACCCCATTTTAGAAACTATACCCCTAAAATATTCAAAACTGATTTTAGACATTTTGTTAAATCATCGGGTGTTCCAGACCAATTAAAGCAAAATAGAGGTGAAATTTAAAGAATTCATATTTTAAGCAGTTTTTCATTTAATTCTTGTAACACAGCAATGGTTAATAGCAACACAAACTTCCATACTTATTACCCTTTACAGAAACACACCATATGTGGTTGTTAAAGATGAGCGAATCAGAGTTGACAAAGTGGAATTCGATCTGAATTTCATGAAAAATTCAATTCGCACCGTTGTGTGTTGAAGTGAGAAAATTGCAGCCATTTTTGGTGTGTATTAGTGGCAAAAAAAAAATATTTGCTTTTCAGCGGTGAAGTTCCATTGTACTAGAGCCATTTACAGGGTGTATTAATAGGATAGATATGTACGTCCTATTAGTAGGGGCAGGAGCTTGCTGCTACTGCGCTGCTCCCATTGACTACAATGTGGACAATGCTTTGTACAGTAGCTCCAGCACTGACTTCAGTCACCTCAGTTACACAGACCAGCAGATCAGTGGTGTGTGGGGTGTAGGACCCTGCCAGTCAACTAGTGAAGGCATATTCTGAAGATAAGACATACCTGAAAAAATCCTGGACAACCCCTTAAAATATGTCCATTATGGTCCACATTGATGAAACCTCAATATTTATTACCCTTTACAAAAACACACCATATGTGGTTGTTATAGATGAGCGATTCGAAGTTGACAAAGTGGAATTCGATCCAAATTTCCGGAAAAAATTCTATTTGCACTGAATCCAAATTTCCTCACGTTTCGTGGTACCGAATCGCATGTTTTCCTATAACAGCTGCTGCACGTGTGAGGACATGGAGCAAGGAACTCTGGGAAGGCGGGATTACCCATAATGCCATGCTTCCATGATGTCACAGCCCTATAAATAGCCTCAGCCATCTTTGATTCTGCAATTTTCCAGTGTACATAGTGCAGGGAGAGACGTCAGCAGGCACTAGGGACAGTGCTAGAAAAAACTTAATTGTGCTAGAAAAACGATTTACAAGTTCAGGGAAAGATTATTCAAGGTGTAGGGAAAGGATAGAGAGGAATCATTCCACAGCATTAATATTGAACAGGGTTCAGTAGGGGAGGTTACAGCCTGGGTAATAGGAACAATCCGATTGCAACTTGCTGCACTGACTTAGGATCCAAATTGCCGTTATACAGCTCTGTAATTCCAGCAAACCGTTCTTGTTATTGGGGTGCAAGTGTTGTTTGATACAGCCATTAAAAGGTTTATTACAAGGAAATATTTCTACTTCTTATTTGCCCTTGTGCGGTGCCGTTATATGTTCTAAAGCATCTTTTAGCTTGTATTAGTGGAGAAAAAAAGGGCTTATTAGCTGTTGTGTGGTGAAGTGTGAAAATTACAGCCCTTTTTTGGCGTGTATTCGTGACAAAAGAAAAATATATTTGCCGTTCAGAGGAGCACTTATATGTTCTAAAGCCCTTTTTGGGGTGTAATAGTGGCAAAAGAAAAATATATCTGCCGTTCAGCGGTGCAGTTATATATTCTAAAGCCTTTTGTGGCGTGTATAAGTGGAAAAAAGACAAATATATTTGACGTTCAGCGGTGCATTATATGTTCTAAATCCTTTGGTGGCGTGTATAGGTGGAAAAATGAAAAAAATAATAATTTGCCGCTCAGCGGGGAAGTTATATGTTCAAAAACCTTTTGTGGCATGTATAAGTGGAAAAAATAAAAATATAATTGCCATTTAGCAGTGTAGTGATATGTTCTAAAACACTTTTTGTCATGTATTAGTGGAGAAAAGAAAAATATATTTGCAGTTCAGCGGTGCAGTTATGTATTCTAAAATCTTTTATGGTGTGCATAAGTGGAAAAAAGATAAATATATTGGCTGTTCAGCAGTGCAGTTATATACTCTAAAGCCTTTTGTGGCGTGTATAAGTGGAAAAAAACATATATACTTGCCATTCAGCGGTGCAGTTATATGTTCTAAAGCCTTTTTTGGCGTATTAGAGTGGCAAAATAAAAATATATTTGCCGTTCAGTCGTGCAGCTATATGTTGTAAAGCCCTTTTTGTCATTTATTATTGGCAAAAGAAAAATATCTTTGCCATTTAGCAGAGCAGTTATATGTTCTAAAACCTTTTGTGGCGTGTATAAGTGGAAAAAAGAAAAATGTATGTGCCGTTCAGCGGTGCAGTTATATATTCTAAAGCTTTTTGTGGCATGTATAAGTTTAAAAAAGAAAAATATATTTGCCGTTCAGCGGTGCAGTTATATGTTTTAAAGCTCTTTTTGGCATGTAATAGTGGCAAAATAAAAATATATTTGCCGTTCGGCGGTGCAGCTATATGTTTTAAAGCCCTTTTAGTTGTGTATTAGTGGCAAAAGAAAAATATATTTGCCATTCAGCGGTGCAGTTATATGTTCTAAAGCCTTTTGTGTCGTGTATAAGTGGAAAAAAGAAAAATGTACTTGCCGTTCAGTTGTGCTGTTATACAATCTAAAGACTTGTGGTGTGTATAGGAGTAAAAAAAGACAAATATACTTGCGGTTCAGCGGTGCAGTTATATTTTCTGAAGCCCATTTTGTTGGGTATTAGTGGCAAAAGAAAAATATATTTGCCGTTCAGCGGTGCAGTTAAATGTTTTAAAGCCTTTTGTGGCGTGTATAAGTTGCGAAAAAATATATATATTTGCCGTTCAGCGGTCCAATTATATGTTCTAAAGCCTTTGGGGTCATGTATAAGTGGAAAAAATATAAATATATTTGCCGTTCAGCAGTGCAGTTATATATTCTATAGCCTTTTGTGTCGTGTATAAGTGTAAAAAAGAAAAATATATTTGCCGTTCAGCGGTGTAGTTATATATTCTAAAGCCGTTTTTGTTGGATATTAGTGGCAAAAGAAAAATATATTTGCTGTTCAGCGGTGCAGTTATGTGTTCTAAAGCCTTTTGTGAAGTGTTTTTAAAAAAAAAAGAAATATATTTGCCGTTCAGCGGTGCAGTTTATATGTTCTAAAGCCCTTTTTGACATTTAATAGTGGCAAAATAAAAATATATTTGACGTTTGTTGGTGCAGCTATATGTTCTAAAGCCCTTTTTGTCATTTATTATTGGCAAAAGAAAAATATATTTGCCGTTCAGCAGAGCAGTTATATATTCTAAAGCTTTTTGTGGCATGTATAAGTGTAAAAAAGAAAAATATATTTGCCGTTCAGCGGTGCAGTTATATGTTTTAAAGCTCTTTTTGGCATGTAATAGTGGCAAAATAAAAATAAATTTGATTGCTCAGCAGTGCAGCTATATATTGTAAAGCCCTTTTACCTGTGTATTAGTGGCCAAAGAAAAATATATTTGCCGTTCAGCAGTGCATTTATATGTTCTAAAGCATTTTGAGGCTTGTATAGGTGGAAAATAGAAAAATATATTTGCCGTTCAGCGGTGCAGTTATATGTTCTAAAGCCTTTTGTGTCGTGTATAAGTAGAAAAAAGAAAAATGTATTTGCCATTCAGCGGTGCAGTTATATATTCTAAAACCTTTTGGCATGTAATAGTGGCAAAATAAAAATATGTTTGCCATTCAGCGGTGCAGTTATATGTTATAAAGCCTTTTTTGTTATATATTAGTGGTAAAAGAAAAATATATTTACTGTTCAGTTATTTGTTCTAAAGCCCTTTGTGGCGTGTATAAGTGGAAAAAAGAAAAATATATTTGCCGTTCAGAGGTGCAGTTATATATTCTAAAGCCTTTTGTGACGTGTATAAGTGTAAAAAGGAAAATTTATTTGGCGTTCAGCGGTGCAGTTATATGTTCTTTAGCCCTTTTTGTCATGTATTAGTGGCAAAAGAAAAATGTATTTGCAGTTCAGCGGTGCAGTTATATATTCTAAAGCTTTTTGTGGTGTGTAATAGTGGCAAAATAAAAATATATTTGCTGTTCAGCAGTGCAGTTATATGTTCTAAAGCCCATTTTGTCATGTATTAGTGGCAAAAGAAAAATATATTTGCCGTTCAGCGGTGCAGTTATATGTTCTAAAGTCTTTTGTGGCGTGTATAAGTGGCGAAAAAAAATATATATTTGCCGTTCAGCGGTGCAATTATGTTTTAAAGCCTTTGGGGCCGTGTATAGGTGGAAAAAAGAAAAATATATTTGCCGTTCAGCAGTGCAGTTATATATTCTAAAACCTTTTGTGGCTTGTATAAGTGTTTTAAGGAAAAATATATTTGCCGTTCAGCGGTGCAGTTATATGTTATAAAGCCTTTTTTGTTATATATTAGTGGTAAAAGAAAAATATATTTACTGTTCAGTTGTTCAGTTATATGTTCTAAAGCCTTTTGTGATGTGCATAAGTGGAAAAAAGAAAAATATATTAGCCGTTCAGCGGTGCAGTTATATATTCTAAAGCCTTTTGTGTCATGTATAGATGGAAAAAAGATAAATATATTTGCCATTCAGAGGTGCAGTTATATGTTCTAAAGCCCTAAAGTTCTAAAATATAGAAGGAAATCAATTATTGACCAGGACCTGGAGGGTGAAAACCTCCCTGACGTGCGTTTCACCTTACCTCCTCTTGGGGGCGTCAAGGTGGTTTCTCCCTCCAGTTCCTGGTCAGTATTTGATTTCCTTCGACATTCATTGAGATTTATGTATTGCCTTTGTGTGTTTGAGGCTAACCATGGCCCCATGGTTACCATGTGGATGTTTCAAACTTGGACATTCTGTAAGGTGAATATACTCATGTAGAAGTATAATCACATTCACAGTCGAGTTATGATATCTGGCCAGTCTACATGTATGTGAGTTTTTTCCTGTCATGGCACTTTATGTATTTGTTGCTATATTGTAATATGATGTTCTATTTGTGTTGTACGTATTTCTACCAATAAAATGTCAGCATATCATATGTGTGTTTTTGCTTTGTTGGTGATTACTTGAAATTTATTTGTGAAACATTCTTTTATGGAAAAATGTTGGGTGATTGTAGACTTTCTTCTGTATGAACCGAATTATGTCGATTAGCCATTCAGTGGTGAAATTTCTTTGTGATACAGCCTTTTTTAGGAAAATTGGTCGGTTGCTGTAACTATGGTCAAGTACAATATATGTCCTTTACGGCCCACTGGGTAAATATGGTTCCTGCCCAGCCACACCAGCAACTTGGCCAGGTGACTCCGCTTCCACATTATCACACCGTTGGTCCTGCGACAATGTCCGCCTCTGCCTCCTCATCCTCCACCGTGTTCTCAGCTTCCACTGCAGGGACAATTCACAGTGCCCCTCTAGCATACCACATGTTGAGTGCATTGCGGTGTCACGCTGTTATGCACCTTGTTTGCCTGGGCAGGTCTGACCGGAGTCCCTCTGTGCTCATGTTTCTCTGCCATGGCTGCTGTGGCAGGGTGGAAGGGTGGGAGCAGTTCCAGCTCCATCAGCAGCAACTTGAATCTAGAGTCGCTGATGAGCAGCTTTTTTCACCCGCCTAGTGCAGAAACTACTCACCAGCAGCAAGACCTGGAGCAAGACCTGAACAACCAGGTGGTTGGATACTTGGACAGTACCTTGACCCCCCACATTGAAGATCCGCTGGACTACTGGGCAGCCAAACTGGATTTGTGGTCGCAACTAGCATAGTTTGCTCTGGAAAAACTGTCCTGCTCGGCCAGTAGTGTAGCATCAGAGTGGGTGTTTAGTGAGGCGGGGGCCATAGTTACCAATAGAAGAACTCGCCTGCTCACCCAAAATGTGGAGAGACTGACCTTTGTCAAGATGAATCAGGCGTGGATCATCCAATATTTCCACCCACCAATGCCTGATGCATCAGACTAGATCATCCATGGTGCCACACCAACACTTTGACAAAAGAGACCGGTTTCTTCTGGCTACCTGCCTCAGCTACTATTCTGATGCTGCCACCCACCCACATCTGAAGCAAAGTGCTCCTTTTTTCACCCACCATCTTCAGCTGGTACTCTTATTGCCACCCACCTCCCCACTATGTCACCTTGCCACTCTGTGGTCTCCTGATGCTGCTTTCACCTCCACACTATGTCACCTTGCCACTCTGTGGTCTCTTGATGATGCTGCTTCCATCTCCACACTCTGTCATTGTGCCACTCTGTGGCCTCCTGATGCTGCCGCCACCTCCACACTCTGTCATTGTGCCACTCTGTGGCCTCCTGATGCTGCCGCCACCTCCACACTCTGTCATTGTGCCACTCTGTGGCCTACTCCTGATGCTGCTGCCACCTCCAAACTCTGTCAATGGGTCACTCTGTAGTCTTCTTATTCATGTGTCATCTCTGTTTTGGAGCCACTCCTGTTTTTTTTTGGCCATTTTTGGGGTGTTCTGACGGATCAGAGGAAGGGCAAAATAAATAGTGACGTCAACACAAACTTACTGCTGACACCCTCTCCCCTCTGTCAGGGGGCTCTACTTGTATAAGCGTTAAATAAAACAGGTTCTGTAGTTATCTATGTGGAACCAGCTGTTGACGGTTAGTGTTGAGCAAACCCAAACTGAAATTTATGATTTTTAGTACCTGGCAAAGTTCGGGTTCAGTGTTCGGGCATTAAATAAAGCTTGTTAAAAGGCTGCAGGGCAGCCAATCAACAAGTTTTTAGGCTGTGGGCACTTAGAAAACATCACAGCCATGACTACTAATGGTATGGCTGTGATTGGCCGTGGGATCAGGTGACCCAGCCTCTATATAAGCTGGATCACGTGTAGCACCGCCCATCATCTCTGAGTAGTGCAGGGACAGGAAGCAGGCAGCTGAAGTGAGGAAGAGTATTAGGAATCTCATCTGGCTGTTAATTCTGTCGTTGACCTACAGCGATTTTTTGAGGGTGCAATACACCATCTTTGCACCCCTGACACAGAAAGATAATCATAAATCTGGCTGTTGATTCTGTCGGTGATCTATAGCTATTTTTTGTGCGTGCAATACACCATCTTTGCACCCCTGACACAGAAATATAATCATAAATCTGGCTGTTAATTCTGTGGGTGACCTACAACGATGTTTTGGTGTAGTGTTGAGCACGAATATTCGAATAGCGAATTTTTTTAGCGAATATCGGCACTTCGCTAATTCGCGAATATTTCGAATATAGCGCTATAAATTCGCTATTTCGAATATTCGGGTTTTTTTTGTTTATTTTTTTGTTATATTTTTTTCTTTCCCTCTTCCCAACAGTAGTTCTTACCTGTCCTGAGGATTCCTGGCTTCCTGGCTGCTCTAGTCAGTGCCCATTGCCGCTTCTGCCGACTTCCGTGCTCATGGAGCGTCCCCATCCATGGGAACGTCTCCATATACTAAAATGTACTGTCGGATTTGAGGAATTACGTTGAAATCGCAATGCGATTAATTCAAGTTATATTAATCGCATTGCGATTTCAACTTAGAGCTGGGTTTATAATGGGTCAGCTTGCTAGAATGAACGAAGTTAACGAATATGGAATATAGCAGCACTGCTAAGTTGAATTCGCAATGCGATTAATTTAACTTAAAGTAATCGCATTGCGATTTCAACTTAGCACTGCTAGTGCCACTGCTATATTCCATATTCGTTAATTCTAGCCTATGTAAGATAGCAGTGCTAAGTTGAAATCGCAATGCGATTACTTCAAGTTAAATTAATCGCATTGCGAATTCAACTTAGCAGTGCTGCTATATTCCATATTCGCTAACTCGCTCATTGAATCGTTAACTCGCTCATTCTAGCAAGCTGACCCATTATAAACCCAGCTCTAAGTTGAAATCGCAATGCGATTAATATAACTTGAATTAATCGCATTGCGATTTCAACGTAATTCCTCAAATCCGACAGTACATTTTAGTATATGGAGATGTTCCCATGGTGATGGGGACGCTCCATGAGCAAGGAACTTTATGGTTGGCTTGGTAGAATTAGCGAATAGCGAATATGACGAATGTATTCGTCATATTCCTCAAAACGAAGATAACGAGTATTCTACATCTTCGTTTAGCAACCTATTCGTCAACCTCGCTAATTCTAGCAATCAAATAGGAAGGTTGACTATAGAGACAGCTGTGTTAAATTCGCTATGCGATTTTTTTTTTTTTTAATAGAATAATTATATTACTTGATATAATTATTATAATTATTCTATTTATTAAAAAATATATATATAAATAATCGCATAGCGAATTAAACACAGTTGTCTCTATAGTCAACCTTCCTATTTGATTGCTAGAATTAGCGAAGTTGACGAATAGGTTGCTAAAACGAAGATGTAGAATACTTCGTTATCTTCGTTTTGAGGAATATGACGAATACATTCGTCATATCCGTCATCTTCGCTATAATTCTAGATATGAAACCAATAGGAAAGTAGCCTTAAGTTAAAATCGCAATACGCGATTATTTAAATCGCATATTAATCGCGGTAACTAGAATAATGACGAATATTCGATTTCGACGAATATGAAACGAATATTCATTCGAATATTCGCGAATTTCGTCGAAATCGAATATGGCACCTGCCGCTCATCACTATTTTGGTGGGTGCAATGCAACATCTTTGTACCCCTAACACACAAATATAATAGTTAAAGGGGTTATCCGACTTATATAAATTTAGGCTAATGTGCATTATATTTATATATTAAACAACTTTTTAATTCACTTACATTATTAAATGTAAATGTGAATGCCCTGTTTATCGTCTGCAGATTAGTGTGTTGTTATCTCTGACATCAATCACTCTGCGGTGAGGTGAGGTCTTGTTTACAGGCTGCTCCCTGCTTGAGGGAGTGGCCCCGCTCTGTAAATAAAACCGTTGGTTCACGCCCCCCTCTCGCTTTCGTCTCACAGCATCGGCTCCAGTAAGGGATCGCGCATGCGCGATCCTTACCAGAGCCGTGCTGACAGATTCAGCCGCACAGTCTTACAGCCTTTGGTGCCCGCCCCTTCTCTCTCTCTTATGACACAGCACTGCTCTGGTAAGGATCGCGCATGCGCAATCCCTTACTGGAGCCGATGCTGTGAGACGAAAGCGAGAGGGGGGCGTGAACCAACGGCTCTGATGTTTTATTTACAGAGCGGGGCCACTCCCTCAAACAGGGAGCAGCCTGTAAACGAAACGTCACCGCCGGAGCAGGGTGGATGACGTCAGAGATAACAACACACTAATCTGCAGACGATAAACAGGGCATCTTTAATAATGTAAGTTAATTAAAAAGTTGTTTAATATATTAATATAATGCACATTAGCCTAAATTTATATAAGTCGGATAACCCCTTTAATTAGTCTGTAAGTTCGGCGGGTGACATATGCCAACTTTTTTGTGTGAAGTACACCTGCACTGCATACGTGACAGGGAAAATAATATAGTTAATTCGTCAATTAGTTAGGTGGGCGACATATACCCATTTATTATGTGAAGTACACCTGCACTGCATACTTGACAGGGAAATTAATATAGTTAATCCGTCTGTTCATTCGGTGGGAGACATATACCCATTTATTGTGTGAAGTACACCTGCACTGCAAACGTGACAAGGAAATAAATATAGTTAATCTGTATGTTAGTTAGGTGGGTGACATATACCCATTTATTTTGTGAAATACAACTGCAGTGCATACGTGACAGGGAAAATAATATAGTTAATCCGTCTGGTAAATTTGTGGGTGACATCTAACCAATTTTTGTTTGAGGTTCCCTGTCACTGCATACCTGATGGGGAAATTAATATAGTTAATCTGTCTGTTAGTTTAGTGGGTGACCTCAAAGAATGAGGAGAGCATCAAATAAGGGACGTGGCCCTGTTCGTGCTGCTGCTGGTGTTGGTGGAGCTCCTGTTGCAGCGAGAGGACGTGGTCCATCTGTGCCAGCTACAGGCCCAAATGAAACATCTTCCTCAGGTGCACGTAGGCGACAGAACTTCAGCATTATTTTGTAGGCCCGAATATGGGTGTACGAATGGTGAGGCCAGAACAAGTAGAGGCAGTAGTAGATTGGCTACCTGACAGTGCCTCCAGTTCCTTCATATTGTCTCCCACTCGGTCCCCTGCTGAAAGTGCAGAGTTTGCACCTGCAGCCCATGGGCATCTGTCTTTTACCTCACCCCCTTGCAAATCAGCCAAGCAATCTGAGCCCCAAGTCATGCAGCAGTCTCTTATGTTTTTTGATGACTCTGCTGTCAGGGTTTCCGTGGGCTGTCCACATAGCCCTGCCCCAGAAGTGAAAGAGATTGAGTGCACCACTGTCCAACCACTTATGTTTCGTGATGTGGACATGGGAGGACCACCGCAGCACATCTCTGATGATGACGAAACACAGGTGCCAACTGCTGCGGCTTTCTGCAGTGTGCAGACCGGCAAGGAGGGCAGGGGTGAAGAGTAGGTGGAAGATGATGTGGAGGATGATGAGGTCCTAGACCCCACCTGGAATCAAGGTCATGCGAGTGATGTGTGCACTTCGTAGGAAGAGGTGGTGGTCACACAGCACCAGTCGCACAGCAAAAGAGGGAGCAGTGTTCAAAATCAGAGTGGCCGTCCCCTAGCCAGTACGCCTGCTACTGCCCACTGTACCCAGGGACTGAGCACACCAAAGCCAGCTCCAAGGAGTTCCCTAGCGTGGCAGTTCTTCAGACTATGTGCTGACGACAAGATGCGAGTGCTTTGTATGCTGTGCAATTATAGCCTGAAGCGAGGCATAAATGTTCTAAACCTGAGCACCACCTGCATGACCAGGCATATAAATGTAAAGCAAAGCACGAGCTGCAGTGGAGTAAACACTTCAAAAACCACAAAAAATCTCAGGCCCCTCCTGCTCCCTCTTCTGCAGCAGTCTCGGCCGCTTCCTACCCCTCGAGAGTGACAGTGGCACCTGCCACCCTGCAAACAGAGGATGTGGCAGCAATGCCACCCCTTCCGTCACTAAACATCTCCACAATATCCCATGGAAGCATTCAGTTATCCATCTCCCAAACATTGGAGAGAAAGAGGAAGTTCCCCGCTACCCACCCGCAATTCATGACCCTGAATGCCAGCATTTCAAAATTCCTGGCCTTTGAAATGCTGTCATTCTGTCTGGTGGAGACGGAGACTTTTAAAAACCTTAGGGTGGTGGCTGTCCCACAGTACGTAGAGCCCAGCCACCATTACTTTTCCTTGCGAGCCATCCCTGCCCAGCACAACCAAGTGGTGGACAAAAGTAGGTGTGCACTGCGCAACGTCATCTGTGGCAAGGTCCACATAACCACCGATATGTGGACCAGTAAGCACGGACAGGGACATTGTATCTCCCTAACTGCACACTGGGTAAATGCAGTGGCGGTCGGGCCTGAGGCGGATAGCAGTTTGGCACATGTCCTTCCGCCACCGAGGATTCCAGGACATTTCTCTTTGCCTTTTGTTGCCTCCTCCTCCTACTCTGCTTCCTCCTCTACCACCTCCTCATTCGGTCAGCGTAACACCTTAACCACCAACTTCGGCACAGCCAGGGGGAAAAGACATCAGGCTGTTTTGAAACTCATCTGTTTGGGGGAAAAAAACCACACCGCGCAGGAGCTGTGGATGGAAAGGAACAACAGACCGATGAGTGGTTGGTGCCACTGAGCCTCAAGCCCGGCCTGGTGGTGTGCGATAATGGACAAAATCTCGTAGCAGATATGGGCCTAGTCGGTTTGACGCACATCCCTTGCCTGGTGCATGTTATGAATTTGGTGGTGCAGAGGTTCCTGAATAAATACCCCGATATGTCAGAGCTGCTGCAGAAAGTGCGGGCCATCTGTGCGCGCTTTCAGCGTTCTCAAGCTGCTGCTGCTCACCTGTCTGTGCTGCAGCATAATTTTGACATTCCCGCTCACCGCCTCATATGCGACGTGCCCACAAGGTGGAACTCCACCTTGCACATGCTGGAGAGACTGTGCAAGCAGCAGCAGGTGATAGTGGAGTTTCAGCTGCAGCACGCACGGTTGAGTTGCTCTGTGGAAGAGCACCACTTCACCACCAATGAGTGGGCTTCCATACAAGACATGTGTGCCGTGTTGTGCTGTTTCGAGTACTCTACAAACATGGCCAGTGCTGATGACGCCATCCTCAGCGTTACTATCCCACTTCTATGTCTCCTTGAAAAAAAGCTTTGGGCGATGATGGAAGAGGATGTGGCACAGGAGGAAGAGGAGGAAGAAAAGGGATAATTTTCACAGTTATCAGGCCAGTCATTCACAAGTGGCTCAGAGGGTGGGTTCCTGGACCAAAAGAGGCCATGTACACAACTATCCAGCCACGGCACAATTCTGGAGAATGAGGAGGAGGAGGATGAGAAGGTGTTTACAGCAGGGTGGCACCCAAAGCAGCTCATGGGCATCACTGGAGCATGGCTGGGGGGATACAGAGGACACAGACGATACACCTCCTACAGAGGACAGCTTGCCGTTGCCTCTGGGGAGCCTGGCACACATGAGCGACTACATGCTGCAGTGCCTCCGCAACGACCGCAGAGTTGCCCACATTCTAACCAGTGCTGATTAGTGGCCACCCTGCTGGATCCCCACTACAAGGACAACGTGCTGTCCTTAATTCCATCACTGGAGCGTGATCAGAAGATGCGCGACTACAAGCGCACGTTGGTAGACACGCTGCCGATGGTATTCACACCTGACACCAGGGGCTCAGTGGAAGCACAAGGCAAAGGCAGAGGAGGAGGAAGAAGTTGCCAACGCAGCTGGGGCTCCGCCAGCACCTCAGAAGGGAGGGTTAGCATGGCTGAAATGTGGAAAAGCTTTGTCAGCACGCCACAACAACCAGCACCACCAGCTAATATGAATGGTCTTCGCAGGAGGCAGCATTTCCGCAACATGGTAGAACAGTACTTGAACACACGCCTACATGTACTGACTGATGGGTCTGCCCCATTCAACTTCTGGGTCTCCAAATTGGGCACATGGCCTGAGCTTGCCCTTTACACCTTGGAGGTGCTGGCCTGCCCTGTGGCCAGTGTATTGTCCAAACGTGTGTTTAACACGGTGGGGGGGGGGTGATAACAGACAAGCGCAGCCACCTGTCCACAGCCAACGTGGAAAAGCTCACGTTCATTAACCACTTCAGCCCCCCTAGCTTAAACACCCTTAATGACCAGGCCACTTTTTACAATTCTGCACTACACTACTTTCACCGTTTATTGCTCGGTCATGCAACTTACCACCCAAATGAAATTTACCTCCTTTTCTTCTCACTAATAGAGCTTTCTTTTGGTGGTATTTCATTGCTGCTGACATTTTTACTTTTTTTGCTATTAATCAAAAATTACCGAAATTTTTGCAAAAAAATGACATTTTTCACTTTCTGTTATAATTTTTATTTTTTTTTAAACTACATTTCTATATGAATTTTTCGCAAAATTTATTATTCTACATGTCTTTGATAAAAAAAAAATCCAATAAGTGTATATTTATTGGTTTGGGTAAAAGTTATAGCGTTTACAAACTATGGTGCAAAAAAGTGAATTTCCGCATTTTGAAGCAGCTCTTTCTGAGCACCTGTCATGTTTCTTCAGGTGCTAGAATGCCAGGATAGTATAAATACCCCCCAAATGACACCATTTTAGAAAGAGGACACCCCAAAGTATTTGCGGAGGGGCATGGTGAGTTCATGTATCATTTCATTTTTTTTCACAAGTTAGCGGAAAATGACACTTTCTGAGGAAAAAAATAAAAATAATAAAGTTTCCATTTCTGCTAACTTCTGGCAAAAAAATCTCCCAAGGACTCACTATGCCCCTCAGTGAATACCTTGGGGTGTCTACTTTCCGAAATGGGGTCACTTGTGGGGTGTGTTTACTGTTCTGGCATTTTGGACGGGGCTAAATTGTGAGCAGCCATGTAAAAGCTAAAGGTACTCGTTGGAATGTGGGCCCCTTTGCGCACCCAGGCTGCAAAAAAGTGTCACTCATGTGGTATCGCCGTACTCAGGAGAAGTAGGGCAATGTGTTTTGGGGTGTATTTTTACATATACCCATACTTTGTGTGAGAAATATCGCTGTAAATTGACAACTTTGTATAAAAAAATGTAAAAAGTTGTCATTTACAGAGATATTTCTCTCACCCAGTATGGGTATATGTAAAAATACACCCCAAAACACATTGCCCTACTTCTCCTGAGTACGGCGATACCACATGTGTGACACTTTTTTGCAGCCAAGATGCGCAAAGGGGCCCTAAATCCAATGAGTACCTTTAGGATTTCACAGGGCATTTTTACGCATTTGGATTCTCACGCATTAGGACCCCTGAAATGCTAGGGCAGTATAAATACCCCACTTGTGACCCCATTTTGGAAAGAAGACACCCCAAGGTATTCCGTGAGGGGCATGGTGAGTTCACAGGAAAAAAAAAGTCTCATAATCCACTAACTTGTGACAAAAAATAAAATTTTGCATGAACTCACCATACCCCTCACGGAATACCTTGGGGTGTCTTCTTTCTAAAATGGGGTCACATGTGGGGTGTTTGTACTGCCCTGGCATTTTAGGGGTCTCCGCAATCATTACACGTATGGCCAGCATTTGGAGTTTCTGCGATTCTCCTTATATTGAGCATACGGGTAATGAGATTTTTTTTTCCGTTCAGCCTCTGGGCTGAAAAAAGAAGAGAAATGAACGGCACAAATTTTTTCATTCGCATCGATCATCGTGGATGAAAAAATCTCTGCCAAAATTAGTGACTGCGGTGCGGTGGGCTGGGCGCTAGCTACCTAACAAGTAGCTAACTAACTGGCGGTGATAAGGGACCCTTATGCCCCATTCACACGTCCGAAATTCTGTTTGCGGAACAGAATTGCGGACCCATTTATTTCTATAAGGACAGACTTTGTCCCGCTCGGATCCGGAAATGCGGATCCGCACTTACGGGTCTGCA
The DNA here is from genome assembly GCA_033119425.1 of Bufotes viridis. Classification (NCBI taxonomy): domain Eukaryota; kingdom Metazoa; phylum Chordata; class Amphibia; order Anura; family Bufonidae; genus Bufotes; species Bufotes viridis. The sequence continues at coordinate 223,276,480 of CM065590.1, forward strand.
TTTCCGTTCCGCAAAAATATAGAACATGCCCTTTTCTTGTCCGCAATTGCGGACAAGAAAAAGCATTTTCTATATAGTTCTGGCAATGTGCGGATCTGCAAAATGCGGAAAGCACATTGACGGTGTCCGTGTTTTGTGGATCCGCGGCACGGATCCGTGGCACGGATCTATGGATCCGTGGATCCGCGGATCCGCAAAACACATATGGACATGTGAAAAGAGCCTTACAGAGGGGTGATCAAGGAGTCTATATGGGGTGATCAGGGGTTAACAAGGGGTTAATAGTGGTTATAAAGTGAAGGGGGTGGGGGGGGGGGGTTAGTGTAGTGTTTGGTACAACTTTACAGAGTTACCTGGTCCTCTGGTGGTCGATCCCAGTAAATGGGACCACCAGAGGACCAGGTAGCAGGTATATCAGACACTGTTAACAAAACAGCGTCTGATATACTTGTTTGATCTAATTTATTTTACATTTACAGCCTGCCAGCGATTGATCATCGCTGGCAGGCTGTAGAATCACTGCAGAGCCGCGCTCCAGGAGGAACAAACTTGCCGCCGCCTGGACGCATCCGTGCGTGAGGCGGTCGGCAAGCGGTTAAAATGAACCAGTCATGGATGCCACAGGACTTGTCCTTATAGACAAGTATACCGGCCCCACCCAGCCATTGTTATACTCCAGCACACTTTCTCTTTGCATTCTCCTTTCTATTTCCCAATGTTTTGGAGTCTTCCCAAATTTCAAAAAAATAAATATTTTAAAAAATAAATAAAGGAAAGAAAATTAAAATGAAAAAAATACTAAAATAAAAAAAAACAGTATGGGCTACCTACTCTTCCTTCACCACGTCTCCACCTACACGGCCATGTACAATGCCTCCTCAACCTCAGACTCCACTTTGACCTCCGCCTCCTAGTTCAAGATCATTATTTTTTCCTTTTTTTAAATTCTACATTTTTTTAAGTCATTTCCCTATCCACATTTTTTTGCAGGGCAATTGTCCTGCTCTTACCCCCATTTTGCTTCCTTTTGCAGCCCTCTAGCCCTTTCTATGACTTTTTAAAGCCATTTTAGTGCCCCGAAGTTCGGGTCCCTATTGACTTCAATGGGGTTTGGGTTCGTGGTCAAGTTCGGGTCAAGTTCGGGTCCCAAACCCGAACTTTGTGGCAAAGTTTGGCCTAACCCGGCGAACCCGAACTTCCAGCTGTTCGCTCAACCCTAACGATGGTGCAAAAGGAGCGCTCTTCTTCTTGGCGCTAACATCTGACATTGACTGAGTTCATCCAGGCTGAGTTCATACTGAGTTATTTGGTCAGTTTTGGCCCCGTGACTGCCCAAATAAGTGAAGTGTGCATTGATTCTGTGTGCATTGATTGAAGAGCAAAACCTGTCATCTGCATGTCATACTGACTCACAGTATTATTTCACTACCACAGCAGACTCCCTATGTGTGTTACTGCAAGGTTCAGTGTTCTACACCACTATAAAGACTTTCTGAAGCCAGGAAATTGATGTTTTTTAACACGATTCGCCGGGAATAAATTCGGATCAAACCGAATTTTTTCAAAAAATACAGCGAACTGGCTGAATCGAATTTTCGAAAAATTCGCTCATCTCTAGTGGTTGTAAACTGCTGTATGGTCACATAGCAGGGCTCAGAACAGAATTAGCACCATAAGATTTTTGGAGTACAGCTTTTGCAAAAATCCAATTGATATAGCTAAGCTTGCTGTTGGCGTTCTGTTAACTGCACTATTCTCAATTGTATATTGACATCTTCTGTGTAGGTCCCGCTCAAGTACCGCTGTTGCCTGCAATGGAGACCTGACCCGACCTTGTTTGGAGCCGCAGAGCAGGACATGAACCTTGCCTGGAGCAACACAGCTGGTCCTTCTTGTTTGTTGTGCAGGTAGGTACTTTTAACAACACCAATACCTGGCTACCTAATACTGTGGGCAACTATACATGGCTACCTAATACTGTGAGCAACTATACCAGGCTACCTAATACTGTGGGCTACTATACTGGGGGCAACTATACCTGGCTATCTACAAATGGGGGCATTTATACCTACCAGGCTACCTATACTGGGGGCAACTGTTCTAGGCTACCTATAGCTTTACTACTGCACTTTAATTGCAAATGCACCTCTTCTGTGCAGGTCCTGTTCAACTACCAGAGTATATGTGTTTTGACTGGGAGGTTTATGTTGCTGTGTTACTTTCTAGAGGGGGTTCTATACTGAGGGCAGTGTCTAGTCTACTGAGGGGGCATTATATTGTCTAGTGAGGGGGCATTATATTGTCTACTGAGGCGGCATTATATTGAGGTGGCAGGCATGAGAAGAAGGGAGCAGTGACAGGGAGCAATACAAAATGTAGGGTTAAAGGCTTTATTTATTTTATTTTTTTTCATGTCACCTTCAGGCAGAGTGTGCCAATAACATCCCAAATGATGGAACCATCTCAACCAGCATCAAACATCTGTAACTATTTCAAAGTATCACTGAATGAAAATTATGCAAATTGCAACCTGTGCCAGGCAAAAATATCCAGAGGGAGAGACTCCCATACCACCTCAGCTACGTGGAAAAATTTGAAAACAAAACATTCCTCCAAAGGCACACATTAACCATCGCCACGATTGCCTCCAGCTTCACACTCAACCCCTCAGTCTGTCAGTGAGGATTTAACATCCGAAGACCTAGATGAAGAATTAGCTTTTGTTCACAGTCCGGCATCAACGTCTAGCCCAGCTCCTAGTCCAGGATCAGCAGAGTCATCATTTACAAAAAGTTCATTCAAACCGCCCCCCAGTGAAACGCAAAGCAGTAACACCTCCTTCTCAGCAATGGACTATACCAGCCTTTCTAAACAAAAAGCACATTTTCAAAACAGGAGACAAAAGAGCTAAAACAGTTACATGATTAGTCGCTGAAATGATCTGCCAGGACAACCAACCACTATCCATAGTAGTAGATAAAGGTTTCAGAAAGTTGGTAAACCATGGAGAGCCACGATATGTCATCCCAAGCAGGAAACACATTGCAGAAAAGGTAATTCCAGAAATGTATGAAGAGGTAAAGACAAAAGTTCAGTTATTGGAGTAACAACAGACATGTGGAAATCTACATCTTATGATAATTAGCTCAGTTTGACAGTTCATTTTATAGATGACAACTTTCTGTATCATCACCTGTGCTTTGAATGTATTCCCTTTCCTGAGGTTGCACATACAGCATCTGCCATAGAAGCTTTCATTACCAGCACTATGACAGAATGTAATCTGTCACAAAAAGTTGTGTGTGTCATGAGAGACAATGGTCCTAATGTGGTAGCAGCTTTACAGCGCAGTCCGTTTCACCACTTGCCTTGCCTGGCTCATACCTTTCAATTAGCTCTGAAAGATGGTTTATTGAACAAGAGTGAAATTAAGGAAATTATGGCATCCTGCCGGAGTATTGTAGGACATTACAAACACTCTTCAAAAGCCATGAAAACCTTACAATCCGCTCAAGACAAGTTAAATCTGAAATCTCTTTGTCTCATACAAGACAAACCAACTAGATATAACTCTCAGCTTCACATGCTAGCTCGTCTCCTGGAATAAAAAACAGCTGTTTTACTATCTGCTTCTGACCTAAATTTTCAGGTAGATCTTAATGCTCCGCAGTGGACAATTATAGTGATTATAAGTGATACGAATCCTTAATGTGTTTGATAGAGCTACTTTTGTGGCCAGTTCAAGCCAAGTGACAATCTCTGAACTAATTCCTTTAGTCAACAGTACAATTCGTGTTTTGCAGAACTTCAAATCCACTGTAGGTTCCATACAGGGATTCAGAAATGATTTGCTTGCATCGATGAAAAGGCACTATCACTCTGTTGAGTCAGAAAAGTTCTATGCTCTTGGTACTTTACTGGATCCCTGATTCAAAGAAACTGTGTTTATCAATAGCGAAAACCTTGAGGAAACTAAATCCACACTGGTCATTGAGATCACAGATCTAAGTATGCAAGGTGAGGACACTGATCGACATTTATCAGCACAAAAACTAGGAGGAGATAACAGTCAAACATCACAAACTGAACAACAAGGAGGTCATAGCATGTGGAGTTATTACTCTCAATTGATGGTACCATCTTCCAGCAGCAGCGAGCATTCTCTATTAGTGTTGATCACAAATTTTCGAATTTAATCGCGAATATCAGCACTTCGAGAGTTCGCGAATATTTAGAATATCACGAAATATATTCGCAATCGTGAATATTAGTTTTTTTTTAAATACCAGTTTATGCGAATTTTTGTATGCAAATTTTTATATGCAAATTTTCGCGAAATATCGCGAATTCGAATATTGACCCTGCCGCTCATCACTAGTAGGTGCAAACATGATCTTTAAAATTCCTGTAAGACTTCAGTCTGAAGTAGAAAAATTAAAATAAAAAATCCAACTGCCTGCTTCCTCAGGGCCTATGTCTAAATAGCTGAGGTGGTATGGGAGTCTTTTCCTCTGGATATTTTTGCCGGGCACAGGTTGCAATTTTCATTTCTGTGATATTTTGAAATAGTTCCAGATGTTTGATGCTGGTTGAGATGATGCCATCATATGGAGTGCTATTGGCATACTCTGCCTGAAAGTGACATATAAAATATAAAAATAAATAAGTATTTAACCCTACATTTTGTATTTCATAGTAACATAGTACATAAGGCCGAAAAAAGACATCTGTCCATCCAGTTCGGCCTGTCATCCTGCTAGTTGATCCAGAGGAAGACAAAAAAAAAACTGTGAGGTAGAAGCCAATTTTCCCCACTTAAGGGGAATAAAAAATTCCTTCCCGACTCCAATCAGGCAATCAGAATAACTCCCTGGATCAACGACCCATCTCTAGTAACTATAACCTGTAATAATATTTTACTCCAGAAATACATCCAGGCCCCTCTTGAATTCCTTTATTGTACTCACCATCACCACCTCCTCAGGCAGAGAGTTCCATAGTCTCACTGCTCTTATCGTAAAGAATCCTCTTCTATGTTTGTGTACAAACCTTCTTTCCTCCAGACGTAGAGGATGTCCCCTCATCACAGTCACAGTCCTGGGGATAAATAGATGATGGGACAGATCTCTGTACTGACCCCTGATATATTTATACATAGGTATTAGATCTCCCCTCAGTCGTCTTTTTCTAAAGCAAATAACCCTAATTTTGATAATCTTTCAGTGTACTGTAGTTGCCCCATTCCAGTTATTACTTTGGTTGCCCTCCTCTGAACCTTCTCCAGCTCTGCTATGTCTGTCTTGTTCACATGAGCCCAGAACTGTACACAGTACTCAATGTGTGGTCTGACTAGCGATTTCTAAAGTGGTAGGACTATGTTCTCATCACGGGCGTCTATGCCCCTTCACCTCATCTGCCACTTATCTGCCCAAGCCTCCAATCTATCCATATCCCTCTGTAGCAGTAAATTGTCCTCTTCGGTGTTAATTACTTTACACAGTTTAGTGTCATCAGCAAAAATTGATATTTTACTATGCAAGCATTCTACAAGATCATTAATAAATATATTGAAAAGAATAGGGCCCAATACTGACCCCTGAGGTACCCCACTAGTGACAGTGACCCAATCTGAGTGTGTAACATTAATAACCAAAGTTTATCTATTCTTCCCTTGCAAAATGACCTTTGCACAGGTCACAGAGCATGCCTAGAAAACTCTTCCATAGAAGTCAATAGGGTGTCCTTAAGCCATTGCCTGTTTCAAAATGCTGTTAAGAACAGCTCAGGCAAGACAGCTGCTCCACAATCATGTTAAGGAAATAGAAAAAATACATCTGCAATCATAGTATAAAAACAGATTAGAAAGAAATTATATGTGTTGCTATCTGGTTTTAACTTGTAACTGACAGCAAATAAAATGGTGACACATTCCCTTTAAACTACCTAATTGCCTGCTTTGTCCTAGTGTCTGCTCTCCATATTGCACACTTCTTGTAGAATAGAATTTAGGGCTGCCATTATAAATATGCAGACATTCTGTTGAGTGTACTTACAAAAATCTACAGCTCATTTGCCATTAAACACCGACTTCTTCTGATGTTTTGATAGTAGAAGAAATTGAAAGCATATGCAAACATTTCGTGCCTCTTCAGAAATTATTGACAGCAGATGGAGCAACATTGAAGAAACATCTATCTCAGAGTCACCTAATGAATAAAATTAATCTATATAAATATTGTAGTAGGAACCAATTTAAAGGATCATGAGATCATGTTGTATTTCCATACTGTGTTATCTTTTGGCGAGGTTAGACAACTCTGCAGGAGAAGATCTGAAACAGTCATCGGTGCCAGGAGGCCATCTGCTCTGTTGGCAAAGATGGACTGTTCTGAAAACTCAGCATAACTGGTGTCAAACAAATACCGACATTAGAAAAGACATTGAATTGCTACATTCCTCGGAGATATGACTTTAACTTGATAAGGCAGAAATGTAATTTTAAAATGAGCTTTAGCATGACATACTGTTGATATGAATCTGTTAATGATTGACTCAGGAGGCATCTTACACTGTACATTGTGTATAGAATAAGCTTCTTTTAGAAAAATATACACTGAGCAAGGCCAATTTTAGTGTACATTAAATTCACAAGAACAATATATCTCTAATGTCTAAATGTACATTATTATATTTAGAGATGAGCGAATCGAAGCTGACAAATTTAATTTTTTCATAAAATGGCTGCTACATGTGTGAGGACATGGGGCAAGAAACTCTGGGAAGGCGGGATCACCCATACTGAAATACATGCAGCCAATCAGCAGCCAGCCCTATGATGTCACAGCCCTATAAATACGGCGGCCATTTTAGATTCTGCCATTCACCAGCATGCAGGGAGAGACGTGTCTGCAGGCGCTAGGGACAGTGATAGGAAAGACTTAATTGTGGTGAAAAAAAAAAACGATTTACAAGTGCAGGGAAATATTACTGAAGATGTAGGGAAAGGATAGGGAGGAATCATTCCAGCAGCATTTGTGTTGAACAGGGTTTAGTCGGGGAGGTGACAGCATGGGTTATAGGAACAATCCAATTACACTTTGCTGCACTGACTGGGGATCCAAATTGCCATTATACAGCTCTGTAGTTCCAGCAAACCTGTCTTATTAGGGTGCAAGTGCTGTTTGATATAGGCATTAACAAGGTTTATTACAAGGAAATATTTCTACGTTTTATTTGCCCTTGTGCGGTGCAGTTATATGTTTTAAAGCATTTTTTGGCTGGTATTAGTGGGAAAAAAGGGCTTATTAGCCGTTGTGTGGTGCAGGGCGAAAATTAAAACCCTTTTTGTTGTGTATTAGTGGCAAAAGTAAAATATATTTGCCACTCAGCTGTGCAGTGATATATTCGGATGCCCTGTATGTTGTGTATTAGTGGCAAAATAAAAATATATTTGCCGTCCCGCGTCGTACTTCTCTGTTGAAAAGCCTGTTGTGTAAAAGTAGAAAAAAATGTGGGCCTAATTTACATTATAGTGTGATATATTCTGAAGCCCTGTTTGCCATGTATTAGTGGCAAAATAAAAATATATTCAACATCCAGTGCTGCATATATCTGTTTAAAAGCCTCTTGTGTAAAAGTAGAAAAAAATTTGGGCCTAATTGACGTTTTGCAGTGCAGTGATATATTGTGAAGCCCAGTTTGCCGTGTATTAGTGGCAAAATAAAAATATATTCTCCATTTTGCGTTGCACATATCTGTTGAAAAGCTTTTTCTGTAAAAGTTCAAAAAAATTAGAGCATAATTGCCGTTCTGCGGTGGAGTGATTAGAGGTGAAACAAAAAATATTTGATCTAACAGTATGTCAGGCAAAGAAGTGGCAGGCTCTGCACAGGGGAGTGGCAGAGGCCTAAATGTTTCTGGTGCAGGCAGAGGTCGCAGCAGAGTAAGGGGCTGTGGCAGCAGGGGTCACTTCGAGAGGCCTGAGCTCCCAGTGTCAGCTAGCAGTCATGTCGTGACCAGCAACCCAGCGGTTCTTGAATGGTTGACTCGATCTTTGACTTTGTCGCAAGTGACATCAGCCAACCCCAGCCAAGAGTCAGCTGGTTCATCAGACACAACCCTTAGTTGGCATGGCTCGGGAGCAGGCGCTGTGCCCTCACCTGTCCTCAACCTGCCTCTGTCTTTCGCTCCACTAGGCGGGCAAGTAGTGATGTGCAGACAGTACTTGATGATGATGATGATGTAGCTGATCGCACTTGGGAGCTGGGTGACGAAGGGGCATATTTTTTCTTTATATAATAATGTAATATTATACAATTTGTTGTCTCCATGATAAATCTGCAGTGTGAGGGGCCTTCCACACACTTTCAATATAATCCTTCAGCAGGGTGAATAGATGCAAGATGACCAGGACGCTCCATGGCCTTCTCAGGAGCTGCTGTCGGGAGCAGCGGTTCATTTCTGAGATGTCTGTATAGTTCGGGGGAATCAGAAGACCCTCTCCATCTCCATGCACCACAGGATGTCCTCCTTCCCATCCATGATGACTTGGAACTCTTGATGTTTTTTCCCTGATGTAGAGACCAGGGTCTGGTAGTTATGGTTTGAATTTTGATGAACTTCGCAACTCTTCCGGGCTCGAAGCAATCTTGAAGCTTTGTCTTCTCATTGTCTGTAGCTACTAGAGGCCTGTTCATGCCAGACAGGTTCCCCCAGAAGTATCTCGATGAGCATCCGATACCGCACTTGCATCAATCATTACAGGATTTGTGTCCTGGTGGAGAGAAATAGTTTTTTTGGAATGCTTTCTCCATCTCAACCACGTTGTCGAATAAACAGAAGACTGGCCAATTCTCTTCTGTCTTAGGCAACACTTTATTGAGTAATTGCGGAAAGTCAAAAAACTGTTGTTCACTGCCTCCATAAAGGCCTTTCCGGTGCGGGTTAACCACAGATAAGTCATTACAAGGACTGCCACCAATTATCCCAATTATCAGATGGAATTGTCCCCATTCCTTAATCTGTTTCCTGGTTATATTCTGTATGTCACCCACATATACAATCTGCCCTGGATAGCATACCCGTCCTATCGTGATGGCGTCCTTACACACCTCTGATGCCATATATTTTTCAATGTTAATTCTAAGCTTTTTCCATGATGACAGGGAACTCTTGATGTTTTCCCTGACATAGAGACCAGGGGCTAGTAGCTATGGTTTTAATCTTGATGAACTTTGCAACTCTTCCGGGCTCCAAGCAATCTTAAAGCTTTATCTTCTCATTGTCTGTAGCTACTAGAGGCCTGTTTATGCCAGGCAGGTTTTGTCTCCAGGTGTAGAGAAATAGTTTTTTGGAATGCTTTATCCATCGTAACCACATTGTTAAATAAACAGAAGACCAATTATCTCCTGTCTTAGGCAATACTTAACTTCTTCTATTAAATTTATTAAATATTAAATTGATCCAAAACTTGATTAAATTTATATGAAAGTAAACATATATTCACCAATATATTATCCAAATCTTTGAGGGAAATTCCCAGACAATCAATTTGCCAAGCCTTTTGTGCCAGAGAACGTGTATTATTAAATCGTGTTTTAAGCAACACTTTACAAAGTTGAGAAATTTAAACCTTCTGTTCTGTCCCATATTCCCTAAAAGAATAGATAAAAAAGGCCACTCTGTGGCCTCCTCATGCTGTTCCCACTACCTCACTACCACAGCAGACTCCCTATGCATGTTACTGTGTTCTCAGCAGCCAGGAAATAGTTGTTTTTCAACGTAATTCACGGCAAATATATTCGGATTGAACTGAATTTTTGAAAAATGTGCTCATCTCTAATTATAATCTAACTCTTTTCTGTCCATCGGGAATTAGCTTATCTATCATTAAAATGCCACAAATCAGAATAATCATTAAATAATTAACAATAGTTAACAGTTGTTGGAAAGCTGAGATGGGTAATCATGTGAGTGTACAGTAGTTATTAAAGTTTTTTGGAGGGATTTTAATATTGATGACTAGGCTTGAGCGATCATAGATCTGAAGTCGATTTGTTCAAACACTACATTTTCATTCAAACACTACCTGTCTCTGTACAGTATTAAAATGTATTGCCTCCTTGATGGCAAAGTTAGTTTCAGCCAAAGTCACGCTAGACTTCGGTGAATGATTTCGGCATTCATTTCTGCATCTTTAATAAAATTTTAAATTAGCAATCCGAAGTCAGGTTTGGTACTGGCTAGTACCTTGGTACCAAATCCCATTTAGAATTACTATTTAATTTTTTTTTTAAACATGCAGAAATTCATACCGTGCAACTTCGGCTGAAACAAATTTTGCCTCCATAGAGGCAATACTGTACATTTTAATGCTGTATTGAGATAGCATTAAAATCAAAGTGTTTGACCGAATCGACTTCGGATCTATCATGCGAAGCTTAATTTCTTAACACTATTGATGATGTATCCTCAGAATAGGTCATCAATATCAGATCCTTAGGGGTGCTGGGAGTTGGACTCCCACTGTTGAGCTGGTGGAAGAGAAGGCCATGCTCTGTTCGAGTGCATCCTTCCCTTCATTGTTTACCTGCTTGCCATAGACATTGCAGCGGTGAGCAGGTGTAATTCCAAGCTGTCTCATTTACTTCTGCGGCACAGCTCGTTCATGAGGATAGGAAGTCATCATCAATATTAAAATCACGAAAAATCCCTTTAACGTTTCAATATGTAATTATATTATAATAACCTAATAAATATTTGTCCATATTGGATCTTAGGAAATATTGACAATAAATTTATTTTATAACTTTTTTTTTTAATGATTATTCAAATGAATTTAATTCTTAGACTATGTATTTTATACCTTTATATGATCACTGATTGTAATTAGAGATAAACTAATCGAATTTGACGAAGTGGAATTAGATCCGAATTTCCTCACGCTTCGTGGTAACGAATCGCATCTTTTCCTAAAATGGCTGCTGCACGTGTGATGACATGGAGCAAGGAACTCTAGGAAGGTTGGATCACCGATAATGGCATCCATGTAGACAATCAGCAGCCAGCCAGCCCTGTGATGTCACAGTCCTATAAATAGCCTCAGGCATCTTGGATTCTGTCATTTACCAGTGTACTTAGTGAAGGGGGAAACGTCAGCAGGCGCTAGGGACAGTGTTAGAAAAAACTTCATTCTGCTAAAAAAATGATTTACAAGTTCAGGGAAAGATTAATTAAGGTATAGGGAAAGAATAGAGAGGAATCATTCCACAGCATTTATTTTGAACAGGGTTCAGTAGGGGAGGTTACAGCCTCGGTAATAGGAACAATCCTATTGCACCTTGGTGCACTGACTGGAGACCCAAATTGGCATTATACAGCTCTGTAATTCCAGCGTTCTTGTTATTGGGGTGTAAGTGTTGTTTGATACAGCCATTAACAGGGTTTATTACAAGGAAATATTTCAATGTCTTATTTTCCCTTGTGCGGTACTGTTATATGTTCTATGTTTTTTGGCTTGTATTAGTGGGGAAAAAAGTACGTATTAGCCGTTGTGTAGTTAAGTGTGGAAATTGCAGCCCTTTTTATCCTGTATTAGTGGCAAAAGAAAAATATATTTGCCGTTCAGCGGTGAAGTTATATGTTCTAAAGCCCTTTTTCTCGTGTATTAGCTGCAAAAGTAAAATGTATTTGCCTTTCAGCAGTGCAGTTACACATTCTAAAGCCTTTTGTGTCGTGTATAAGTGGAAAAAAGAAAAATATATTTCACGTTCAGCGTGAAAACAATAAAAATTAGTCTGCCGTTCAGCGGTACAGTTATATATTCTAAAGCCTTTTGTTTCATGTATAAATGGAAAAAATAAAATATATTTGCCGTTCAGCATGGAAAAAAGAAAAAAATATTTACCATTCAGCAGGGCAGTAATATATTCTAAAGCCTTTTGTGTTGTGTATAAGTGGGAAAAAGAAAAATATATTTGTTGTTAAGCGGTGCAGTCATATGTTCTAAAGCTATTTTTGGTGTGTATTAGTGTAAAAAAATATATATATTTGCCGTTCAGCGGATATGTTCTCAAGCCCTTTTTGGTGTGTATTAGTGGGGGGGAGGGAGGGCTCATTAGCCGTTGTGTGTTGAAGTGAGAAAATTACAGCCCTTTTTGGTGTGTATTAGTGTATTAACAACTAGCAGAGTTTGTCCTGGAAAATCTGTCCTGCTCGGCCAGTAGTGTGGCATCAGACATGGTGTTTACTGCGGCGGGGGCCATATTTATTCAAAGAAGAATTCGACTGTTCACCCAAAATGTGGAGAGACTGACCTTTGTCAAGATGGATCAGGTGTGGATCAGCCAGGATTTCCACCCACCAATGCCTGATGCATCAGACTAGATCATCCATAGTGCCAAACCAACACTTTGACAAAAGAGACAGGTTTCTTCTGGCTACCGGCCTCAGCTACTATTCTGATGCTGCCATCTGCCTGATGCCACACATCTGATGCCAATTGCTTCTTCCTTCACCCACCATCTTCAGCTGGTGCTCGTATTGCCACCCACCTCCCCACTCTGTCACTGGGCCAAGTGAATAGGAGTGCACCGCACATGACTAGCCACCGCTTCCATTCATTTCTAAGGGCTCGACGGAAATAGCCGCGTGCTCCATAGAAAATGAATGGAGGGTGGCTGCGCATGCGCAGTGCGTCGTCCTTCGCTTTCTGGATCCGTTCTCGATATAGGTGCGGTTCCCAGCGGTGGGACCCGCAAATATAAGACAACCCTTTTAAAGGAATACATCCCTAGTCTAAGGATTCTTTTACATGGGCTGAGTATCTATACAATTATTTGGAGCAAACATTCATATGAATACTAGTTCCCAGGAATTTGCTGTGTGAAGGTGTCACCTATCACCCGACAAGCAAACGATCATTTGTCGTGTGATCTAATCTTTTTCGTGGTAACAAAAATTGTTGTCGATTGTTGACAGCAGTTGTGCTGTTGACAGTATACAAAGTGATTTGGGGGAGAAAGATCATAATAAAAATAGTTGGGCCATGTGGCCATGTGAAAAAGTCCTTTAAATAGATGTCAATTGACTTGTATATTATAGAGACATGCTCCTTCAGGGATGTAGAAGAACCCTACTCTGGGAACCCACTCACATAGGTCTCACCAGCTTCATGGACTGCCTCTATGGTATGTATGCCCTGCACTACATAAAATTGCTTTCTAAACTGTTGCTTTAAATTAATTTTTTAAATGAGAGTTGCAGGCTATATATCTGTCACTTTGTGATAAAACTTTCAGTTTATTGGTAATGCCGATCACTAAACGGTAGATTTAAATTACTTTAAAGATAAAGATAATGCTTATTTTGTTTTACGGTGATTAAAATTGAATTTATATCAACCTTTAGTACTGTAAATGATTTTAGAGCACTTAAATAAACATTATTTATTAAACCTGCCTAATAGGTAAATTGCTTTTTGACAAGGATCTCACTTTTGTGAAATTACCTTCATCTTCCTCCACAGAAATTCTTCCTAAATAGGCTAAAATGTCTTAAAGAGGAAAAGTGACCCTACCACAGTGTTGTCATATAAACTTTTCTATTCTCATAGGCTGAACTGCTTAGTTTTATGCATATTTTATTTTTAAAGTATAAAATATTTGTATGCTTTTCATCTGACAATGGAAAAGAAAATATGTGTGATTCAAATTATGAAGGCCAAATGTGTGAAATAATATGTATTGGCAACCGAAGCTTAGAATCATTGTCATTGTTTAACAGATGTATTATCTATTGTCTGATTAGAAGTAGGACAGTAACATAGCTACCAGCAGAGGTACAGCTTGAAACTCTTTTTGTTCTCAATGTAAAAGCTACTTTTACAATAGGTTCAGTCAGCACCAATATAGTCATGTAAAGCTTTAGCTGGTCTTACATATAAGATGTATGATGCAGTGGCATGCCTAGGGTGTTTGACACCCAGGGTGGGTCCTTTCTTTGGCAACCCCCCCCCCCAGATACTTAAAAAAAATTGTACCCCCTCACAGTAGTATTGCCCTCATTGTACAACCTTTGCAGTAGTTTTGTACAGATGTGTGCTCCCTCACAGTAGTTATGCCCACATTGTGCCCTCTCACAGTAGTTATGCCGACATTGTGCTCCCCTCACAGTAATAATCCCTATTATGCCCCATTAATAGTAATAATCCCCATTGTGCCCCCTTTATATTATTAATGCCCACTGTGCCCCCTTCATAGTAATAATGCCCATTGTGCCCCCTTCACAGTAATAATCCCCATCGTGCCCCCTTAATAGTAGTAATGCCCACTGTGCTAGTAATGCCCTTAGTATAGAAATCCCCATTGTGCCCCCTTCACAGTAATAATGCCTACTGTGCTCCCTACTCAGTAATAATGCCCTCTGTGCCCCCTCCATTTAAGTAATGCCCTCTGTGCCACCTCCATAGTAATAAAGTTCTCTGTGCCCCCTCCATAGTAATAAAGTCCTCTCTACCCCTCCATAGTAATAAAGCCCTCTGTGCCCCCTCCATAGTAAACCTCTGTATTAAAAAAAAAAAAAAAAAAGACACAGTAACTACTCACCTTGTCCCGCTCCTGAAGCTCACATAACTCTCTTCCCTACAGGCACAGATCGCTCTGCAGCACTGTGTGGGCGGAGCTTATGCGGATTTCAGGGCTGCAGGCTCTAACCACACAGGCTGGCAGCGCGAACTGTGTCTGCAGGCTGATTGGTGAGCAGGGAGAAGTCTTCCTGCTTCACCATTCTGTGCGCCGCCAGCCTTAAGGAGGGGAGGAGCTCTGGGAGCTGAGCGGTGAGTGACAGGATCGCAGCTCCCAGCGCACCAGCAATTAGCGCTTCAATCTGTATTGACGGAAGTGCTCATTGCTTTTAGAAACCCCCTGAAAGCCGGCACCTGGGGCAGACACGTCTTCCCATTAGTACGCCAGTGGTATGTTGGACAAACCCATTGATTTCAGAAGGACCAAATGACCATCTAATGTGTATGGGGGCCTCCTGACTCTCCCCTGATAGCAGATTTCTGGGGAGATAATAATTTAGAAAGTTGGATTTCAATCAACCAATCCTTTTGTTTTCACGGAGACAAGGCTCTGACAGTGGTTACCTTCTCATTAAGCGAAACAGGCATTAGTGTTGAGCGTGAATATTCGAATAGCGAATTTTTTTAGCGAATATCGGCACTTCGCTAATTCGCGAATATTTCGAATATAGCGCTATAAATTCGCTATTTCGAATATTCGTTTTTTTTTTGTTTTTTTTTTTGTTATATTTTTTTATTTCTCTCTTCCCAACAGTAGTTCTTACCTGTCCTGAGGATTCCTGGCTTCCTGGCTGCTCTAGTCAGTGCCCATTGCCGCTTCTGCCGACTTCCGTGCTCATGGAGCGTCCCCATCCATGGGAACGTCTCCATATACTAAAATGTACTGTCGGATTTGAGGAATTACGTTGAAATCGCAATGCGATTAATTCAAGTTATATTAATCGCATTGCGATTTCAACTTAGAGCTGGGTTTATAATGGGTCAGCTTGCTAGAATGAACGAAGTTAACGAATATGGAATATAGCAGCACTGCTAAGTTGAATTCGCAATGCGATTAATTTAACTTAAAGTAATCGCATTGCGATTTCAACTTAGCACTGCTAGTGCCACTGCTATATTCCATATTCGTTAATTCTAGCCTATGTAAGATAGCAGTGCTAAGTTGAAATCGCAATGCGATTACTTCAAGTTAAATTAATCGCATTGCGAATTCAACTTAGCAGTGCTGCTATATTCCATATTCGTTAACTTCGTTCATTGAATCGTTAACTTCGTTCATTCTAGCAAGCTGACCCATTATAAACCCAGCTCTAAGTTGAAATCGCAATGCGATTAATATAACTTGAATTAATCGCATTGCGATTTCAACGTAATTCCTCAAATCCGACAGTACATTTTAGTATATGGAGATGTTCCCATGGTGATGGGGACGCTCCATGAGCAAGGAACTTTATGGTTGGCTTGGTAGAATTAGCGAATAGCGAATATGACGAATGTATTCGTCATATTCCTCAAAACGAAGATAACGAAGTATTCTACATCTTCGTTTTAGCAACCTATTCGTCAACCTCGCTAATTCTAGCAATCAAATAGGAAGGTTGACTATAGAGACAGCTGTGTTAAATTCGCTATGCGATTTTTTTTTTTTTTTAATAGAATAATTATATTACTTGATATAATTATTATAATTATTCTATTTATTAAAAAATATATATATAAATAATCGCATAGCGAATTAAACACAGTTGTCTCTATAGTCAACCTTCCTATTTGATTGCTAGAATTAGCGAAGTTGACGAATAGGTTGCTAAAACGAAGATGTAGAATACTTCGTTATCTTCGTTTTGAGGAATATGACGAATACATTCGTCATATCCGTCATCTTCGCTATAATTCTAGATATGAAACCAATAGGAAAGTAGCCTTAAGTTAAAATCGCAATACGCGATTATTTAAATCGCATATTAATCGCGGTAACTAGAATAATGACGAATATTCGATTTCGACGAATATGAAACGAATATTCATTCGAATATTCGCGAATTTTGTCGAAATCGAATATGGCACCTGCCGCTCATCACTAACAGGCATGAAAGGATCAGTTGTGATAACTGTGTGTCAATTTAGCCCTTGGCTGAGAGCAATGTTCTGTGCATGGTCGACCTTACATTAGCAGTCTATAAGAATAAAGATTTCATGTCTACCATCAGATACATAGCTTTGTCTAGCATCATTACATTTATGACATTAGCTTGCAATACACACATACAAATAGGCTCTGAAAGAGAAAGTACATGGGAGTTGCTGAAGATGGGTCACTTATATATAAAAAAAAAAAATCAAGAAGAGCCAGTGCAAATTAGGGGCAATTATGCCTGCAGGCTCTCCATCCTGAACAGGCCCAATTTTGGCTAATGTTGGAATGAATTTGGAGTAGTCAATTATTAACTGAAATTCAACTTGATGGGCTGTTTTACTGGCAGTCTGGCATTGTGGTTGACAACTGGAGGCATTGTTACTGGCCCCATAAGGATCGTTGAGGCTTACACTGTATGGTGTAGGCACACTATAACTGTCACTACATCAGGGAACACAGTGGCTGGTAATATATATGATGCACACTGTGGCTAGCACAATATTATGAGTTGGAACTTCTGGTGGATATTTTGTAATTGCCACTGTATGAAAGAACATGTCAGCTGTATTATGATAACTATGAAAATTCAGCTGGTGGTTCATGTTAATCAGTGACTGTCATAAAACTCTCTGCTTCCTCTTTCAGCAGTTAAAATGCATCCACTTATATAACTTATTAAAATTTTAAATCATTAAAGGGGTATTTCAGTTGTGACAAGTTACAGTATCCTCTTACCAAGAATAGGGGCTAACTGATCAGTGGGGCTCCTACTACTGAGACCCCTAGCAATCATAAGAATGTAGACACTGTGTCCCTCGGGGCCCCCTGAATAAACAGATCAGCAGGTCAAGTATGCACATTACTGCTCCTTTTATCATAATGGGAGTTCCAGAAATAGCTGTACTCGGCTGTCTCCGGGACTCCCATATAAATAATTCGAGCCTGCCACTCTATTTATTTCAGGGGCCCTGAGGGTATGGGGTCTCAGTTCTTGTGATCAGTTGGAGTCTCAGTGGTAGGACACCCACTGGTCTAATAGTTATCCCTATCTTGTGGATAGGTATATAACTTGTCACAACCTCAATACCCCTTTAAGTTGTATAAAAGCTTATGGCTTTATGCTTTTATATATTAACCAACTTTTTGCTGACTTTGATTTGGACAACTATAATGCTGCCCAAAAATAAGGCCCTGTTGTATCTGCGTCACCTGCTGCTATGCTGGTAGTTAATTACTCAAGTAGAAAAACGTTTATGGCAGGTTGACTGCTTCAGAAAATCCCCATTATTCTTGGGGAAATCCGAATGATCAAGTGAAATCTGTGATGGATGATCCAGTTTCAAGTGTTTAATACCTACTGCAATGCTACCAAATGGGACATTTTCTCATTGAATTCCAGCTGGCTGTACTGGCAAATCTAGAAAGAGAAAGATAGAAATGTTCTTTTGAGCTTCTTTCCACTGCTATCACTCCTTATATCTAGAATTACTCTTCTTCCAAATACAATTATCATGCTCATCTGAGGCAAACAACACATTTTGTTAAGACTATACCACGCTTTTCACTAGCCATTTTGTAGCCAAACACAAAATTAAAATGCAACATAGTGTATATGACGAAAATATAATATTTGGGGGCACACCTATCCAAACCAAACGAGTGCTGGCAGCAGTGTGAACCAACAGACCAAAATGTATAAGCAAAGAACACTGCACACAAAAATGCCGCACATCAAAAATATAGTATTAATTGTATAAATTTATTATTTAAAACACAAAGCATGACACACGACAAAAAAGGCTAAAAACATTGTATACAATGGATCACCAACAGTGTGGATGTATAGTCCAACACTGACATCCACCACACGGCCCCGTCACAGTAATCTCATGGTACAATCCCAAACAATTGGCTCACAGTGGATAATCTGAACAATACTCAGCAAACAATAGTGGTATCTGCATTAAAAAATCCACAAGAGCTATAATACTTATCACAATAGCATGGTATTGTGATAAGTATTATAGCTCTTGTGGATTTTTTAATGCAGATACCGCTATTGTTTGCTGAGTATTGTTCAGATTATCCACTGTGAGCCAATTGTTTGGGATTGTACCATGAGATTACTGTGACGGGGCCGTGTGGTGGGTGTCAGTGTTGGACCATACATCCACACTGTTGGTGATCCATTGTATACAATGTTTTTAGCCTTTTTTGTCGTGTGTCATGCTTTGTGTTTTAAATAATAAATTTATACAATTAATACTATATTTTTGATGTGCGGCATTTTTTTGTGCAGTGTTCTTTGCTTATACATTATAGTGTATATGACAGCAATGTAGCATGTAATTACTCATTACACCCTAGCATCGTGCATGCTGTATCTCAAGAGCAAATTCACCCCCTTTTGGTGTATTTTAACACTGAAATATAGGTAGTAATTTACGATCAGAAATCTGCCTATATTAGGTGTATTTATGGCGCAGATTGTGGCGCAAAGGTTACTTTTCCCCACTTACAAAGTGGGCATGGAAGGGGCGGGGAAGGGGCCGGGCCTGCAGGCCTGTCTCATTCATTATTTCCTACCCCTGTTTTAGGCATAGAAAATGCTCTAAATGTGAGCCAGCAAGAAAGCTGATTTATATTTTGACCAGCTCTGGATATGCCGAAGTTATGTAGACATAACTTTGGGGGATCCACCACCAGTGTAGCGGCTTATTAAGGCTGGTGTCTAAAACGCCAATCCTAAAAAACACAGAAATGCAACAGCACTCTGCAACCAGCACTCTGCCCTGCCTCTATGCTAGAAGTTAACAGAGGCGTCAGTGTACATTTTGATCAAAAAGTAATAAGCCACTCGCCATGCCAAGGCTGCCTCTATGAGTGGTCCTAACGCTAACGCATGACAGCCACATAAAATCCAGGGAGTGCAGGCCCAGCATGCATGCTGGATCAACCCTGCTTTTTAAACTTTTTAGTGCCATAACAGCCTCCATTAAATCAAAGAACGCAGGTACCAACATGCATGCTGAGCCCACTATGTACTCCTCCTGGAGCCAAATGGCTACTAGCAGGTACTATGAGTGCAAATAAATTTTTATACTTACTCTGATTAAAACCAGTCTTAAAAAAAAGATCCTCATAATCCACTGCTGTCTGTTTATGCTTAGAGTTGAGCGGACACCTGGATGTTCGGGTTCGACGGGTACGGCCGAACTTCGGTAAAAGTTCAAGTTTGGGACCCGAAGAAGTAATTGGGGACCCGGACTTTTGAACACTAAAATGGCTGTAAAAATGTCATGGAAAGGGCTAGAGGGCTGCAAATGCCAGCAAAATGTTGTTAAGAGCATGGCAAGTGCTCTGCAAACAAATGTGGCAAGGGAAATGACTTTAAATAACATAAAATAGGTAAAAATAAAATATAATAATCTTGATCTAGGGGGACGAGGTCCATATGGAGTGGGAGGTTGAGGAGGCGGTGGATGTGGCGCTGTAGGTGGAAGCGGTGGTGGAAGAGGACGAGGTAGCCTACACTGCTGTTTGGTTTTAAATTTTATTTTTAAAATTCGGGGACACCCCAAAACATTGGAAAATGTAACCTGTGATAACCACCTCCAGTCATGCTAAACATACGTTCAGACTATAGACTGGCTGCAGGGCAGGCCAGCACCTCCAAGGGGTAAAGGGCAAGCTCAGGCCATGTGCCCAATTTGGAGACCCAGAAGTTGCATGTTCCCAAGTAGTTCATGTATTTTTAATAGAGTGATTAATAAAGATTAAATTTTACCTATTACTAGTCAGAGGGGTTGCAAAGGTAACGCTAGGTCCAAGTGACCACATAACCCCTCTTCCAGAAGTTGCAGGGGCTGACCCCTGTCAGTCAGTTAGTGTAGGCATGTGCACACTTTCCGCCCCACCATGTTGCACGTCCCCGTGATGTTCACGATCCAATTTGATATCTGCTCTATCAACTTTCGATGTTCTTTTATGCGCCTTTCATGGTGATCACGGGTGGCGTTCCAGGTCAGAGAGGGAGCATGAGAAAAAGAGACCAAATTTAAGGGAGATAAATGTGTAAAAAAAATTGGGATCGAGCATAAATGTGTGAAAAGCTATTGAGGCGCAAATGTGGGACAAATTACAGAAGCCCAAATGTGGGACAAAAGAGTCAAGCGGAATTGTGGGAAAAGCTATTGAGGCGGAAATGTTGGCAAAAAGAGTATAGCGGAAATATGGGACAAAGTATTGAAGCTTAAATGTCACCTATGCAGAGCAGGGGTTTATTCACGTCTAAAATTGTATAATATCAACCCAAGAATGTAACAGAATAATTACTGAAATTAATTAACCTGTCCACTTGGTAGAGAAGGGGTCTATGACAGAAAACAATTGTTAATTGTCACCGAAAATGTAAAAGAAAAATTATTGAAATTTATTAAGCTGTCAGCTAGGTGGGGTATATTACACCCAAAAATTGGTGAATTTGACCATAAAATGTAACTGACAAATGTTATATTTTTTTACCAGTCTACTAGGTATAGCAGTGGTACTATACACCCAAAAATTAGTGAATTTCACCAGAAAATGTTAATTACAATTTTTATTTATTTTTAACCGCCCTATTAGGTATAGCAGTGGTACTATACACCCAAAAATTGGTTAATTTCACCCGAAAATGTGAAAGACAATGTATATTTTTTTTTTTAAACAACCTACTAGGTATAGCAGTGGTACTATACACCCAAAAAGTGGTTAATTTAACCAGAAAATGTAACAGATAATTTTTTTCATTTATTTTACCGGTCTAATAGGTATAGCAGTGGTACTATACACCCAAAAATTGGTGAATTCCGCCCGTAAATGTAAATGAAAATTTATATATATTTTTTAAATGGCCTACTAGGTATAGCAGTGGTACTATACACCCAAAAAGTGGTTAATTTCGCCAGAAAATGTAACAGATAATTTTTTTAATTTATTTTACCGGTCTAATAGGTATAGCAGTGGTACTATATACACCAAAAGTTTGGAGTTCCATATGGAGAGGGGTTTGAGGAGGCAGTGAACGCAGAGGAGTAGGTGGAAGCGGCGGTGGAGGAGGATGAGATAGCCAACACAGGTTTTTGGTTTTAATTTATTTTGGAAAATTAAGGTACACTCCAAAAGAGTGTGAAATCTCGAAAATACAAACATGAGCAATTGCGCTGCAGTATAACAATGGCTGGTTAGTGCTGGTAAACATGTCTATTCTGCACAAGGTATGGACAAGTCCTGAGGGATCCATGCCTGGTTCATTTTAATGAACGTGAGCTTGTCCACATTGGCTGTGGACAGGCGGCTGCGCTTGTCTGTGATTACGCCCCCTGCCATGCTGAACACACGTTCAGATAATACACTGGCTGCAGGGTAGGCCAGCACCTCCAAGGTGTAAAGGGCAAGCTCAGGCCATGTGCTCAATTTGGAGACCCAGAAGTTGAAGGGGGCAGACCCGTCATTCAGTACGGGGGCAGTTGAAGGGGGCAGACCCGTCATTCAGTACTCGTCCTCTGCCTTCACCTTGTGCTTCCAATGTGCCCCCGCTGTCAGGTGGGAATGCCACCAGCAGCGCGTCTACCAGCGTGAGCTTGTACTCGCGCATCTTACGATCACGCTCCAGTGACGGAATTAAGGACGGTAAGTTGTCCTTGTAACAGGGATCCAGCAGCGTGGCCACCCAGTAATCAGCACAAGTTAGAATGTGGGCAACTCTGCGGTCGTTGGGGAGACACTGCAGCATGTAATCGCTCATGTGTGCAAGACTGCCCAGAGGCAGCGGAAAGCTGTCCTCTGTGGGAGGTGTATCGTCTGTGTTCTCTGTATCCCCCCATCCAAGCAATAGTGATGGCCATGAGCTGGTCTGGATGCCACCCTGCTGTGAACATGGTTCCTCCTCCTCCATCTCCTCCTCCTCATCCTCCACAACTGTGCCCTGGCTGGACAATTGTGTACTTTGGGTTTGTGTGTGCAGGAACCCACCTTCGGAGCCACTTGGGAATGATTGGCCAGAAACCCTACAAAATGATCCCTCTTCCTCCTCCTCCTGTGCCACATCCTCTTCCATCATCGCCATGAGCGTTTTTTCAAGGAGGCATAGAAGTGGGATAGTAACTCTGAGAACGGCGTTATCAGCCATGTTGGTGGAGTACTCGAAACAGCGCAACAAGGATCACAGGTCTCTTATGGACCTCGCCCGACCAAATACTGCTGCAGGTTTTGTCGCCTACTCGCACCTGAGGAAGGGGTTTCACTTGTGCGTGTAGCTGGCACAGATCGACCACGTTCTCTTCCTGCACCAGGAGCTCCACCAGCAGCACCACGACCTGTGCCACGTCCCTTATTTGACGCTCTCCTCATATTTTTTGAATTCAGGATCTTGCCCTAAATGGGTGTTTAATTAATAGTAGAAAAGAACGACAGTATGTAATGGGTGTATCTCTCACGGCCTGAACCAGACTAGTTCTCAATTAAAGATTTCTTTGCACAAAATGGCTATATTTCAAATGGCTATATTTCAAATGGCTGTATTTAAAATGGCTGAATCAAACCCCTGTATGTATAAGGGGTATCTCACACGATACCTAAACCACTGTAGACCTGAAGAAAATATATCTTTGCACAAAAAGGCTGTATTTCAAATGGCTGTATTTCAAATGCCTAATTCAAACCCCTGTATGTATAAAGGGATCACACATGCCCTGAATCAGTGTAGGCCTGAAGTAAATATATCGTTGCACAGAAAGGCGGTATTTCAAATGCCTAATTTAAACCCCTGTATGTATAGGGATATAACACGCCCTGAATCAGTGTAGGCCTGAAGTAAATATATCTTTGCACTAAATGGCGGTATTTCAAATGCCTAATTCAAACCCCTGTATGTATAGGGGAAATCACACAATCCCCGAATCAGTGTAGGCCTGAAGCAAATATATCTTTGCACAAAAAGGCGGTATTTCAAATGGCTGTATTTCAAATGCCAAATTCAAACCCCTGTATGTATAGGGGGGATCACAAACGCCCTGAATCAGTGTAGGCCTGAAGTAAATACATCTTTGCACAACATGGCTGTATTTCAAATGGCTGCATTTCAAATGCCTAATTCAAACCCCTGTATGTATAGGGGAGATCACACACGCCCTGAATCAGTGTAGGCCTGATGTAAATATATCTTTGCACTAAATGGCTGTATTTAAAATGGCTGAATCAAACCCCTGTATGTATAGAGGAGATCACACACGCCCTGAATCAGTGTAGGCCTGAAGTAAATATATCGTTGCACAATTTTTTCAAATGCCTAATTCAAACCCCTGTATGTATAGGGGGATCTCACAGGGCTTTAACCTCTGTAGGCCTGAATTCAATATTGTTGCACCAAATGGCGATATTTAAAATCTCTGAATGTAACCCAAGTGTATTAAGGGTGTATCTCACAATGACATCTGCATTAAAGGCTGCCAACTAATTTTTTTGTGCCAGCAGTATATAATCCTGTAATTCCACACGTGCTGATGCTGCAAGGCCTAAATAAAGTGTTTTTTGTCAAAAAAGTGTGTTTTTCAAACACCAGAAAATGATGGGTGTATTTCTAGCTTCAATTGCACACTGACTAATACAGATGTTGTAGATTGCCCAAAAAGTCTTTTTTTTTGCTAACAGAATATGAATGCTGTATATATTATACTTGAATTTAACACTTGCAGATCTGGAAAATACTGTTTTTTGGGTGTATTTTTAGCCTAAATTGCACACTGACTAATACAGATGTTGTAGTTTGCCTCAAAAAATGGTGATTTGCAATGTCCTAAAAGCTCAGATGCAGTGCTGGTGCACTGAGCATGCATAAAATGGACGCCACCACCCACCTAACTAACAGAATTCTTAAAGTTAGTATTTTTTGTTCAATGAGCTCAGGGCAGGGTAAAAGGATAGTGCCCTGCACCCACACAACTACAGGGTGGGCCATTTATATGGATACACCTTAATAAAATGGGAATGGTTGGTGATATTAACTTCCTGTTTGTGGCACATTAGTATATGTGAGGGGGGAAACTTTTTAAGATGGGTGGTGACCATGGCGGCCATTTTGAAGTTGGCCATTTTGAATCCAACTTTTGTTTTTTCAATAGGAAGAGGGTCATGTGAGACATCAAACTTATTGGGAATTTCACAAGAAAAACAATGGTGTGCTTGGTTTTAACGTAACTTTATTCTTTCATGAGTTATTTACAAGTTTCTCTTTGTTTACAGCCATTGACATGTCGCCGAGGTTAACACGTGAGGAGCGGATAGAAATTGTGTAGATGTCTGGTGAACACAGTAACTGGATCATTGTAGCAGATTTCAATGCAAGACACCCATCTCCTATGCTACAGTTAGCAAACTGCTTGCTAAGTTTCGTGAAACTGGCTCAGTGTTGGATTTGCCAAAATGTGGACGCATGAAATCTGTCACTAATGAAGAAACATCAGTGGCTGTCCTAGCTTCATTCAGCAAGAGCCCACAGCGTCGCACTCGCCGCATGTCACTGGAGAGTGGCATTAGTCGAACATCCCTTCGGCGGATATTAGCTACTCACAAATTACCCTTACAAACTCCAGCTACTGCAGCATCTCAACGAGGATCACCCAGATGGGCACACTGAATTTGCAGAATGGGCAAAAAAAATTGAAACAGGACCCTTAGTTTACGCAGAAGATTTTGTTCAGTGATGAGGAAAACTTTTATGTGAATGGTGAAGTTAACAAACAAAACCAAAGCTATTGGTCTGACGCTAACCCACATTGGATAGATCCCTCCAAGACTGTTGGAACAAAAAAATTGATGGTATGGTGTGATATATGGGGTACAAAGATAGTGGGGCCATTCTTCATCAATGGAAACCTCAAGGCCACTGGATATGCGAAATTGCTACATGATGATGTGTTTCCCTCTTTATGCACTGAAGCTGGCCACGTTCCCTGAGTTTTTCCAGCAAGATGGTGCACCACCACATTATGGGTGTCAGGTCCGAGCATTCCTAAATGAACAGGTTCCTGGAAAGTGAATTGGTCGTCGTGGGCCAGTTGAATGGCCCCCAAGGTCTCACAATCTGACCCCCTTAGACTTTTATCTTTGGGGTCATCTGAAGGCAATTGTCTATGCTGTGAAGATACGAGATGTGCAGCACCTGAACCTATGGATACTGGAAGCCTGTGCTAGCATTTCTCCTGCAGTGTTGCTATCAGTGTGTGAAGAGTGGGAGGAGAGGGTTGCATTGACAATCCAACACAATGGGCAGCACATTGAACACATTTTATAAGTGGTCAGAAACTTGTAAATAACTCATGAAAGAATAAAGTTACGTTAAAACCAAGCACACCATTGTTTTTCTTGTGAAATTCCCAATAAGTTTGATGTGTCACATGACCCTCTTCCTATTGAAAAAACAAAAGTTGGATTCAAAATGGGCAACTTCAAAATGGCCGCCATGGTCACCACCCATCTTGAAAAGTTTCCCCCCAAACATATGCTAATGTGCCACAAACAGGAAGTTAATCTCACCAACCATTCCCATTTTATTAAGGTGTATCCATATAAATGGCCCACCCTGTATTTCTAGGTAGATCGCTGAGTTAGATTCTCTCCTATTCTCTCCCTGAAATCACAAGTCCAGCAGCATCCTCTCCCTACACGTAACAGCAGAGTGACGTACAGCGCTATGTGACTCAAGCTTATATAGAGCCTGGGTCACATGCTGCTCTGGCCAATCACATCCATGCCATTAGTAGGCATGGCTGTGATGGCCGCTTGGGGCAAGTAGTATGACGCCTGTTGATTGGCTGCTGTGCAGCCTTTCAAAAAGCACCAAGAAAGCGCCGAACACCGAAGCTGAATCCGAACTTTTACGGAAATGTTTGTGTTCGGGTCCGTGTCCCGAACACCCCAAAATTCGGTGCGAACCCGAACTATACAGTTCAGGTTCGCTCAACCCTATTTATGCTATACCTACATTTGTTCAATATGTAATTATAAAAATACATATGTTTTTTGAACACATTACATTATACATAGCTTTTTTCTTAGCTGCATAAATCTACGTAATCACCGAAGTTGAGCCACTTGAACCTGTTCTAAATTCTGAATGTGCCATGTAATCCAAGTAAATACAAAACAGAATTTCCCTGTGAGATACTGTATCTATTGTTGAGAAAATCGAACTCCAAATTTCAGGGAAAATTTGATTTGCCGCAAAACTGAATTTCATTGTGCTTCGGGATAGCAAATAATTTTTATCTGAATGGCAATAAAAAATAAAAAAAAATCATACAAAGTACTTACCTCATCCATTTGAGTGCAAAGAGCTGGCTGCCGTCATCTTGATTGAAGATCTCTCAGGAAATCTCACACGCAGTCTTGTCATCACGGGTCATGCAATATTTCCCACTAGATCTTCAATCAAGATGGTGGCAGCCGGCTCTTGGCGATGGATGAGGTAAGTATAAAAAAAAATTTATGTTACACTTTAATGTTAATGTCAGATGCTGCGATCAGCTATGAACACAGCATCTGAGGGTTACAATGATAGGAGGCTGAGCAATAGCAGCTCCATGTCATTGCACCCGCTACTTACAAAGAAATGCAATTTGCTACAAAGTACTTTATCACAAAGCTAATTTTTTTTGTAAAATTTGACAAAACAGCCAAATCAAATTGAATTGAATACTTCGCTCATCACTAACTGTATCTGCTAATTTAACCTTAAACAACAGATAACATGTCCTTCCTGGGTCTATACTCCATTAAAATCTAATTACAGTAGTTAAATGTAACTGTAAAAAAAAAGTAATTCAGTCTTCATTTTTTCACTGCCTTACAACCTAAATGGAAATGAATGCAACAATGCAAAAAATCATATAGCCATGTACATTACTTAGGACTCCCTAAATGTGGACATATACAGTGAATATAAAAAGTCTACACACCCATGTTAAAATGGCAGGTTTCTGTGCTGTAAAAAAATAACACAAAGATAAATCATTTCAGAACTTTTTCCACCTTTAATGTGACCTATAAACTGTACAACTCAATTGAAAAACAAACTGAAATATTTAAGGTAGATGGAAGAAAAAAATATAAAAATTACAAAATATGGTTGCATAAGTGTGCAAACTTATACTTTGTTGAAGCACCTTTTGATTTTATTACAGCACTCAGTCTTTTTGGGTACGAGTCTATCAGCATGGCACATTTTGACTTGGCAAGATTTGCCTACTTTTTTTTTGCAAAAACACTCCAAATCTGTCAGTTTGCGAGGGCATCTCCTGTGCACTGCCCTCTTCAGATCACCCCACAGATTTTCAATCAGATTAAGGTCAGGGCTCTGGCTGGGCCATTCCAAAACTTTAATCTTCTTCTGGTGAAGCCATTCCTTTGTTGATTTGGATGTATGCTTTGGGTCGTTGTCATGCTGAAAGATGAAGTTCCTCTTCATGTTTAGCTTTCTAGCAAAAGCCTGAAGGTTTTGTGCCAATATTGACTGGTATTTGGATCTGTTCATAATTCCCTCTATGTTAACTAAGGCCCCAGTTCCAGCTGAAGAAAAACAGCCCCAAAGCATGATGCTGCCACCACCTTCCTTCACTGTGGGTATGGTGTTCTTTTGGTGATGTGCAATGTTGTTTTTGCGGCAAACAAAACTTTTGGAATTATGGCCAAAAAGTTCAAACCTGGTTTCATCAGACCATAACACCTTTTCCCACATGCTTTTGGGAGACTTCAGATGTGTTGTGGCTTGGATGTGTTTCTTCGTAAGAAAAGGCTTTTGTCTTGCCACACTACCCCATAGCCCAGATATATGAAGAATACGGGAGATTGTTGTCAAATGTGCCACACAGCCAGTACTTGCCAGATATTCCTGCAGCTTCTTAACTGTTGCTGTAGACCTCTTGGTAGCCTCCCAGACCAGTTTTCTTCTCGTCTTTTCATCAATTTTGGAGGGATGTCCAGTTCTTCACTGTGTTCTATGGTATATCTAATGCCTTGGAAAATCTTTTGTACCCTTCTCCTGACTGATACTATTTAACAATGAGATCCCTCTGATGCTTTGGAAGCTCTCTGTGGACCATGGCTTTTGCTGTGGAATGCGACTAAGAAAATTTTAGGAAAGACTATCTAGAGCAGCTGAACTTTATTTGGGGATAATAAGAGGCACTTTAAATGATGGCAGGTGTATGCTGACTCCAATTTTACATAATTTTGAATGTGATTGCTTAATTCTGAACACAGCTACATCCCCAGTTATAAGAGAGAGTGGACACTTATGCAACCACAGTAATTTAGTTTTTATTTATTTTCTTCCCTCCACCTAAAATATTTCAGTTTGTGTTCAATTCAGTGGTACAGTTTATAGGTTACATTAAAGGTGAAAAAAGTTCTGAAAGGATTTATATTTGTCTCATTTGTTTACAGCACCGAAACCTGACATTTTAACAGGGGTGTGTAGACTTTTTATATCCACTGTATCTTATCATATTGCTCATATTAACTTGCTACAAGTAGTCATCAAAACCCCAAAACATATAATAGAATATAGGTGCAATGAAAAAGATAAAGAAAATGCAGCACTCACCGAAAACTCTGAACTGTGCTATGCCCGCATGCCATTGATTTTTATGTTTGAATAATTTTTATTTGTTTTTCAAATAAAACAGTAGTTACAAAGTAACATTCAGAATAATGAGAAAGAAGCATCAAAAGGAAATACGCAGATTTCCACAAATTGCGATATATGAAAGATACATACAAGTTTATATTAATCTATAATATTCGCATTTACATAAAAAAAAAGAGAAAAAATTCCTGTCGCAAATTGTTTTGTGTATTAGATAAGCTAAATTTTCAATAGAGAGTAACACAAGTAGAAAGAAGAGATTATAAAGACATTAACTGAAATTCCTCAAGAAAAGACAGTAATTTAATGTCTTATTTACCAATTTTGATCAGATTTGACCAGTCCCTGACCTCAGTAGTGTAAATTATTGTTTGGGGTAATGTAGGAGCCAGGTTTTCCATTTCTCTTTCATAATATTCCCTCTATCTTTCATTGTTGCGTATAAATATTCACTGATATAATTTTTGGAGACTGTTTCTGTAATATCTCTTATTGTAGGTACGATACTTGTTTTCCAGTGTCTTGCTAGTAGTATGCGGTAGATGACAAAAATATGTATTAATGGTGTTCGAACTGAGGGGTTTACGACTTCCATTCCTAGATTAAGCAGGATTAAATCTGGAGTGAATGAGATGTCTTTCCCTGCTATTAAGTTTGTTAATTTGCGTAGATCCTTTTTCAATTTGCTTAGTTTTGGGCATGTCCAGAAGATGTGTAGAAGATTACCATGTTGGTTACAATTTCTCTAGCATATATTCAGGCAATTGCTATAAAATGTATTAAGTTTAACCGGTGTGTAGTAACATCTGGATAGTATTTTGAAGTACTGTTCTCTGTGATTAGTGCAGGTGGTGGCCTTCTTGAACGTTGTAATTGCATTATTCCATTGGCCCCAGTTTATAGATTTGTTCAGGTCTCTTTCCCATTTTTGGTGGTATGGTAATATACCTTGTGTCGCATCGTTGTTTGTCATATCATATACCGTTTTGAAGTTGATTGTCGTTTTGCAGTTTAATGATATGTTTAGGTAGTCCGACAGACATTGTGGTATATATATTTCTGTGACCGGGTATTTTTCCCATACTTTTTTTAAAGTATTGTAAGTTGACTTGTCTTTGTTTGTTAAGTCAAATTTGTTTTTAAGTGTCTTAAATTCCAGGATCTTTTTGTCTTTTGTTATTTGTTTTAAGGTTGTAATACCTTTTGCTGTCCATGTATCTATGTTTTTTAGAACTGAGAAGTGTTTGAGTGAAGTTATTCCTATATTGTGTTGTACTAGATCCGGTAGACTGTTGTCTTTTTTGATATGTAGATTCCATGCTTCTAAAGATGCTCTGATAGTAGGCATACAGGACTTCGGTAAGTCCGTGAATTTGTTGGCGTTTATTATAAGTTGTGACCAATCAGTGTTCTGGAGAGTGTCCGATTCAATTTGTGTCCACAAATTCAGTTCATGGATTGTACTATGAGGATGGTGTTATGGTACGCCGCTATATTCGGGAAGGCAATACCTCTATTTTGGATCTTTTTGTTAAGGAGATTTGCAGCGAGTCTGGGTTTGTTGTTTTTCCATATGAAATTTGAGGCCTGTGTTTGGAATTTTTTCAAAAGAGAGACAGGCATAGAAACTGGTATTGTTCTGAATTTGTATAGGATTTTTGGTAAAATAAGCATCTTATAAGTATGTTTGCCGACGACATGAACCTGACATTATCAAACCCGAGTCGATAAAAGAAGTCCAAAAAGAACTGGAACACTTTGGGATGATATCTTATCATAAGGTGAACCAAAACAAATCCCATATACTAGGGATAGGAATAGAAAAAAACACTATGATCTCAATACAGCAAAAATTTCAATTTATTTGGAATCCGAGGTCCATAACCTTCCTAGGTGTAGAAATAGCTCCAGATAAACAAACCCTGATAAAAGAAATTTTTTCCAAACTATATATCGAACTACAAAAAGAAATTAACTCATTGATTAACTAAAGAATGGAGCTGGTTTGGTAGGCTAACTCTTTATAAGATGCCATTGATTTTTAAATGTGAATAAAGCTGCAAAGAGCATTTTGGGTGAGTGCCGCATTTTCTTTAAATTTTTCATTGCACCAGTTACATGCTTTTTTATGCTGAGCCCCGCAGTCATTCACATTTGATTAGTGCAGCACCAAACTAATCCGTACACTCACAGCATGGCCGACCATACTTTCTATTTTCTGCTATATAATAGAATATACATTTTTCTGATATAAGCATTACTTAAAATAGTGTACACACTGTGCACAATATTTAGGCTACTTTAACACTAGTGTTTTTGCTGGATGTGGCAGGGTTCAGCAAAACTGCTTCCGTTACTGATAATACAACCATCTGCATCCGTTATGAATGGATACGGTTGTATTATCTTTAACATACCCAAGACGGATCCATGAAGAACTCCATTGACAGTCAATGTGGGACTCATCCGTTTTCTATTGTTTCAGATTGTGTCAGAGAAAACATATCTGTCCATATTGACTTGCATTGTGGGTCATGCCAGATCCGTCTTGCTCCACATCTCATGACGGAAAGCAAACTGCAGCATGGTGTGGTTTGCTCTCCGGTATGAGAACGGAATGGAATGCATTCCATTCTATTCAGTTACGTTTTGTCCCCATTGACAATGAATGCGGACAAAACGGAAGCGTTTTTTTTCCGGTATTGAGACCCTATGATGGATCTCAATCCCGGAAAATATTAACGCTAGTGTGAAAGTAGCCTTAATTAGCACCATATGTCTTAGTTTCTTTATTCTTTTTACCTTGCTGGACTTCCCAGTAGGATCTTGGTTTATCACTTGTCAAACTGAATGACAGTTTATTTCTACCGTGCTCCTTTGGAGAGCAGCCTTTAGAAAGAATAAAATTACAGATAAATTCACTAAGCCTGAAATTGCTTGTGGACATAGGTTCCTCTGTTTCAATATTAAGACAAGTATGAAATTCAAACATTCAGCACTTTAACCTTCACCACCTTTTCTAAAGTTGTAGAGGGAAGAGATTAGTTAGAAAACTATTCTAGTTACCCAGAAAAAAGTATTTCTTTGAAATATACAGATTTAATTTATGCATTGAGACTTATTAATAAAACAGTCAGGATATCAAATAGACTGCTTTGCAATGTGAAGGTCAACTAAGCCTGTTAAAAAATTAATATAAAATAAGACATTTGTAGTTAGAGGGAATGGCATCTAAGAGAAAGCATCAGGAAAATAGGTTATCAACTCTATGATATTTGATTTAATGTGATATCCTGTAGGGTAGTTTTGTCACATGGCCTTGGTACAGCTCAGTCCGAATCAAGTGAATGGGGCTGAGCTGCAATACCAAGCCAAGTTAGCTAATGGATGACACTGTGCTTGATAAGCTGTGAGGAGGCTGCCACGCTCACTGGAGCACTGAGACCGGGTTTAAACTGCTGATCGCCGTGGGTTCCAAGTGACTGACCCCCTTAATAAACTATCTCTAGGATAGATCATCAATATCATAATCTCAGAAAACCCCTTAAAACAGAATCAATATTACACAAAGGGGGACAGAGGATCTTGTTTTTTCCCAAAAAATTGGCACTGTTGAAGCACTGGCCATGTCCAGGGGAGTAGTAAAAGGGAAAAGCAGAGGGGAAGTGATGCTCTAAGGGGCTAGGCTGAGCACATTTTT
Organism: Bufotes viridis; assembly: GCA_033119425.1. Taxonomy (NCBI): domain Eukaryota; kingdom Metazoa; phylum Chordata; class Amphibia; order Anura; family Bufonidae; genus Bufotes; species Bufotes viridis. The sequence goes on from CM065590.1 coordinate 223,309,583, forward strand.
ATTTTTTAATTTCTATCACTTTGAATGTGTAATTCTATTAAATATTTATCAATAAAAAATAATGATTATTATTTTGAAATATTTGTTATCTCCTAGCTGTACCTGCAGAACCTGATGAATTACCCCTGAAATGAAACCGTATCTGGGATCGGTCTGCCAAGGTCTCATCACTTTTAGCAAATTAAAGTAGAAGTGGCTAAATTATTCTGCCATAGTAAAATTCAAAATTGGATAAATCTAATATTGTTAATTGGGAAAAGGCATCACATTATTGTGTGGCTCTTGCATAAGCACTTTATGAAGCCAATATGTTTTAATTATTTTAAATGTTACAGTTTTCAGCGTATGCGAATTAATGCAAAATGGAAATCAATTACTTTTAAGCAAGAATGAATTTAACATGGAAATGAACGGAGCTCAATAAAAGAAGTTGTTCCTTAAATTAATGATAATGAGCAAACCCATGAAAGCTTACTTCATCAAAGAAGTAATCTCAACACAGCAGTAAACATCTTTCAGGATTTAGAACATAATGTTAATGAATTTTACAGCATGTGTTTTCTTTCCTATATTTTTCACAGAAGACAATTCCACACAATATTTTGAGACTTTCAGTAGTGAAAACTTAGATTTAAATAGCAAAATACTTTACTACTGTATATCCACACAATTCCAGTAGCTTGTTCATAAAATAACAAATTGTTCTACACAAAGAATCAAATACATCTAAATTATTTTTTCTGATAAACGTGACTGATAAACTTCAAGACTACTTTTCTTCAAGTACCGTATTCCTCTGACCAAGACATTTTTAAATGTTAGTCACACAATAGATTTCTAAGTTACAGATTAAACATATAAGACTCAATTATTGCAGTCAATAAGACTGCAATCATGCATGCAGTTTTGTAGATTTCTTTTTCACATACCCCACTAAGTACTGTACCTACAGCTCCATACTATGGCTTTGTATATGGCCTGACTCTCTAAATGTGTAGCCTAGCCCACAGAGGAATAGATGAATCCCCAATGGGTCCTGCCCAAGGGTGGGCCCCTAAGCTAGATAGGCCCCAGTCTCCCACTTCCTACACAAGTGGCTACTAGGGAACTAGTAGTTGGATGTCAAGGCTTAGGGTTCCAAACCACTGGGTCCTTGGAACTGATAGCAAACAAAAAACTCATACCTGAGATTAGTGTTGAGCGAATCGAAGTGAAATGAATAGACTTCGATCCGGAATGCAGGAAAAATTCGATTTGCCACCAATCTGAATTTCCTTGCATTTCATGGTAAGAAAGAGTTTTTTTTCCCTTTCGTGGCTACACTTGTTACAAAGTGAAAGGAAGAAGCCCGGGAATGCAATATGACCATTAATGCCGTGCAGCCAGCCCATCATCAGATAGCTATCCCCTGTAGGTCACATCCCTATAAAAGCCTCCTCCCGTGCCATCTCTACCATTTCACTGTGAATTGAGCATGGGGAGAGATGTGGCAAGTGCTAGGCAGTGCTGTGACAGTGTTTTTTTGATAGGTACAATGCAGGGACAGTGTAGGGAGATTGTATGGAGAGGTTTTAGACACTGTAGAGAGAGCATAAGGAGACTGCAGGAACAGTGCAGGCTCAGTGTAATCGCCATCTGCATCTTGTTCCACTACTGGACTATTCATTCTTAATCTGTTCTGTTATACATAGACTTACTATGCATAAGACTAATTGTTAACAGGCGATCTAATATATAGGCTCGTTTATCTAGTACACTTGCTGCCCCATTAATCTTAATCTGCTCTGTTATACATAGAGTTACTGTCTGTCAGACTCAATGTCAACAGAAAAGGCGAGGAGACAGGACATATGGCTGGCTTTGCCCTCAATCAGAAGTGCAGGTGCACTTCAAAAGCAGCCACCTTTATTCAAATACTTTTATTTTGTTTCCCCATTTTCACAGAATTTTTTTTTTTTTGTGGAGTTCAAAATATAATTAAGCGTTTTATATATAAGGCGTGTCAATAGCAACATTTTCTCATAGTCAAGGCAATGCTGGGGCCTGCATCATGCCACATTCTTGCTGTCTGTCTGTCTGCCTACCTACCATCACATTATGTATGGCTGCTTTATGCTGCGGCCTGCATCATGCCACTTAAACCACTTTCAAACCACCATTTTTTGTGCGGTTGCTGCTGCGGCCTGTATCATGTCACTAATGCCACTTGCCAACCATCACGTTCCCCAAATTAACTTCCTCATAACACTGTGTGTGTTTAAACATCATGTGCCCCTGATTAGGGACAATTTTTGGAATCTTTGGAATGTGAAAAAGCATGAGACATGTGCCGGTGTGGTGTCTTTTTAAACACTCTGTATGATAACACCAAAAAAATGTGCGTTTACCCATAGCTATGTATGTCAGTGTCACTCATTTACTATTGCTATTACTGCCTTCCAGAGGTTGATGGTGCAGGAAAAAAAAATAGTATTAGGAGGCTAGAGGGGGTTGTATACCAACTTTCAGGTTAACTGAAGCAACTTGACCCAAAACGCATCACTCATCTCTAGTAAAAATGTAAGGAAATTAAACAACAACCTATGAAAAGAGCTGTAATTAATAATCAATAGTATTCAATTGTAAGAACACTTAGAAATCAGTGTGCTATTCGTTTAAGATGATTAAAATGCCAATGTGCATAATCATACAGCTATAAATTGTCTATATTATAGATAATAGCATTACCTAGTGATTTCTAGTGACACGAAATTATTTTTGCTAATTTTAGTCTGTTTTAATTATCTTTTTAAAATTATCTTCAATTTCTTCCAATTTAAATCACCTTACATTTATAAATGTGTTAACTCCAATACATTTATATATGTGATTGCTAAAGAATAACTATGACTAAAAACTAATGTAAGTCTTACATTGGAAAGAATATTGGTGTGAAAATATAGAAGCCTAGAGTAAAGGACCCTTTATATGATTGTACATATAAGTGATTTGATTTTAGAATGAGCACACACTTGTTCATATCATTAAAGTTTAAATGACAAACCTTAAGATTTTGGTATAATCTTGGTGTAATCTTTTCAACAATTAACAGATCATTTTAACTAATTAACATTGCCACACCTTACAAAATGATTCTACATATATTGATGTGTTTCATTTTATATATGATACCTGCTATACAAAAAATTCAGTAATTCAGTGCAAGGAATACCAATTCAGCTGTATACAGAAAATATTTAAATGACAACCGAACTAAGAACTGCTTGTTATTTGGGCATAGTTTTACACTACTCAATAATTATTGATTTTTTAGATGATTATGCACTCATGTAAAGGTGCCATAAGACACCAAAGAGTGTAACATAGTAACATAGTAACATAGTATATAAGGCCGAAAAAAGACATTTGTCCATCCAGTTCGACCTGTTTCCTGCAAGTTGATCCAGAGGAAGGCAAAAAAACCCTGTGAGGTAGAGCCAATTTTCCCCACTTAAGGGGAAAAAATTCCTTCCCGACTCCAATCAGGCAGTCAGAATAACTCCCTGGATCAACGACCCATCTTTAGTAGCTATAGCCTGAAATATTATTACGCTCCAGAAATACATCCAGTCCCCTCTTGAATTCCTTTATTGTACTCACCATCACCACCTCCTCAGGCAGAGAGTTCCATAGTCTTACTGCTCTTACCGTGAAGAACCCTTTTCTATGTTTGTGTACAAACCTTCTTTCCTCCAGACGCAGAGGATGTCCCCTCGTCACAGTCACAGTCCTGGGGATAAATAGATGATGGGAGAGATCTTTGTACTGACCCCTGATATATTTATACATAGTTATTAGATCTCCCCTCAGTCGTCTTTTTTCTAGAGTGAATAACCCTAATTTTGATACCCTTTCGGGGTACTGTAGTTGCCACATTCCAGTTATTACTTTAGTTGCCCTCCTCTGAACCCTCTCTAGCTCTGCTATGTGAGGGCAGACCTCTAACAATACCCCAAAATTTATCATTGTGGCTCAAACTAGATGATATATTTGGGGCACGGCTAGACATATCTAACTTTATACCACCTATTAGTTGGCTTACATTAGAAAAATGGTTGTGCCCTCTGAAGCCATACCCCTTTCCTACTAAGTATTGCCCCTTTTCAGATAAGACAAACCCCTCAGGGAGTGAAGTGCCATGGATTATTCTTTTTGGCTTGCTTTCTTCATAAATATGTCTGATTTGAGATGTGTCACATTTTAGTGCAAATATTGTCAGAATTCAGGTACAACCACAATGGTAACTTTTGATCAATGAGTATAACACTGAACATTAATTCAATCATAAACTTATTTTAAGTGGAATCCAACCTATTGTAAAAATGTTTACCTGATAATAAGGTGATCATATGGATATCACCACCTCAAACCCATATCAATCTGCTGTAATTTGTGCTGTAATATTCTGCAGCATTCCTGCTGTGGAGATAAAGTGCTACACAGGTGCCCAAGACATCAAGACATTAGGGGAATTTATCACAGACTAGTCTATTATATTCCTTGCGCTATTGGAGGAAGTCCTATATCTCGGTTATATACTGCTTTGTATTTTTAGCCTACAAAGGTGTGGAGCTTACCTGCATTTTCTTGCTCTGATACTCCCCCTGAATCGCTCAGCACAAATATATTTTTTTCATTCTGCCGGTGACATACCAGGCTTCTCATCACTATGCTAAGCCACGACTTCCACCTAGCACTGAGCCAGATGATGCATACATATGTGTTCCGTAGTGCTGCAAGGGGATGTTTTGGAGATGGGTACTATTCAAAGTAGCATAGTGCACACCTCCCATGTCCCATACACAGAAGGAGAGGACTGGCAGGAGGCAGTGTAATGATCTGAGGGAGGGGTTGGGGGTGAGACTGCAAGTGACATAGAGGGAGAACGCATTTAATGTAAACAATAACAAGCGCAGTGGCAGGGACCTGCAGGAGGACCAGAGGATGGAAACATGGCCAGAAAACTATCAAGATAATCTTATAGCTAGAAGAATAGGTGATTGACAATGTAAATTAGAAAGACTGCGAACCCGGATAATCCCTTTAATTTAAGATAATGCACATGACACAAGATAAATTAGGCACATATTCAGGTAGTCCATGTCCCTAGGGTGAAATTGGCAGCTCAAAGCTGCCATAGATTTCATTCTTTTCTTACACCAGAAAAATGTGCAAAAAATTGTAAAAGAAAGTGGCTATGGTGGCATAGAAACACCATTTGTGCCTTGATATTGGTGCTATCGTGTTTAAAAGGAGCAAATATGAGGTGTGTGACTTCACTGGCATAGGGGAATGATAAATTAACACAATTGTCCTTGTAATGACCAAATGTACCAGATCCTTCCTTGTAGCTACTCTGCACTGTCACTAACAATGAGAGTCCTAAATAGCAGACTCTTACAGTATTCTCTAATAATTTATTTAAAAATATATATATATGTAAATAAATATTATATATATATATATATATATATATATATATAAAATCATGAATATTAGAAGTAGATATTTACAATGAGGGTAATGATATACAGTATTGTTTGTGCTTCTTCACTTTTGGCATAATTTACATAGAGAGGATATTGTTGTGTGCTTGACTGTCCTTCAGAAAGCAGACATCCTGCACTCCCACAATGATTTCTAGAATATCTCAATATGCTAGTAAATTATTATATATATGCAGCCAATCCTAGAGCACTATTAGCTTCTCTGTACATTCTCTGCATAGTAATTCTTTTTTAGCATGATAATTAATGTTACATGACCTTCCAATTGATTATGTGAAAACTAGAAATAAAGCATAAAACAGATTGAAGGAGAAAAAACCACTGCAATACTATAACTATCATGAAGTTATATGAGAACTCTGCTGTTTTATTTTACATTTCCAGTAGTACACATGTTTCGATATTTAAAAATGTATTCAGAGCAAATGTATTACATATTTACTGCCATTTTCTATGTATATCTGGAGTTTATGAATAACTCCAGTTCTCATTACAGTAAGGATAAATGAAATGGTTCTACCTATTTTGATTTGGCTTGAACTTCTCAAAAAGTTCAATTTCAAACAAACCCAAAGTTTTTATGTCTGTGAAAGAGATAATAGTACACAAATAACAGTATAGATGCATTGTCTAGAGGGTACTCTTTCTCATTATGGAGACCCCATTGTATGCCAAGTATGCGTGTTCAGTAGTACATGTATGCCAAGTACATGTGCGTAGTATTGTAGACCAGGTGATGTCCCTAAGGGTTTCTGGGAAAGATATTCAAATTAGCGTTCCTAAACCTATCTAATGTCGGCAGATGTTAGATATTATAATTTGCATATATTTTAGTCTCCATAATAAAAAAAAAAAATAGTACACACCCAGAGGCTACCCCTAAGGCTTTGCAGCTAAAAATTTTGTTTTCATCTTTTTTTTTTTTTGTTGATTAAGGACTTTTGTCCTAAAACAATTAGTTGCTGATGTGAGGCTGGCTTACCTAGTTTTTGCTACATAAGCATGCTTAAAAGGTCGGAAAGCATCTCTGCAAATCTGAGGCATGAAAATAATGCAGTGTTCATACTGCTGCATTCTGTTTATTTACTTGCTGTAAAGTAGCAAGTAGGTATAACTATAGCTTCTGCTGTCTCACTGTAATGTGACAGATTCTTCTAATTCACCTAAGGATACATCATCAATAGGGATGAGCGAACCCGAAATGGATAGTTCAGGTTCGTACAGAATTTTGGGATGTTCGGGACACGGACCCAAACATTTTCAAAAAAGTTCGGGTTCAGGTTCAGGTCCGTTGTTTGGCGATTTCTTCTCGCTTTCTGAAGGGCGGCACAGTAGCCAATCAGCTAGCGTTTTACTTCTTGCCCTAAGAAGCCATCACAGCCATGCCTACTAATGGCATGGCTGTGATTGGCCAAGTGCAGCATGTGACCGAGCCTCTATTTAAGCTGGAGTCACGTAGCGCCGCACATCACACTGCTCTGATTAGTGTAGGGAGAGGATACAGCTTCTGTGAGGCAAGATTAGGCAGAGAAAAGTCAGCAAAAACACCTAATGAAGTGATCATTCTACAGCTGTGAATCATTCAACTTCTACTAGTTAATTTTTCACTAGCTTTTAGGCTGCACAAAGCGTTTTTCTGTCATTTTTTTCTGGGGTGATCGGCGGCCATTTTGTGTCTTGTGGTGCACCAGCAAAAGCTGCCACCAAGTCCATCAATACTAGTTTTTTTTTTTTGCTATATCCTAGATCAGGGGCTTGTCTGTGCTTATCTTCACCCCTAGAAACTCAGGATAGAAATTTCTATATTTTATTAAGGGGTTAAATTCAATTGCCAAAATAGCAATTCCCTAAATCTGGTGTTCCAGCTGTGGCTTGCCCAGTGTAATACTGTCTGGCAAAGGATAGATTTTTTTCAGTGGTGAAATTCAATTGCCAAAATAGCAATCCCCTAAATCTGGTGTCCCAGCAATGGCTGGCAAAGTTTAATAGTGTCCGGCAAAGGAGAGATAATTTTCTGGGGTGAAATTCAATTGCCAAAATAGCAATACCGTAAATCTGGTATTCCAGCTGTGACTGGACAAGTTTCATAGTGTCTGTCATAGGATAGATTATTTTCTGGGGTGAAATGCAGTTGCAAAAATAGAAATACCGTAAATCTGGTGTTCCAGCTGTGGCTGGAGAAGTTTAATAGTGTCCGGCAAAGGATATATTTTTTTCTGGGGTGAAATTCAATTGCCAAAATAGCAATACCATAAATCAGTGGTTTCAGCTGTGGCTGGCCAAGTTTAATAGAGTCCGTCACATGATAGATTTTGTTCTGGGGTGAAATTTAATTGCCAAAATAGCAATACCCTGAATCTGGTGTTCCAGCTGTGACTGGATAATTTCCCTAGTGTCTGTCAAAGGATATATTATTTTCTGGGGTGAAAGTCAGTAGCAAAAATAGAAATACAGTAAATCTGGTGTTCCAGCTGTTGCAGGCCTAGTTTAAATCTGTCCGTAAAAGTGAATATATTTTTTCTGGGGTGAAATTTTATTGCCAAAATAGCAATACCCTGAATCTGGTGTTCCAGCTGTTGCAGACCTAGTTTAAATCTGTCCGTAAAAGTGAATATATTTTTTCTGGGGTGAAATTTTATTGCCAAAATAGCAATACCCTGAATCTGGTATTCCAGCTGTTGCAGGTCTAGTTTAAATCTGTCCGGAAAAGAGTATTTTTTTTGGCCAAAAGGGTATATTTTTTTCTGGTGTGAAATTCAATTGCCAAAATAGCAATACCATAAATCAGTGGTTTCAGCTGTGGCTGGCCAAGTTTAATAGTGTCCGTCACAGGAAAGATTTTATTCTGGGGTGAAAATAAATTGCCAAAATAGCAATACCCTGAATCTGGTGTTCCAGCTGTTGCAAGCCTAGTTTAAATCTGTCCGTAAAAGGGTATAATTTTTTTCTGGTGTGAAATTCAATTGCCAAAATAGCAATACCATAAATCAATGGTTTCAGCTGTGGCTGGCCAAGTTTAATAGTGTCCGTCACAGGAAAGATTTTGTTCTGGTGTGAAATTCAATTGCCAAAATAGCAATACCATAAATTAGTGGTTTCAGCTGTGGCTGGCCAAGTTTAATAGTGTCTGTCACAGGAAAAATTTTGTTCTGGGGTGAAATTCAATTGCCAAAATAGCAATACCATAAATCAGTGGTTTTAGCTGTGGCTGGCCAAGTTTAATAGAGTCCGTCACAGGATAGATTTTGTTCTGGGGTGAAATTTAATTGCCAAAATAGCAATACCCTGAATCTGGTGTTCCAGCTGTGACTGGACAATTTCTCTAGTGTCCGACAAAGGATATATTATTTTCTGGGGTGATAGTCAGTAGCAAAAATAGAAATACATTAAATCTGGTGTTCAAGCTGTTGCAGGTCTAGTTTAAATTTGTCCGTAAAAGGGTATATTTTTTTCTGGTGTGAAATTAAATTGCCAAAATAGCAATACCGTTAATCTGGTGTACCAGCAGTGGCTGGCAAAGTTTAATAGTATCGTCAAAGGATAGATTTTGTTCTGGGTTGAAATTCACTTGCCAATATAGCAATACCCTGAATCTGGATTTCGAGCTGGTGCAGACCAATTGTTAATCTGTCCGTAAATGGGTAAATTACACTCAGCGTTCATCTCCAAGTATATTTCTTTCCGTAAAAGGGTATATTACAAAACGTTTTACATTACAATTGCTGAAAGCATAATCCTGTAAATCTGCATGCACTTTTGTGCATCTCATAGTGTATTTCTGTCCGTAAACGGGTATATTACACTCCAGGTGTATATACAAGTGTTGAGAGGGTCATCCTCAATAACTTCACATGCTACCGTGCATCTCCAAGTGTTTTTCTGTCCATTAAAGGGTATATTACACAAAGTGTTAAAATACAATTGCTGAATGCATAATCCTTTATATTTTTTCACACGCTACCATGCATCTCCAAGTGTAAATCTGTCCATAAAAGGATACCTTTCATCCAGGGCCTAAATACTAGGCCTACAATTTATATTCCCCTAAATCAGTGGTTAATGCTGTGCCTGGATTAGTGTAATACGGTACATAAATAAATAGGCAGATAGTGTTAGGTGCCTGTAAAAAAAGGCCTAAATTTGAAATCAATACATTGGGCCAAATATTTTTTTTCTTATTGTGGTGCTTGGTGAACGGTAACAATGAGGAAAACATCTAGTAAGAGACGTGGCCGCGGTCGTGATGGTGTTAGTGGACCCTCTGGTGCTGGGAGAGGACGTGGTCATTCTGCCACAGCCACACGTCCTAGTGAACCAACTACCTCAGGTTCCAGTACCCGCCAGAATTTACAGCGATATTTGGTGGGGCCCAATGCCGTTCTAAGGTTGGTAAGGCCTGAGCAGGTACAGTCGCTAGTCAATTGGGTGGCCGACAGTGGATCCAGCACGTTCACAACATTATCTCCCACCCAGTCTTCTGCAGAAAGCTCACAGGTGGCGCCTGAAAACCAAGCCCATCAGTCTGTCACATCACCCCCATGCATATCAGGGAAACTGTCAGAGCCTCAAGTTATGCAGCAGTCTCTTATGCTGTTTGAAGACTCCTAAGGGAATCCCCCTAGCCCTTCCCCAGTGGTGGAAGACATAGAATGCACTGATGCACAACCACTGATGTTTCCTGATGATGAGGACATGGGAATACCACCTCATCGGAGTCCGCACGTCTCTAATGATGACGAAACACAGGTGCCAACTGCTGCATCTTTCTGCAGTGTGCAGACCGAACAGGAGGTCAGGGAGGAAGACTGTGTGGAAAACGATGCAGGGGACGATGAGGTCCTAGACCCCACATGGAATGAAGGTCGTACCACTGACTTTCATAGTTCAGAGGAAGAGGCAGTGGTGAGACCGAGCCAACAGCGTAGCAAAAGAGGGAGCAGGGGGCAAAAGCAGAACAGCCACCTCCTTGAGAGTTCGCCTGCTACTGGCCACCGCCACCATGGATCGAGCACCCCAAAGGCAGCTTCAAGGAGTTCCCTGACATGGCACTTCTTTAAAAAATGTGCTGACGACAAGACCCGAGTGGTTTGCACGCTGTGCCATCAGAGCCTGAAGCGAGGCATTAACGTTCTGAACCTTAACACAACCTGCATGACCAGGCATCTACATGCAAAGCATCAACTGCAGTGGCGTAAACACCTTAAAAGCAAGGAACTCACTCAGGCTTCCCCTGCTCCCTCTTCTGCTGCTGCCTCTGCCTTTTCCTCCACCTCGGGAGGAATGATGGCACCTGCCGCCTTCCAAACAGAGGATGTGCCACCGACACCACCACCTGCGTCACCAAGCATCTCCACCATGTCACACGGCAGCGTTCAGCTCTCCATCTCACAAACCTCGGAGAGAAAGCGTAAATTCCCACCCTCGATCCCTGGGCCTGAAGGCCAGCATTTCTAAACTACTGGCCTTTGAAATGCTGTCATTCAGGCTGGTGGACACATACAGCTTCAAACAGCTGATGGTCATGGCTGTCCCACAGTATGTTGTTCCCATCCGCCACTACTTCTCCAAGACAGCCATGCCTTCCGTGCACAACTAAGTATCCGATAAAATCAAGTGTGCACTGCGCAACGCCATCTGTGGCAAGGTCCATCTAACCACAGATACGTGGACCAGTAAGCACGGCCAGGGACGCTATATCTCCCTAACTGCACACTGTGTAAATGTTGTGGCGGCTGGGCCCCAGGCGGTGAGTTCTTTGGCGCACGTCCTTCCGCCGCCAGGGATCGCAGGGCATCATTCTTTGTCTCCTGTAGCCTCCTCCTCCTACTCTGCTTCCTCCTCCTCTGCTTCCACCAGCTCATCCAGCCCGAGGTAAACGTCAGCAGGCCATTCTGAAACTCATATGTTTGGGGGACAGGCCCCACACCGCGCAGGAGTTGTGGCGGGATATTGAACAACAGACCGACCAGTGGTTGCTGCCGGTGGGCCTCAAGCCCGGCCTGGTGGAGTGCGATAATGGGCGAAATCTCATAGCAGCTCTGGGACTAGCAGGTTTGACGCACATCCCTTGCCTGGCGCATGTGCTGAATTTGGTGGCGCAGAAGTTCATTCACAACTACCCCGACATGTCAGAGCTGCTGCATAAAGTGCGGGCCGTCTGTGCGCGCTTCCGGCGTTCACATCCTGCCGCTGCTCGCCTGTCTGCGCTACAGCGTAACTTCGGCCTTCCCGCTCACCGCCTCATATGCGACGTGCCCACCAGGTGGAACTCCACCTTGCACATGCTAGAGAGACTGTGCGAGCAGCACCAGGCCATAGTGGAGTTTAAGCTGCAGCACGCACGGGTTAGTCGCACTGCGGAACAGCACCACTTTACCACCAATGACTGGGCCTCCATGCGAGACCTGTGTGCCCTGTTGCGCTGTTTCGAGTACTCCACCAAGATGGCCAGTGGCGATGCCACTGTTATCAGAGTTACAATACCACTTCTATGTCTCCTTAAGAAAACACTTAGGGCGATGATGGAAGAGGAGGTGGCCCAGGAGGAGGATGAGGGGTCATTTTTAGAACTTTCAGGCCAGTCTGTTAGAAGTGCCTCAGAGGGAGGTTTTTTGCAACTGCAGAGGCCAGGTACATGAGAAAATATTAACATTCTTTTCTTTTTTGGAAGAAAAACTATTTGGAATATCTTTCTAAGAAAGCCAAAGAGATGCAAAATGCTTGTCTGAAAAAGCGGGTATGCCTGGATATGCAATTTGTGATCTACTTTTTCTACCAACCAAGAGTAGTGTTTTCTTGTTCCTCTAAAACAGGGGTGGGGAACCTCTGGTATGCAGCCCCCTGCCAGATCATATAGTGAAAATGCTAATGACCGCTTCCATTATGTAGCTGGAGAGGTAATTTTTTTTTTTTTTTTTTTGTTTTTATCGTTTCATCTGAGGTGTGATTTAATGCTGGTCGGTCTGATAGGGCTGATATGAGGCTAATTGAGGGTGGGGAAGGTCTGAACTGAGGCTGGGTGTATGATGGAGTCTGATTTGATGCTGGTGGGTGGTCTGAGGCTGGGTCGGGCCTGATGAGGGTTTTATCTGAGGCTAGGGGGGGTTTGATGGGGGCTGATATGAGGCTGGGGGGTCTGATTTGAGGCTGGGGGGTCTCATGGGGGCTGATCTGAAGCTAGGAAGGGTCTGATGGGGATCTGATCTGAGGCTGAGGGGTCTGATGGGAGTCTCATCTGAGACTGATGTATGCTGGGTGATCTTATAGGTAGTGATAAGCGGCATAGGCAATTTTCAAATTTGCAATATTTCACAAATATTTGGCCGAATATTATAGAATTTGTGATCTCTAGTCGTTATTTACTTGATTGCAAAAATCGGCAATGTAATATATTCTCGATAAAAATTTGCAATTAGAATATTCGCGATCAACACTAAGGGGTAGGCTACTTTCCTATTTGTTGCTAAGGATGTTGCTAAGTGCCGATATTCACGATAAATTTGCGATAAATTCACAATTAGAATATTCGCGATCAACACTATTTGCAAATACGAATATATAGCACTATATTCAAAATATTTGCGAATTCTCGAAGTGGCGATATTCGTGATTAAAATCCGCACTCAACACTACTGATAGGAGAATGATGGAGGTGGGGCAGATCTGAGACTGAGAAAGGGACAAAGGCAGGAACAGTTGCGAAGGAAGAGGCAGGGACAGGGGCAGGGTGAAAGCTGGATGAACCCCTCGCTGAACACCCCTGGGTTTAGCTTGGCTGCCATTAATGCCAAATAAAGAACAAAATAAATAACTTTCTGAGCTTAAAATTAGACTGCTATGTTTGGTCAAAATGGTGCCTGTACTATATGTAATATATATAGTGCAGGCACCATTTTGTGCTGCAAAGATACAGCGCTCTAGATTTTTTTTAAAGCGCAATTTTTATAACATACTCCTAAGTCAATTATATGTCAGTTGAGAATTTTGTATGGCCTGCAAACAATGTTACAAATATCCAAATGGCCCTTGGCAGCAAAACGGTTCCCCACCCCTGCTCTAAAAAAAAGAGTTAGCTTGCATGTTTCATTGAGAGATGTGTAAGTTTTGTGGGATGTAATTCTCTTGTTTCACTTACAGTTCAATGTTACTTTGGAGGTCTCTCTGGATGATTTGACATTGAATCAGAATGGTGATATAAACTGGCCAAAAGTGTTGTTTGTATTTTGATGTATGCTCAAGTGAATAGGAGAGAGCTATAATTGTACATATCAGTTGCTGTACAGCTGTGCAGCACTGCATCATTTTCACACAATGGATAAGCAAAGATGCCATTTAAACATGTTACGTAATAAAACTAGAAAAATAGCTTAGCCAGGCTCATATTTGTAAGTAGTTCTTTCAGGACAAAAGCCCTTAATAACAAAAAAAGAAGATAAGAAGAACATTTCTAGATGCAAGGACTTAGGGGGAACCTCTGGGTGGGTACTATTTCTGTTATGGAGACCAGTTGATATACATGACAACTATTGAAACTAGACAATGTTTCTTTGGATTTCTGTGTAAACTGTATGCAAATTGTCACGTCTAACGTCTACCGCATCAGATAGCTTTAGGAAAGCTAATTTGATTATCTTTCCTAGAAACCCAGAGGGGCATTGCATGGCCTACAATACTGCACATACATACAGGGCATACCAGGCACTTCACGCATACCAGGCACTTCACCTGTTCTACAATACTGCGCACATGTACTTGGCATACTAGGGGCATAGCCTGACCTAAAATACTACCCATGTGTGTGTAGCGTACCATAGACTCTCCATTATGAGAAAGAGTACACATTGGACAATGCATATATATTGTTGAGAAATATACTAGTGTCTCTCTCTGTCTCCTCTAGAGCATGACATATTAGTTACACAAAATGTAAACTTTAGCACAAAATAAGATTCTGCCAAGTCTTTTATAAGCCTGTTATAAATTACCTTCAAACTAAAATAAAGTTAACCCTAACAAATCTCTATTTTGAACTGACACTGTTGAATATCTACACTAGTTTATTGTAAAATCCCAAGCTTTAATTCTTTCTTCCTAATCCCAAATAACCGAATATGCATTCATTTGTAACAAAGTTATACCTATATTATTTAAAATGTTAAGGTATTTATTATAGTAATAAAAAGTAATTAAAAACAAACTTTATTTGACAGGTTGTGAATATTATGCCTAATTTAGAAACATTTGTGGTGATGATGTTCTCTTAAAAAGCAATAATGTAAATTAATTATCAAATTAATTTTGGTTGTATACTTAATGTCTTAGCACTCTACCCTCTCTGGTGGTGAACCACAGGATCCATGCCCACTAGAGAGCTCTACTCACATCCATTATCTGCCTCTAGACATTAATTACTCTGTGCTATTGCTTTTAGACATTAGTCATTTAGTGCTCTCAGTCCAATACAAAATTAATTATTTCTAAATAGGTTGTAGAAAATGCATGCAAGTGAAAGTTAATTACTCTGATTTTAATAATGTCAGTCACTTTATTTTATTTCAAAGAAACATTCAACACTCAATCTATGGGATTTAAAATAGAATATAATGAAGTGCTGGACAGTTTGGCTTAGAAAAATTAATTGCATCAATTATTGTTTTTAAAAGTATTACCACATCACAAGAATCAGTATAATATATGCAACATAAAGTATACTGTTTTATTTTTACTTTTTCAAGTGCTTATCAGTGTGTCAGAAAGTTGATCCACAGAACAAAAGAATTATTATCAACTTTAATTCGCTAAAAAATGTTTCTAGCTTTTCTACAATAATCACATTGTGGATGATGTGAAGTTGCAATTACCAAGGACAGAACCTAATCTATTTTGATACATATTGATATAGGGTTCAAAACTGCCCATGTTAATATCTATTGGCTTCTCCCAGACGGAGCTGAAATTGAGCTGAAGAGACTTTTATGTCACAATGCCAATCCCATTATTTTTGATGCAAAAAAGACACAATTTAACATTTAATTAAAAGGATTTTAAGGGGAAAAAAAGAAAAATGTATTCATTCACTCTGATCCTCCCTTAGATTTATTTAAATTACTGATTTAGATTCATATAATTTACTTAGGTAAATTTTTATCAAAAATTCTGGAAAGTATCAATGGGAGGTGATATGTTTTAGGCACACATTTTAAAGTGTGAACCACAGCAACAATTCTCAATTAGGAACAGACCAGTCCTTAGGAGAATAACAAGAGCAGCACATTACAATTTGAAATGATATATTCATACACTCATTATGATTATGTTATTATGTTCTCAATACCTTTCTTGTTATTTTCTAAAGATAACATAACTGATTCAAATTTGCCAATTGGGTGCAGTTTTTAAAAGAGGAAGTAAGGTTGAAAATACTAATATTTTCACAGTGAATTATACTGTGATATTTGATAATCTGAGAGTAAAAAATATAATAAAACACATATCCCAGTAAAAGTACAATGACATTGCAAACACAAACCCAGCAAGATTTTGTATTTTGAAGATTGTTAAATAAAGGACAATTTGAGATGCTTGTATTGCAGCCACAATAGATACCGAGTTCCCATTCCCATCACAATTCTCTACCACCAGTTCTACTGAACCAGTAGACGTAGGTTCAGGGTAGGGCAGAAAATTTGCACTGAATTAAACACATTAATATACAGTACATTATGGAGTAATCTGTGCTTGGAAGGAAATAACCATAATCTTGTCCAGTGCCTATTTAAACAGTTATTAGTGCTGCCTTAAGGCTCTTTCAGACGAGCGAGTTCCCCACTCCGGACTCGCAGGGTTAGTGTGCAGCAGCTCCCGTCCTGACCTCCTAGCACTGACAGGGTCACATAGCATTATAAAGTTTCTGATTGGGCGAGCACTCAACACTTGGTAAAAATGTCAAAGGGAATTTTTATTATCCACAGACCAAGAACAATCCAATAAAATATCAAATAAAATAAAGTATAACTAAACAATATATAATTCTTCAATACTCTTTAAAACATAAGCTCAATGAAGAAAACATTTAAGGTTTGTTTGTCTCTGTTTCCATACCGTATAAATTCATAGCATGCTGAGGGATTCACAGATTTATCTGTAAAAATTGATAACTCCTCATATAGGACCACCAGTTCATAGATCAATCCTGCTGCAGCAAGAATGGTCTACAAATACAAAGTGTCCCCCTGAAGAAATCCAATTCTTATTGCAAATAAGTGAATGATGTTGCCTTTTTTGTATCACTCGTACTATTTAATCTCCTAAAATCTCCTTTATTGTTACACAGCTGTGAAGGGATAATAGCGATCCCAATGTATACTTTGTTAATAATGGTAGATCCACGAGCTACATTAATAGTGTGCTCTGTAGAATAATGTCATGTAGGAGTTCTCAGTGAGTGTCCTGTGTTTGTTTCGCTATTATACAGGGTAGGTAATGCTCAGGAGAAATCCAGGGGCTGCACTGATAGTGTGTCCCATAATCCTTTAGTCACAGTGCCGTACGGACGTTATCTTTAGCTTTTGATTCACAGTAATTAACATACAGAGTAGAAGTCCCTCTGTTTACCTCTCATTCCGCGTTCTGTCTGTCTCCTTCCGTGGTTTACCGAGGGGCGAGCGGTGCTGGACAAAGCCGGCGTCTCGTGTCGCACTCCTCGAACCGATGACGTGGAAGTCCCGTTCTCTCGCGAGAGTTGGAGCGTATTGTGTATTACCTGGATCGCGTGTAGAGAGGCAGTTTCATCACTTGTTTCCCGTCTTTGGCAAACTGGCTTAGAATGCAGGAGAACTTTGTAGCATGGCCATGCTATATGTATAGGAGGTTATCTGACAGGTGCGCGATCCAGCCCAGACACGTTTCGGGATACTTCTCTATCCCTTCCTCAGTGGTATCGCTGCACCTGCCCACCTCCATCTTTTATATCCTCAGGGTCAGAACCAGTTCGCGGACACTGGGTCCTAAATCAGGCCGTGTTCCTTCTGCGTTTTCATAACGGTTCCTTCTGCGTATTAATAGCGGAAAATAAAGGAAAATAATAGCATTCTAAATACAGAATGCAAAGTAAAAAGGGCAATAGAGGGTTAAAAAAAATTTAAAAAATTAACTCACCTCCTCCATTTGATCGCGTAGCTGCCGGTCTCCTGTTCGGTCTTCAGCTGGGGAGGGAGAATAACCTTCACTGACGTCACTGGGTCACATTGTCCAATTACCTGCTTCCATGATGGAAGCTGGTGATTGGATCATGTGACCCAGTGACATCACTGATGGTCCTTCACTTCCCCCAGCTAAAGAAAGAACAGGAGACCGGCGGCTACGTGATCAAATGGAGGAGGGGAGTTAACTTTTTTATTATTTTTAACACTCTATTGCCCTTTTTACTTTGCATTCTGTATTTAGAATGCTATTATCTTCCTTTATAACTATGTTATAAGGGAATAATTTATCACGCAACCAGACTCCTCTCGTCAAGGTGAGATATACTCACTGGTACCCACCACAATGGACACAAAATAATAATATTTGGGTGACCAATTAAAACTTAGCGTTTATTCTTATTCAGGTTTAAAGATAAATGCCCAAAAGTGTATGACAAACTACAATAAAGAAAACCAAAAGTGAGCCAGTAGTGAGGCTCACTGTCTTTGACACATATTCTGGTATTATGCGCCACAAATGTAAGACCACAAGGCGTGTCAGAGGATAGGATAGGATAAGAGACAGTTGCACTGGATCTCTTGCCCTGTCAATCCCCAACTACCTAACCAGAAGACACCTTGAGGAACGTCCCTATCACACCCTTATAGACAGGACAGTGATTGCCCAGCTTCATCAAGATGAAAGGAGAAGGAAAGAGAGTGATAGTGATATAGACACAGGATCAATGGTGTACCATGCGTCTACTGTGCAAAGAAAACTGCCCCAACGCGTTTCATCGGCTCACGCCGAGTCATCAGGGGACCAATAGATAGATATCCACAAGTGGGTGACCACATTGGTAATGATGATCAGACACACTGATAAAAGTACTACTTAGCTATCCTGTAATTGCATCGAAGGGTAGGCTAGGTGGTTTCAAAGTGGTCCAGCGTATGGCGGTCCATTTCCCAGGCTATCCGCGTATGGCAGCAGCAACCAGGATCAGACTGGCTGCTCTTTAAATAGCACGCCAGTTTGGACGGAGTCACGCCCCTCCGCATCACGGAGTCGTGCCCCTCCGCCTCATGTGACCAGTCAAGTGGGGGGTGTTGGGTGACGTCAGTAGCCAGTAATGGCGCACCGGCCCACAATACCGCGAGAGTGGCGGCCAATACCGCCCTTCAATAACACGTGACCAGTCACATGAGCGGATGGTTGAGGTAGGAGGTACATAGTACAGCGTCCCTCCCCATCAACATACTCCCATAGTGTACGTCACACTCTTGATTGGCGGCGGGTCAAAGACACAGGATCCGCCCCTCAGTGTGATGTGGGAAGTACATATCAAGGTCTGAAGCAGGGCACATGAAACGTCCCACCCCAATAGCCTAAATGAACAGCTTTTGTTCGGCTGCTTCATTTGCCTGAAGCTGCATTACCCTGTAAATGCCATCATTTCACCGGTACTGGGGAAAATTATATCTCTAACCCCGGTGCATGCTGTCCATATACCTTATGTTATAATCTGCACTGATTTATTTTGATTTCCCATTAAACATTGTATATTCCAGATTCACTGGTTGTACAGTTACATAACTGCATTCTCCTGATTATTCCTCTAAATGGGGGGGGTTCTTACTCATATATACCGGTGTTCGTCTACGTCTGTGTGTTACCTGCCCGGAGCCGAGGCTGATAACCTCCTCTACCCGCCGCCAATCAAGAGTCTGACGTACACTATGGGAGTATGTTGATGGGGAGGGACGCTGTACTATGTACCTCCTACCATAACCATCCGCTCATGTGACTGGTCACGTGTTATTGAAAGGCGGTATTGGCCGCCACGCTCGCAGTATTGTGGGCCGGTGGCTACTGACGTCACCCATCCGCCCCCCCCATGTGACTGGTCACATGAGGCGGAGGGGCGCGACTCCGTGACGCGGAGGGGCGTGACTCCGTCCAAACTGGCTCGCTATTTAAAGAGCAGCCAGTCTGATCCTGGTTGCTGCTGCCATACGCGGATAGCCTGGGAAATGGACCGCCATACGCTGGACCACTTTGAAACCACCTAGCCTACCCTTCGTGCAACTACAGGATAGCTAAGTAGTACTTTTATCAGTGTGTCTGATCATCATTACCAATGTGGTCACCCACTTGTGGATATCTATCTATTGGTCCCCTGATGACTCGGCGTGAGCCGATGAAACACTTTGGGGCAGTTTTCTTTGCACAGTAGACGCATGGTACACCATTGATCCTGTGTCTATATCACTATCACTCTCTTTCCTTCTCCTTTCATCTTGATGGAGCTGGGCAATCACTGTCCTGTCTATAAGGGTGTGATAGGGACGTTCCTCAAGGTGTCTTGTAGTTAGGTAGTTAGGGATTGACAGGGCAAGAGACCCAGTGCAACTGTCTCTCATCCTATCCTATCCTCTGACACGCCTTGTGGTTTTACCTTTGTGGTGCATAATACCAGAATATGTGTCAAAGACAGTGAGCCTCACTACTGGCTCACTGTTGGTTTTCTTTATTGTAGTTTGTCATACACTTTTGGGCATTTATCTTTAAACCTGAATAAGAATAAACGCTAAGTTTTAATTGGTCACCCAAATATTATTATTTTGTATGTTATACGGGAAAATAATAAAATATACAGAATACTCAACCCGAAACCTGACTTCAGTGATGAAGTCCGGCTTCGGGTCTGGGTACCAAACATGCCTATTTTTCGCACACGTGTGCAAAATGCATTAAAATGCTTCGCACTCGCGTGGAAAAATCACGCATTTTCCTGCAACGCACCAGTCAAACGTGATGCCCGTGTGAAAGAGGCCTTTCAGTTCTGGAATCTATTGGATAACACTGACAGCATTATGATACAGAGACAGATTGTTGGGAAGGAAGCTTTTGCACAGCACGATCTGCTGCCAGAAAATGATCATTTTTGTGACTGCACAAATGATCTATTGCTCTATGAAAGAGTGTTTTGCGCATTAATTAGGTAATCAGTGATACATTTACACTGCCAGATAATCGCTAATGAGTGTTTTTATGAACGCTCGATAAAGATTATCTGTAGGATTTTTGTGGGATGTAAAGGGTAAAGGGTCCTTTAGTGTACAATATAGAGCTCTGAAGAGCCCTTAATTAGTGCCATACTGTGCCCAGAATTGCCCCCTTAGTGCAAAATGTTTTCTAGCGGTGCCTCCATATTGCCATAAAGTGGCAATTTAGTGTACTCTAGACATGAGCGAAGTTCTTAAAAATTAGATTCAGCTGCTTTGCCAAATTCTAAAAAAAAAATTTTTTGGGGTAATTAGCGGGTGCAATGAGAGGCGAACTGCAATTGCGCGTCCCCTCTTCATTTAACCCCTTAGATGCTGCGTTCATTGCTGATCACAGCATCTGAGATCAATATTAAAGCATTTTAGAGTTTGCTCAAAAGAATGAAATAGTACTTCTCATCCATTTGAGCACGAAGAAGCCTCTGCAGCCATCTTGCTTAAAGATCCCATGCGAAATCTTGTGCGCGGTGATGTACGAGATCGCCACGCCGGCAAACGTAATAATGTCACTTTTTTGGAGCCGGATCTTTAGGCAAGATGGCTGCGGCAGCCTCTCCAAGCTCAAATGGATGAGGTGAGTATGATTTAAAAAAAAAATGTATTGCCTTTTCACGGAAAGTCGATTTGTCACCACGAAGTACGAGCAAATTCGGCTATATGGCAAATTACATTTTTCCTGAAATTCGAATTGAAGTCCACTTAATTAAATTCGGTTCACTCAACACTTCATGAGGTCAGAAGTGCTCCTTAGCTCCTTAAGGACACATGACGTATGGGTACGTCATGTGTCCAGTCCCTGAAGATGGCGCCCGCTCCTGCTTGCTGCGGTCCGGCTGATTCCTGTAGCTGACCCCCGCAGCTGATGATCGCGGTCGGCGGCGCTGCCGATCGCGATCATTTAACCCCGTAGATGCCGTGATCAATCTTGATCACGGCATCTGCGCGCGCTAAAACCGAAAGTAAAACTTTCGGCAGCGCTCCGGCTCCCCCTAGTGGTGATTGGGAGAATCGGAGCGCTGTAAGGGATAGCCTTAAGCCCTTCATTCAGCTTAAGGCTATCACTTACTATTTCCTATAGAGCCCTTGTTAGCAATAGGGCTTCATAGGAAAGTAGTAAAATGCTCATAAACTCCAATACAAGTGTATTGGAGTTTATGATAGAAGCAATCAGGTAACTGATTTATATAGGTCCCTATGGGACCTATATAAAAGTGTAAAAATAAAAATAAAAAAAATAAAAAATAAAAAAATAAATAAAAAAACCTAAAAATTTAAATCACCCCCCTTTCCCCAAAATTAAAATAAAATAAATAAAAAAATAAAAAAATACACATCATGGGTGTCGCAATGTGTGAAAACGCCCATAGTATAAAAATATAAAAATATATTTCCCATACGGTAAACAGAAAAACGGAAAAAAGCGCCCAAATGACCGACTTGCCGTTTTTGGACGCTTCATTTCCTCAAAAAAAATTAAATAAAAAGCGATCAAAAAGTCCTACACACCCCATAATGGTATCAACTAAAAGTTAAGATCGCCCCGCAAAAAATAAGCCCCCATACAACGCCATACACTTATTTACAAATACGTTATAGCGGTCAAAACATGGCGAAAAAAAAAAAAAATGTCCCACTTTTGAATTTTTTTTCACTATCAAAACGCAAGAAAAGCTATACATATTGGGTATCGCCGGATTCGTACTGACCTGTAGAATAAAACTAAATGGTCAGTTTTATCGCAAATCAAACTTCGTAATTTAGAAACCCGTAAAACTGTGGTGAAATTGCTTTTTTTTTGCAATTTCACCCCATTTGGAGTTTTTTTCCCGCTTCCCACTACTCCGTATGCATTATTAAGTGATGTCGTTGGAAAGTACAACTTGTCCCGCAAAAAATAAGCCCTCATATGGCCATGTGAACGGAAAAATAAAAAAGTTATGGCTCTTGGAAGGCATAGAGCGCAAAACGAAAACGCAAAAATGAAAAAACCCTGTGTCCTTAAGGGGTTAGCATGATACAGTATCCAAATGTATCTTTATGCCATAGAGATAATCTTTAGTTATCTCATAGCACTTTACAGTGGCACCTTAGTGCTCCCATAAAAAATATCTATATAGTGCCCAGAATTGACATAAAATTACTTTACCAGTCCTTATTCCCATGTTTAAGCCCAGCTTTAAAGGCCCAGACCAGGGTCGTCTGATGTTGTAATCAGGATGGCATGTGTTTGGAAAAGCATCTACTCTAATACTCTAAGGCCTCTTGCACACGGGCGTCATGTTTGACGCCCGGATAAGATGCGGGAACGTTGCGGGAATCGCCGCGATTTTTCCGCGCGTGTGCTAACGTTTGTAGTGCGTTGAGCACGCGCGTGAAAAAATCCGCATGCTTGGTACCCAGACCCGAAGTCAGACTTCATCACTGAAGTCTGGTTTCGGGATGAGTATTCTGTATGTGTAATTATTTTCCTTTATAACATAGTTATAAGGGAAAATAATCGCATTCTAATTACAGAATGCAATGTTCCCGGGCTTGAAAGGGTTAAAAATAATAAAGAGTTAACACCTTCTCCCATTATGCGCGCAGAGCCCCAGAACGTCGTCTCTCTTGATAGTTTGGCTGCTTGAGGACCTGTGGTGACGTCACAGGGTCACATGGTCCAATCATAGAAGCATTTGAGTGGACCATGTGACCCATGTGATCCTGTGACATCACGGCAGGTCCTTCATCGAACAACAGATGTTCGATGAAGGACCTGCCGTGATGTCACAGAGATCACATGGGTCACATGGTCCACTCAAATGCTTCTATGATTGGACCATGTGACCCTGTGACGTCACCACAGGTCCTCAAGCAGCCAAACTATCAAGAGAGACAACGTTCTGGGGCTCTGCGCACAATGGGAGAAGGTAAGTTAACTCTTTATTATTTTTAACCCTTTCAAGCCCGGGAACATTGCATTCTGTAATTAGAATGCGATTATTTTCCTTATAACTATGTTATAAAGGAAAATAATAACGATCGGGTCCCCATCCCGATCGTATCCTAGCAACCATGCGGGAAAATCGCAACGCATCCGCACATGATTGCGGATGCTTGCGATTTTCCCGCATCCCCATTCACTTCTATGGGGCCTGCGCTGCGTGAAAATCGCAGAATATAGAACATGCTGCGATTTTCACGCAACGCAAAAGTGATGCGTGAAAATCACCGCTCATGTGCACAGCCCCATAGAACTGAATGGGTCAGGATTCAGTGCGGGTGCAATGCGTCCTCCTCACGCATTGCACCCGCGCGGAAAACTCGCCCGTGTGAAAGGGGCCTAAATGTGGGTTAATTGCACAAAGGGATTTACTTGCCAAAAAGTAAAAAAAAAAAAAAAAAAACACAACAAGAACAAATCTCAGCTGTTATGCCCGCCAATACAGACAAGGTTTGCTTAGCTGGAGTAATACCTCCTTAGTAGGTGACTTTATATGATATTTGACCTTGATTTTGATATAATCAGGTACTGCACAGAATTGTGAACTAACATGTGGCAATGATGGCTTCTTGTTACAATGACATAGATGAGAATTGAACACAATTGTGTGTTTCTGATGGGTAGCTATGAAAAACAAGAGTACAATGATGCACCCTAGGCATGCCTTGATGTTTTATTATTGGACTTCAATGGATGATACTGACCCGTTTTTAGCACATTCTTACGGAATAAAGTTTTTTGTTTTATTTTAGCGTCATAACATAGCTATATGGTGAAAGGGATCCTAAACATTGAGTGGCTTATTGAACTACCAACAGATGAAATGAGAAAATTAGCTGTAACTAAAAACTAAACAGGCTTTGAAAACACAGGCTGTACGATGGATGTAACCTACAGTACCACAGCTTGAAGAGATTACTGGGCATATTGAATTCAGCGATGAAAAAACAATGGTGCCAGTGGACTAATACTTCAGGGATAGCATCTCCAACTAGTTTATTATAGACTTCCTTTTCTATGATAAAGTACATGCATACTGTGTTTCCAATTGGATTGGTTTATTTAATTGAATATCCATTATAGCATGTGACATTACAATGAAAGTCTGATGTCTTCTTGTATGTATACTTACATTTTATGGTTGCAGAATGGGTGGGGGAGGGAAGGGTAGATGTTTGTGTTGTTATTTATAGTATTGTTTTGAGGTACCTTATTGTTATAAAAACTCATAAAAATTACCTGAGTTATTAAAAAAAGATATTTAATCGAGGAAAGCAAAGACTGGATAATTACTGTATCTTACCTATATATAAATGTTATGTTTCTTTCACACTGTGCATGGAATCTGTCCTTTACTTAACATACTAATTTGTAGCTAAGGTGATTTAAGAGGTGACACACTACTTTGCTTCTTAATATCTTTCTCTCCTGCTTTATTGCACAGCATGTTTCTGTACCTGTGTAAATCACTCTAGTGTACTGAGAGATTAGTTTGTGTATCAAAACCCAGCAGGGTATTTAAACCTTTACCAGTCAGAGCTATCATATGTGATATCACTCTGCAAATACCTTGCTTATTTATTTCATTGCCTTCAAAGCATTATTTTGTAAAAATATTACATTAACATTAACACCAAATGCGGTCAATTTTTTTTACCATTTTTTATTCTTAATAACCATTGCCTACATAAGAATACGTATCTGTTTCAGGACATCCAAATAGGATTCAAATTTTACGGTGATGGAGGATATGAATGTTTAACTTTATATGAAACTACCACATTTATTGATATCCTGTATTGATAATTTATTTTTGATTGTTTGGAGTCGATATGTATGAGGTTTAGGAGGGCTCTTAGAGTTAATCAATTTTATTAGCTACGTATATATAAATTTCATATATATGGAATCCTTTTATTAATTAGCTTCTTAATCAGTAATTAGATACAACTGTGATATAATTTATAGCTCAATAAATGTTTAAATATTTTAACTCCAAATTATGAGTGCCATATCTTAAAATTATGACATAAGATGAGAACCCATCTATTAAGCCTTGGGGGACTTCGGTGCTTTGTATTGCAATACTACTCTACGTGACTCTCAGTGCTGTTTTTTGTTCATTTTAGCACATCCTGTATAGAGGGGAAAAGGAGAAAACCGGGAGGAGGTGAGCACTGTATTGTTATAACTGTGTTAGGCCCCTTTCACATCTGCGTTTAATCTTTCCGTCCTAGAGTTCTGTCCTCGGGGCTCTAGGACGGAAAGATACTGATCAGGATTATCCTAATGCATTCTTAATGGAGAGAAATCCGTTCAGGATGCATCAGGATGTCTTCCGTTCAGTATGTGAACGTTTTTTGGACGTTGACAAAACCGAAGCATGCTGCGGATTTGTCTCTGTCCAAAAATCCGGAAGACATGCCGTAACGCCGGATCCGGAATTAATGCCCATTGAAGTGCATTAATCCGGATCCGGCATTAAGCTAAACGTCGTTTCGGAGCATTGCCGGATCCGACGTTTAGCTTTTGTGAATGGTTACCATGGCAGCCAGGACGCTAAAGTCCCGGCTGCCATGGTAAAGTGTAGTGGGGAGGCAGGGTAGAAGTATACTTACCGTCTGTGCGGCTCCCGAGTCCCGGGGCGCTGCACAATGATGTCAGAGCGCCCCATGAGCATGGATCACATAATCGCATGGATCACGTGATTCATGTGCGAGGGGTGCTGGATCCTCACAACGCAAGTGGGAAAGAGGCCTTAGGGTACTTTAACACTTGCTGATCAGGCAAACTGTATGCAAACACATGTCATTTTTTTTAGACTGATCGGGCATTTTTCAGACTGATCAAGTTTGAAAAATGCCTGATCAGTCAGAAAAATGCCTGATCAGTCAGAAAAATGTATTGCAATACCGGATCCATTTTTCTGGTGTCATCAGGCAAAACGGATCCAGTATTTATTTTTTCCCATTTTTAAAGGTCTGCACATGCGCAGACCAGAATGACGAATCCGTCATTGCGGTATTTTTAATGCCAGATCCGGCACTAATACATTTCAATGCAAATTAATGCCGGCATTTCGGCAACTGATCAGGCATTTTGGATGGAGATAATACCGCAGCATGCTGCGGTATTTCCTCTGTCCAAAACGCCTGACAGTGACTGAACTGATGCATCCTGAACAGATTTCTCTCCATTCAGAATACATTGGGATAAAACTGATCAATTTTTTTCCGGTATTGAGCCCCTAGGACGGAACTCAATGCCAGAAAAGAAAAACGCTAGTGTGAAAGTACCCTTAGTGGATGCATTACTGCATTAAATGAAGAGAATTTAAAATAGCACATCCAAAGTCACAGGGGCCCATCCATAAAGCTAACATGCAGACCACAAACAAAATATGGTAGCACACTGTAAACTGTATATACAAACAATAGAACTATGCATTAGAGATTATTCTGGATTAAATTGTTACCATACCTGCTATACATGAAGAATTTAAGATCTTTGCACACATTTTTGATCAAACATGTGTTGGGCTCAACTACATCAACATCAAGGTGGCTTCTGCAGATAGATATATAACACTAACAGACCTGCCTCTCATGGGCCTAACTCAAGCCTACAAACTTTTGGGGAGGTGTAGGAACCAGCTATATTTATACTCTGCTTAGAAACCCTGGGCAGGTGGGCGGGGAATGATCAATCTAAAATGAGGCCGCTATCCTCCAAACACACAAAAAGAGAATTTAGACTAGCACATCTAAAGTCATAGGTTCACATCCATAAAGCTAGCATGCTGCCAGCAAACAAAATATGTATGGTAGCTCACTGTTACACATGCAAACAATAAAACTAGGTTTTAGGGATTATTCTGGATTACACAGCAGAGTATAAATGGTTCCTACACTATCCTGAATTTTGTAGGCTTAAATTAGGCCCAGCTAGTGTTAGGTACCCATGTGCAGAAGACACCTTGATGTTGGTAGATGATCCCGACACACGTTTGATCAAAAATGTGAACAAAGAATTTAAATTTGTATGTATAGTAGCTATTTTAACAATTTAATCCAGAATAATCCCTAATCCCTAGTTCTATTGTTTGCATGTATAACAGTCTGTTGCCATATTTTTATTTTTTTTTTTTGCTGTCTGCATTACTGCTTCAGGCCGTTTTTAGTACAAACATTTCATTTTTGAACCAATTATGTTAAATGCATAGTTTAAGGATACAATTGTGCTAGTAGTAATTAATAATCTGTGTGCCAAATTCATGACTTTTTCATTTATAAAAAACCCGATGACTTTTCTTTTGCATTCTTCCAAATTTCCAGATGTTTTATTATTAGGCCTATGAATGAAAAGACCCATACCTCATCCTTCCACTATCAGAATGTGGGTAGTAACAGCAGTAGCAGCTTTGGCCACCCAGTAGTAGTAAGTAATAGTATGTGACAGTTCTCCCTGGCTTCTAAAAGTGGTTTGGAGGGTGAGGATTATAGTGTGTTGGATAGGACTTGGTAGCCAGATCAGGGTGCTAAGCAGGATGTAACATCAGAGGAGGAGGCTGGTGGAAGAGGCAGCAAAAAAAAGAAGAGGTAACGTACAGCCAGAACCCCCCCGAAAACTAGCAGGACTAAATCTGCTTTTATTATGGTCAGCTCACGAACTAGTGATGCCACTAATACTGTGGGTGCAGGCTCAAAATTTGCCAAACCTAAGTGAGCATCTGTGCAAGCATCTCCCATTAGGCAGTTTTTCTCCACAGCGCTGACAAAAGCATTGCCGCCTGCAAGATTTGTAGGATAAAAATAAGCCATGGATGTTCAAATAAAAACATAAGCACCATGGATGTATTGAATCACATGAAGTGGCATGAGCAGTTACCATGGGAAAATAGAAATGGCTATCAGCCTACGCAACAAGAGTGTTCTCCTTCTCCCAGTCTCATTTGTGGCAACAGGGCCTTGTTAATGTGTAGTAAAGTGTCTTGTCATTGTCATCATCATTTACTGCTTCTCCTGCTCAAACTCCTCCTACTTCACTAATTCGTCAGCCATCAAAAATGAAATCTGTAGCTAGGAAACAATTGTACGCACCCAGCAATCTGCTGGTGCGCAAGCTTAACCTACCTGTCCAAGTTGTAGAATTGCAGTCACTGATGTACCACTTAGTGAATTTGGCTGCCTTTAGGGAGCTGATGGTATGCACTGACCCTCGCTGGAAAATACCAAGCTGGCATTATTTCTCCATAAAAAGCATCCCTGCCTTGTACTTTCACAAGGCGAAGAACGAGCGATGTTACTTGCAATTCTCACTGTGAAGCAAAGTGCGTGCAAAGTGCATGAATGGAAACCTGGAACAGCTGTTACTGGTGGGGACAGTACATTTCTTTCATGGCCTGGTCAATGTTTTGCACAACAAGGATGAGACAGTACTGCAGCAACAAGGCCAGGTTCTATTGAGACCTCCACATTTGTTTTGGTCTGGTTTCCACCCCAAGAACTTATCCGCTTCCTCTATGAACATTCTATCATCCCCAAAAGCAGCAGGAAGATCGCACTTTGCTCCCTCCTATTATATGTGTAAAGTAAAGCATTGTCATGCTGTATTAGAGTTGATTGGATTTGGCAAGAGTAGCTACACAGCTGATCACTTGCTAATGTGCATCAAGCAGCAAAAATGCTGCTGGCTGATGCCCTGCCAACTACAAATGGGCACGGTGGTCAGCAACAATGGCTGAAATATCTTTGGAGGAAATAACACATGCTCCCTGCAGAGTAAATTTAGTTGTGCAATGCTTTTTGAAAAAGTACAGTGGCTTTTATAGGGTGTTCGCCATGTCTAGGAGACTATACTCACATTTCAGCCATACTTACGTAGCAATAAATTCCCTCCTGGACTTTCAACAGCAGAACGGTCTGCCAATATAACGCTTGATCCTCAACATTCTAACCTGCTGGAATTCCACCTTGCGTATGCTAAAGCATCTGTGCAAGCAATATAGAGCCATTAATGATTTTGTCATGCACCAGACCACCTTAGCAGGGATCATGTGTTGTTTCAAGGTCAAGCAGTTGCAGGTCATTAGAGACTCCTGTAGCATACCCAGGCCCTTTTAAGAGGCCACTATTTGTCAGTACAATTGTGGCATCAACTATCTCAGCTCCCTAATATTTATCTTAGAGCAGATGCTGATGCAACCATCTACAATGGAATAATAGCTTACACATTCTGCAGCATGCCCTGTAGCTGTTGGGGACCAACAAGTAGAAAGTCTCAAGGAGAAGGAGAATGAATATGAGAAGCTAATACTGGAGGAGGGTAAGTTGGTGATGGAGGAAGAGCAGAAGGCTGATGATGATGAGACACTGGCCATGATAAGCAATGTCTCAGTGGGGGGCAGGGCCAGAATGAACTGGGTCCTCGTGCACAATGGCCAGAATGGTAAGCTATATGCATGCTTTGTGACTGCAGATAGGCACAGTTCATTTGGAGGAATTCAGAGAAATCTTATCGATGTTATTCAAATATTTCATTAATTAATTGATCCTACATATAAAATGATATAAAATTTATAAAAAAGAAAGAAAAAGAAAAAAAGAAGTATGCACAAATAATGTATAGAATATATATATATAAAAACAAGTTATTGTTTAAAATATATGAATTTCAATTCATTAATTATATTATGCCGAAAAAAGGGGCTATTTATTTCTCTTTATATCCTTCTGTGTGGAATAACTGAAAGAAATAAGTAAGAACAACCTTAAGTTGTTATATTTTTATTGTACAAGTTGCTGAAGGAAATGAAGGAGATAAGTTAGAGCAGCCTTGAGTATTTATATTCTTGTTGTACAAGTATTTCTCATTAGTTATTTCACATATATAACTATATTGCTCCAAAGTACTCAACTCCTGTATCAATTTCTGATTAGACAAACAGTTCTCATAGTTGATTTGTACTTTGTAGCAGTTTATGTCGATTTATTGATAATATCATGTTGCAATGGTGGCACTCAGTAGTTTTTACTCACTGTTAGCCGATCAATGGGCTGTCAATTTCTCACACCTCCATATGATGATGGACAGTGTGGAGGTACTCAGACAGGTAGCGTTACCTTCAGATACTCATAGTGCAGTGGTGAGGCGGTAGGCGGCGAAGTAGCAATCCCCTCAGAAATGGCAGCCACAGTTATTACTAATGTAAGCAATCCGCTTATATGGGGACCGCTTATATGGTGACCCCCAACTTTGCATATCTCTACATACAAAACGATAAGAAAGAATGGGGATTTGTATCATAATACCACAATATATCATCTCGATATATTATATTCCCTAATAGTTTCATTAATAAATAGGAACTATTATAGAAAAGAAAGATGTACTATGAGCGATAGGAATATAATGCTATTATATTAAACACCACTTGCATTTGATATATTGATGAACTTCATTAATGAATCCTAATATTTCATGTTATTATATCTATAGTACATTGTACTCACTTTGACACTTATCCAATTTTATTTTTGATGTTTTACTTTTTTCTTTTTTTACTTTTTTTAAATATTTTTATTATATTCCATTATTATATCCTCTATATACATTTTTTCTATATTGTAATATATTAGAAAGAATAAACAAGTAAGAAGGCATCTATTTTTTTTTTAATGCATATTTGGAGAAAAAACACATCAAAAACACATTTAAATCACAACACGTTTTTTGGAAGCAAAATTGAATAAACATTTCATCAAGATAGACAATTGAGGCTGGGAATAGGATGGAGAAAGACTATCCTTTGAAATTTCCTTCTAAATACAGGGACATTATACCACATATGACAAAGTGGAAATCCAGTAAGGGTTTTGGTGGAAACTGGAAGAGTCATGGTCACTGAAGAAGGAGTCTATAGAACTCCGAAACGCGTTTGTTATAACAGATACATGGAACCCAGAACCCACCACAAAGAACCCACTGGATCTAAGGACGAAAACAGATTTCAGTTTGAAGCGCTTCATATATGAGCATCATCCTGGGAATTCATTATATCCTACTGCATACACTGTTGAGATACGACCAACATGTGGAATGCTGACCTTTAGCAGCTTATGCAAAGGCTGTCTGCTCATGGCAGCGATAACAGCAGCTGCCACCTTTGAGGGGATCGTCATTTCACCGCCTATCACATTATCACCGTGCCACTTGGAACGCTGAGGTTCGGCGTGCCCTATATAAGCGGATTGCTTAAATTAGTAATATTGGCGGCTGCGATCTCTGAGGGGATTGCCACTTCAACGCCTACCACCTCACCACTGTACTACGTGTATCTGAAGGTAACGCTACCTGTTTGAGTATCTCCACACTGTCCATCATCATATTAACTATGAGAACTGTTTATTTAATCAAGAATTGATACAGGAGCTGAGTACAAATCAACTATGAGAACTGTTTGTCTAATCACAAATTGATACAGGAGTTGAGTACTTTGGAGCAATATATATATAGATACTAAGCTGATACATAAATCTATATGTGAAATAACTAATGAGAAATACTTGTACAACAAGAATACTGAAGGTTGTTCTTACTAATTCCCTTCAGTTATTCCACACTGAGGGAAATGAAGAGAAATGCAGAGCCCCTTTTTTTCTGCATAATATAATTAATTAATTGCAATTCATATATTCTATACAATAACTTGTTTTAATGTATTGTTCATATATTATATATATATATATATATATATATATATATATATATATAGTGACTCATATAGTCAGAGCCCCTTATACATAG
The DNA here is from genome assembly GCA_033119425.1 of Bufotes viridis. Lineage (NCBI taxonomy): Eukaryota > Metazoa > Chordata > Amphibia > Anura > Bufonidae > Bufotes > Bufotes viridis. The sequence goes on from CM065590.1 coordinate 223,342,168, forward strand.
TGGAGAAGGGAGGTGATCCACCAAGCTGAAATATCGTAAATGCTTGCTTGATTGTGTAATGACAGGCATGCTGGATAGCCATGCTTTTAGACCCTCACTATCAAAGCAAATCAGCTCAATATCCAGGTTCATTCCCACCTGGACTCCAACCTAGACTCTGACCTTTCTCCGGCTCATACTATGTTCCCTGACTTCATGGACTTCTGGGCAGGCAGATTAAAACAGTGGCCTTAAATGGCCCAGTATGCCCTCTTTTTGTTCTGTCTTGTCCAGCCTCCAGTGTCCCCTCAGAGAAAGTTTTCAGTGTGGCAGGGGTCATTGTGACACCAAAATGGAGAAAATTGTCTTCTGTCAGAGTACATATTCAAAATGAATAAGGCATGGATCTGATGACTTTCGCAGTCCTTTGGCTAAGGCCAATTAATGGATCTGCATTTGCAGACAATGCTCCATCTTGCCGCTGACACTGTCTGCCTCCATACCATCATGTTCTCTACTAAATGGCTGCTGCTGCCATCATGCCACTGCCACTGTCTGTTTGCCTCCCATCTTGTTCCATACCATATGGCTGCTGTTGTTGCTGCTGCCATCATGGATTTTTTTCCCATACTTGTTCAGAACAAGCTACTTTCTTCTGACAATTAACACTATTGCATCCATTTCCTTGCTGGCTTACATGTAGGCACTTTTTTACGACTAAAACAGGTGGCCTGTCCCCTTCCCCACCCACTCCACGCTCACTTTTTGAGACCTGGTGTAAGTGGGTAAAAGGCACAGATTGCGGCACAAATAACCTTTGCGTTGCAATCTGCACCCGAAATATGCCTAATATAGGGGTATAGCATAATAAATGACCCCCTGTATGGTGTGTTTAAACACCATTTGCAACAAAAACAGATAACATCTTTTCAATAAAAAATCAGAGTCCTAGTAGAATTCTTGGAAAAATTAGCTAAATTAGACCCAAAACTAATCTCAAGAATTTCATCATTTCTAGTCAGCAATGTTCAATGTTGTGTGTCCTTGTGTTTAGGAGAACAATGAAAAACTGGAAAAACAGAAAAAGGTAACAGAGGTGAAACTATGCACAGGCGGCTCATTTGATTAGAAGATTGGCGCATAGTAATCCATGTTGTACTCCTAGTGAAATTTTTTGTCACACACGTGTCTATATAAACTATCCTATGGGGTATTTGCATGACACTGGGCTATGATTCAGAGATCCAGCTACAGGTGTTCCATTGACCTCACACAACCACACTCATTAAATATCATGGTGCACAGCAAGACAGTAATAGAGGCTAGAATAAAAGTCTATCCGCTTCAACAATAAGCCTTGCTTTTGTCACGGACACAATGATAGCCGGAGATTGGTCTGGAGACCACATAGGCACCTCCATAGTGTGTCCTTCACAAGATTCTGATGGGGATTATGTTGTGGAGTGACATAATGTATAGTAGCTGGACCCCTCAAGTCTTCATTTCGGTACACTAACAGCTCGTTGTTATATTGATTTACTTGTGGAACCAGTGGTACGGCCATTCCCCCAAATTGTCCCAAGAGCCATTTTTCAACTAGACAATGCCAAGCTGCATGTTGCTTTTGCTACTGTGAGCAGCCTGTGTGATCTAAGTGTTCTACCATGGCCTGTATTGTCTTTAGACATGCCTCCCATAGAGCACATCTGGGATGTCATTGGTTGGTAATTGCAAAGGGGAGCTTCTGGGAGTGGATCGTGTTCCCAAGTGCATTCAGTGTGGCAGAACATTCCTTAGACAACCTCATTGATAGCATGCCAAGGCGTGTAAGTACGTATATCCTTGTGTGTGGCGCCTATTCTCAATACTAAATAAATCGAGATATATTGAATATTTTTTTCCATGGTTTATCATTCTCATATTATTAACATGATTTCCATAATCCAACAACTTTTTTTCATCGGTGTAGCAATTTTAAAGTTGAGGACTGTAGATTTCAAATGAATGGATGTTGTACTCTTGGAATGGGCACCATATGTATTGTTGGATGGAATACATCTGAACATAGGGAGCCTGTTGGAACATTACACTTTATTTGTACTTGATTAATACCGATTTCAACAGAAAAATAGTTCTATATGTTTCCATATGAAAACATAAGTACAGAGGTATAGAAGAGGATAAATGGCAGCGCTATTGCCTCCATGCAAAAGAGGGCTATAATCCTGTAGTGAGCATGAGCCATAAAGCTATAATGTAAAAAAAAAAAAATTGCATGGCAGATTAATTTTTATTAATATTCTGTCACAGTTTCAACATATACCATATTTCCCTATCAATTCAATATAAGGCAGGCTTATTCCATGTTACATCACCATGTGCTTCTAACTAGGTTTCAGTCGGGAAGATTTCCAGATTGAAACATTGGCAGTTTACGCTTAATGGAAGTTTGTGAATGATGTCTGCCACATATTAGCTCACATTTTAGAAAAGTATACGGTATGTACGTTTTTGAACTTGGAGCCTTTGTATGACAAAACGAAGTTTGCTGCGCTATTCTGTCCAGTAAAAAAAATAGTACCCTTGATGGATACCAGCAAGGCGATGGTCAAAAAACTTTTATTTGGCCTCTATTGGGTGTATTGGGGCTGGGACCTATAGATCCATTTACGATATGCGTTGGTATATTACTTGGCATATACAGTAAATGTACACTGTTGACACAGTCTGAAAAGAGCCTCACTTGGAATAATATGCAGCATACAAATATATAATTTTGGTGCAGTTAGATCTGTTTTTATCTTTATTTGATGTTGGGTCATTAGAGAGAATAAGGCTGAGATAAATCTAAAGAACAGTGGTAAATAGCAGAAGGAAGCAGTAGCTGCCATTCTGGAACAGTGAATGGTATATATACTAGTCCTGATAACACAGGTTCTTCATGAGCAATCTGATGGTTTGAAAAGGTTTATTTTAAACTGAATGTCACTTATCTGTATGGATTGCAAATAATAAAACTGAATAAAAACTGCATAAATGAGTGGCAGATTCTTTTAATTTGCTATAAACAGTGGGATTTTACCGAGTGCAATAAATAGACAGAACATTGTGTTATCCACTTCAGGTAATGAGAATTAAGACACTCCACTACTTATAAACCTATGAGTATTACTGCATTTTCATCAATTAAAACTGCACAATACCTAAGTTTATTTCTAAAAACATGTTTTGCCATTTGCTCTGCTTGAGAATGCTTATTGCTCATCCTAAGGAACAGACAGTTGCTGTATCGGGATGATTATATTCTTCCTGCTGATCACATGGGTGCAGCAAATTAGGAGTGGGGCAATGGCTGTAATACAAAGCCTAAGTGCTATTCTAAAGGCGGAGATTAGATACACCTTTGATCTCGACTGTTTAACCCTGTGACTGCAACACAAAGTGTGACATTAAAAGGGAGAGATTAAGGAGGGATACCTTCACATGGAATCCCTATGAGGCAACTGAGGCCCATGCCTAGTATGGGCAAAAAGCTCAGAGTCCATTAAAGGACCCTGATGTGTTATATGCAGTACGCAGGCTAATGTACATACTGGCATATGGGTATACTACATGATGATTATAGGTAAATAATTAAAAAAAAGAATCCCTTTATGGCTCTAAGGCTGGGTCTACATTACTGGAGGACATAAAGGTGTTCTGCGGCCTGTCCTAAAAATGAGGCCAGAATCTAACCTGTGGAGAGAAGATTGGGAGAGACATACTCACCCCCCGAAGCAGCACCATTCCCAGAGTCCTCTTCACGGTCACATGACCACTCCTCCAGCGATTAAATGTCTTACGGTCTTTCCTCGTTGTTTTCTGTTCCTCACTGAATGTAAAGAGGTGGCACGTCATCACTGACGTCACCGCCTCCTGCCAGCCTTCCTGACACCTGCACGCTTCTGAGCATCCACCGAGACTGCCGGTCATCTTCTGAGTCAACAGGCTTTGGCAATGGGAGCATTGTGGATGATATTTAGGGGCACTGTGGATGGCATTTGGGGGCACTTCAGATGGCACTAATGGAACTGTAATTGGCACTGGGGGCACTGTGGGTGGTTATGCAGAGGCACACAGCATTATGAATCATGATAATGCCGTGAAGTTATTAAATACGTGCCCCAAAACATTGATTAAGACTGGGTTCACATAAGATTTTTGCCATCCTTTTGACACCTAAAAAAAGGGGTACAAAAGCGTAACACACTATTCCTTTCCATCCTGCAGAGTCTGGTAAAAAACATATACATAAACATATACTTATACATACTTATTTGGTATTATCACAACCATAATGACCTGTACAATAAGTTTATGGCATCCTTTGTGATGATTGGTGAAAGCAGTAAAAAAAGGAAACAAAAATGCAGTGGATTTGATTTTTTTCATAATTTTTGCCAAAAATAAATGAATAAATAACTAATTTACATGTATCAAAAAATGGCACCACAGAGAATTTGGCCTGCAAAAAGAACGAATAAACAAACAAACTACAGCTAAAATATACCTACCATGGAGGCAGATCTCAACTTGACTAGGGGCTCTGGGGAATGGCATGTCACTGAAATCATTCTTCTCTTTACATTTAACTCAGCTGCCACTAGGAGATGCCCGTTGCAAAGAGATTTTAGCTGCCATTGAATTTAATGGTAATTGTATAAATTCCTGTGCACTAAGCTCTTCCTAGTGGTGGCAGCCAAGTTTATTATATACTGTATGGGAGCAAGCAGGATATTTAGAACTACACTCACCTAAAGAATTATTAGGAACACCATACTAATACGGTGTTGGACCCCCTTTTGCCTTCAGAACTGCCTTAATTCTACGTGGCATTAATTCAACAAGGTGCTGATAGAATTCTTTAGAAATGTTGGCCCATATTGATAGGATAGCATCTTGCAGTTGATGGAGATTTGAGGGATGCACATCCAGGGCACGAAGCTCCCGTTCCACCACATCCCAAAGATGCTCTATTGGGTTGAGATCTGGTCACTGTGGGGGCCATTTTAGTACAGTGAACTCATTGTCATGTTAAAGAAACCAATTTGAAATTATTCAAGCTTTGTGACATGGTGCATTATACTGCTGGAAGTAGCCATCAGAGGATGGGTACCAGGTGGTCATGAAAGGATGGACATAGTCAGAAACAATGCTCAGGTAGCCCGTGGCATTTAAACGATGGCCAATTGGCACTAAGGGGCCTAAAGTGTGCAAAGATCCCCCACCCCATTACACCACCACCACCAGCCTGCACAGTGGTAACAAGGCATGATGGATACATGTTCTCATTCTGTTTACGCCAAATTCGGACTCTACCATTTGAATGTCTCAACACAAATCGAGACTCATCAGACCAGGCACCATTTTCCAGTCTTCAACAGTCCAATTTTGGTGAGCTTATGCAAATTGTAGCCTCTTTTTTCTATTTGTAGTGGAGATGAGTGGTACCTGGTGGGGTCTTCTGCTGTTGTAGCCCATCCGCCTCAAGGTTCTGCGTGTTGTGGCTTCATAAATGCTTTGCTGCATACCTCGGTTGTAATGAGTGGTTATTTCAGTCAACGTTGCTCTTCTATCAGCTTGAATCAGTCGGCCCATTCTCCTCTGACCTCTAGCATCAACAAGGCATTTTCGCCCACAGGACTGCCGCATACTGGATGTTTTTCCCTTTTCACACCATTCTTTGTAAACCCTAGAAATGGTTGTGCATGAAAATCCCAGTAACTAAGCAGATTGTGAAATACTCAGACCGGCCCGCCTGGCACCAACAACCATGCCACGCTCAAAATTCCTTAAATAACCTTTCTTTCCCATTCTGACATTCAGTTTGGAGTTCAGGAGATTGTCTTGACCAGGACCACACCCCTAAATGCATTGAAGCAACTGCCATGTGATTGGTTGACTAGATAATTGCATTAATGAGAAATAAAACAGGTGTTCCTAATAATTCTTTAGGTGAGTGTATATGAGAGAGATTTATCAGTGTGTTTATGCCATATTAATAAAGCACATGTTCCAATGTATCCAACACATGTCAAGATGTACACATGCGCTCCCGTGTGTGTATTTGCACTGATATTAGCGTGTATCTGCTAAGTCAATGCCCGCTGCTGGTTGCCTGTCTGGCCTGCTGTACTGGCCGGTTTACTCAAATGATATATGATAAAGGCCCTTCACTAGTATGTGTAGGGCTAAGGCGTCCGCGCTGGTAAGGTATGTGCCTAGGAAGTCAGACCGCTCCCGTGGCGGGCTGCGTCCAAGTTATAGGTTAATAGAAAATTTCAATACTGGCATAGTAAATGATTGATAGTTCGTTAGTAGTTAATACATGGTCAGTGATTAACAGTTCGTTAGCAGTTAATACTTAAAGTTCATCTACTAATGCAAAAAAACTGCTGCATTACCTAAAAGACTGTATCGAGTCCGTCCTGGATGAAATTCAGTCCTTTGGTTTATATGGCAATCGTAGTTCGGGGCTATACCTAGTAGCATGGCAGTGCTCCGGCCGGCAGCGCGTGCACACGTAAGGGAGCCGAGGTGTTACTTGGAAACTCTGAAAGCTTGTGACGTCACAGCTGTACGGAAGCCTGGAAGGGACTTGATTCCTCCAACGCGTTTCCGAGCCAAAGCGGGCACCTTCGTCAGGGACGCCTTAGCCAGCGCGGACGCCTTAGCCCTACACGTACTAGTGAAGGGCCTTTATCACGTATCCAACACATGTTTCTCAACCAGCTTGTTTTTATTATTAAAAATTTAATCCACTTAAAAAATTTTAATTCATCAGAAATCTCACTGGGAGGTGGCATACTGTTTTACTATGGGGCTCTATGGGATCTTTTTCCACCCTTGAGGTATATTGAACAAAAACCTGCTGCCAATCACATAATTGATCATTTTCATATTAGTGATTATTTGTACTGTTTTAGTGTATGGTGGCATATAATACTTACTGCTGTTTTAAAAATAAGCAAAAACCTTAAACGACACTATTAGAATAAAATTAGAAATCAATTTAAAACAAAACTGCAGATCAGGCTATTTTAACATAAAATTAGTGTCCACTAGATGTAAGCCAATGTAGGCTTGTAAAAATAAATTTGCAGCGACAACTTTAATAGCCAATGCCCACAGCTTCCAATTAACATTTCAGACTCATTCTTGACAGCATCAAAATGTAGTTATGTTCTAAGCAGAGCTTAATGTATTGTGGTAATTCATGGTGGGTCAGCATACAATCTACAATGTTTCAGCAATTGTAACCTGGAAATAATAGTTCCGGGAAATCATACTACCATAATATTACAATAATCAATCAAGCACAAAGCAGATAGGGATCTAAGCTTTTAATGGCGAGAAAAGTAACATTTCTTCAGTAAAAAAAGACAATGCAGCAGTTTTGTGACATGCACCAAATACTATGCAAATTCCAAGGCCATTGGCTTTGCTAAAATGCAGACAGATTATTTGTCTTTCATTTTCGGGAAACAGACAATTTAGTTAGTGTTGGGCGCAACTATTCGAATCGCGAATATTAAACACGAATATATATATATATTCGCGATTTTGAATATTCTAGATTTTTTTTAAATCAGTATTCTCCCTTCTTGCTTGTGAGCCAAGTATTATGCAGATCTGAGAGATACAGCAGTGTTATTGCTGTGCTCTCTGCTTTCCTGTGTCATCACATTAGATAGTTAGTTAGTTAGTTAGTTAGTAAGTAAGTATATATATATATATATATATATATATATATATATATATATATATATATATATATATAATATAGATAGTTAGTGGGAGATAGTCAGTGTAGGTTAGATTGTGATATAGGCTACATACAAAGTGCTGTATGTATGTATGTATGCTACATAAATACAGACATATTGCTGTGAGGTCACAAGTTCACAACAATACTTAGTGCACCAATCACTAATATGTAGTCAGACCTGTTAAAATGTGAAGTTGCACGTATTGCGTCAAAATATTTGCATCATTACTGCTGATTTCACAATCGCGAATACATTGGAGCACTCTATCTGCAGCTATTGTAATGTTCTGCTGTGCCAACCATTTTCTCCAGTCTCAGGAAACTTCTAGCACTTTTTTCGCAAACAAGAAAATAATCTGGAATTCGTGGATTTGCAAATATATGACGAATATTCTACCAAATATTCACAAAATATTGCAAATTCTAATATTGCCCCTGCCGTTTATCACTAAATTTAGTTTTATTGTGAAAATAAATTACTCAAACCACACCTTTCACCATCTTAGCTGGCCACAAATAAAGGAATCCTCCAGCTTCCCCTTGAAAACAATTACATACATGACATACCTGTACAGTATATGACTTTGACGTAAAGGGGTTTTCCGGTAATAGTTACTTTTTATCTAATGTCTGAAGCCGGCCTCTCTAAACTGAAAAATCATACTTACCCATTGCACTGGTCCTTGCCGGGCCTCTGCTGTGTCCATGTTCTGGCCCCCAGAGTGTGTACTTCTGGCACTGCATGGACATGGTCACATGTTCGCTGCAGCCAATAACTAGGTTTAGCGGTGATGTGGCCACAACCAGCGAATCATCCCTGAATCCAGTCTTTTGCTGCAGTGGAGCATGTGACCAAGTCTATTCAGTGCCATATGCAAACATTCCGTTCTCTCAGAGGTTTTCACTGTATATTGGTGGAAGATGCTCTCAAACTCTCCGTTTCAACCTACCAGTGCATGTGAAATATGGATAACACACAAAGAGCAAAAAATCAGACACACAGGTCAACAAGGGACCCTTCACAGATAACTTCATAGATAAAGGGTCACAATGTGTGAAAGCCTCATGCAAACCATATTTTGGTCTTGGAAAAAAAAAAGAATCTGCAATATATGGATACCTTCTGTGTGTATTTTGATTTTGATATTTCTCACTCCCATCAATGCAGACAAAAATAGAACATGTTTTACAATTTCCAGAATGGAAGTGCTGGCCCGCAAACAAACACTTGAATGCTTGGCCCCATAAAAATGAATGGGTGAGTCATCTAGTTCCAAAAAATACCAATCACACACTGATGAAAAATATAGTCATGTGCATGAACCTTAAGGTCTAGGATTAGGTTGAAGTGAATTGAGCTTTTGATCATTGAAGTCGATTCATTCAAAAACTTTGTGGTTAATGCTGTTCCCGTACAGCATTAAAATGTAGCCAAACTTCCTCTCTCACACTGTGCATGAGTTTGGTGAATTACTACGCTATTCCTATCTGCATATTTAAAACATTTTAAATAGGAATCCAAAGTGGGCATTGGTACCGAGATGCAAGCCAGTACCAAAGCCCACTTCGGATTCCTATTTTAAATGTTTTTAAATATGCAGATAGGAATACTGTAGTAATTCCCCAAAGTGTCACGCCACTTCGGGCAAGATGAAATTTGGCTCCACAGAGCAAATACGGTTTAATGCTGTACGGAAACAGTATTAACCACAACATTTTTGAATTAATCGGCTTCGGATCTATGATCCAAGGCTCAATCCTCTAAAGCCTACCTACGATCACAAAAGGGGCAGAATATTGGCTCAGGGGTTAGCAGTGGTATTTCTTACTTTTCATGAGAAGCTGACATTTCCTGTTTTCTGCAGTTCCCTTTGCATTTTCTGCATTGCAGTTTAGACCGGGACAAGGTCAAATTAAGGCAGGGAATCTACTGTATTATTAGAGACCTACAGAAGATACGCAAGGACAACAACTCTATACAGGCTTTCGAAGCTGGCAATACATTTTAGACTGTTGTCAGATGAATTAGCTATTCCACCTTCCGTACTGATGTAGGCTTGGCATGTGTTGTGTGGTAAGCCACTGCCAAACCTCTTTGACTGGGTATTATCTTCCATGAGAACAAAAGATTTCTGCTTATTTTCCCCAACATCTGTTGTCAAGGCAGAGTTGTTAGGCCCCATACACATTTAAGGGTTGTATGGAAATCAGTAGTTTTGGCCAACATTAATCAGCATATGGCTACCTGAAAGCTCTGTAGAAATCTCCTATGTAGATTCTGGCAGAGAGAGCTGTACCATAAAGCACACAGACCCTACTGCACTGTCTATATAAACAATGCAGGAAGAAAGCTTGAGTCTCCAATATGGCCACCTCAAAGAAACATTTTTAAAAATACAAATAAGGCAGACATTTAGAAAATTAATAATCACATAAGTTCTTTTCTTGAGAATTATAGTTGATTAATGACAGTAAAATGAACCACACAAGTCATTCCCTTAAATACCTGTAGGTTTCCTATTAAATTGGCCTAGTGTGTGTATGACAGTGTGAAAGGGAAATGTAAGCTAAGGATATAAGATATAGACTGAAGTGAACAATGACAACTAGAAATGAGAAAATGTCTAATTTTGATTCGGGTCTGATTAGACCAAATCAACCCTCTGATTTGATTAGGACCTAAATCGATTTTACTTTAATTGAAAGTGCATCAAGTGCCCTAAAAAGTTATGGGTGGCATTCTGATTTCTCTCTCTCTCTCTCATTCTTTCTCAAAATTATCCCAAATTAAATCACCTAAAATTCTGATTGTATGGAAGTGTAAGTAATTTATTAAAACTTACGATTGTGCTTTAATTATGCAAGATATATACTGTTGACATTTCATTGTGGCTTCAAGTGGAGATAGAGTGCTGTCCAAGACAAAGTGGTGGCAATAAAAGAATCAACAAGATGGTTTATTCTTACACATTACATGGCCTTGGAAAGCAATTGCTTACCTTAACTTATTATCAATATAGCTGCTATAAATTAACAATATTAAGTATAGATTTTGCATTTTGTTTCTACCAAGGCATTCCAGATGTAACATTTGTGGTGTTCTCTAGAAGAATAAGCGATATGACAGGATTGTGCTAGCAGATAAGAGTGACACACTTAGTGCTTTCTTGCTACAGCAGCGAGAACAGTATCTACTTGTAATGCTGTTCAGATGTGTTCAGATAAGCTGCACTGAGACACAGACAGTGAAGTATAGTCACTCACTACTTTATCCAGTGTTACATGCAGTAATGGCTATTGCATATTTCAAGGTGACAAAAAACAGCGGTTCATGTCTTTATATATTGGTGGGAAATTGAATGAACCATTAAAAGACCAAAGTGCACCGAGACAAGAGACTCTCTACTACATAGCTACTCAAATTTTTGAATCTCATTTGGTTTTGTAATAGTTAGCAGATTTTTAAAATGTACTATAGGCAAAAATATGGAATATGAATCCCCATTTACTCAATAATAATGGCAAGGACACATGAGACTAATAAAATCTTCATCTTCTCTTTAAACAGTGGGAAGCCCTTTGAACATTATAGTTTACATCTAGAATAAATCCACATGAAATATTAACCCTTTAAGAACTGGGCCATTTTCCGTGGCTGCGTTTCCATTTTTTACTTCCAGCCATAACTTTTTTAATTTTTCCATTCACACAGCTGTATAGCTTTTTTTTTTTTGCAGGATAAGGATACATTTACACGACTTATGCATTTTGCAATCCGTAAAACGCGGATCCTAAAAACAAACGAATGATGTCTGTGGGACATCCATGTCGCATCCGTTTTTTTGCGGATATCCTTGTCCATAAAATAGACACAAATAGGACATGTTCTATATTTTTTACGGGGCTACGGAATAGACATACGGATGCAGATAGCATATGGTGTACAGTCCACATTAAAATGAGTGGGTCTGTATCCTATGTGCAAAAAAGGGATCAGATGTGGACCAAAATGATGTGTGAATAGGGCCTAAGTTGTACATTCTAATGGCTCCATTTACTGTTGCATACAATGGATGGAGGAAGTGCAAATCAATTGTTTTATGATGCTCCATATGCAGTAAAACTGACTGGTTTCAGTCATTCTCTAGGTCCGTACAATTACAACAACACCACATTTATATACAGTGCTGTGAAAAATTGTTTGAACAGATTTCTTTTGTTTTTGCACATTTGTCACACTTAAATGTTTCAGATTATCAAACAAATTTGGATATCAGACAAATATAACCTGGGTAAATAAAAATGTTTTTATTTATTAAGGGAAAAGGCTATTCAAACCAACCTGGCCCTATGTGAAAAAGTAATTGCTCCCTAAACCTAAATAACCGATTGTGCCATCCTTAGCGGCAACAAATGCAATCAAACATTTATGATAACTAGCAATCAGCCTTTCACATATCTGTGGAGGAATTTTGACCTACTCTTTTTTTAATTGAGTCACAATGAAGAGTTTGACCATGAATGGCCTGATTAAGGTCATGCCACAGCATCTCAATTGTATTTTAATCCGGACTTTGATCAGGCCACTCTAAAACCTTCATTCTGTTTGTTTTTTTCAACCATTCAGAGGTGGACTTGCTGGTGTGCTTCGGATTATTGCCCTGTTGCAGAAACCAAGTACGCTTGAGCATAAGGTCATGAACTGATGGCCAGACATTCTCTTTCAGGATTTTCTGGTAGAGAGCAGAATTTATAATTCCACCAGTTACAGGAAGTCCTCTAGGTCCTGAAGCAGCAAAGCAGCCCCAGACCATCAAGCTACCACCACCACCATGTCTGAATGTCGGTATGATGTTATTTTTTTTAAAAAGCTGTGCTAGTTTTAAGCCAGATGTAATGTGATCTACCCGCTATTACTCTTCCTGCTGGACGCTTACTATATATATATATATATATATATATATATATATATATATAGTAAGAGTGTTCAGCTAATGGCTGCATGATGCATATTGGAAGCTTTGTTGTGTGCATGATCTTTATTGCCTTATGGCCTAATTTGCATATTAAGAAAAAGTATCATAACTTGGGAATGGAGCCTTGGGCTCAAGTGAACCCCAGCTACGTGTCTATGCAGACAGTTGGATAGGGAGGGTGCTGGTCACAGATTCCCTTATTCCCTAAATTCTTATCAAATTGTCAATAATTTAGCTTAAATTCTTTTGTATTAATTTTCAGGAGTGCTACACATAAAGCTGTCAGACAGCTCTCCTGACACATTGAGCAGCCTGAAATATACATGAAAAGATTCAGGGTGCAGAGGACAAACACAATAATAAAAAGTACATTCCAAAGTGTTTATATCCTTTAACCTCTAAACTGTATTTACATCAGGCACCATGGATAATTAAACGTTTAGTAATTAGTAAATATGTTGAAAGCTTTATCAGTCAAAATTTCTTCCAGAAGAAAACCCAAATATATCTGATGTTGTTCTACCGGCTAATCTTACAAAAGAGTCACTGTACTAGAAGCTTTGCCAACAGCCCTATTTGTGATTCTTTCAGATTCCTTAGTGATTGAATCCTTGAAGCATATTCTAATCCTGTGCTGAAGTGCTCTACTTGATTTCTGAAACGCTGTACTTGATGCTTATCTCATACAATAGATTAATCTTTAACATTGATGATGTAAATTAAGTGCATTTGTGTCGCTGTAAGGACAGACTTTTATAGCCATGCTAATGAAAGTAAGTGGTTATTTGGACAGATGTCCAATTATAGGTAGACAGCTATCCAATTACATGTCCTTTTTAAAAATATTGGCTAGCACTGGAAAGGTACTTTGTTCTAATTTATAAGTATAAAATGCAGTTGAAATACTCTCCTTTTTCCGTGTTTTACTACGGAAAATATAGTATTGATCACGTTGGTGTATGTTAATTGTGATCATTTTAGATCCTCAGTTAATGTGTTTCTAAACGCTAATTAAATTCTTTATAAGCTAACTTAATAATAAATTATGTATATAGACTGTACCTATACATCAATATTCCACCCTAAAACACAAATAAGAATATGGGTTGCATCTGAAATGTAAGCCTTTCTTTACAAACAGAAGACTAGTATAACAATTAGTGTTGAGCGAATTAAAGCATCGGAAGCAGAATTCGATCTGAAGCTCGGGAAAAATTTGATTCACGGCGAAGCCGAATTTCCTCATGCTTTGTGGTAATGAACAACTGCTGCAAAGTAAAAATTAAAAGCTCAGGAACACGATATGAACCATAATGCTGTGCAGCCAGGCTATCAGCAGATAGCCATCCCCTTTGATGTCACAGCCCTATAAAAAGCCTTATGCACAGTCTCCACCACTTTACTGTGAGCTGAGCTTAGGGAAAGACATGACAATCGCTTATGCGCTAGGGACAGTGTTTTAGAAATATTTTAATTGAAGAATATTGGAAAGACAGAGTGCAGGGACAGTGCATCTTGTTGTACGGTGCCACAATCTCATTTAATCTGTTTATATAATTACTGTGCCTCAGTATTATAGGGTGGTCTAATATATTGCCATCTGCATCTTGTTGAACTGCTGACACAATCCCAGTTAATCTCTTAGTTTATATATAGTATTATAATAATTTGATGATAATTACTGTGCTTCAATACTAAAGAGTCATCTTATATATCGCCGTCTGCATCTTGTCCTTTTTAAAAATATTGGCTAGCACTGGAAAGGTACTTTGTTCTAATTTATAAAGTATAAAAAGTATAAAATGCAGTTGAAATACTCTCCTTTTTCCGTGTTTTACTACGGAAAATATAGTATCGATCACGTTGGTGTATGTTAATTGTGATCATTTTAGATCCTCAGTTAATGTGTCTCTAAACGCTAATTAAATTCTTTATAAGCTAACTTAATAATAAATCATGTATATAGACTGTACCTATACATCAATATTCCACCCTAAAACACAAATAAGAATATGGGTTGCATCTGAAATGTAAGCCTTTCTTCACAAACAGAAGACTTGTATAACAATTAGTGTTGAGCGAATTGAAGCAGAATTATTTTTCTCTGCACCTTTGTATACAATATTGTATCATTTTATTTCCAATAAATATTATCTGTTTGATATATGATCCACGTGATCACATTTTTATAAATGCTGGCCCATTCATAATAAAAATTTATGTAATTCTCATACAAAAAGGGGATTTTTAGTAGATAGCAGGCCATAACAGCAATAACATGTTGTGCCACGCACCTAACCAGCCACTCTTGTGTCATGCAGGGAATGCCCCATGATAGTTTTTCGGTCCTCTTTTATCAGTTTGTTTGATACAACTGCCATTCACATGCTGTACCACAAAGTTCTCTTACTATGTAGTTTCAGGAAGGGAGGGTTAAAGGTACTGTAAGTATAACTTTCATGATTAGGTCAAATATATATAGTGGTCAACTATTGGCCCCATGTGGCATCTTTATGTAATTCTCAAGTAAAAGGGCATTTTCAGGAGATTGCAGACCACAACAGCAATAAATTGCATATTGTGCCATGCAATAAACAGCCAAACCCCATACAAGCAACAGCCCCTGTTTGGCTAACATATTATATGGCAGCTACTAGTTTTCGGGCTCCTGTCCCTTATGGCAATAATCTTGCAATCACGTTTGATCCATTCACTATGTTCGGCCCATCTAGTATTAACCGTAAATAATGTTTAAAGCAAAATTCTATCCGGTTCATAGTATATACAGTACTTGTATAGTTTTTGATTTTACACTTGAATTCATGTCTACAGTGTTAACAAATAATTTCGGTTCAGTAGTTTTCCATTTGACAGAACACAGCAATTTTAATGTGTACATTTTTATATTTATTCTCATTCTATTTTTTAAAGTTTTTTATTGATTGTATTGTTTTTATATCATATAGTACAGGGCTGATTTTTGGTTTCGCATTTTCTTTTTTTCATCCCAACGTTCCGATAGCCATATATTTTTATAATTTTCCATTCATATAGCCATATGAGGACTTATTTATTGGGAGTTAAGTTGTATTATTTAAGATCACCATTCATTTTACCATGTCTGAAAATGGGGAAAATACTTTTTGTAAATTAAAAAAACAAAACAAAACAAAAAAATACAATACTGCAAAGGTTTTTGGGGTTTTGACATCACGGTGTTTACTGTGTGTTAAAAATGTCATAAGATCCATATTCTGCAGCTCACTATGAATACGGCGATACTATACTTGAATTTTTGTTTACCTTTTATTAACCTTTTTTTAAAAAAATTCTTTGCATTACCATTTTCTGACAGCCTTAAGTTTTTAGATTTTAGATTTTATTGGTACCATTTTTGTGATATGTCTAGAGTTGAGCGAACACCTGGATGTTCGGGATCGAGAAGTTTGGCCGAACCCGAACCCCATTAAATTCAATAGGGACCCAAACTTTTGGGCACTAAAATGGCTGTAAAATAGTCCAGGAAAGGGCTAGAGGGCTGCAAATGGCAACAAAATGTAGGTAAATGCCCTGCAAACAAATGTGGATAGGGAAATGAATTAAAATAAAATACAAAAAATAAAAATTAACCAATATCAATTGGAGAGAGGTCCCATAGCAGAGAATCATGCGTCGTATCACCCACCACTGAAGAAGGCCACTTTGAGTTATTTAAGCCCCTAGTACCCAAACAGAGGAGAGAGGTCCCACAGCAAGGAATAAGGCGTCATATCACCAACCACTGGAGAAGGTCACTTTGAGTTATTTAGGCCCCAGCACAGAGACAGAGGAGAGAGGTCCCAGAGCAAGGAATAAGGCGTCATATCACCCACCACTGGAGAAGGCCACTTTCAGTTATTTAGCCCACAGCACTCAGATAGAGGAGAGAGGTCGCATGGCAGAGGTTGAGGCTTCATGTCACCCACCATTGTAACAGGCCAGAGGAGAGGTACATTCAACTTTGGGTTGCACCGCAAGATCATGATAAAGTTAAAAAAATGAGGATTCAATAAAGAAGTGCCCCGGAGTACAAGAATACATGGTTGAGGGGGAGGCAGTTATAAATGTCTATTTTGCACAAGGGAGGGACAGGTTCTGTGGGATCCATGCCTGGTTTATTTTTATGAATGTCAGCTTGTCCACCTTGGCTGTGGACAGGCGGCTGCGTTTGTCAGTAATGAAGCCCCCTGCCGAGCTGAATACACGTTCAGACAAAACGCTGGCCGCCGGGCAGGCCAGCACCTCCAAGGCATAAAATGCTAACTCTGGCCACATGGACAATTTGGAGACCCCGAAGTTAAGTGTGTGGCCGAACCATCAGTCAGTACGTGGAGGGGTGTGCAGACGTACTGTTCAACCATGTTAGTGAAATGCTGCCTCCTGCTAACACGTTCCGTATCAGGTGGTGGTGCAGTTAGCTGTGGCGTGGAGACAAAACTTTTCCACATTTCTGCCATGCTAACCCTGCCCTCAGAGAAGCTGGCCATGACACAGCTGCGTTGGCGACCACTTGCTCCTCCTCTGCCTTCACCTTGGGCTTCCACCTGTTCCCCAGTGACATTTGGGAATGATCTCAGGAGCGCGTCAACCAGCGTGCGCTTTTACTCGGGCATCTTTCTATCACGCTCCAGTGCAGGAAGTAAGGTGGGCACATTGTTTTTGTACCGGGGATCCAGCAGGGTGGCAACCCAGTAGTCCGCACACGTTAAAATATGGGCAACTCTGCTCTCGTTGCGCAGGCACTGCAGCATGTAGTCGCTCATGTGTGCCAGGCTCCCCAGAGGTAAGGACAAGCTGTCCTCTGTGGGAGGCATATCGTCATCGTCCTCCGTATCCCCCCAGCCCCGCACCAGTGATGGGCCTGAGCTGTGTTGGGTGCCACCCCGCTGTGAACCTGCTTCATCCTCATCCTCCTCCACCTCATCCTCCTCGTCCTCCAGTAGTGGGCCCTGGCTGGCCACATTTGTACCTGGCCTCTGCTGTTGCAAAAACCTCCCTCTGAGGCACTTCTAACAGACTGGCCTGAAAGTGCTAAAAATGACCCCTCATCCTCCTCCTCCTCCTCCCCCTCCTCCTGGGCCACCTCCTCTTCCATCATCGCCCTAAGTGTTTTCTCAAGGAGACATTGAAGTGGTATTGTAACGCTGATAACGGTGTCATCGCCACTGGCCATCTTGGTGGAGTACTCGAAACAGCGCAACAGGGCACACAGGTCTCGCATGAAGGCCCAGTCATTGGTGGTGAAGTGGTGCTGTTCCGCAGAGTGACTCACCCGTGCGTGCTGCAGCTGAAACTCCACTATCGCCTGCTGCTACTCGCACAGTCTGGCCAGCATGTGCAAGGTGGAGTTCCACCTGGTGGGCACGTTGCATATGAGGCGGTGAGTGGGAAGGCCGAAGTTACGCTGTAGCGCAGACAGGCGAGCAGAGGCAGTATGTGAACACCGGAAACGCGCACAGACGGCCCACACTTTATGCAGCAGCTCTGACATGTAGGGGTAGTTGTGAATGAACTTCTGCACCACCAAATTCAGCACATGCGCCAGGCAAGGGATGTGCGTCAAACCGGCTAGTCCCAGAGCTGCGACGAGATTTCGCCCATTATCGCACACCAGCAGGCCGGGCTTGAGGCCCACCGGCAGAAACAACTCGTCGGTCTGTTGTTCAATACCCCACCACAACTCCTGCGCGGTGTGGGGCCTGTCCCCCAAACATATGAGTTTCAGAACGGCCTGCTGACGTTTACCCTGGGCTGTGCTGAAGTTGGTGGTGAAGGTGTGTGGCTGACTGGATGAGCTGGTGGAAGCAGAGGAGGAGGAAGCCGAGTTGGAGGAGGAGGCTACAGGAGGCAAATAATGATGCCCTGCGATCTTTGGCGGCGGAAGGACGTGCGCCAAGGAACTCTCCACCTGCCACTACATTTACCCACTGTGCAGTTAGGGAGATATAGCGTCCCTGGCCGTGCTTACTGGTCCACGTATCTGTGGTTAGGTGGACCTTGCCACCGATGGCTTTGTGCAGTGCACACTTAATTTTATCGGATACTTGGTTGTGCAGGGAAGGCACGGCTGTCTTGGAGAAGTAGTGGCGGCTGGGAACAACATACTGTGGGACAGCCATCGCCATCAGCTGTTTGAAGCTGTCTGTGTCCACCAGCCTGAATGAAAGCATTTCAAAGGCCAGTAGTTTAGAAATGCTGGCATTCAGGCCCAGGGCTCAAGGGTGGCTAGGTGGGAAATTACGATTTCTCTCCAAGGTTTGTGAGATCGAGAGTTGAATACTGCCATGTGACATGGTGGAGATGCTTGGTGACGCAGGTGGTGGTGTCGGTGGCACACTCTGTTTGGTGGGTGGCAGGTGCCAACATTCCTCCTGAGGCGGAGGAAGAGGCCGAGGCAGCAGCAGAAGAGGGAGCAGGGGGAGCCTGAGTGAGTTCCTTGCTTTTAAGGTGTTTACTCCACTGCAGTTCATGCTTTGCATGAAGATGCCTGGTCATGCAGGTTGTGCTAAGGTTCAGAACGTTAATGCCTCACTTCAGGCTCTGATGGCACAGCGTGCAAACCACTCGGGTCTTGTCGTCAGCACATTGTTTAAAGAAGTGCCATGCCAGGGAACTCCTTGAAGCTGCCTTTGGGGTGCTCGGTCCCCTGCGGCGGTGGCCAGTAGCAGGCGAACTCTCTTGGTTTCGGCTGTTCTGCTTTTGCCCCCTGCTCCCTCTTTTGCTACACTGTTGGCTCGGTCTCACCAGTGCCTCTTCCTCTGAACTATGAATGTCAGTGGCACGACCTTCATTTCATGTGGGGTCTAGGACCTCATCGTCCCCTGCATCGTCTTTCACATAGTCTTCCTCCCTGACCTCCTGTTCGCTCTGCACACTGCAAAAAGACGCAGCAGTTGGCACCTGTGTTTCGTCATCATCAGAGACGTGCGGACTCCGATGAGGTGGTATTACCATGTCCTCATCATCAGGAAACATAAGTGGTTGTGCATCAGTGCATTCTATGTCTTCTACCACTGGGGAAGGGCTAGGTGGATTCCCTTGGGAAACCCTGCCAGCAGAGTCTTCAAACAGCATAAGAGACTGCTGCATAACTTGAGGCTCAGACAGTTTCCCTGATATGCATGGGGGTGATGTGACAGACTGATTGGCTTGGTTTTCAGGTGCCACCTGTGCGCTTTCTGCAGAAGACTGGGTGTGAGATAAGGTTGTGAACGTGCTGGATCCACTGTCGGCCACCCAATTGACTAGCGCCTGTGCCTGCTCAGACCTTACCATCCTTAGAACGGCATTGGGCCCCACCAAATATCGCTGTAAATTCTGGCGGGTACTGGAACCTGAGGTAGTTGGTTCACTAGGACGTGTGGCTGTGGCAGAATGGCCACATCCTCTCCCAGCACCAGAGGGTCCACTAACACCACTACGACCGCGTCCGCTTCCCTTACTAGATGTTTTCCTCATTGTTACCGTTCACCAAGCACCACAATAAGAAAAAAAATATTTGGCCCTATGTATTGATTTCAAATTCAGGCCTTTTTTTACAGGCACCTAACACTATCTGCCTATTTATTTATGTACCGTATTACACTAATACAGGCACAGCATTAACCACTGATTTAGGGGAATATAAATTGTAGGGCTAGTATTTAGGCCCTGGATGAAAGGTATCCTTTTATGGACAGATTTACACTTGGAGATGCACATTAGCGTGTGAAAAAATATGTACAGTAGGATTATGCATTCAGCAATTGTATTTTAAGACTTTGTGTAATATACCCTTTAACCCCTTAAGGACCGGGCTCATTTTCACCTTAGGACCAGGCCATTTTTTGCAAATCTGACCAGTGTCACTTTATGTGGTGATAACTTTAAAACGCTTTTTCTTATCCAGGCCATTCAGAGATTGTTTTTTCGTCACATATTGTACTTCATGACACTGGTAAAATGAAGTCGAAAAATTTCATTTTTATTTATAAAAAAATATCAAATTTACCAAAAATTTGGAAAAATTTGCAATTTTTCAAGTTTCAATTTCTCTACTTCTATAATACATAGTAATACCGCCCAAAAAAGTTATTGATTTACATTCCCCATATGTCTACTTCATGTATCGATCATTTTGGGAATGCCATTTTATTTTTTGGGGACGTTACAAGGCATAGAAGTTTAGAAACAAATCTTGAAATTTTTCAGAAATTTTCAAAAACCCACTTTTTAGGGACCAGTTCAGGTCTGAAGTCACTTTGTGAGGCTTACATAATAGAAACCATCCAAAAATGACCCCATTCTAGAAACTACACCCTCAAGGTATTCAAAACTGATTTTACAAACGTCATTAACCCTTTAGGTTTTCCACAAGAGTTAATGGCAAATGGAGATAAAATTTCGCTCCCTCTTTTGCTACGCTGTTGGCTCGGTCTCACCACTGCCTCTTCCTCTGAACTATGAAAGTCAGTGGCACGACCTTCATTCCATGTGGGGTCTAGGACCTCATCGTCCCCTGCATCGTCTTCCACACAGTCTTCCTCCCTGACCTCCTGTTCGGTCTGCACACTGCAGAAAAGACGCAGCAGTTGGCACCTGTGTTTCGTCATCATCAGAGACGTGCGGACTCCGATGAGGTGGTATTCCCATGTCCTCATCATCAGGAAACATCAGTGGTTGTGCATCAGTGCATTCTATGTCTTCCACCACTGGGGAAGGGCTAGGTGGATTCCTTGGAAACCCTGCCAGCAGAGTCTTCAAACAGCATAAGAGACTGCTGCATAACTTGAGGCTCAGACAGTTTCCCTGATATGCATGGGGGTGATGTGACAGACTGATGGGCTTGGTTTTCAGGTGCCACCTGTGCGCTTTCTGCAGAAGACTGGGTGGGAGATAATGTTGTGAACATGCTGGATCCACTGTCGGCCACCCAATTGACTAGCGCCTGTACCTGCTCAGGCCTTACCATCCTTAGAACGGCATTGGGCCCCACCAAATATCGCTGTAAATTCTGGCGGGTACTGGAACCTGAGGTAGTTGGTTCACTAGGACGTGTGGCTGTGGCAGAATGGCCACGTCCTCTCCCAGCACCAGAGGGTACACTAACACCACCACGACCGCGTCCGCGTCCCTTACTAGATGTTTTCCTCATTGTTACCGTTCACCAAGCACCACAATAAGAAAAAAATATTTGGCCCAATGTATTGATTTCAAATTCAGGCCTTTTTTACAGGCACCTAACACTATCTGCCTATTTATTTATGTAGCGTATTACACTAATCCAGGCACAGCAGTAACCACTGATTTGGGGAATATCTCTTTTAGGGCTAGTATTTAGGCCCTGGATGAAAGGTATCCTTTTATGGACAGATTTACACTTGGAGATGCACAGTAGCGTGTGAAAAAATATGTCAGGATTATGCCTTCAACAATTGTATTTTAAGACTTTGTGCATAATATACCCTTTAACCCCTTAAGGACCGGGCTCATTTCACCTTAGGACCAGGCCATTTTTGCAAATCTGACCAGTGTCACTTTATGTGGTGATAACTTTAAAGCGCTTTTTCTTATCAGGCCATTCTGAGATTGTTTTTCGTCACATATTGTACTTCATGACACTGGTAAAATGAAGTCGAAAAATTTCATTTTTATTTATAAAAAATATCAAATTTACCAAAAATTTGGAAAAATTTGCAATTTTCAAGTTTCAATTTCTCTACTTCTATAATACATAGTAATACCGCCCAAAAAGTTATTGATTTACATTCCCCATATGTCTACTTCATGTATCGATCATTTTGGGAATGCCATTTTATTTTTGGGGACGTTACAAGGCTTAGAAGTTTAGAAGCAAATCTTGAAATTTTCAGAAATTTTCAAAAACCCACTTTTAGGGACCAGTTCAGGTCTGAAGTCACTTTGTGAGGCTTACATAATGAAACCATCAAAAATGACCCCATTCTAGAAACTACACCCTCAAGGTATTCAAAACTGATTTACAAACGTCATTAACCCTTTAGGTTTTCCACAAGAGTTAATGGCAAATGGAGATAAAATTTCAGAATTTCGATTTTTGGAAAATTTTCCGTTTGAATCCATTTTTCCAATAACAAAGCAAGGGTTAACAGCCAAACAAAACTCAATTTTATTGCCCTGATTCTGTAGTTTACAGAAACACCCCATATGTGGCGTAAAGCTGCTGTATGTGCCAAACGGCAGGGCACAGAAGGAAGGGAATGCCATATGGTTTTGGAAGGCGGATTTTGCTGGACTGGATTTTTGACACCATGTCCCATTTGAAGCCCCCGATGCACCCCTAGGTAGAATCTCCAAAAAAGTGACTCCATCTAAGAAACTACACCCTCAAGGTATTCAAAACTGATTTTACAAACTTTGTTAACCCTTTAGGTGTTCCACAAGAGTTATTGGCAAATGGAGATGAAATTTACATTTTATTATTTGTTACCTTGCTAAAAAAGTGTAATATAGACAGCCAAAATCATATTTAAAATAAACAACAAACTGACACACCTTATCCCATAGCTTTCCAAAATGGGGTCACTTTTTGGAGTTTCTACTGTAGGGGTGCATCAGGGGGCTTCAAATGGGACATGGTGTCAAATAACCAGTCCAGCAAAATCTGCCTTCCAAAAACCATATGGCGTTCAACTTCTTTCTACTCCTGCCGTTTGGCCATACAGCAGTTACGACCACATATGAGGGTGTTTCTGCAAACTAGAGAATCGGAGCAATATATATTGAGTTTTGTTTGGCTGTTTACCCTTGCTTTGTTACTGGAAAAATTGATCAAAATGGAAAATTTGCAAAAAAAATTGCTATTTCGGACCGTTTTTATTTTTGTTATTTACATCGTTGAACTGACAGGTTAGATGTGTGCTATTTCTATAGAGCAGGTTGCTACGGACGTGGCAATACCAAATATGGCTACTTTTTGGGGTTTTGTTTCAGCTTTACATAATACAGCATTCTTGAAAAAATAATTTTTTAGTGTCTTCACATTCTGAAAGCCATATTTTTTTTTATTTTTTTGGGCGACTGTCTTATGTGGGGGCTCATTGTTTGCGGGATGAGATGTCGGTTTTGATTGGAACTATCTTGGGGTGCATATGTTATTTTGGTCGGCTGCTATTACACTCTTTGTGATTTAAGGTGACAAAAATGGCTTTTGACACAGTATTTATTTTTATTTTTTTGTTGTGTTCACCTGAGGGGTTTGGTCATGTGTTTTTTATAGAGCAGGTTGCGACGGACGCGCTGATACCAAATATGTATACTTTTTATTTATTTATTTAAGTTTTACATAATATTATCATTTTTAAAAACAAAACAAATCATGTTTTAGTGTCTCCATAGTCTGAGAGCCCTTTTTTTTTTTTGGGGGGGTGATTGTCCTATGTAGGGTATCATTTTTGCGGGATGAGATGATCGGTTTGATTGGCACTATTTTTTGGGTGCATATAACTTTTGATCGCTTGCTATTACAGTTTTGAGATGTGAGGTGACAAAAATGTTTTTTTTTATTGTTTTTATATTATTTTTTAACAGTATTTACCTGAGGGGTTAGATAATGTGATATTTTTATATAGCAGGTTTTACGGACTGCGGTTATACATAATATGTATACTTTTATTTATTTATTTTACTTTAACACAATAATAGCATTTTAGAAAAAAAAAATTATGTTTTAGTGTCTCCATAGTCTGAGAGCCATATTTTTTTATTTTTTGAGCGATTGTCCTATATAAGGACTCATTTTTGCGAGATGAGATGGCAGTTTTATTGGTTTAATTTTGGGAGACATACGCCTTTTTGATCACTTTGTATTACACTTCTTGTGATGCAAGGTGACAAAAATGGCTTTTACACCATTTTTAGTGGTTTTTACGGTATTTGCGTGAGGGGATAGGTCATGTGATATTTTTAACCTCTTTCCGACCGCCTCACGCAGGATTGCGTCCTGCGGGCGGTCGGTTCATTCCTCCTTGGCGCGCCCGCGCGTCATCTCGCGAGGCGAGATGGCGCTCCTGAGCCCGGTGGGCGCAAATGGAGCGCACCGCCGGGCTCAGGACAAGTTCGTCACCAGCCTGCCAGCCAATGATCAGCGCTGGCAGGCTGGTGATTTCAAAATCGCCTATGGAAATAGGCGATATAAGTTATATTTACAAATATATGGCTTTTATAAGGGATCTGTGCCATGTGCTGGGTCCTTTTCATCGGTTGGACCCAGCACAGAGCACAGATCCCAATAAAATGCACCAATCACTACATATCAGGCCCTGATCACCCCCTGATCACCTATAATTAACCCCTTGATCACCTGTCAATACATAGTGAAAGGGAAAAAAGTGATCAGTGTCACTTTTGTGAACTGTCACTTTTTTTCACCAGTATTGACTGTTAGGTTTAGGTTAGTTTAGGTCCCTTTGGTAGGTAGTTAGCGTTAGCGCCCAGCCCACCGCACCGCAGTCACTGATTACGCTGATTGGCGTGGCGCTAATCAGCGTTTGTACTTTATAGTATCTGTAAGTGATCAGAACTGATCACGGTCAGATCTATAATAGTATTACTGTCACTTTAGTTCGCCCTCCACCCCAAGCGCAGTGTTTGCCCGATCAGACCTGATCGGTCGCCCACCTGCGTTCACCCACGCCCGCCCGCCGCAGTGACAAAAAAATTTTTTTGTATCACTGCACAATCACTTCTAGCGCTGCGGCTAATAAAAAATCAGTTTTGATCTTTTTATCAATCGCAGCGACTTCTGTACTCGCTACACTCCCATTTGTAAGACAGGCTTGCTTTTTTCTTGGGTAGTCTCAGGGAATACCCCCAAATTTAGACGCCCAAATGTCAAACAAGGGGTATTCCTCTGAAAGAGGCCTACAGGATTCTGACCCAGTCGGATGAGGAATGGGAACCCTCATCTGACGAATCTAGCGGGTCAGAATACGAACCTGTAGAGAGCAGTGGCTCTCTGACTCAAAGTTCTGACGAGGAGGTGGAGGTCCCTGATAGAACCAGGCGTACCCGGCCCCGTGTTGCTAGACCGCAGGTTGCGCAGGATCCGCTTCAAGGGCAGCAGAGTGGGGCTGGCGCTGCCGGATTGCGTGGTGAGGCATACACCAGCAGCGCAGCCCGTCCTGGACCTAGTACCAGCACTGCCGTAGCAACATGGTGAAGTGGCGAGCACCAGAAGGGCAGTTGAAGCTGGTGCGGTGGCACGTGCAGTAGTTTCCCCGTCGCAGCCACCGCAAAGACAGGCCCGTAGAGCCCCTAGAGTCCCTGAGGTGCTGGCAAATCCTGATTGGCAGCCCCCAACTTCAGCCGCACCAGTAGTTCCCCCTTTCACCGCCCAGTCAGGAGTTCGGGTGGAAACAGCTCAGATAGGATCGGCGCTGGGGTTTTGAGCTGTTTTTCACTGCGGAGCTCTATGACTTAGTCGTGGCAGAAACAAATCGGTATGCCACTCAATTTATCGCCGACAACCCGGGAAGCTTCTATGCCCAGCCTTTCCGGTGGAAACCAGTCCAAGTTTCCGAATTTAGAACTTTTCTGGGCCTTCTCCTCAACATGGGCATTACAAAAAAACATGAATTGCGGTCATATTGGTCCACGAACCCAATTCATCACATGCCCATGTACTCTGCTGCCATGTCCAGGACACGTTTTGAGACCATCCTGCGTTTCCTGCACTTTAGTGACAACACCACCTCCCGTCCCAGAGGCCACCCAGCTTTGACCGGCTCCACAAAATTCGGCCCCTCATAGACCATTTCAACCTGAAATTTGCAGATTTGTATACCCCTGCACAAAACATCTGCGTAGACGAGTCCTAATACATTTTACCGGGCGCCTTGGCTTCAAGCAGTACATCCCAAGCAAGCGCGCCCGGTATGGGGTCAAATTGTATAAGCTCTGTGAAAGGGCCACAGGCTATACGCACAAATTTCGGATCTATGAGGGAAAGATCAGACCCTGGAGCCGGTCGGTTGCCTGACTACCTGGGGAGCAGTGGGAAGATAGTCTGGGACTTGGTGTCACCCTTATTCGGCAAGGGTACCATCTTTACGTGGACAACTTTTACACAAGTGTGGCCCTCTTCAAGACATAGTAATACCGCCCAAAAGTTATTGATTTACATTCCCCATATGTCTACTTCATGTATCGATCATTTTGGGAATGCCATTTTATTTTTGGGGACGTTACAAGGCATAGAAGTTTAGAAACAAATCTTGAAATTTTTCAGAAATTTTCAAAAACCCACTTTTTAGGGACCAGTTCAGGTCTGAAGTCACTTTGTGAGGCTTACATAATAGAAACCATCCAAAAATGACCCCATTCTAGAAACTACACCCCTCAAGGTATTCAAAACTGATTTTACAAACGTCATTAACCCTTTAGGTTTTCCACAAGAGTTAATGGCAAATGGAGATAAAATTTCAGAATTTCGATTTTTTGGAAAATTTTCCTTTTGAATCCATTTTTTCCAGTAACAAAGCAAGGGTTAACAGCCAAACAAAACTCAATTTTTATTGCCCCGATTCTGTAGTTTACAGAAACACCCCATGTGTGGGCGTAATCTGCTGTATGGCCAAACGGCAGGGCACAGAAGGAAGGGAATGTCATATGGTTTTTGGAAGGCGGATTTTGCTGGACTGGATTTTTGACACCATGTCCCATTCGAAGCCCCCGATGCACCCCTAGAATCTCCAAAAAAGTGACTCCATCTAAGAAACTACACCCCTGAAGGTATTCAAAACTGATTTTACAAACTTTGTTAACCCTTTAGGTGTTCCACAAGAGTTATTGGCAAATGGAGATGAAATTTACCTTATATTTACCTTAAAATAATAAAACAAAACTGACACCTTATCCCGTAGTTTCCAAAATGGGGTCACTTTTTTGGAGTTTCTACTGTAGGGGTGCATCAGGGGGGCTTCAAATGGGACATGGTTCAAATAACCAGTCCAGCAAAATCTGCCTTCCAAAAACCATATGGCGTTAACTTCTTTCTACTCCCTGCCGTTTGGCCATACAGCAGTTTACGACCACATATGGGGTGTTTCTGCAAACTAGAGAATCGGGGCAATATATATTGAGTTTTGTTTGGCTGTTTACCCTTGCTTTGTTACTGGAAAAATTGATCAAAATGGAAAATTTGCAAAAAAAATTGCTATTTTCGGACAGTTTTTATTTTTTGTTATTTACATTGTTGAACTGACAGGTTAGATTGTGTGCTATTTCTATAGAGCAGGTTGCTACGGATGCGGCAATACCAAATATGGCTACTTTTTGGGGGGTTTTGTTTCAGTTTTACACAATACAGCATTTTTGAAAAAAATAATTTTTTAGTGTCTTCACATTCTGAAAGCCATATATTTTTTTTATTTTTTGGGCGACTGTCTTATGTAGGGGCTCATTGTTTGCGGGATGAGATGTCGGTTTGATTGGAACTATCTTGGGGTGCATATGTTATTTTGGTCGCTTGCTATTACACTCTTTGTGATTTAAGGTGACAAAAATGGCTTTTGACACAGTATTTATTTTTATTTTTTTTGTTGTGTTCACCTGAGGGGTTTGGTCATGTGTTTTTTTTATAGAGCAGGTTGCGACGGACGCGCCGATACCAAATACGTATACTTTTTATTTATTTATTTAAGTTTTACATAATATTATCATTTTTTAAAACAAAACAAATCATGTTTTAGTGTCTCCATAGTCTGAGAGCCCTTTTTTTTTTTGGGGGGGGGGGGGTGATTGTCCTATGTAGGGTATCATTTTTTGCGGGATGAGATGACGGTTTGATTGGCACTATTTTTGGGTGCATATAACTTTTTGATCGCTTGCTATTACAGTTTTTGAGATGTGAGGTGACAAAAATGTTTTTTTTTTACATTGTTTTTATATTATTTTTTTAACAGTATTTACCTGAGGGGTTAGATAATGTGATATTTTTATATAGCAGGTTTTTACGGACGCGGTTATACATAATATGTATACTTTTTATTTATTTATTTTACTTTAACACAATAATAGCATTTTAGAAAAAAAAATTATGTTTTAGTGTCTCCATAGTCTGAGAGCCATATTTTTTTATTTTTTTGGGCGATTGTCCTATATAAGGACTCATTTTTTGCGAGATGAGATGGCAGTTTTATTGGTTTAATTTTGGGAGACATACGCCTTTTTGATCACTTTGTATTACACTTCTTGTGATGCAAGGTGACAAAAAATGGCTTTTTTACACCATTTTTTAGTGGTTTTTTTACGGTATTTGCGTGAGGGGATAGGTCATGTGATATTTTTAACCTCTTTCCGACCGCCTCACGCAGGATTGCGTCCTGCGGGCGGTTGGTTCATTCCTCCTTGACGCGCCCGCGCGTCATCTCGCGAGACGCGAGATGACGCGCTCCTGAGCCCGGTGGAACGCAAATGGAACGCACCGCCGGGCTCAGGACAAGTTCGTCACCAGTCTGCCAGCCAATGATCAGCGCTGGCAGGCTGGTGATTTTCAAAATCGCCTATGGAAATAGGCGATATAAGTCATATTTACAAATATATGGCTTTTATAAGGGATCTGTGCCATGTGCTGGGTCCTTTTCATCGGTTGGACCCAGCACAGAGCACAGATCCCAAGTAAGTGCACCAATCACTACATATCAGGCCCTGATCACCCCCTATCACCCTAATTAACCCCTTGATCACCTGTCAATACATAGTGAAAGGGAAAAAGTGATCAGTGTCACTTTTGTGAACTGTCACTTTTTTTTTCACCAATATTGACTGTTAGGTTTAGGTTAGTTTAGGTCCCTTTGGTAGGTAGTTAGCGTTAGCGCCCAGCCCACCGCACCGCAGTCACCGATTCGCTGATTAGCGTAGCGCTAATCAGCGTTTGTACTTTATAGTATCTGTAAGTGATCAGAACTGATCACGGTCAGATCTATAATAGTATTACTGTCACTTTAGTTCGCCCTCCACCCCAAACGCAGTGTTTGCCCGATCAGACCTGATCGGTCGCCCACACCTGCGTTCACCCACGCCCGCCTCGCCGCAGTGACAAAAAATTTTTTTTTGTATCACTGCACAATCACTTCACAGCGCTGCGGCGATAAAAAAATCAGTTTTGATCTTTTTATCAATCGCAGCGGCTTCTGTACTTCGCTACACTCCCATTTGTAAGACAGGCTTGCTTTTTTCTTGGGTAGTCTCAGGGAATACCCCCAAATTTAGACGCCCAAATGTCAAACAAGGGGTATTCCTCTGAAGAGGCCTACAGGATTCTGACCCAGTCGGATGAGGAATGGGAACCCTCATCTGACGAATCTAGCGGGTCAGAATACGAACCTGTAGAGAGCAGTGGCTCTCTGACTCAAAGTTCTGACGAGGAGGTGGAGGTCCCTGATAGAACCAGGCGTACCCGGCCCCGTGTTGCTAGACCGCAGGTTGCGCAGGATCCGCTTCAAGGGCAGCAGAGTGGGGCTGGCGCTGCCGGATTACGTGGTGAGGCATACACCAGCAGCGCAGCCCGTCCTGGACCTAGTACCAGCACTGCCGTACAACATGGTGAAGTGGCGAGCACCAGAAGGGCAGTTGAAGCTGGTACGGTGGCACGTGCAGTAGTTTCCCGCCGCAGCCACCGCAAAGACAGGCCCGTAGAGCCCCTAGAGTCCCTGAGGTGCTGGCAAATCCTGATTGGCAGCCCCCAACTTCAGCCGCACCAGTAGTTCCCCCTTTCACCGCCCAGTCAGGAGTTCGGTGGAAACAGCTCAGATAGGATCGGCGCTGGGGTTTTTGAGCTGTTTTTCACTGCGGAGCTCTATGACTTAGTCGTGGCAGAAACAAATCGGTATGCCACTCAATTTATCGCCGACAACCCGGGAAGCTTCTATGCCCAGCCTTTCCGGTGGAAACCAGTCCAAGTTTCCGAATTTAGAACTTTTCTGGGCCTTCTCCTCAACATGGGCATTACAAAAAACATGAATTGCGGTCATATTGGTCCACGAACCCAATTCATCACATGCCCATGTACTCTGCTGCCATGTCCAGGACACGTTTTGAGACCATCCTGCGTTTCCTGCACTTTAGTGACAACACCACCTCCCGTCCCAGAGGCCACCCAGCTTTTGACCGGCTCCACAAAATTCGGCCCCTCATAGACCATTTCAACCTGAAATTTGCAGATTTGTATACCCCTGCACAAAACATCTGCGTAGACGAGTCCCTAATACATTTTACCGGGCGCCTTGGCTTCAAGCAGTACATCCCAAGCAAGCGCGCCCGGTATGGGGTCAAATTGTATAAGCTCTGTGAAAGGGCCACAGGCTATACGCACAAATTTCGGATCTATGAGGGAAAAGATCAGACCCTGGAGCCGGCCGGTTGCCCTGACTACCTGGGGAGCAGTGGGAAGATAGTCTGGGACTTGGTGTCACCCTTATTCGGCAAGGGGTACCATCTTTACGTGGACAACTTTTACACAAGTGTGGCCCTCTTCAAGCATTTGTTCCTAGAACAGATTGGCTGCTGCGGCACCGCGCGACCTAGTCGCCGGGGCTACCCCCAACGGCTTCTTACCACCCGACTTGCAAGGGGGCAGAGGGCTGCACTGTGTAACGACGAACTGCTCGCGGTGAAATGGAGAGACAAGCGTGACGTTTACATGCTCTCCTCCATTCACGCAGACACGACAGTCCAAATTGAACGGGCAACCAGTGTCGTTGAAAAGCCCCTCTCAGTCCACGACTATAACCTCCACATGGGAGGGGTGGACTTCAACGACCAGATGTTGGCCCCGTATTTGATTTCCCGACGCACCAGACGCTGGTATAAGAAGGTGTCTGTATATTTATTTCAATTGGCTGCCTATAATAGTTACGTTCTCTACAGTAAGGCTGGGAGAACAGGATCCTTCCTCAAATTTCAGGAAGAGATCATTTCGAACTCCTGTATCCAGGAGGTTCCGTGGCCCCATCCACCAGTGTAGTTAGCCGTCTACACGAGCGGCACTTCCTAGCGTTGTGCCTGGTACCTCAACCCAACCGCCACCCCGAAAAAGATGTCGTGTCTGTAGCAGGAGTGGAATAAGGCGTGACACCCGTTATTTCTGTCCTGACTGTCCTGACCACCCTGCCCTAGGCCTAGGGGAGTGTTTCCGGAAGTACCACACTCAGGTACACTTAGGGACCTAGGGATTGCAGGACACAGGTAGTTTTTACAATCAGGCTCAAGGGTCTCTCAGGATACTAGGTTTTGAGAGACCCTAACACATAGGGACGGTGCTGCTGTGCTGCTGTGCTACTGCAGAAGTGTGAACGGTAGAAACCTCTCCTTTCACTTGGGATAACGTGTATAGTGTACTTCTCACCATCTCTGTGTGATTTACACTTTACACATTGTCCCATGGGAAAGGAGAGGTTTCTGCTAGGAAAATATAGAGTGAAATGGTTAAAAAAAGAAAAAAAAATTAAACAGGTAGCAAGAAAAAAAAAATCTTGAGTTAGTTCAGGTTTTAAAAGTTCAGTTTTTTTTCATGTTCAGGTTTTATTAATGTTTTATAAAGTTTGCAACGTTCAAGTTATGTGCCTGTTGCCTGTTTTTTCTTTTTTTTTTTTTCCCCTAACCACCCTTTATTTTCCAGGTAGATCAACAGACCAACCGATGAAAACGCCGCAGCACTGATGTGAATTCTGAGAGAAGCATTGCGCTGCTGTCAGAAGACACGTGAAGTCGGTGTATGCGGCGCTGCAAGACGAGATTTCTCCTCTGCAGGACAGGTACGTTTGCCCTGGCATGTGAGCTGAGGAGAGGTGTTGGAGTTCATATGCTTTGGCAAACACTTTGTATCAAAAATCTGGCAAAGATGTCTTCCTCCACACCGATCGATTGATCGATGTGAATGGAGAAATCACGTTTGCCAGGACATAGGAGCTGAAGTGGGTATGGATGTTTGGGCGGAGCCCCTATGTCCTGGCAATCGCCAGGCCCCTCTATTTTTTTTGCATATTTTTTGGCAGAGATTTTTTCATCCACATCGATCGATGCGAATGAGGAAATCTGTGCCGTTCATTTTTTCTTTCAGCCCAGAGGCTGAACGAAAAAAAAATCTCATTACCTGTATGCTCCATATACAGGGGCGGATTAAGTGCATGATAGGCCCGGGGCTGTCTACCCAACTTGGGCCCCCCCCCCCCCCACTCCATTTTAGGTTTCAGGTTTTTTTTTCTGTGTGAAGAGGCTGCGGTGCTTTGTGAGCGTCACAGTCTCTTCCTAGGCCATATGATGTCACATTCATCGTTCACGTGGCCGAGGTGCAGCGCTGTCCCATCTGAGTGATTGGGGCTGAGCTGCAATACCAAGCGCAGTGCTGTCAAATGGACAGCGCTGTGCTTGGTAAGGAGCAAAGAGGCTGCGGCGCTCACTAGAACATCACGGTCTCCTCAAACAGGAGTCTGACCCCCACCATCTCATAACTCTCTGTGTACAGATGTCATAGATGTTACCTGCAATCCTATGTAACACCCCACATAACACAGTGATTTATTCTGTTATATGGGGTGTTACATAGGACTGCAGGGAACATGTACAACATTATCTGCACACAGAGAGTTATCACTGGTATCTGGGCTGTTACATAGGGCTGCAGGTGACAAATTAAAGTTTAAGTTGCCAAATTTAAAATACATATGATTATGATAAAGACTTGGAGGAGAAGATGAAACGCAGGTCACAGCAGTGAGGATACAGCACCACATACCTCTTACATCCAGGGACTTCTCCTGTCATGTAGATCTTCTCTTTCCTCTTCTCCTCCGTCTGACCCAGACTGCCATGACTAATTCTTTCAGCCGCACCTCGTCTCTACAGAGTTTGTTACATAGACACGTTAGATTTCTCATAATTGGGGTCATTTATCAAACTGGTGTAAATTAGAACTGGCTTAGTTGCCCATAGCAACCAATTAGATTCCACCTTTCCTTTTCCAGAGGAGCTGTTGAAAATGAAAGGTGGAATCTGTTGCTATGGACAACTAAGCCAGGTCTACTTTACACCAGCTTTATAAATTATCCCAAAGGTCCCTATAGTGTCTACAGCAGTTATAATGTCCCCTAGAGTGCCCCCAATAATAACAACACCCTATATTGTGCTCCAGGTAATAATACCTGTATAGTGTCCCCAAAAATAATGTCCCCCAATACCCCACACTGCCCCCATATAGTAATTTCCCCCACACTGCCCCATATAGTTTTTTCCCCCACTCTACCCCCATATAGTAATCTCCCCCACACTGCCCCATACAGTAATTTCCCCCACACTGCCCCCATATAGTAATTTCCCCCACACTGCCCCCATATAGTAATTTCCCCCACACTGCCCCCATACAGTAATTTCCCTCACACTGTCCCCATACAGTAATTTCCCCACACTGCCCCATACAGTAATTTCCCACACTGCCCCCATACAGTAATTTCCCCCACACTGCCCCCATACAGTAATTTCCCCCACACTGTCCCCATACAGTAATTTCCCCCACACTGTCCCCATGTAGTAATTTCCCCCACACTGCCCCCATACAGTAATTTCCCTCACACTGCCCCCATACAGTAATTTCCCTCACACTGCCCCCATACAGTAATTTCCTCACACTGCCCCCATACAGTAATTTCCCCACACTGTCCCCATACAGTAATTTCCCCCACACTGCCCCCATACAGTAATTTCCCTCACACTGCCCCCATACAGTAATTTCCCTCACACTGCCCCCATACAGTAATTTCCCCCACACTGTCCCCATACAGTAATTTCCCCCACACTGTCCCCATGTAGTAATTTCCCCCACACTGTCCCCATGTAGTAATTTCCCCCACACTGTCCCCATGTAGTAATTTCCCCACACTGCCCCCATACAGTAATTTCCCTCACACTGCCCCCATACAGTAATTTCCCCCACACTGTCCCCATACAGTAATTTCCCCCACACTGTCCCCATGTAGTAATTTCCCCCACACTGCCATCTATTAATTTGCCCCCAGAACTGCCATCCATTAATTAATTTGCCCCCAGAACTGCCATCCATTAATTAGTTTCCCCCCACACTCTCATCCATTAATTTGCCCCACACTGCCATTTATTAATTATTTTGCCCCCACACTGCCATCCATTAATTAATTTGCCCCATACTGCCATCCTATAATTTGCCCCCACACTGCCATCCATTAATTTTCCCCAACAACTGCCATCCATTAACTAATTTGCCCCACTGTCCCTTAATATCTCATCTCCTCTCACCCCCCCCAACCCCCCCTCCCCCTCCCCACCCCCGCGGTGATAGGCGGCAGGGCAGGGAACTATACGCTCCCTGCCCCGCCGCAGTACGTGGGTGTTCGGGTCGGCGCTGGGCCCCCCAGCGATGCCGGGCCCGGGGCGACCGACCCAAACGCCCCAATTATAATCCGCCACTGTCCATATAAGGAGAATAGCAGAAACTCCTAATGCTGGCCATACATGTAATGATTGTGGAGACCCTCAAATGCCAGAGCATTACAAAAACCTCACATGTGACCCCATTTTGGAAAGAAGACACCCCAAGGTATTCGCTGAGGGGCATATTGAGTCCATGAAAGATTGAATTTTTTGTCACAAGTTAGCGGAAAGGGAGACTTGGTGTGAAAAAACAAAAAAAATCAAATTCCGCTAACTTGTGTCAAAAAAAAAAAATCTTGCATGAACTCACCATGCCCCTCACAGAATACCTTGGGGTGTCTTCTTTCTAAAATGGGGTCACATGTGGGGTATTTATACTGCCCTGGCATTTTAGGGGCCCTAAAGCGTGAGAAGAAAAATGCGTAAAAATGCCCTCCTGAAAGGTACTCATTGGAATTGGGGTCCCTTTGTGCATCTTGGCTGCAAAAAGTGCCACACATGTGGTATCGCCATACTCAGGAGAAGTAGGGCAATGTGTTTTAGGGTGTATTTTACATATACCCATGCTGGGTGAGAGAAATATCTCTGTAAATTGACAACTTTGTATAAAAAATGGAAAAGTTGTCATTTACAGAGATATTTTTCACACCCAGTATGGGTATATGTAAAATACACCACAAAACACATTGCCCTACTTCTGCCGAGTACAGCGATACCACATGTGTGGCACTTTTTGCAGCCAAGATGCGCAAAGGCCCTAAATCAATGAGTACCTTTAGGATTTCACAGGACATTTCTACTCATTTGGATTCCAAACCGCTTCTCATGCTTTAGGGGCCCCTAAAATGCCAGGGCAGTAAAAATACCCCACAAGTGACCCCATTTTAGAAAGTAGACACCCCAAGGTGTTCTGTGAGGGGCATAGTGAGTCCATGTAAAATTTTATTTTTGTCACAAGTTAGTGGAATATGAGACTTTGTAAGAAAAAGAAAAAAAAAAAAACAACATTTCCACTAACTTGTGACAAAAATTAAAACTTCCATGAATTCACTATGCCCATCAGCGAATACCTTAGGGTGTCTACTTTCCAGAATGGGGTCACTTGTGGGGTATTTTATTGTCTCGGCATTTTAGGGGCCCCTAAAGCGTGAGAAGGGTTTGGAATCCAAATGCGTAAAATTGCCCAGTGAAATCCTAAAGGTACTCATTGGTTTAGGGCCCCTTGCGCATCTTGGCTGCAAAAAGTGTCACTCATGTGGTATCGCCGTACTCAGGAGAAGTAGGGCAATGACTTTTAGGGTGTATTTTTATATATACCCATACTTTGTGTGATAAATACCGCTGTAAACGACAACTTTTTAAAAAATTTATACAAAGTTGTCAATTTACAGTGATATTTCTCTCACCCAGCATGGGTATATGTAAAATACACCCCAAAACACATTGCCCTACTTCTCCTGAGTACAGCGATACCACATATGTGCCACATTTTGCAGCCAAGATGCGCAAAAGGCCCTAATTCCAATGAGTACCTTTAGGATTTCACAGGGCATTTTACGCATTTGGATTCTCACGCTTTAGGGGCCCCTAAAATGCCAGAGCAGTAAAAAACCACAAGTGACCCATTTCGAAAGTAGACACCTAAGGTATTCGCTGATGGGCATAGTGAGTTCATGGAAGTTTTATTTTTGTCACAAGTTTGCGGAAAATGAAATTTTTTGAAAAAAAAACAAAAAAACATTTCCGCTAACTTGTGACAAAAAATAAAAACTTCCATGAACTTACTATGCCCCTCAGTGAATACCTTAGGGTGTCTACTTTCCGAAATAGGGTCATTTATGGGGTGTTTCTACTGTCTGGGCATTGTAGTACGTCAGGAAACAGGATAGGTGCTCAGAAAGTCAAAGTGCGGAAATTCACTTTTTTGCACCATAGTTTGTAAACGCTATAACTTTTACCCAAACCAATAAATATACACTAATTGCATTTTTTTTTTATCAAAGACATGTAGAACAATAAATTTTGAGAAATGGGGTCACTTTCCAGAATGGGGTCACTTGTGGGGTATTTTTATTGTCCCGGCATTTTAGGGGCCCCTAAAGCGTGAGAAGGGGTTTGGAATCCAAATGCGTAAAATTGCCCAGTGAAATCCTAAAGGTACTCATTGGTTTTAGGGCCCCTTTGCGCATCTTGGCTGCAAAAAAGTGTCACTCATGTGGTATCGCCGTACTCAGGAGAAGTAGGGTAATGACTTTTGGGGTGTATTTTTATATATACCCATACTTTGTGTGATAAATACCGCTGTAAACGACAACTTTTTAAAAAAATTTATACAAAGTTGTCAATTTACAGTGATATTTCTCTCACCCAGCATGGGTATATGTAAAAATACACCCCAAAACACATTGCCCTACTTCTCCTGAGTACAGCGATACCACATATGTGCCACATTTTTGCAGCCAAGATGCGCAAAAGGGCCCTAATTCCAATGAGTACCTTTAGGATTTCACAGGGCATTTTTACGCATTTGGATTCTCACGCTTTAGGGGCCCCTAAAATGCCAGAGCAGTAAAAAAAAACCACAAGTGACCCCATTTCGGAAAGTAGACACCCTAAGGTATTCGCTGATGGGCATAGTGAGTTCATGGAAGTTTTTATTTTTTGTCACAAGTTTGCGGAAAATGAAATTTTTTGAAAAAAAAACAAAAAAACATTTCCGCTAACTTGTGACAAAAATAAAAACTTCCATGAACTTACTATGCCCCTCAGTGAATACCTTAGGGTGTCTACTTTCCGAAATAGGGTCATTTATGGGGTGTTTCTACTGTCTGGGCATTGTAGTACGTCAGGAAACAGGATAGGTGCTCAGAAAGTCAAAGTGCGGAAATTCACTTTTTTGCACCATAGTTTGTAAACGCTATAACTTTTACCCAAACCAATAAATATACACTAATTGCATTTTTTTTTATCAAAGACATGTAGAACAATAAATTTTGAGAAAAATTTGTTGAGAAATGTAGTTTTATTTGATAAATTTTCAAACAGAAAGTGAAAAATGTCATTTTTTTGCAAAAATTTCGGTAATTTTTGATTAATAGCAAAAAAAGTAAAAATGTCAGCAGCAATGAAATAGCACCAAATGAAAGCTCTATTAGTGAGAAGAAAAGGAGGTAAAATTCATTTGGGTGGTAAGTTGTATGACGGAGCAATAAACGGTGAAAGTAGTGTAGTGCAGAATTGTAAAAAGTGGCCTGGTCATTAAGGGTGTTTAAGCTAGGGGGGCTTAAGTGGTTAAAGAGGAGATTTTTACAGACGCGGCGATACCTAATATGTGTAGTGTATTTGTTTTTTTTTTATTTTTATTCAGTGATATGTATTCATATGGATTCTTATTTTAACTTATTTTTTCACTTTTTTGACATTTTTTTTGACCCAGACCTACTTGGTTCTTGTAGATCCAGTGGATCTGGTGTCTATATAATACAGTAAGTACACTATATAGTGTACTTTCTGTATTTTTTTACTTTACAAAGTCTGAATAGGCTTTTGCCTTTAGCAAAAGCCCATTCAGAGTTTCAGTACCATGGCAAGCAGGACGCTTCTGAAAGCGTCCTGCTGCCATGGTAACCATCACCCGCTGCCATTACAGAGCAGCGGGTGATGGAAAGGGAGGGAGCTCCCTCCATGTTAACACCTTCTATACCGCGGTCCGTACATGTACGCCCTTGGTCCTTAAGTACCAGGACGCAAGGGCGTACATGTGCGCCCTTCGTCCTTAAGGGGTTAACGGACAGAAATACAATGGGAGATGCACGGTAGCGTGTGAAGTTATTGAGGATGACCCTCTCAGCACTTGTATATACACTTTGAGTATAATATACCCTTTTACGTACTGATTAACACTTGGCCTGCAACAGCTGGAACACCAGATTCAGGGTATTGCTATATTGGCAAGTGAATTTCACCCCAGAACAAAATCTATCCTTTTCCGGACACTATTAAACTTGGCCAGCCACAGCTGAAACCACTGATTTATGGTATTGCTATGTTGGCAATTGAATTTCACCCTAGAACAAAATATATCCTTTGCCGGACACTATTATACTTTGCCAGCCACTGCTGGGACACCAGATTTAGGGGATTGCTATTTTGGCAATTGAATTTCACCACAGAAAAAAAATATACCCTGTTACGGACAGATTTAAACTAGGCCTGCAACAGCTGGAACACCAGATTCAGGGTATTGCTATTTTGGCAATTGAATTTCACCCCAGAACAAAATATATCCTTTGCCGGACACTATTAAACTTGGCAAGCCACAGCTGAAACCACTGATTTATGGTATTGCTATTTTGGCAATTAAATTTCACCCCAGAACAAAATCTATCCTGTGACGAACACTATTAAAATTGGCCAGCCACAGCTGAAACCACTGATTTATGGTATTGCTATTTTGGCAGTTGAATTTCACACCAGAAAGAAATATACCCTTTTACGGACAGATTTAAACTAGGCCTGCAACAGCTGGAACACAAGATTCAGGGTATTGTTAATTTGGCAATTAAATTTCACCCCAGAAAAAAAAAAAAAAACTTTTACGGACAGATTTAAACGAAGCCTGCAACAGCTTGAACAACAGTTTTACTGTATTTCTATTTTTGCAACAGAATTTTTTTTGCAGAAAATAATATATCCTATGACGGACACTATGAAACTTGTCCAGCCACTGCTGGGACACCAGATTTATGGTATTGCTATTTTGGAAATTGAATTTCACCCCAGAAAAAAATATACACTATTACGGACAGATTTAAACTAGGCCAGTCACAGCTGAAACCACTGATTTATGGTATTGCTATTTTGGCAATTGAATTTCACCACAGAACAAAATATACCCTTTTACGGACAGATTTAAACTAGACCTGCAACATCTGGAACACAAGATTCAGGGTTTTGTTTTTTTGCCAATTGAATTTCCCCCCAGAACAAAATTTATAGTTTGCCAGAAACTATTAAACTTGGCCAACCACAGCTGAAACCACTGAGTTATGGTATTGCTGTTTTGGCAATTGAATTTCACCCCAGAACAAAATATATCCTTTGCCGGACACTATTAAACTTGGCCAGCCACAGCTGAAATCACAGATTTAAGGGATTGCTATTTTGGCGATTGAATTTCACCACAAAAAAATTATCTATCCTTTGCCAGACAGCAGACAGTATTACACTTGGCTAGCCACAGCTAGGACACCAGATTTAGGGGATTGCTATTTTGGAAATTGAATTTAACCCCTTAATAAAATATAGAAATTTCTATCCTGAGTTTCTAGGGGTGTCAATAAGCACAGCCAAGCCCCTGATGTAGGATATAGCAAAAAAAAAAATTTGTATTGATGGACTTGGTGGCAGCTTGTGCTGCTGCACCACAAGTCACAAAATGGCCGCCGATCACTCCAGAAAAAAGTGACAGCAAAATGCTCTGTGCAGCCTAAAAACCAGTGAGCAATTAACTAGCAGAAGTTGAATGATTCACAGCTGTAGATTGATCACTTCATTAGGTGCTTTTGGTGACTTTTCCCTGCCTAATCTCGCCCTCACAGAATCTGCATCCTCTCCCTACACTAATCAGAGCAGTGTGACGTGCGGCGTTATGTGACTCCAGCTTAAATAGAGGCTGGGTCACATGCTGCACTTGGCCAATCACAACCATGCCATTAGTAGGGATGGCTGTGATGGCTTCTTAGTGCAAGAAGTAAAACGCTAGCTGATTGGCTGCTGTGCAGCCCTTCAGAAAGCGGGAAGAAATTGCCGAACAAAGGACCCGAACCAGAACTTTTTTGAAAATGTTCGGGTCCGGGTCCCGAACACCCCAAAATTCGGTACGAACCCGAACTATGCTCGAACTGTTCGCTCAACAATAATTAGGAGTTTTAAGTTGGCATTAGATTCTGATTCACTCCTGATATCGAGCTGTTAAACTGGCATAGCCTCCGGCACTAATGTGGCCAGCTGTGGCTGCAGCCTGGACTTTTAAAGAGAAAGCACTAGTGATAAGCGAGCACCAAAGTGTTGGGGTACTCGGTCCGAACACATAGCGATATTCGTGCGCTCGGCTGAGCACCCGAGTATAATGGAAGTCAATTGGAGACAACCAGGCACCCCCTGCTCGGATGAGGGGAGGGTGCCTGGTTCATAGGAAAAGGTTTGAAAGTGATGGAAATAACTCTGAAATCAATCAGGAAAAGCAGGGGGACCATGTCTGGATGCATCTTGAACTCCTTGTTGTCCGAGTTGTACGCCACTTTTACAGACTGACAAAAAAAAAAAAAAACACCCCCCCCCCAAAAAAAAATAAATAAAAAAAATCTATTTTACTAGAAAAATTGTTAGGAAAGATTCTTTCCAGTATATTATATTTTATATGCAGTGCAAGTGCTGCCAAAAATTACAAGGAAGAAGCACTCCAATACAGCCTGTATTGTACATAAAGGAGGGCCTCATTCACATTGCGGTACAATAGTTAGGTAGTGGGACTCCTACGCCTATGCACTAAGTGAAAGGGCTGCCAAGTATTACATGTTACCGACACTCCAATACACCCTTTCTTACACATAAAAGAGGGCATTATACACACAACCTTGAAAAATTATCCTTGATTGCCTGCTCGTGACCCTCCAAAACATTCGGAGCAAGGGCCTGCTGATCTGACCATCTAAGAAGTTAAGTGACCCGGACAGCACAGGCTACCAAGAAAGAATGACCAATTTCAATATAATTTATTTCTTTTTGGCTTAGAGATAACATTAACGTCACATAGCAGAGTTAGCGCGGTGAAAAAATTCCATTGCATTTCACAGCTATATTTTGCATGCACTAACATTACTGCAGATTGAGCGCAGGGAATATCATTCAGGACCGCCTAGGAAAAATAGGAAAAAAGTTTGAAATATTTACCCCAGTGCACCTGCATAAAAACCCGAATCCTGCAAAAAACACATGCGTTAAAGATTTACCATCGAAGGAAAGCAAATTATGTTTCCTTCCAAGTCTGAAACATTAGCCTCTAAAGTCAGAAGAAGATGACGGGGGGGGCATTTATTGTTTCACTTGGTGGGTGATGGGGATGAGACACAGTTGTCAATAAGTAGGGTCTTGTTAGGTCAACACAAGTCAGGAGGATGACCAGAGTGAGGAAGTGGATTAGGAGATGGGGGACAATGACATCACTGACCGAACCTGGGAAGATGGAAAGCCAATCGAAGGCAGCAGGACAAAGGGGGAGGAATCCAAATCAGCGCAACAGTCTGGAAGAGACTGTGGGGAGGCGAAAGGTAGAAGGCGGGCCACAACAAACAGGACCGCAACTGTTCCCCCTTGCGCAAATATCCCTTGCCAAGGGGTAGGTGTTCTGCAGTCTGGGGCTTTTTTGAGAAAAGTGAGAACGAAAAATGATTTTTAATAAGCAAACTGTGCCATACCAAAATAAGAACTCAACATTTCATAAATAACAATAACCATAACATATTTTACATCCTATTAATAAACTAACTCAAACCATAACAATAAAACCTCAAACACAGGAACATAATGGGGGAAGACTGTACACTGGAGGATAAATGAGTAGGGGTGGGAACACTAGCAAACTGAACACCACCAGCATGATCCGCCACATGGCATCACAGCACCCTAATAGGTTGGGCCAAACCCCTGGGTCCACAATCAGTGTTTGTGGCTCACACCACTGCTTCCTCTTCCTCCCCTGTGTTACATGCTGGACAATCCTCTGTCCTAGATGCAGGCCTGGATGACTCCTGCCCTGCATCTGGGCCTTCACAAGCACCATTAGCTTGCACACCCACTTGTGCGTCCAAGCACAGCGTACGGATTTTCCCAGGCCTTTAAACGTAAGAGCCAATACACCTCCATCCACCCACAGGCCAAAATGCACACCTTTCAAAATTTGGAGCCATGGAAATGTTGCCATTTAGGCCTGTGGACACTGAGGCTTTCCTCAGCCTCATGGCTTCATTACTCAGTCCCCGGCCGCCACTATTTTTCTCGGTGTGCCATCCCCTCATTACACCAGCAATTGTGTCCCGTAACATCACCCGTACCCTGAACAACAAAATTATTGGGAAGGTCCACTTAACGACGGACACACGCACAAGTGCTTTTTGCCATGGATGCTACATTTCCATGATGGCACACTGAGTGAACCTTGTGGAGGCCAGTAGCAAGTCGTACCCTGGGATGGCGCAGGTGCCACTGACACCAAAGATTGCGGGCACTAATTCCATCAGGATTTCTGCCACAACCTACATTAGTGGCTGCACCATGTGAATGGAAGCATTATCTTCTGCATTCCAACCGACCACCTGTTCACACTGGTCCGACTTGGACAGTGTTGTTCTGTGCCACCCAGTTAAGTTGGACATGAAGCTGGGTAAGGTGGATTTTTTAGTTTTTTGTGGTGCACTGGCAGCAGACACAGTTTCATTGCGCCCAGGGCCACAGCCTCTGCTTGCACCATCAGCATTAGACCCAGGGCCACGGCCTCTGCTTGCACCATCAGCATCACGCCCACGGCCACCGCCTCTGCTTGCAGCATCAGTATCACGCCCAGGGCCACAACCTCTGCTTGCACCATCAGCATCACGCCCATTTCCCCCTCACTTTGTGCTCGCCTTCTTCATATTAATGTTTTTTTCTGTAGATGTGGTGCAGATTGTTTTACTATCCGCTAAAGACACCGTTTTCTGATGCAGGACAGTACTGGACACAGAAAAATACAGATTTTCAGCACTACACTAGCCAAGATAATGTAATTTTGCGTGCTATAATGTACTGTAGAGAGAGAAATACAACTTATAGGCACTAGAGTAGGCAACAGATAATGACATTTTTACAGTACACACTGTATTGGCTTTCTGTAATGTACAGGTGACAGAGAAATACAATTTTTCGGCAATACATTAGCCCAGAGATAATCTAATTTCTACAGCACATACTGTATTGGCTTGCTGTAATGTACTGGAAACAAAGAAATACAGATTTTTGGCACTACACTAGCCCAGAGATAATGTAATTTTGACAATGCACACCATATTCGGATGTAGTTCTATATTGGATACAAATTTGTCCCAAATAAAATGTATTATCTGCTGGAATAATGTATATACGGTTGCGACCTAAACGCACACACAGATGTTCCCAAAATATAAATCACTCTCTACTGGAGTGTCTAGCATATAAGAGTGAATCTGGATCGTACATCCTCAGTACTATGCTTTTGATATAACGACTGTCCTTCAGCATAATTACCTGGCATCTCAGCCCAATTTGTAATACATTCTATGCTGTGCATGATTGAGGTATTGGTATACAGTTTGATCAAAAAGCATAGGCCCACTTACCGCGACAAGGTTGCTTCTACAAGTGGAGACCTACTCTAATTATGGCGAAGCAATG
Source organism: Bufotes viridis (assembly GCA_033119425.1). NCBI lineage: Eukaryota > Metazoa > Chordata > Amphibia > Anura > Bufonidae > Bufotes > Bufotes viridis. Next base: position 223,386,856 of record CM065590.1, read on the forward strand.
CGCGGCGACCACCAGCGCCCCAGCACCGCACCAGCAGACGACGGGTGGCAGTAGCCACACAGCGCCCCCACTGTGCAGCAAAGCCACCTTGGCTCTGGGCCCCACCGCTCCACCAGCATGGTACCAAGGCAACAATGACAGCCACGCAGTACTGCATTACCCTCAGTTCACACTTGCGCGCTCTACAGCGCGTTCAAACGCGCTGTAAAACGCATAACCGATGCAAACCAATGCTTCCTTATGGGATTGGTTCACATTTTCGAACGCGCTGAAAAACGCCCGACGCATAAACAAGTACTTGAGCTTTTTTTGGAGCGTTTGTCGCACGTTTTGGCCCATAGACTTCAATGGGAACGCGCAATGCTTGTATTTTGCGCGTTTTTGACACTGAAAGTGCGCGTTCGAATGCGCGTTTATGAATTTGCAACATGCTGGAAAGACTAAACTTCATATAGACAGGGATATTTGGTCATTGGACAACTCTGCAGTCAATCACACAAACGCGCGTAAAACGCGCGTTTACTATTGCCTAAAACGCGCGACAAAAATGCACGGAAAACGCACGTCTCAGAAACGCTCAGGTCTGAACCCAGCGTTAGGGTATAGCTGAAGCATTTTTTTCCAGTATTGAGCCCCGAGGACGGAACTTAATGCCGGAAAAGTTTAACGCTAGTCTGAAAGTACCCTTAGATCACCTCCCAAAAAAACATAATGTTAAGGGTGCATTTACACCACCGTTTAGCTTTCCGTTCTTCTGATCCATTCTTCTGAGAGAGAGAAAAAAAAAACAGGATCCAGTAAAAAAAATCATCCTGTTGCATCAGTTGTCATCCATTTGATCCATTTCCATCTGAGATCCTTTTTTTACACAGAAAAAAACTGCATGCAGTACTTTTGTTTCAATCTAAAAACACAGATCTCAGATGGAAATGACTCAAACGGATGACAACTGGTGCAACAGGATCCGTTTCTTTTACTAGATCCTGTAAAAAAATGGATCCTATGCAATCCTATGCATAACTGATGCAACAGGATCCATTTTTTTTACAGGACCCTGTTTTTGTTTCTCTCTCTCTCTTCTTTTGACAGATCAGAAGAATGGAAAGATAAGCGGTGATGTGAATACACCCTCATCAGAAAGTCAAATGTAAAATGGTAGCAATAAAAACGTCACCTTATCCCGTAAAAATGAGCCCCCACACAAGACCATAGCCAGAAAAATAAAACAAATATGCCTTTTGGATAATTGCAACACAAAAACATGATTTTTTTTTCCTAAAAATGCTCTTATTGGGTAAAGTGTAAAAAAAAATAATAGACATATTTGGGATCGCTGCAGTGAACGGTGTAACAAATAACAAAAAAAATTATGAGAAAATTTTTTTGTCACCTTACCTCACAAAAAACATAATCTCAATCAATCAAAAAGTCGTACCCCAGAATAGTAGCAATAAAAACGTCACCTCTTTCTGCAAAAAACAAGCCCTCACACAAGACTATAGCTGGAAAAATGAAAAAAAAAATATGGCTCCAAGAAAATGGCAACACAAAAACATGATTATTTTTTCTAAAAATGTTTTTATTGTTTAACCTTTTAAGGACACAGGACGTACCCGTACATCCTGTGTCCTGTCCCTAAAGATGGCGCCCGCTCCTGCTTCATGTGGGCGCCATCGCTGCGGGTAGCCACATGCTTATTCTAGCAGACCCCGGCAGCTAATGTTCGGGATTGGTAGCTCTGCCGATCACGAACATTTAACCCCTTAGATGCCGTGGTCAATATAATGGTATCACTTAAAAATTCAGATTGTCCTGCAAAAAATAAGCCCCCATACAACTCTGTATACATAATACAAAAAAGTTATAGGTGTCAAAATATGGCGACAAAAACATAATTTTTTTTTTTCCACTTTTGAATTTTTTTTCACTATCAAAACACAAAAAAAAACTATTCATATTAGGTATCACCAGATTCATACTGACCTGTAGAATAAGACTAACTGGTCAGTTTTATCGCACATCGAACGTCGGAATTTAAAAACCCGTAAAACTGTGGTGGAATTGCTTTTTTTTTGCAATTTCATTTGGATTTTTTACCGCTTCCCACTACATCATATGTAATATTAAATGGTGGTGTTGGAAAGCACAACTTGTCCTGCAAAAAACAAGCCCTCATATGGCTATGTGAACGGAAAAATAAAAAAGTTATGGCTCTCGGAAGGCAGGGAGCGCAAAATGAAAACGCAAAATGAAAAAACCGTGTCCTTAAGGGGTTAAAATGGAAAAAAATATAAAATAAACTAGACATATTCGGTATTATTGCATCCGTAATGACCGGATCTATAAAATATCACATGATCTATCCCATCAAGTGAAAGGTGTAAAAAGAAAATTTGAAAAATGACACCAAACAGCTTTTTTGGGACTTTGCCTCCCAAAAAATTAGGTAAAAAGCAACCAGAAAGCCAAATGTACACCAAAATGGTGCCAATAAAAACTACAGCTTTTCTCACACTAAATAAATAAAAAAGTTATTGCTCTTAAAAACCATGACAGAAAATTCCATCTTAGAAAATCCAGATGCTGCTCCTTCCCTTCTGAGCCCTGGTGTTTCATTTCATTTTCACACCCAAGCATTCTATTTATTCTATAAAATTCTATGAAACACCTGTTTAGTGAAGTGCTCGCTACACTCCTTAAAAATTACTTGGGTGGTGTAGCTTTCAAAATGTGGTCACTTTTTGGGGATTTTTAATGTGGGGATACCTCAGGGTCTCTTCAAATGCAACATGGTGCCCAAAGAACCATTCCAGCAAAATCTGGCATCCAAAAACCATATGGCGCTCCTTGCCTTCTGTGCCCTGTTGTGTGCCCAAACAGCGGTATACAGCCACATATTGGTTGTTTCTGCAAACTGCAGAAACAAGGAAATACATATTGAGGTTTGTTTTGATGTTAACCCTTGATGTGTTCCAGGAAAAAAAAATTAAAATGGAAAATCTGCAAAAAAAAGTGAAATTTTCACCTCTTGCTTTAATTCCTACTTAAAGGGTTAAGAACATTTCTAAAACCAGTTTTTAATAGTTAGAGAGGTGTCATATTTTAAATGGGGTCATTTATGGATTTGTTCTATTATGTAAGCTCCACAAAGTGACTTCAGAACTGAACTGGTACTTAAAAAATTTGACTTTGGACATTTTCTTAAAAATTTCTAAAATTGCTTCTAAAATTCTAAACCTTCTAACATCCTAAAAAATTAAAATTACATTACTAAAATGATGCCAACATAAAGTAGACATATGAGGAATGTTAATTAATGAATATTTGATGAGCCATCACATCTGTCTTAAAAGCAGAGAGATTCAAATTTAGAAAACAGTAAAAAAAAAAAATTAACTTTAACTTTAGTATTTTTTTTATAAATAAAGGTAAAACATATTGACTCAAATGTACCATTAACATGAAGTACAATGTGTCATGAGAAAACAGTCTCTGAATGGCTTGCATAAGTAACACATGTCAGATTTGCAAAATTAGGCCTGGTCAGGAAGGGGGTAAATGGCCGGTCTGGAAGTGGTTAAAGGCTGGGTAAGCTTCAAATAAGTAATTTACAGCACTAGCTCCTATGAATAAATAGCTTCAGACAGCAAGATTGTGCATCTCCCAGATGTTAGTGGAAGGGTACACTATTTAAACTCTTGCCTAGCTCCACTTAAGAGGCAGATGTTATAAGATATTAGCAATAGTCATATAACCACGTAGGTTGATATCATGGTAATTGCTACTACCTCAAGTCTCTCAGAGGAAGCAGGCATATGATATAAAAACATTTAGTGCATTAAGCTTTAGGCCCCTTTCACACGAGCGAGTTTTCCGCGCGGGTGCAATGCGTGATGTGAACGCATTGCACCCGCACTGAATCCTGACCTATTCATTTCAATGGGTCTGTGTACATGAGCGTTTTTTTTCACGCATCTCTTGTGCGTTGCGTGAAAATCTCAGCATGTTCTATATTCTGCGTTTTTCACGCAACGCAGGCCCCATAGAAATGAATGGGGCTGTGTGAAAAACGCATTGCATCCGCAAGCAAGTGCAGGTGCGTTGCGTTTTTCACTGATGGTTGCTAGGAGATGTTGTTTGTAAACCTTCAGTTTTTTATCACGCGCGTGAAAAACGCATCAAAACGCATTGCACCCGCGTGGAAAAAACTGAACAACTGAATGCAATCGCAGGCAAAACTGAATCGCTTTGCCTGTGAAATCGCACAGTTTTCACTGAACGCATCCGCAACAAATCCGGACCTAATCCGGATACGCTCGTATGAAAGGGGCCTTACACTCTGCAGTGTATAGGTTCATTGTGCAGCTTTTCGTATCAGTAAATTGTCAATAGCGCCACCTGTAGCTGATCGTTTAACCCTTTAGTGACCAGCCTGTTTTGAGCCTTACTGACCAAACGTTTTTCTTCTTTTTTTCTTTGGCGCATTCCAAGAGCTATAACTTTTTTATTTCCCTGTCTACATAGCTTTCCGAGGGCTTATTTTTTGCAGGATAAGTTGTAGTTTTTAATGGGGTACACATAACTTTCTGATTAACTTTTATTAACTCTTTCTGGGAGGGAGATGTGAAAAGCTACCATCATTAGCACAGAGAATTCTCATCTATGATATGGATAAGAACACAACCTTTTCTATAATTGTGGAATGGCCACATGTATGCCCCAAAAAAATGGATGTGTGCATGTCCCCATAGAAATGAATGGGTCAGTTTACTATCTGCAAAAAATGAGAATAGCAAGCAGATGAAAATCACGTCTGTGTGCATGAGGCCTTACACCAGTGCCGCTATGGCCTAGATACTGTAGATGGATAGATATCATAAAGAGTCTGCAATAGAAAATGCTAATATAAAAATCATAAGACCACTCACATTCTTTGTTCCAGCAGGATTCAGATTAGTATTTGCACATCAGAGAAGATACACAGTATGTTTATTCATGGTCTCCAGAGGTTTCATATATAATGCATTGTTTGTGTATTTTGGTTACAAATTAAAGAAGGATTAATATCTAGGTAGAAATGAATTACATTAGAGCCACACATAACAGTTGGTGAATCTTAATGTCTTATTAATTGACACCTTAAGTAAATTAAAAAAAAAAAGCAAAAACAGCAACTGTAGTCTACTCAGCAGGGTATCAAACTGCCTTTTAGTGCTTAAAACATGTATGCGTTGCTTAGAGAATTGGGGAACTAACAAACTAGAGACACAAAAGACAAATAAATGAGTCCTCTAGGAGAAGGTATCATAATAAGGAATCTATTATTAAATATATACCAGTAAATGGATTAATGATGATTCTACATTTGGATTAATTCCCACAAGAACAGCCATGAATTTCATACAGTAGTTTCTTATCCATTAGCAATGGAAATGACAATATAGTATCTGTGTACAAATATAGATATTGATCATATCCTTTTATAACTAGTCTCATTATGTTAAATGGTGTGAAAAGAATCACATCTGTTAACAAAATCTTGATGCATTACATTAATGATGCACAGCCAAATGTTATTATATATCATAACTATAACTCAATGTGAAAGATAAAGGGCTTGACAAAAAGTGATTTTTAAAGATATCTAGAAAACAAACAGAATTATTGAATTGTGCAGTGATTTTTTCCATTTTATATGTACATTCATATTAAAGAATTATAGCCGTACAAGTATGAGGTTTACTGATAACATATTTTGTGCTTCTTGTACAGTATAAAAGCTAACAAACACAAAAAGTAGAGCAGTTGCCCATAGTACCCCATAAAGTCAGTTCTTGTATATTGGCTTCTGCTTCTTTTCTGAGTCTTTAACTTTCTGTTTGTCTAGATTTTTAGCACAGCAGGGGGACTTAAATCTCTAAGGCCTCTTTCATAAACCAGAGGGGGGTGCGTTGTAGGAGGAAAATGCACAATTTTTCCACGCGCGTGCAATCTGTTGTAATGCGTTTTGCACGCTCGTAAGAAAAATCGGCATGTTTGGTACCCAGACCCGAAGCCGGACTTCATCACCCTATTCTGTATATTTTCCCCTATAAAGGGGGGGGTAAAGGACCTTCTGTGATGTCACTGGGTCACATGGTCCAATCATGGAAACAGGTGATTGGACCATGTGACCCAGTGACATAACCGAAGGTCCTTTACCCCCCCTAGCTGAAGACAGAACAGGAGACCGGCAGCTACGCCATCAACTGGAGGAGGTGAGTTAATTTTTTTTTTAACCCTCTATTGCCCTTTTTACTTAGCATTCTGTATTTAGAATGCTATTATTTTCCTTTATAGCCATGTTATAAGGGAAAATAATAAAGATCGGGTCCCCATCCTGATCGTCTCCTTGCAACCATGTGGGAAAATTGCACCGCATCCGCACTTGTTTGCGGATGCTTGCGATTTTTTCGCAGCCCCATTCACTTCTATGGGGCCTGCGTTGTGTTCACATCACGCATTGCACTCGCACGGAAATCACGCCAGTGTGAAAGGGGCCTAAGACCGGCAATCAGACCACAGAGTAGTGAGGGGTGGTGACCCAGAGCACCACCTAACCCCAATTCTACCGCCAGCATTGTGACTGGTCAGGGCTTTTCACATTATACTAATCAATGCACTGGTCCTTTGTTTGCATGCATATCTACACTAAGAGACAAATAGAACTGTCATTCCAGTCATCCTCTTACTATTTAATGAGGTTTACCTTGCAGATAAACCCTTCCCTCTGCAGCAGAGTCTTAAAACAAGATTTCTTTGCTTTCCCATTGAGAATTGTAATCTCCCATGTGACCATTGCTAGAGATGTACAATTGTTTGTGTTTTATTTTCAATGGCATAATACTGACAAAATATAAAAAATACTGCCAAAATGTTTCATGCACACAATGCATAGAGTAAAATCCGCATGTGGAAAATCCACATCAAATCCGCATGCAAATCTTTACCAATTGATGCGGATTGTCCACAAATAAATCCTGAAAGTGTGCATTTACCATTGAAATATTTTTGTATGAATATTGAGTTAAAAAAGACACCTTTCTAATGACGCTTTTATAATAGTATGCAGTATGCTCCTAAGACTAGTTTCTCATTAGCGTTAGGAGATCTGGCAGGCTGTTTCGCCGCTCTGGATCTGGCATTCCCGGATGGTACCTGAATGCCCGCTGAGCCTATAAACCAGGGATGCCAACCTGCGGCTCTTCAGCTGTTGCAAAACTTCAACTCCCATCATGCCCAGCGAGAAATGGATGGAAACTAGCCTAAGCTACCTCTAGTGATGGCTGCAGGTAGCCAATGCTAATTATCTAATTCGATACATATGCTAGATTTAGAGCTCTGCAACAGATACATAAACTACTACAAAGATTTTTTTTTTTAACATTTTAATTTTAAAGACAGAAATTCTCTTTAAAGTAGTTTTATGGCATAGACAACTATATTCCTTTATGGCATAGACAACTACATTCCTTTATTATAGTTCCATTCCTTGTCATAACTTTTTCAATTATTCGTTTCAAGCTCTGCATCTACTGGCTGTGTTAGGAAGGTTGATGCACTTTCTTCATTCTTCGTTGTGCAGGCTATTAATCCTTATTTTTCTTTGAGTGTGTATACCATTTTGTTGTTCAATAGTTTCAATCATGTTCAAATTAAAAGGAACATGAAGGGGATTTAATTTTAACGGTAATACTATAGCTAGATTAATTAAATGTTTACTACAATCGACAGTAAGGATGAGAATGAGAACTCAATATTAGAAATTAAATAACACACGTATTCTGTTAGAAAAGTTCATGAAGTTGTACAGTAATTAGACTGACTCTGAAAGTAATCAGAATGAAATAGAAAGTAAGATTATTGTACCAATAGAAAACCGCGTTGCTGCTTAAAAGTTCTGTCCAGTCCCACCGTATCCTGTGTATCCCCTATTATAAAAAGCACAAATACTAGTCATATGGCAGGCCTCAGTGAGTAGGCAACCATATAATATATGGTCGCACTAAGTCTTCCAGAGCAGACACATCTCATCAATATGCCTAATAGACGGGCTGACACTCTGTTATGTCCATATGTGCTAATAGTTTTTTCTTCTTTGTTTTCGGGCTGTTACCTTTTTGCTAAGGCCTCTTTCACACTTGCATTCTGAGGATCCGGCGGGCACTTCCGTCCCGCCAGATCCATCAGAACGCAAGTCGCCTGAAGCATTAGAAGACTGATCAGGATCCTGATCAGTCTTCGAATTGCTTTCAGGTTACTATGGCAGCCAGGACGCTATAAAAGTCCTGGTTGCCATAGTTGGAGCGGGGAGCGGGGGAGCAGTATACTTACAGTCCGTGCGGCTCCCGGGGCGCTCCTGAATGACGTCAGAGCGCCCCATGCGCATGGATCACGTGACGTCACTCTGGAGCGCCCGGGAGCCGCACGGATGGTAAGTATACTGCTCCCGCTCCCACTACATTTACCATGGCAACCAGGACTTTAGCGTCCTGGCTGCCATGGTAACAGTGAGAAAAAGCTAAGCGTCGGATCCGGCGATGGGCGAAGCGACGTTTAGCTAAGGCGGATCCGGATTAATGCACTTCAATGGGCATTAATTCCGGATCCGGCGTTACGGCATGTCTTCCGTATTTTTGGACGGAGACAAATCCGCAGCATGCTGCGCTTTTGTCAACGTCCAAAAAACGTTTACATACTGAACGGAAGACATCCTGATGCATCCTGAACGGATTGCTCTCCATTCAGGATGCATTAGGATAATCCTGATCAGTATCTTTCCGTCCTAGAGCCCCGAGGACGGAACTCTAGGACGGAAAGCAAAAACGCTAGTGTGAAAGGGGCCTTAAAAATACAGCAACACATAGTGGATTTTCCTTCATTTCCATGGCAGATATTCATCAGGAATTTTGCTGCAGATTTACAGCCTAATTGGCGGTGCGGCCCTGCTGGTGCCTTCTGCAGTTTTGAGCCCAGGGCAACGCCCCCCTGCCCCCCCTCAATGCTACGCCACTGTGGAATTGTCACGCTTGTGATGCAGCCATGCTGTTTCAAATCTCGCACAGTCATACAGGCTGCAACACGCTCCTTTTAAACTAATTAGAACCACACTCTTTAGTTGGTCTGCACTGTTAATGATCCTGTTTTATTGTGAATGCCATGTGGCTATTAAAGAAAACTTTTTTTTTATTCTCTAACCTGTACATGATATATGATAAAGGTAATGAGTCGCTCACCGTCAGCAGAGATATGGGAGTGGTGCACAATCCAACTAGAGCCGTACCCAGGCTCACAAATAGAGCAAATATTGGAAGTAGAATGAGGATGGCACTCACAACATTCGTTTAGGTATGGAGTATTTAATCAAATAAAATAAGATGGTTGATTGTGATATATTAAAATACTAAAGTAATTATCAATAGTATATAAAACATGCAATAGATAATATATCCTAATGAGGCCTCATATGTATAGGAATATATACAAAAATATTGAATACAAATTGAAAAAAATTGAAAAAAATGTTTAAATTTTTTTTTCATAAACACCTCTGAGAGGGATTTTCAAGGTAGCATTCCTCGCAGATGTTAGATCAAATAGTCTCTTAACGTTTTATGATGAAATATAAGGTCTCTCTGAGGGTTTATAGGACATACATGGGATGGATCCACTATGTTCAACAGAGGATCCAAATGGGGCATTAAATAATTCCCCCTTTAGTTTAATAGGTAAATGTCATAGGGCCTTCAAAAGTTCCTCAATAAATTGTTGCTCAACAATTGTTCCTGTACATGATATAACCTGTAGTGAATGTAATTTTTCCTGCCAGTGACTGTATATGTGTGTTATCCTCTTCCCTCTGATCCTCAGCTGTGTCATGTGACCAACACTCAATAAGGTGACTGTGACCAGCGTCATCAGGGCTTAAATAGAACAGTGACCTTACTGATGACCAGCGCGGTTCTTAACACTGCTGGGTTATCTTAGCAGGGTAGCCGGGATTCGGAAAGCATGGTCTTAGCCTACACGCCTCAGGGAGATCCCACCCAGTCCCGCCTCTGGACTGTTGAACTCAGACAGGCACGCACGGCCATGTGGGAGACCACAGGCTCTGGTCACAAGCCTCAACATGCACCTCCGAGGGGGAGGGCCTACCGAGCACCCGTGGGTGTCAAATAACCCATGTGGAATGCCGAGCATGGTAGTTGCCATACGCAGCACACAGGAGCCCACACCATATGGACATGGACTTTAGGATAGGGCCTATTACTTTTGGCTTCAGCTAAGGACCAATGTTGAGTCATCTTGACATTGTCCCCTGATGACTTGGCTGTTTGCCAAAGAAACACTTTGGGACGTCTGTCACTTTATGACTGGGGTCTCACTGCTGTTTCCCTGACAAAGCTGTGCAGTCACAAGGTTGCATAGGGAAAAGCAGGGACACCTAGTTATTTTAGGAACGGCTCAGTGGGGTCGCCCTTTTGAGGGTGAGTGTACTGCTCCCTGAGCAGTAAGACTAGCACAGGTCAAACAGGGATGTCTAGGGCTAGAGACCCAGCACTTGGATCCAAGAGACTCCTACTAGTCACCATGAATTGACCCTGTGGTAAGAACATTCTTTTTCTTTGCACCGTGAAACATTGCACAAGCGTGCGTCACTTTTTGTACTATCGTATTTGTTGATGGGCTATTATTTTATCTGTATTTTATATTAAATGTTAAGTATTAATAAGGTCACACACTGCAATTTTTTTTATTTATATTGATTCAATTGGGTTGCCCATTGTTTGTCATCTGATTGACCATTGTGACATTGGTTATGTGAGTTTAATCATAGGGAAATTGAAAAAGACAAAATGGCAGATTTGCCGTTTTTAGGTTGCTTCACATCTCACAAAAAATTAAAAAAGGAGTGATTAAAAATTCATACGCTTCCCAAAATGGTATCAATAAAAAGTACAGATTTCCCCGCAAAAAATGAGCCCTCAAGCAGCTCTATACACAAAAATATAAAAAAGTTACGGGGGTCAGAATTTGGGGATGCAACAAAAAAAAAAGTTTTTTCCCAAAGTTTAATATTTTTTCGGTATTAAAACACAAGAAGAACTATACATATGTAAGTATTATTGTGCTGACCCCAAGAATAAAAGGAATGAGTCAGTTTTACCACATAAGGAACGCCGTAAGAACAAAAGCCATAAAACTGTGGCCTTAAAACCTTTCAAACTATACCACAGCATTTTATTCACTATATCAGAAGATATAGCCATTAGAAATCGAGTTAAGAGTGAAAGCTGTTTTTACTTTCACTTTCACCTGGGCACTTGGGAGCTGTTTTTCAGCAGAATAAAAGTGCTTTTCTGGATCTGGATATGGAATACAGACACATAGTACACACAGGTACTGAGAAGTGCACACATAGGGCTTGAGCCCCTGCCCCTTTAATGTCCTTTTTTTTTTTTTTAAAGAGGACCTGTCACCTCTCCGATGTTGTCCCAAGTAGGGCTGCAGAGATTAATCGACGCTAGGGGAGGGAGGCGGGGCTGGAGGCAATTCGCGGCGGGCCCAATAAGTAACTGTACTCTACACCACCCCGCCGGTCACAGGAGTTTACATTTCTAAACTGTAATCCGTATCCTGCAGTAACTTTAACTTTAAATCAGCTCTCATCTACATTACACTTAGCTTCGGTAACAGGCAGTGCCAGCGGCGCTCACTCACTAACGTCACGCGCCTGCTCCTCTCACTAGGCGGCACAGGAGCATGACATCAGTGAGGGATTACAGTTTAGAAATGTACACTCCTGTAAGTGGCGGGGAGGGGGATCTGTGGATGACACTGTTATAGGGAGGGGAATCTGTGGATTACACTGTTATTGGGTGGGGGGGATCTGTGGATGACACTGTTATAGGGAGGGGGATCTGTGGATGACACTGTCATGGGGTGGATCTGTGGATGACACATATAGCACAAGATGCTATATACGGTATGTGTCATCCACAGATCTCCCCCATAGCAGTGTCATCCACAGATCCCCATAGCAGTGTCATCCACAGATCCCCATAACTGTGTCATCCACAGATCCCACATAACACTGACATCCACAGATCCCCCATAACAGTGTGTTATCCACAGATCCCCCATAACAGTGTCATCCAAAGATCCCCCATAACTGTGCCATCCACAGATCCCCCATAACCGTGCCATTAAACAGATCCCCCATAACAGTGCCATCTACAGGTTCCCTCCATAACAGTGTCCTCCACAGATCCCCCCCATAACAGTGGGCCATCCACAGATCCCCCATAACAGTGTCATCCACAGATCCCTCATAACAGTGTCATCCACAGATCCCCCATAACAGTGTCATTCACAGGCCACCATTATTTCAAAACCCACCAAAGGCACACCTTTTGGTTCAAAATATTTTTTTCTTATTTTCCTCAAAAACCTAGGTGTGTCTTATGGGCAGGTGTGTCTTATAGGGCGAATAATGTGGTAAGTCCCAGACCCCTGACTTTCAGTCCCACCCTCCTCTGACCCACCGCTCAACAATCAGGCGCTGCTGCTCTTCTCATACCCAGTGTCATTAGTTTTATTAGTAAAAATGAGGTGACGGACTCCCTTTAAGTCAGGTAACATTGTCTATCTTGGAGCATATATATGAGATTATAATGTATTGTTTATAATCAACATCCATGATCCAGGTATAGAGGAGCAAAATGACTGTTAAGGAGGTGTATTAACACTACAACCCCACTAATTGTGTATTAAATGTGGCTAGACCTATATCTGGCAGATATTATTGTACACTCCCATGGATCCTGTGAGGTTTATGGATATAGATGTAGACAGCAGAGAACGGCATGACAGTATTCTGTGAATCTATTAAAATACTGAGGAAGTCCAATACGGGAGTATACCTCCACTGTACAGTGACTCCTTGGCTTCTAATGGGGTGATCGTGTTTTTAAATGTGAGCTGTATAAATATTTTATGTGATTTTTAAAAGTTACATTTTATAAATAGGGTGACAAGGATTTCATCTCCCGCTAAGGGAATTGGTGAGGGAATATTTAGTGTAACATAGAAAATAAGTGTTAATTAGTTGCAATACTAATCTAAAACAGACTTCAGCCTTTGTGAAGCTCTGCCATTGTTCGTTTTAGTAACATATTAGGTTTCGTGAGCATAGGTATTACTTATAAATGCGTCATATACAGTGTAGCTCACTGCTCATGGTGCTGTATAAACACCCTATGTATGCAAACTAAAGGGAAGCGAAAGATTCAATTTCAATTACGTATACCAAAAATATTAACATTCATACTTTAGATCAAGGTTTAGGTTCTATTGCAGGAGAATCCCAAACCTGACATGAGAAAGCAAGTGATAGAAGCTGACATCATAAGGATAGGTTTACTGTCACTCTAATGCCTTTCAGTGTCACTTCTTGACATGCTCTTAAAAGAACTGAAATCAATACCTGACAGTTACCTCCAGCTAGAAAATTCAACTGTTTATGTGTCCTGTCTATTAAATCCTGGGAGATAAAAATAGTTTCCTGTGACTCCTGCACACGTACTTCTTTTATGCAAGTGAACAAGTTATAGACTGTTTAGGAATGTAAAATTTTACTTGTTATTTTAAGTATGCTGACATTTTAGGACATTTATGGTACTACTCCCTACCTGTGTTACATGACCTGTACTTCTAGCTACCTATTTCATTCGTACTATAATCCTTGCTACTTGTACTACATGTAGTGATGAGCGGCAGGGTCAATTTTCGAATTCGTGATATTTTGCAAATATTTTGTAGCATATTCGTCATATATTCGCCAATTCACGGTACTTTTCTTGATTACGAAAATTGGCAATGTAATATGCGCGTAATGCGTGCACAATACAGGCGTGGGTCATTATAGGTATATTTTTAAAACTGCTAGAAGTTTCTTGAGACTGGAGAAAATGCCGGGCACAGCAGAACATTACAATAGCTTTATATGCAGATAGAGTGCTCCGATATATTCGCCATTGCGCAAATCGGCAATTAATGATGCGCATATTTTTGCACAATACGCGCAACTTCACATTTTAGCAGGTCTGACTACATATTAGTGATTGGTGCGCTAGGTATTGTTGTGACATGACAGCACTATGTATGTAGCATGTATGTATGGACAGCAGAACCTAACACTACCTAACACCCTGCACTGGAACACTATATCACAATCTAACTTACACTATCTCCCACTATCTGTAATATATATATATATATATATATATATATATATATATATAAGCTTTCTAACTATCTAATGTAATGAGTGGAAAGCAGAGAGCACAGCAATGACACTGCTGCCTCTCTCAGAACTGTAATAGCCTGTAGAAATGGCTGTGGGGAGGTTCTTATATAGTAAGGGGTAAGCAACTTTCCTACTGGTTGCTATACATGTTGCTAAGCTGAGACAAAGATATTGCAGTCTTCTCATTGGCCCACAAGCAAAAAGGGAGGTTACTGATGAAAAAATAAGTAGAATATTCTAAAATACGAATATATATCGCTATATTCTAAATATTCGCAAATTCTCAAAGTTGCGATATTCACGATTAAAATTCGCGATTTGAATATTCGAGCCCAACACTAACTACATGTACGGTACTAGCTACTACCTGTACTATATGTACTGCACTCATGTCTATCCGTACTACATGTGATACTCTCCTCTTTACCTGTATGACATGATCTGAGCAGGTATGGACTTGTCTTACATGTACTGTCCTATCTACCTTTATTATATTTGCTGCATTGCTGTCTACCTGTATGACATTGCACTGAACTGATACCTCCTTGTCCAACTCCCTAGGAGTCCAACTCCCTGGAACATTGCTGATCACCTTTCCAGGTGACTTTAATGGGGACAGTGCTGTAGTAATGGACTTCCTTCCGATACAAGGTTGATGGAGCTATTCAGCAGGGTACGTGATTTCAGACATTCACCGATCAGTTACTGATGGCCTATCCTTAGGATAGGCCATCACATAGTAAAGGCTGGACAACTCATTTAAAGCTGCTTTCCTATAAATTAACAATAATACCAATAAAATTACAGAAGGTACCACACATAGTATCATAAAAATATATACTTATTAATCTATACTGAAATAATTAAAAAACAATACTTAAATACTTAAAAAAATAAGTATTTTAAGTATTTCAGTATGGCTTAATAAAGTATATATTTGTATAATATTATATGTGGTACCTTTTGTAATTTGATTGTAATTGTAATGTTAGTAAAATAATGCAGTAAATTATTTGCAGACGTCTTTTTTTTTTTTACTATAAATTAGTAATGCACTCTTTATATAAGAATAATAGTTAAAATGAAATTTCTTTTACACAACTCATTTGTCATTATGCTGTTATATATCTTGCAGTTGCTTTATAAGCTAAACTGTTTAAAGACAATGATATATAGTGATAAGTGGCAGCGGCAATATTCGAATTCGCGATATTTCGCGAATATTCGTCATAAATTCGAGAATTTGCAATAATTTTCTTGATTGCAAAAATCGGCAATGTAATATGCGCGTATTGGGCGTGCAATACAGGCATGGGTCACTATTACTACATTTTTTGAGCTGCTAGAATTTTCCTGAGACTGGAGAAAATGGTTGGCACGGCAGAACCATACAATAGCTTTATATGCAGATATGCGATATATTCGCTATTGCACAAATCGGCAATTAATGATGTGCCTATTGTTGCGCAATATGTGCAACTTCACATTTTAGCATGACTGACTACATATTAGCAATTGGTGCACTAAGTATTGTTGTGAACTTGTGACATCACAGCACTCTGTATGTAGACGAACCAACTGAAAGGTGGCATGAAGCAGGATGTGCTCAACCCAAAAATGCAGTTGTGCATATATATATAGGGGAGCAGATCCTGCACTTGTGGCCCGTTGCTAATGGCGATCCCCAGCAAAAATGCATACGGTGGAGGATGCCCGCAGCGGACCACAAGTACCACAATAGACATCCTACACAAGATGGCAATTGTGTGGATGTAATAAGTAATATAACAATATAGCAATAACAAATGACAAAACAGGAGGACACTGCGGTCTTACTAAGCCCTCAAACTGATGTTAAAATTGAGAGATTAGTCAACGTGTCCTGCAGTGGAGGACATGTCTTAAGCCCAAGCACCACGCCAAGGTTTCTCAAGTAGCTCGGGACCTAACACTTACCTACCTGTGCCATATGGGCAATACCAGGGGCCAGTGGGCAAAATTACAGGAATGTATTAGGCCGACCGACTCGCAGCAGACTCTTCAGTTACCTCCAGCATGTAACCATGCCTGCAATGGGAGGAGGAAGAAGGCTGTGAGCCCCACCCAAGATGGTAAGTAGGTAAGTGTTAGGTCCCGAGCTACTTGAGAAACCTTGGCGTGGTGCTCGGGCTTAAGACATGTCCTCCACTGCAGGACACGTTGACTAATCTCTCAATTTTAACATCAGTTTGAGGGCTTAGTAAGACCGCAGTGTGCACCTGTTTTGTCATTTGTTATTGCACTCTGTATGTAGCATGTATGTATGTATGGACAGCAGAACCACTATATATATCAGCTACACTATATCACAATCTAACCTACACTGACTATCTCCCACTAACTATATGTATTATATATACAACTAACTATCTAATGTAATGTGACACAGCAAAACACAGAGCACAGCAATGACACTGTTGTCTCTTTCAGAACTGTAAAAAAACTGCCGAAAATGGCTGCTGGGGAGTTTCTTATATAGTAAAGGGGTAGGCAACTTTCCTATTGGTTGCTAGGGATGTTGCTAAGCTCAGAAAAAGACATTGCAGCCTTCTCATTGGCCCACAAGCAAGAAGCATGGAGGGATCATAGGTTCAGAGGAAAAAAAAATCTAGAATATTAGCGAATACGAATATATAGCACTATATTCTAAATCTTCGCAAATTCTCAAAGTGGCGATAATCGTGATTATAATTCGCGATTCGAATATTCGCGCCCAACACTAATTATATAAAGTGAAGTGTTGGAAAGCAAAGATAATATACTGCAAAAGTAAAGTAACAGATACTGGCAAATCACTCAGGCTGTTAAACAGATGTTATGACACAGTAAATGTTAATCTTGATAAGTCTTTAGTATTAAATTATACCCTAAAAGGTATTCTTCTCCATTACACATTGCTATTGCTCTTTCAGGTAAGTGCTACACGTAGAATTAATCGTCCTTTAATATGACATTGTTCAAACACATTTTAGATTTTTAGCAAAAATTACCAATTCAGTTCAGTATGCCAGGCAAACATAGACTAATGTTTTAAAGACAGATCATCAAACACCAAATCGTTCAGATTTCATAGCAAATACAACAAAACCCTTGGTCTTTTCTCTGTCAGTGGAATAATAGTCAAACTCATAGCCTAAGGCATCAAGCTGAGTAACCTTGCAAATGACAAGTAAAGTCTAAACAGAATAAAATCTCAATTTTGTCATCATTGGGGAAGTAACAACATGAAAATGATCCACTTCATTATATATTAGAACATGCTGTTATGCTACAAAAACATATGGTATACAAATCCCATGAGGCAAACAAAACAGTAATAAAGATCTAGCTCACAGACCTAAAATGCATTTCATGCACATATTTTCTGAGATATGAAACACTTTGAATAGGTCTGTAAAATGGTTAGTTTATCTAAAATATTCTCAAATCCTCTGTCAGTCGTAGAGATTGTTTTCTATTTAATGACTGCATGTCACCTGTATGCCACATCTCTATGAGAAAATTTTTACAATGAGATGTGTTAAAGAGGTTTTCCAGAAGTAGAATATTGATGACCAATCCTCAGGATAGGTCACCAATATTTGATTGGTGGGCATCTGTCTCAAGACAACCCTGCCAATCAGCTGTTTGAAGACACTGCTGCACTTCTAAGAGCGCCACTGCCTCTTCCCAGGCCAGTTATCTCATATTCATCAGTCACATGACGTAGTAGCAGTTCAGTCCCATTCAAGTGAATGGGCATGGACTGTAAAACCTAGTAGAACCGGTATACAATGTACAATAGCACAGTGCTTGGTATGCCTCATCATAAATTAGGTGCATCCATAAAAAAAACCAAGAGATGTAACAATTTAATTTTTTATTTTTTTTTGAAAGTCAGCTAAAGTTTTTAATGCCACTTTTCACATGCAAGGTGAATAATAAATCTCCCCCATAGTCTGCACATTCATTTTTTTTTGCTTTTAGTACATATTTGAAGCCCACTTGCCACTTTATTGGGACCTCTTTTAAGTGCCTCCCTACTCTAGGTGCAGGACCACATGATGACCACTGGTGCTGCAACACAATAATTTTCGGGTCTCAGTAAGAATAGTTAAAAATGATTTTAATAGATTTGCTGTGCCAGGTTTCTGACTTCAAGTGGTTAAGCAAATGTTTTGTTAATTATCAGCATCAATGAAACTTAGTCACCCTTATGAATTTAGCCTGGATTAATTTATAGGCTTGGTTTCATTACTTGTTTTAATGAAAAAAATGCATGCTGCTTTAATAAAGAAAATTAAATACCCAGCGGCATGAAAGCTGCAAGTGTAAATTACTTTTCTTTTGCTATAAACGTTATAATTCTATAATTAATACATGATATGAGTAACGACATCTCCATATCCAGTCGATGCAGGCACTTGTTTGAATAGCTAGTATAGACTAGTCATAATGAAAACCAATGTACATTCTAATGAATTTTGCCAACTGTTGTGTCTATCCGTTCCAATGGCACATATACTATTAACCACTTCAGCCCCCCTAGCTAAAACACCCTTAATGACCAGGCCACTTTTTACAATTCTGCACTACACTACTTTCACCGTTTATTGCTCCGTCATGCAACTTACCACCCAAATGAATTTTACCTCCTTTTCTTCTCACTAATAGAGCTTTCATTTGGTGGTATTCCATTGCTGCTGACATTTTTACTTTTTTTGCTATTAATCAAAAATGACCGAAATTTTTGCAAAAAAATAAAATTTTTCACTTTCTGTTGTAATTTTTTTTTTAAAAACTACATTTCTATATAAATTTTTTGCAAAATTTATTGTTCTACATGTCTTTGATAAAAAAAAAAAATCCAACAAGTGTATATTTATTGGTTTGGGTAAAAGTTATAGCGTTTACAAACTATGGTGCAAAAAAGTGAATTTCTGCATTTTGAAGCAGCTCTGACTTTCTGAGCACCTGTCATGTTTCTTCAGGTGCTAGAATGCCAGGATAGTATAAATACCCTCCAAATTACACCATTTTAGAAAGAAGACACCCCAAAGTATTCGCGGAGGGGCATGGTGAGTTCATGTATCATTTCATTTTTTTTCACAAGTTAGCGGAAAATGACACTTTCTGAGGAAAAAAATAAAAATAATAAAGTTTCCATTTCTGCTAACTTCTGGCAAAAAAAAATAAAATCTCCCACGGACTCACTATGCCCCTCAGTGAATACCTTTGGGTGTCTACTTTCAGCAAATGGGGTCATTTGTGCGGTGTGTTTACTGTTCTGGCATTTTGGGCGGGGCTTAATTGTGAGCAGCCATGTAAAACCTAAAAGTACTCGTTGGACTTTGGGCCCCTTGCGCACCCAGGCAGCAAAAAAGTGTCACTCATGTGGTATCGCCGTACTCAGGAGAAGTAGGGCAATGTGTTTTGGGGTGTATTTTTACATATAACAATGTTGAGTGAGAGAAATATCTCTGTAAATTAACAACTTTGCATACAAAAATGTAAAAAGTTGTCGTTTACAGCGATAT
Source organism: Bufotes viridis (assembly GCA_033119425.1). Classification (NCBI taxonomy): domain Eukaryota; kingdom Metazoa; phylum Chordata; class Amphibia; order Anura; family Bufonidae; genus Bufotes; species Bufotes viridis. The sequence continues at coordinate 223,406,758 of CM065590.1, forward strand.
TTCTCACACAAAGTATGGGTATATATAAAAATACACCCCAAAACTCATTGCCTTACTTCTTCTGAGTACGGCGATACCATATCTATGCACTTTTTTGCAGCCAAGATGCGCAAAGGGGCCCTAATTCCAATGAGTACCTTAAGGATTTCAGAGGGCATTTTTACGCATTTTGATTCTCACGCTTTAGACCCTCAAATGCCAGGGCAGTATAAATACCCCACATGTGACCCTATTTTGGAAAGAAGACACCCCAAGGTATTCCGTGAGGGGCATGGCGAGTTCACAGAAAAAAAAAAATTTTGGCACAAGTTAGCGGAAATTGATATATGTCTAACTTGTGACAAATTTTTTTTTTTTGCATGAACTCACCATACCCCTCACGGAATACCTTGGGGTGTCTTCTTTCTAAAATGGGGTCACATGTGTGGTGTTTGTACTGCCCTGGCATTTGAGGGTCTCCGCAATCATTACACATATGGCCAGCATTAGGAGTTTCTGCTATTCTCCTTATATTGAGCATACGGGTAGTGAGATTTTTTTTTTTCCGTTCAGCCTCTGGGGTGAAAAAATAAATAAAAATGAACGGCACGATTTTTTCATTCGTATCGATCAATGTGGATGAAAAAATCTCTGCCAAAATCAGTGAATGCGGTGCGGTGGGCTGGGTGCTAGCTACCTAACAAGTAGCTAACTAACTAGTGGTGATAAGGGACCCTTATGCCCCATTCACACGTCCGCAATTCTGTTTGTGGAACGGAATTGCGGACCCATTCATTTCTATGGGGACAGACTTTGTCCCGCTCGTATCCGGAATTGTGGATCCGCACTTCCGGGTCTGCACTTCCGTACCGCAAAAATATAGAACATGTCCTATTCTTGTCCGCAATTGCGGACAAGAAAAGGCATTTTCTATATAGTTCTGGCAATGTGTGGATCTGCAAAATGCGGAAAGCACATTGCCGGGGTCCGTGTTTTGCGGGTCCGCGGATGCGTGGATCCGCAAAACACATATGGACATGTGAATGGAGTCTTACAGGGGGGTGATCAGTGACAGGGGGGTGATCAGGCAGTTTATATGGGGTGATCAAGGGGTTAACAAGGGGTTAATAAGTGACGGGGGGGGGTAGTGTAGTGTGGTGCTTGGTACAACTTTACATACAGTTGTGTTCAAAATGATTCAACCCCCACTGAAATTGAGTGTTTTGGCCAGTTTGACATTGATTTTGATCATTTCAGTCATCTTGTTCACAATCAAATCAATCAGACAAATATAACATAACATTTATAATGAAATAACCACAAATGTCTTTTCTGTGCTCACATCATTATCAGTTTTATTCAACCCCCAAGTGACATTCAATCTTAGTACTTAGTACAACATCCTTTTCTAGTTATAACAGCTTTTAAACGTGAAGCATAGCTTGACACAAGTGTCTTGCAGCGATCTACGGGTATCTTCGCCCATTCTTCATGGGCAAAAGCCTCCAGTTCAGTCACATTCTTAGGCTTGCGCGCTGCAACTGCTTTCTTTAAGTCCCACCAGAGGTTCTCAATGGGATTTAAGTCTGGTGACTGCGATGGCCACTTCAAAATGTTCCAGCCTTTAATCTGCAACCATGCTCTAGTGGACTTGGATGTATGCTTGAGATCATTGTCCTTTTGAAAGGTCCAACGTCTCCCAAGCCTCAGGTTTGTGACGGACTGCATCACATTTTCATCCAATATCTCCTGGTACTGAAGAGAATTCATGGTACCTTGCACAAGCTGAAGCTTCCCTGTACCTGTAGAAGCAAAACAGCCCCAAAGCATGATTGACCCCCTGCCATGCTTCACAGTAGGCAAGGTGTTCTTTTCTTCATAGGCCTTGTTCTTCCTCCTCCAAACATAGCGTTGATCCATGGGCCCAAACAGTTCTAATTTTGTTTCATTAGTCCACAAAACACTATCCCAAAACTTTTGTGGTTTGTCCACATGACTTTTGGCATACTGGAGTCGACTCTTCTTATTCTTTGGAGACAGCAAGGGGGTGTGCCTGGGAGTTCTGCCATGGAGGCCTTCGTTACGCAGAGTGCGCCTTATTGTCTGAGCTGAAACTTCAGTACCCGCATCTGACAAATCTATTTTCAGTTCCTCAGCAGTCACAAGGGAACTTTTCAACACTTTGCGCTTCAGGTAGCGCACAGCAGTCGAAGTCAGCATCTTCTTTCTGCCATGACCAGGTAGCGTTTCAACAGTGCCCTTTGCCTTGAATTTGCGAATGATGCTTCCTATGGTGTCTCTTGGTATGTTTAACATCTTTGCAATCTTCTTATAGCCATTGCCCTTCCTGTGAAGAGAAATCACCTCTTCTCTTGTCTTCCTGGACCATTCTCTTGACTTCACCATGTTTATAAACACACCAGTAAACGTCTAGAAGGAGCTGAGTATCACAGTCATTTTAAATCTGCCTAATTGGTGCTTATTATGCTTGATTGCTGCTCCTTGACATCCACAGGTGTTTTCAATACCTGATCGAAAACACTTGAATGAACCTCTGTTCTTAAGAGTGGTAGTCTTTAAGGGGTTGAATAATTGTGTCAATGAAGAAATCACAAAAAAAACATTTAATACTGTATTACAAAAACAATTGATGTCATTTTAGTTGCATTTGGTGCTTTAAAAAGTCCTTCTTAGATTTCATTCTAAACACAATTACAAATGTACACTAAATTCCCTAAAACCCTTTACAGCATTGGGGGTTGAATAATTTTGAACACAACTGTAGCTACCTGGTCCTCTGGTGGTTGATCCCAGCAAATGGGACCACCAGAGGACCAGGTAGCAGGTATATCAGACGCTGTTAACAAAACAGCATCTGATATACATCTTTGATGCAATTTATTTCGCATCTACAGCCTGCCAGCAATTGATCATCGCTGGCAGGCTGCAGTATAACCGCCGAGACGCACGCCACTGTGAACGCAAACGCGCGCATTTTCACAGTTAATCTCGCGTCTCGCGAGATGACGCGCAGATGCGTCGAGCCAGAGTAAGAGGACCGCCTGCCGGACGCATCCGTGCGTTAGGCGGTCCTCAGGTGGTTAATAGTTAGAATAGTTTTATTGTGGTACAGTTGTTCAGGTAGTGGGACTCCTACACTCATAAACCCTAGGCACTAAGTGAAAGGGCTGCCAAAAATTACAAGGAACCAGCACTACAATACACCCTTTATTACACATAAAGGAGTGCATCATACACACCCTTGAAAAATTATTGGTGGCCTGCTGGTGACCCTCAAAAACATTTGGAGCAAGGGCCTGCTGGTGACCCTCTAAAATATTAGGGGTAAGGGCCTGCTGCTGAGCTGACCCTCTAAAACATATACTTTTAAGGCCTCTTGCACACGACAGTATTTTGCGGGACGGATCCGGCACGTTTTCAGCGTTTCGGATCCATTCCATGGACGGACCCATTAATTTCAATGGGCCCGCATAAAGAACGGAATGTGTTCCGTCTGCATTCCGCTTCTGTCGTTCCGTTCCGTTTGAATATAGAACATGTCCTATCTTTGGCCGCAAATCACGTTTGCATACGGAACACCTTCCGTTTGTGTTCCGTTATTTGCGGATCCGTTTTTTCATAATAATAGGGCCAGCCCACTTTAGCCATGTGTTTGGTGTTGCCAAACTTGTAGCCAAGCACCTGTGCAGATGCAGGAACCAGCTCAAACCAGTCTGTCTTGTCTGGAAAGCCCCACAATGGATATGGAGAAGCTATTAACCTTGATCCAAGAGCGTCCCCAGCTATGGGACACCCGTCAAGAATCCTATCATGATAAATTTCTGAAGGAGCGTGGCTGGGAGGAGGTTACCCAGCAGATGATGTCCAGACACTGGGAGAGGGTGAATGCAGCCAAACGGAAAAAAATTAGTTAAGCAAAGCCATGTGTCTGGATATTGGCTGTAGAAAATTTGTGTTTATTCCATATAAGAACTATGATGCAGTGGTGTGTATGTATAACAATTGAAGGGAAGTGTGCATGTTTGGTTGTAGTTAAAGACCAGTACAATAAAGTTTGAATGTGCCTTTTTTCGGAGAAATCTATACATCAACTGCATTGTATATGTTTGTCTCCCTTACTGATCATGCATATGTTATGATATATAAATATACGTATTTGGCATAAATCTCATCCCCTGTCACTTTGCCATCGTTACACCAACACTGCTATGCCACTGGATTAGCCATGCTTTGTGAGTATTATCAAACATTGCTGCTGACTGCATTTTTGTAGTTGTAGTTATACTAAGCTTTATTTCCCGGGAATGTCTTTGCATTGTGGGTATTGGTACAAATCTGTCTGGCTATATTTTGCCTGTGAGCAAGTGAACTAGAGAAAATGTGTGTCAGGTATCAAGTACAGTGCAAGTGTTGTGCCTGCAGATGGATGTAGTGGTAGTATTGTCCTTATGTTCACAAATGTGCATTCATAAAGTACGTAATAATATAGCCCCCCTAAATGGTTGTGTGCTTATATTTTTATGCAGTTCAACATGTGAAAACCCGATGGCAGTCCTGCCGAGATCAGTATCGGCGGGAACTGGTGCAGTCAACGCTACATAGTGGCGATGGTGGCCAGCGCAAAAAGCCGTATTTGTATACGCGCCAACTGAGCTTCCTCAGACCTGTGCTGGATCTCAGGCAGTGAGTATGAAATGTATTTTACAGTACGTATGTGATTATACTGGGCAGGTTCAAAACTTGTTATTTGTCTGAATATATAAGGGATAGTGCTGCTTGAAACCGTTCTTCCAATCACATGAGCAGAAAGGTACTTTCCCTCTCTCCAAACATTGTAAAGTCAATAAATGACACCGATTCATCTCTTTCACTTCTCTGGAAACCAGAGATCAGATATCAGATATAAAGAAAGGGTCGCAAAATAGTGAGGTACCACATTCACAGTCTCCACATGATATAATTATTTAGCTCTCTGGAGATCCCCTTGGAGCGAGGCACATCAAATCTTCAGGACCCACAATTTTGTGTCTTTACGCTTCTCAAAGACCCGCATTAAAACTAGGCTCTCAGGCAGTCTGACTTATATTTCTTGGCTTATATGTTGTCTGGATTTATAACATGGATGTAATTTTTCCAGTGTAGCGTGCAAGTTGGCCTTTATTTCCCAGGCCTTGTTGTTGATTTGTGGTTTATGTTATATATATGGTACAGACTTGACCTACCGAACTGATCCTGATTTTCCAAACAGCCATCTGTGTCGCTCCCTTTATAGACAGGGCACCCACATTGCTAGGCATCAGTCAGTGTGTAATGTGTACCATAGTGTGGCCTATGACAGAAGATCACTGACACTAAACACATATATATTTCCCTCCTTAATGCACCACATGGCTATTTGTAAACATGGACCAAGTCAATTTGTAAGAATCTTGCGATTTCTAGACATGGACAATATCTATTTTTTTGATAGCCTGGACCTACCAAGGGATCCTGGCTCCAGCAGCACAGAATCTGAGCGAGACGCAGCTGGTCCGGACTCCCCTCGTCCTAGGGATCCAGAGTTGGAACATCAGCAACAGCTGGACCAGTAAGTAAGGGAGGAGTCCGCGGCTCTGGAGGGACCTTCGGCACCGCAAGTCTCCAGCCCAGAGACCAGAAGGAGACCGCCACGGCGGAGAAGGCAGGCCAATCCACCACCCGAGGCGGCCCCTACCAAACAGCAAATCATTCAGACGGGGGTCCTTGATTATTTGAGGAAGTGCCATAATGAAGGCAGTGAGGAACGAATGCTGAGTGGCCTTGCACATTTAATCAAAGACCTCCCATTATATAAGCAAACCATTTTTGCTGATATATTGACTTCAGTGGCCACAATTTTGAAGACCGATATAGATCCAAATGAGCTGGTGTGCTGTGTTGACAATTTTAAAAACCGAGCATTTCGGGTACATGCCCAAGCACAACCTGGGACCAGCATGGTCCCTCCACATACTAGGCCAAGCTCAGGGTCTCAGCCACTGATTTCCCCGGAGCCACAATTCATGCCCCACCAAGATGTTCCTGGCCCTACATATAATTACCCTCACCAAAGTCAAGGCTCTGCTCCTCATTCACAGGGTCCAGGTCCCTATAGCCGGGACCTATCAAACCTCAAATATTGATGTTTTTTTCATACATAACTGTATTTATATTGGCTGAAGATGAAGCCATTTTTTACTTTTATATTGTTTTTGTTTCATAAAAATTTATTTAACAAAAGAAAAGCCTCGCATTTGATTTGGGAATAAACAACTTTCACACATCTTTATTTTTATGTTCAACGAAATATACAATTTCTCATAACTTTTTGTGCCAAGAAATAGGATTATACATACATACACATATGCCTGGGTATAGACTTTAGGTATGTGATGGTCAAGCTTTGCCTCTCCAGCTGTTGTTAAAGTATAACTACCACCACGGCCTGTTGGAGGCTGATAACTGTAGTTACTATGGGCATGGTGTGAGTTTCAGCTTGGAAACAGCTGTAGAGGCCAAGTTTGGCAAACGATGTGGAACGACAACTATGCTGAACTGACTGAACCAGAACTGTATGTCATTTAATTATTACGCCATCGTTTTTTTTTGGGCTTTTATTGCAATGCATTTATAGCATATTTAAAACCGGACTTCAGTGGCACAGGCTAGTCATTAAATGCAGCTCCTATCCAAACAGAAAAAAGGCTCCAGAATTACTAGGCGATTGGCTGTAGGTGTTGTTAACATCCGAAAAGCCAGGACCTGGGACAGCGTCAATGAAGTAATCTGCAAGCGTAAATGAACACAAGAAAAAAATTAACAATGGTAAAACATTATTCGAGGCCATGTATGCCAAAGAATATTTTGACAATAAACACACTCTAGACATGCGAGGTATTAGAGAGTGATTGTAGTCACACACTACATGATGTGTGTATGTTTTTGGTGCCTACATGTTCACCCCAGCCCACAAGCCCACGTCAAGGGTCCTCTTTGTCTTGTGAGTCCCTACACTATCTACATATAACCCACCCCCACACCAACATAATATAATTAACTGGAAAATAACAAATACTAAGATGACCAGAGTCCAGACACTTCCGAGTCTGCCAGGAACTACGTCCGTCTACCACGGCAATGCACCCTCAGGAGATGAAAAATATTGCTCATAGAGGGCCCAAACTGCAAGTCCAGCAGTTCCAGGTCGTCCATGAAGGCTCTGGTCCAATCCTACAGATGAAGAAGAGGTTCCAGGTGCAATATCATCAACTTCTGTGGGAGCATCATTAATCTTAACAAAGTTGTGCAGGATCACACATACTTGAATAACCAGGGTGGCATTATCTGGCGACATCTGTAAGGATGACAGTAATACCCTCCACTAGTGTGAGAGTATCCCAAACGCACATTCCACATACCGACGGGCTCAACTAAGCCGATAGTTAAACATACGTCTAATGTCATCCAGGTTGCGTCTGGGGAAGGGCCGCATGACATGGGGTGTCAAAGCAAACCCTTCATCAGCCACAATAACAAATGGAGCCGGTGGTCCTGCAGAACCTGGCAGCATTCTGGGCTCTTGGAGGGCAACCTGGTTGGCCCGAAGTCTCTTACCCATTCTAGAAGAACTGAAAATGCGCGCATCCGCAGTGCTCCCATAGGCGCCAAAATCCACAATTATAAACTTGTAAGTACTGTCAGCCAAGGCCATTAGCACGACAGAAAAATACTGTTTATAATTAAAATAATGAGTGAGGCGACTTCTTCACACGTATGTGTTTGCCATCCAGTGCCCCAATACAGTTTGGAAACTGTACATGTTCGTGAAAACCCTCTGCAATTTTGACCCAATCCTCAGCCTTGGGCTCCGGCATCACCGCTCCCCGGAGTCGCTGCCAAATCACATCACATGTTTGACGAACGATCCGAGAAATAGTCGAGACTCCCAGCAGGAACTCAAAATGCAGAGATGCATATGAATTCCCTGTTGCCAAAAATCTGCAAAACTAAACAGAGAGAAAACACTGTCATTTCTAGAACATATATGCAGTACCATCCAACATTTCATACAAATCAACTTTGGAAATATACGCCATTGCTAAAACACTATCAAACACAACTACACGAGAACATTTATTACACGTTATACTAGGCACATTCAGCAAGATATACTCTACAAATACATTACATACCTTAACGTAATGATTAGCCGTTCCTCAGGAGATGCAGCGCCTCATATTTGTGTCCTGGTAGGTGAGGCCAGGGCGCAGAGTTGCTAACAACAAGTCGAAGCTGTTCACAGACATACGACAATAGCATGAAATTTTTCAGGATTCTGTCGCAGATCCAGGTACAGCGTGTGGAAATGACCCTTTAAGCACCGCTGAGAGACAATAGGGTGAACCCAATGCCTCCTCCTCCTCGGTTTAACGCTCAGCATAGTTGGCTGCTGTTCAGGTCCCTGAGAAAGCAGCAAGCACAAGAGAACCACTTCCTCCTCAGCCATAATCCAACAGAAAATTGTACTCCCAAACCAATGTGTGCCAAACACTGGATTTAAAGTACGCTCTCAATGCTGCAAGAAGCCGAAGAAAATGGAGTCAATAGTATCACATGACCAATTTAAATAGGGGGAGTAAAAAAGGGGATGTGACCAAAAATACTGATGTCAATGTTTATTTTCTTTCCGTTTACGATCTGTAAAAAACGGATCAGATACATAAGCAAAACGGACATGTTTCAAAGAACATACGGCATGGAAACGGAACGGAACAAAACCGAACAACGGATCCGTAAAAAACGGACCGATCAATACTGAAAAAGCTATACGGTCGTGTGCAAGAGGCCTAATAGTTAGAATAGTTTTACTGCAGCCAAATTGCATGCATGGTATATATTATTACATTTCTTATTACTTTTTGTTTGTACTTGTCATCAACAAGTGTATGATATGCTCCCCTATATATATGCACCACTGCATGTGGGTTTGAGCATAACCTGCCTGTTTAACACCACGTTTTCTAATGGTTTGTATAGTCTTATGTATGGAGGTGTATAAATTCCTATTTAAATGTGCCTGTTTTTCATCTACAGGCTACATTCAGGTGCACCTGTTTAGGCCCTGGGCCATATCAGCCAGTCTCGGGTGGGGCTCACAGGCACTTCCCACCTCCCATTACAGGCATGGCTACATGCTGGAGGTTACTGGTGAGCTGTCTGTGAGTCATGCCTTATGCTCCCGTAATCCGCCCACTGGGCCCTGGTATTTCCCAAACGGCACAGGTAGGTGAGTAATAGGGCCTCAGGCTACTTTGAGAGACCTTGGCGTGGTGCCCGAGCTTAAGACATGTCCTCCTAGTAGGATATGTTGAACTAACCTCTCAATTTTACATCAGTGTGAGGGTTTAGTATTATCACAGAGTGCACTTGTCTTTGCTTTTGTTTAGTCTTTGTACTTGTCATCCCTGAATCTCCTTTCCATATTGAACAAAATATACAGAGTAGTAAATACAAATGAAAATTATAAATGATAATCAATGTCTTAATAATATATATAACAGTATAGTTAACCTTAACTGTATTAACATAATAACATTCTGATGATGATAATATGGACATATGTCTTATAAGCTGATAAATAGTGATGAGCGAGCACCTAAGTATTCGGCCCGAACACATTGCTATATTCGTGTGCTCGGCCGAGCACCCGAGTATAATGGAAGTCAATGTGAGACAAGCAGGCACCCCCTGATCTGAAGAGGGGAGGGTCCCTGGTTCATTGGAAAAGGTCACAAATTGACAGAAACACCACCGAAATGGATCGGGAACAGCATGGGGATGATGTCTGGATGCATCTTGGACTCCCAGGTAGCTGCTGGGAACCATGTTGTCCGAGTTGTACGCCACTTTAAGAGACTGAAACAAATATGCACAAACCCCCCCAAAAAAATCAATTTCACAGGAAAAATTGTTAGGAGACATTATTTTCTGTATATTCAATTGTAACGTGCAAGTGCTGTCAAAAATTACAAGCAAGAGGTACTCCGAAACAGCCTGTATATCACATAAAGGAGGGCCTCATTCAAATTGTGGTACAGTTGTTCAGGTAGTGGGACTCCTACACTCATAATGCCTAGGCACTAAGTGAAAGGGCTGCCAGAACTTACAAGGAACCGGCACTACAATACACCCTTTATTACACATAAAGGAGTGCATCATAGACACCCTTGAAAAATTATGATTGGTTGCCTGCTGGTGACCCTCAAAAACATTTGGAGCAAGGGCCTTCTGGTGACCCTTTAAAATATTAAGGGCGAGGGCCTGCTGCTGAGCTGACCCTCTAAAACATTAGGAGCGAGGGCCTGCTGGTGAGCTGACCCTCTAAAACATTATATGCGAGTTCGTGCTGGTGAGCTGACGCTCTAAAACATTATATGCTAGTGCCTGCAGGTGAGCTGATGCTCTAAAATATTATATGTGAGTGCTTGCAGGTGAACTTATCCTCTAAAACATTACATGCAAGTGCATGCTGTTCAGCTGATGCTCTAAAGCATCATAAGCGAGTGCCTGCACGTGAGCTGATGCTCTAAAACATTATATGCGAGTGCCTGCAGGTGAGCTGACGCTCTAAAACATTATATACGAGTACATGCTGTTCAGTTGACGCTCTAAAACATTATATGCGAGTGCATGAGCTGCAGTTGAGCTGACCCTATAAAAAAATTAGAGTGGAGGGAATATATACAATCTGAATGAGGAGGAGGAGGAAGAGGAGAAAACGAGATTCAACCATATACTTTTTTTTGTGGTGGAAAAGTTGAGAAGTCAGGGGCAATCCAGGCCTTGTTCATTTTTTTTTAAAGACACAGTCTGCAGATGATGTACAGTATATGTGACTAAGGCCTCATGCACACGGCTGTTGTTGTGGTCCGCGCCCGAGCCGCATATTCACTTCAATGGGGCCGCAAAAATAAAAATTTCTTGCTGCTGTCAAACACACACACAGTAGTCCTTAAAAGGACTTTGGGGTCTATTGAAAAGCTTTTGGTAGTAAAAACAGCAGATGTCTCTCCCTGCACTATCTGTCCCTGAGACTGCAGGAGGTAAATAGATTGCTGCTCTAAAACATACACACACACACTAGTCCTTAAAAGCACTTTTGGGTCTTAGAAAAGCTTTCTCAGAATAAAAACTGTGAAAATAGCTCCCTACACTGTCTTTCCCTTCCTAAGCTCTGCTATCCCTGTCTACGTCTGAGCTGTATGCAAAATAAATGTGGAGCCCCAGTATTGGGTCTACAACACAATGAAAGCCAGATATCGCTCAAAGGAAGGAAAACCAAACAAAGGGGTGTTCCCATTACAGAGATCACCAAATCCACCATATTAAGTGGCCCCTATGTCAAGATCCCACTTTTTTACAAGCTTTAAGGATGTGACGGGAAAGACCTAAGCCAGTTATCCATCCACAGCCAGCTGTTTTGGGGTGTTGCCCCTCATCAGTGTGGAGTAGGATTCTGGCTACTCGGGAGCAATGCCTTGGAGACTACTCAAACAAAACAATAGCTCATCTCAGGGAGACCAGCTGCATAAAACACTGTGGAGCCTCATTTAAGAGTCTCAACACAGACAGTTTCGGGGTGTTGACCTACGTCTGAGCAGAACATGCATCATCAGGTGCTATATAGCACCCAATGAGGCGTTCCAGCCAGCCAATCACTGTATAACATGGCTACTGGCTACTGGCATCACAGTGAGGGCAGTACTTACCTGCACCTTTATTGGCTGTGAAACATGCAGAGCGGAGACTCAAGCATTGCGCTCGAGTACATGCGGTACCGCCATATGCCGAGCATAGCGATGCTCGAGCCGAACAGATATTCGGCCGAGCATGCCCGCTCATCACTGGTTACCATACAGTAACTACTGAAATTAACTGACCAAATAACTGAAGTGGGAACTCAGCCTAACAGGTCAGATATATAATGTACTAAACCATGAAGTGGCAAAAGATTGTACTATAGAATGAAAGAGCTGTCTCATTTTACACCATCTTCTGCTTCCACATTAAATGCTAGCTAACCTATTCTGTGAGCCACTGATTTTACTAAAGTGGAAAAAAGCTGTCTCATTTCACTGTTTGTAGGGTGTCCACATAGATTGCTGTATAACTTATTCTGTTAGGCACTGATTGTTTTTTTTTTTACAAAGATTGATAGATAGCCTGTTCTGTTAAACACAGATTCTAATATAGTGGGAAAGGGCTCTCACATTCCACTGTTTGTGTGGTGTCCACATTAATTGCTAGATAACCTGTTCTGTTAGCACTCATTCTACTAAATTGGAAAAGAGCTGTTTAATTTTACACCGTCTGCTCTTTCCACATAGTGGGCAGTAAATTTGTGTTGACATCACTGATTATTTTCCCCCTCTTCTGATTCATCAGAAGAACAACCCTAAAAAAACCTGGATCCTGTCTTTTGAGCATCTGTCTTCACACGTTCAGTATTTGATCAGTAATTGATCACTATTTGTAAGGAAAAACTGGAGTGGGTCCAAAACAGAGATGGCATGTGAAGGAAATATTTGCATGTCTTCTGTTTTTTGGACACACTCCTGCTTTTGGCTTACAAATCATGAGGAAATCCTGATGCAAAATACTGACTGTGTGATAGAGGTCTTATGGATGCTCCAAAGATAGGATCCATTGTGTTTTTCAGCTCAGACTGATCAGAAGAAAGGTAAAATAAATGGTGATGTCAAAAAGGCTAAACAGTGACACTAGTGGCCCCAGAATAGACTGATGAGGGTGGGAACAGCATGATGAGTCAATACAGTGGCCCCAGGACAGACCTGTGATGGTGGTAACAGCATGAGGATCTACTGTAGTGGCCCAGTCACAGAGTGGGGTGGGTGGCAACAGCATGATGAGTCAACATAGTGGCCCAGTCACGGGGGGTAACAGCAGTGGCAGTAGCAGCACAAAATGGAGGCAGTATGGCAGTATGAGAAGATGGCAGCAGAGGCAGCAGGTGGGTGACATTAGGTGGCTGGCAGCATCATAATATTGACTGAAGCACGTGCCTAGTAGTGTTGAGCGCGAATATTCGAATAGCGAATTTTTTTAGCGAATATTGGCACTTCGCTAATTCGCGAATATTTCGAATTTAGCGCTATAAATTCGCTATTTCGAATATTCGTTATTATTTTTTTTTTTGTTATATTTTTTTCTTTCCCACTTCCCAAAAGTAGTTCTTACCTGTCCTGAGGATTCCTGGCTTCCTGGCTGCTCTAGTCAGTGCCCGTTGCCGCTTCTGCCGACTTCCGTGCTCATGGAGCGTCCCCATCACCATGGGAACGTCTCCATATACTAAAATGTACTGTCGGATTTGAGGAATTACGTTAAAATCGCAATGCGATTAATTCAAGTTATATTAATCGCATTGCGATTACAACTTAGCACTGCTATCTTACATAGGCTAGAATTAACGAATATGGAATATAGCACTAGCAGTGCTAAGTTGAAATCGCTAATGCGATTACTTCAAGATTAAATTAATCGCATTGCGAATTCAACTTAGCACTGCTGCTATATTCCATATTCGTTAACTTCGTTCATTCTAGCAAGCTGACCCATTATAAACCCAGCTCAAAGTTGAAATCGCAATGCGATTAATATAACTTCAATTAATCGCATTGCGATTTCAACGTAATTCCTCAAATCCGACAGTACATTTTAGTATATGGAGACGTTCCCATGGTGATGGGGACGCTCCATGAGCAAGGAAGTTTATGGTTGGCTTGGTAGAATTAGCGAATAGCGAATATGACGAATGTATTCGTCATATTCCTCAAAACGAAGATAACGAAGTATTCTACATCTTTGTTTTAGCAACCTATTCGTCAACTTTGCTAATTCTAGCAATCAAATAGGAAGGCTGACAATAGAGACAGCCGTGTTAAATTCGCTATGCGATGTTTTTAAAAAAAATTTTTAATAGAATAATTATATTACTTGATATAATTATTATAATTATTCTATTTATAAAAAAATGTATATATATAATCGCATAGCGAATTAAACACAGCTGTCTCTATAGTCAACTTTTCTATTTGAAAAGGCGTATGCACACAGTGGCTCTACCTAGGTTCCCACTCTGACGAGGGTGCTCTTCCCTCGGCTAACCCCTGTGCCGTAACGAACAAAAAATGGTAATTAATCAAAAAGGGGAGGCACTCAACTAACACTAGAGCACATGGAGACTAGTTGCATTAAAATTTATTTGGACTATATATCCATATCACATCTAATAAAAATATTAAAACAATAAAAATAAAATACACAATATTCTACACAGTATTCAATGTGTTCACCTATATAAGGGGTACATAAGCCTCTAGTGTTTCAACTACTGCCGTCTTCCACCTGACATGCTGTTTTTGTAGACCATGAAATAAGGTAGAACCAGAGTGGATCTACCATGGTTTGTATAAACAGCTCGTCTGTTCTAAAGTGTAACCATGGGGTACACGTACTCCCCCTATTACTCCCCAACTTCAGGTGCTCAAATCCTTGTATTCCACCGCCCTATAATCACAGTTTATATATCGATAGTTCAGGAGGGTAGGAGATCACAATCCAATATATAGGTCAGCGATCACAGCACTGTGTTCCGCCGCCCAATATTGCAGTTCTTAATTCAATACTGCAGTTCTTAATTCAATAGTCTCAGTAGATACAGTATTGCGGTTCGAATCTCACAAGGCAGGGTTAATTGTAAATCACGCAGATCAATTGTAAAGTACGTTACCGCTCGTAGTGTTCTTTTCCTCCCAGCCTCCGTTCACTCAGCCTTGTGTGCTGTGACCTGCCAGGACCTACCGTGGCGTCCCACGTGGTCACTGCCGTCATCCAATGGCGTCCCACGTGACGACGGCTGGGGCTTCTTATTGGTGGTTCGCTTCCTTGCTGTACAGCGTTGAATGGCGGGTGAAAAAGGTCTTTACAAGCCCAGATTAATCGGATCCAGCTATGGGCCAAGTATGTCTGCCTTGCTGCTGATTTCTAATGGACTTGGTGCCTTTGCCTCACTGTTAGTTCCCAAACGCGTTTCAGGGCTATTGTAATGCGGCCCCTTCCTCAGTGGTTAAACAGTGAGGGTTTCCAAAGTCCTTTTAAAGGCGGTCTCTGTGTCCCAAGGATGCTGGGAGTTTTCGGAAAAACTAAGGAAGCACGTTCCAAGACCCCGATTAAAATAAAAATGAAAAATAAGAACAAAAAAGAAAAACAGAAGTGATCATGAACATTTAATATATGAAGATGTATACTGTAGTATTTTTGGATCCGATGCTTTATTGAGATGCAGAAAGGGATAGATATATGTGGATGGGTATGTGGAAATATATGGAAATATGTATATACACTATTAGATTGGAATAGACCCTAATAGGTATATGATGACACTATATAAATCGGGATCCCCATATGTAAAATGTGGAAGCAATTATGTATTTAAAAAAAATATTTCCCCTTGACCTATAAAGTAAATGAAGAGGAACTGGATTTTTGAATCCTGCTTTTCCGAAAACTCCCAGCATCCTTGGGACACAGAGACCGCCTTTAAAAGGACTTTGGAAACCCTCACTGTTTAACCACTGAGGAAGGGGCCGCATTACAATAGCCCCGAAACGCGTTTGGGAACTAACAGTGAGGCAAAGGCACCAAGTCCATTAGGAATCAGCAGCAAGGCAGACATACTTGGCCCATAGCTGGATCCGATTAATCTGGGCTTGTAAAGACCTTTTTCACCCGTCATTCAACGCTGTACAGCAAGGAAGCGAACCACCAATAAGAAGCCCCAGCCGCCGTCACGTGGGACGCCATTGGATGACGGCAGTGACCACGTGGGACGCCACGGTAGGTCCTGGCAGGTCACAGCACACAAGGCTGAGTGAACGGAGGCCGGGAGGAAAAGAACACTACGAGCGGTAAAGTACTTTACAATTGATCTGCGTGATTTACAATTAACCCTGCCTTGTGAGATTCGAACCGCAATACTGTATCTACTGAGACTATTGAATTAAGAATTGCAGTATTGAATTAAGAACTGCAATATTGGGCGGCGGAACACAGTGCTGTGATCGCTGACCTATATATTGGATTGTGATCTCCTACCCTCCTGAACTATCGATATATAAACTGTGATATAGGGCGGTGGAATACAAGGATTTGAGCACCTGAAGTTGGGGAGTAATAGGGGGAGTACGTGTACCCCATGTTTACACTTTAGAACAGACGAGCTGTTTATACAAACCAGGGTAGATCCACTCTGGTTCTACCTTACAACCTTCCTATTTGATTGCTAGAATTAGCGAAGTTGACGAATAGGTTGCTAAATCGAAGATGTAGAATACTTCGTTATCTTCAATTTGAGGAATATGACGAATACATTCGTCATATCCGTCATCTTCGCTATAATTCTAGATATGTAACCAATTGGAAAGTAGCCTTAAGTTAAAATCGCAATACGTGATTATTTAAATCGCATATTAATCGTCATAACTAGAATAATGACGAATATTCAATTTCGACGAATATGAAACGAATGTTCTTTCGAATTTCGTCAAAATCGAATATGGCACCTGCTGCTCATCACTAGTGCCTAGAAAGGGCTATATTTCACAGTGTTCTGGTGTGGCAGTATGCTGCAGTCCGAACATTACTGCCAGAATCATCCAGTCTGATGCATCAGGCACTGGTGTGTTCAAATCCAGGCTGATCCACGTCTGATTCATCTTCATTAAGGATAATCTCTTAACATTTTGTGTTGAAGGGTGAGTTCTCTTTGGGGTAACTATCCCCCCTGCACTAATGACCTGCTCTAATGCCACACTACTGGCCAGGCAGGAAAGCTTGCCCAGGGAAAAATCGTCCAGTTGCGGCCACAATTCAAGCTTGGCTGCTAGGAGATATTGGATGTGGGGTGGAAGGGTGCAGTCCATATATGCCACTACCTGCTGGTTTAGGTTCTCTTCCATGTCAATAATATTAGTAAAGAAGACCATAAAAGACCCAAAGTAGCAGAAACATTAAATAATGTCCACACCCATAAAGTTTTGAGACAAACAAAGGGTCAGTTTTGAGGTAACTCGGTACAAGCTCCCGAGTGATACAATAGGAAAAAAGGAAAAAATTGGAGCTCACACTGTACCTATTATGAAAATATGTAAATCTTTATTTATATCATATTAAAAGCATATATATATGCCATCAAAAGAGGGGAAGAAGAGTAACAAAAAACGCCAGCCTGGGGTCACACACAAAATAGAGATAATAAAGTAAGGATAATGCTGAGTAACAAATATAAATGATAGGAGAAGTCCGAAAGAAACGACCACACTAAGGTTAGTAATGGTACATCCGCCCAAGACTGGGTGTATATATCCAATGATACATAGGTATAAAAACCTAAACAGCCAAGGCAGGGGAAGGACTCACCTAAATCAAGTGGTGTGGACGAACAACCAGGATGGCGTTACCCCGACGCGCGTTTCGGCATACCTTCGTCTGGGGGTAACGTCATCACTATGAACCAGAAGTTATATACATCAAGAATCCAATAGGATGCTGACACGTAAATTGCGTCATCCGCAGTTTCCAAAACGGGTGCGCGGGCGCACAAAAACAATTTGCGCCCGGCTAACCTCCCAGATGGCGTTCTGCCGTCATGCCCACAGACACATGACAAAAGTCATGTGATGCGGCAAAGAGACAGCATGTGGACGTACAGGTAGGAGGTGCCGAGCGCAACGTCGCGCGCTGCGCGCACCACATCGCAGATGAGGCGAGATCAGTAGAGATAAAGTAACAAACGTTGCTAAAGGTAACCATTCATAAGCAAAATGTATATAGAGCATACATAGATTGTAAATTATATACAAGATGATGTAGGAACAATGAAAGAAGGGGGGAAAGGGAGTGAGGACCGTGAGGGAGGGGAGTGAAAAGGTAGTGCATAATGCATGAAGAAGGCAAAATATGCCAAAAGGGAAGGAAAAATTATGAATATAAAACAATATAAAAATATATAAAAATATATATGAAAGCAAAGTTCCAAGGCATCTTATGAAAGTCAACAGACTTAGATGGGTTAGACCAAATGAATCCAAAGCAACGTCCAAAGATATTACTGCCAAATCAAATACATAAATAACTTTCGCATCCTATGGAAAAATAAAGAAAAAGACATAAGATTAAAAAATAGCATATATAATTAGATTAATAAAACACATAACATAAAAAAGGTTCACAGCAGTGGTCTCGATGGTTAGAGGAAAGATGAAAAGCCCAGGTTCTTATTGAGGCCTTTGGGACGTAATGTCCCAAGGGTCCAAATCCACCGACTCTCTTTTTGGGCCAATTTTTTGGAAATATTCCCTGCCCGTAAATCAACTTTGATACAATCAATCCCTCTCACCTTTAGAAGTCTTGGATTACATGAATGGAAGTCTTTGAAGTGCCTTGGAATTGGCTTAAGTGTTTCACTCTCTTCTATATCACTTGCAGAGATGATGTCTCTCACATGTTCTCTCATCCGGACCTTCAGTTCACGAGTTGTAAGGCCCACATATATTTTTCGGCATGGGCAAGTCGCATAATAAATTACTTTAGAGCTGGAGCAGGTGAGGTAGTGATTGATTGTAAACAACCTTTGTTCAGAGGAGTCCGTAAAGTCGAGTGCCCGTTCCATGTTAGGGCAAGCTACACATTTGCCACACGGTCTAAATCCGACTCGCGGTGCCCCTTGTCCAATCAAAATTTGTGGAGCCTGAGGTTGCAAATAACTCTTCACTAGACTGTCACGCAAGGTATTTGCTTTCCGAGCCACAATAGATGGTCGCTCTGGCAATAGTTTTTCCAAAACTGGATCTGTAAGTAGGATAGACCAATGTTTAGTCAAAATGCCCCTCATCTCCTCCCAACGAGAGTGGTATGTTGTCACATACTTTGTTGTAGTATCGCTCATTTTATCCCTCCTTGGTTGAAGTAAATCCAGTTGTTTCTGTGTCTTCGCTCTTCAATATGCCTTTTTAATAGAACGGTGGCTATAACTTCTTCTGAAAAAACGATCCTTCAGTTCACTGGCACGCCTCTCAAAAGTCGCATCATCAGAGCATATTTGTCGAATCCATAAAAATTGTCCAAACGGAATAGCATTCATTGCATTCCTGGGGTGAAGAGAAGATACATGTAAATATGCATTTACCGCAGTCTCCTTACGGTAGACGTCAGTCTTGATGTATCCATCCGTATCTCTAAAAACAGATACATCTAAAAAATCAACCCTATGTCTGTGATACGTATACGAAAGTTTGATGTTCCAGGAGTTTGTATTCAGGAGACCCATAAAATCAGGTAATTGACCATCAGTTCCCTGCCAGATCAAGAAGACGTCATCAATGTACCGCGCCCAAAAAATGGCGCGGTCCATGATGACGTGTCCGTCTAACAGGAACAAGTCCCTCTCCCACAGCCCCAAGAACAAATTTGCGTAGGACGGCGCACAGGCCGCCCCCATCGCGGTCCCCTGGAGCTGTAAAAGCTTAAAAAGGACCCATTGAAGGAGAAAAAATTCCTAGTAAGTACAAAATGTAAAAGTTGTAATAGGAAAGAGGCCAATTCCTTCTCCATATTGGTAGCTGAAAGGAAAAATTCCACTGCTTGCAGACCATCAGAGTGTAGGTTATTTGTATAAAGTGACTCCACGTTACATGTCACTAACAGAGTGTCTTCCTCTAAATGGATCTCCTGTATTTTTTGCAAAAAGTCTGATGTATCCCTGATATATGATGGTAAAGTTTCCACTATGGGTTTGAAGTGAAAGTCCAAGAGTCTGCAAATGTTTTCCACCATACTACCACACCCAGAAATGATCGGCCTACCTGGTGGAATCAGTGCATTCTTATGTATTTTGGGTAATAGGTATAGGGTAGGGATGGTGGGTTCCTGGATTAGTAGGACTTCATATAAATGTTAGGAGACGATATTCTTCTCCAGGCCTCTACCCAGGATTTTCTTCAGTTCACTTCTAAATGAAGACAACGGGTTGAATGTCAGTTTTTGATAACACGTTTTATTTTTCAACTGTTTATATGCCTCTGTCAGATACATATTTCGTGGCCAGATCACTAGATTCCCCCCCCCTTCCTTATCTGCTGGCTTATAGACCACATCGGACATAGTTCTAAGTTTTTTAAGGCTCTGTCATTGTCCGTGTGTAAGATTGTCACAGCAGATAGATGTAGGCATATTCTCAAGTTCCCTACACACCGTCTTAACAAATAAGTCTATCGCCGGGCACAATGAGAGTGGGGGAAATTTTTGTGATATTTTACGTATTACTGATGGTACATCATTTTTAACAGTGGTGTCTTGTTCTAACAAGAGGTCCTCCAAAACACGAAGGGCCAGTTGTTCACGTTCTGTCTCAAATATCTCTGGGCTCTGTTCTTTGAAATGTCATTTTTTCATCAACAAAGTGCGCCCAAACAAATGTAAATCTTTGATAGCGGTAAATTGATCAAAGGGGGAACCAGGTGCATAAGACAAACCCTTCTCCAACAAGGAAATATCCATGTCAGAGACGGTATGATCAGATAAATTAGTTCCTTGTCCACTTGTTTTTTGTCGTTCGTATTCACATCTTGT
The DNA here is from genome assembly GCA_033119425.1 of Bufotes viridis. NCBI lineage: Eukaryota > Metazoa > Chordata > Amphibia > Anura > Bufonidae > Bufotes > Bufotes viridis. The sequence goes on from CM065590.1 coordinate 223,427,482, forward strand.
TGTCGCTTCCTTCCTGGTCCCTGTCCATGATCCATCTTCCTCTTATTTTGGCCAAACCTAGTGGAATAGGTCGCAGAGGACTGGGAATCCTCCAAGGATGACAATGAAGATGTTGAAGAGGATCTACTGAGAGATCTCTTCCATGTCCTGCTGCTGGTGGGTGGTTTCTTCAGTAGGCAGTGGAAGAAAAGTACTCAGAGACTCGAGACTCAAGTTGCTGCTGATGTTGCTGGTGCTACTCCTGCCCCCTACCCCCACCCCTCCTCCAAAAGACATGGTAGTCCCGGCCAGACCTTCATGAGGATGGGTGATTGCACACATAGGCAGCGACCAAGGATGTCTCGATAGTAGTGAGTTTATTATCCCTCTGAGCAGGTGGAAAAAAGGCCCTATTTTGGCCCGGTAGTGAGGGTCTAACATTGTGGAGAACCAGTAGTCATCCCTCTGACGAATGGTGATAATAATGCTTTCACTATGCAAGCAACTCAGCATGCATCTGGCCATTTGCGCAAGGGAATCGGAAGGACTCCCTGCCTCCATCTCCACTGTATAGCTCCATGGTCTGTCTGTGTCATCTGCCTGGTCTTCCTCATTGCCCTCCAGCTCCTCTTGTTCCTCTCCTGTCGCTTGAGCTGATAAACCACCTATTTCTGTATACAAGTCCTGGGCGTTAATGTCCTCTTCGTCCTCCTCCTCTTCCTCTGTCAGTTCAGCCCCCATAGAGCTCAGGTGGCTGTGAGATGTAGGCACCAAGTCTCCGTCCTCTGGTCAGCTAGATTTATGGTATCAGCATGTGCTCCAGGACGAGAAGGCGTGGAATGACATCATTCTTCCTGTAGTACTGGCGAATGACAAATAAAGTAGCCTCCTCAAAGGGTCTGAGCAAACAGCAGGCATCATGCATGAGCTGTCACTGGCTAAAGTTGAAGTTACAAAGGGGTGTTCTCCTGTCTACCTGCATCATCAAGAAATAGATCATAGCCTTCCTTTGCTCATATAGTCGGTCCAACATGTAAAAGGTGGAGTTCCAATGGGTGGAAATGTTGCATATGAGGCGATGTTGGGGAATACTATTCTGCCTTTGCAGCTCAAAGAAGGCATGTTTTGCAGTGTAAGAGTGGTTGAAGTGAATGCACAGTTTCCTGGCCATTTCGAAGATGTCTTGCAGTTGGGAGGAAGACTTCAGGAACTGCTTTGCAACCAGATTAAAAATGTGCGCCATGCACTGCGTATATGTCAGCCTTCATTGATGCAGCGCCAACACAATTTTCTTCCGGTTGTTGGTGACCATGGTTCTGATTTTAAGTTGGCGAGGACACAGCCAGGTTTTGATTTACTCTTGAAGCACGTGGAGAGGTTCCTCCCCGGAGTGACTCTGTTTGCCCAGGCAAACCAGGCGCGGAAAAGCGTGACACCGCCTTGCTCTGCATAGGTGGTATGTTGGAGGACCATGTCATACTGTGCCTACTATGGAGGATGAGGACAATGTGTATGATGAGGAGGCAGAGGAGGACATTTTCACCAGAATCACAGCATAAGAACGCGGAGATGGTATTGCTATCACCTGGGCACGTTGCTGGTGTACCTGGGTAGGAACCACATTTACCCAGTGGGCCGTAAAGGACATATATTGTCCTTGACCAAAGTTAGAGCTATACATGTCAGCACTGCTAAGAACTGTTCCAGACACCGACAGGCTCAAGGACTGGCCCACCTTCTGCTGTACGTACATATGAAGGGCTTGTACAGCTTTTTAGAGAAGTAGTGACGGCTTGGGACGCCCCACCTTGGCTCGTTACAAGCCATCGGTTCTCTTAAATGTGCAGAGTCAACCACATGGAAAGGGAGGTACTGTAGTACCAGCAACTTGGACAGGACCACCTAATTGTATTGCTTATCTATTAAACAAGGTGGGCACCCCAATAACAGTAGAATTAGGCAGCTTATTCACCTTAATTTGAGTATCAAGGCTTAATGGAATTGCTTATATAGTAGACAAAGTGGATGCCTCGATAATAGTAAAATTAGACTGTTTGGCCTTCCGATTCCGGGCGCGATGTAAGGACGTAGGTAGCTGACTGATTAGGGTTAACAGGCCCCTGAAACATACCCCGTGGCCGTGCGGTCACGAATGGAGAAGTTACTGGTGCACAGCAGCTCCCCAGCTAAGAATTCTACGCACTCACAACAGGCCGTCTCTGCAGTTAAGCCGAAGACTAAAATGGCGGACAGGATACGGCAGCCCACACATCTCTTTATCTCAGCCTCCCTCTTTTCCGGATAGTGGTGAGCCAATGATTTTCAAAACTCAAGCCTTACCACAATCACAAGGGATAGAAATACCCTGTAAGGAACTGACGATCGAGGTGGCTAATTTGCTGGTGCCGGACGATAAAGCCTCCCTAGAAGCCACAGTAGCCTCATGCTTAAAGCAGATTCAGGGTGAGGTGGCCCAACATGCCCTTTAAATCCAAGAAGTTGAACAGAGGGTGGGGTTGATAGAGGATGAGCTGGAGAGGGCTCAATCCTTGCTTAAAGGGACCCTCCAGACAAATTAGGCCCTCAGGAATAAGGTTGATGACCTGGAGAACGGCTCCAGGAGGAATAACCTCAGGAAAGTGGGTCTGCCTGAGACGATCCCTCCAAACCAATTGGCGAAAATATGCGCAGTTAAACTCCCTCAGGCTCTGGGGCTGCAGGGCCCCATGACAGTGCATAGGGCTCACCGCATCGGCCCGGTGAGGGAAACATCAATGGCGAATAATAAACCCAAGTCCCATGGCCACCATTGTGAAATTTTTGAACTATGCGGAAAAAGAATCTCTCCTGTCTAAGTACAGGAAAACTGTGCATGCTATCCAGATTCGGGGGCACAAAATTCTGCTGTTCGGAGATTACTCGGCCGAAGTGGCCAGAAAACGGAGAGCCTTCTCTGGGATCTGCTCCGGTCGGATGCCATCTACTTTTGAGTCCTGCAGCCCATAAACGAGGAGAGTGGAGCCCTGAAGGACTGTAAGTGACAAGACGGACAGAAAAGAGAAATTAAAACGAAAAAAAAAAAAAAGGGGGGGGGTGCTCACTGACTCTTGTATCGTAGACTCCAAAGCACTCATTCCATAGCGTTGGGTAATTCAGTCTTCAGACACTGGGAGAAGGAACTAAAAGATGACTCACTGATGTAAAAAATAAGGGCGGAGTTGGACAGAGTCAGACAAGCAGTTAGTTGTGAGAATTGGAGGGAGATGCAGTTCAGAATTCTCTACAAGGCAACATATGCTTTTGACTTATCTTACAGGGATGCTCCTGCACATTATCTTAAATCCTGCCCGAAATGTCAATTGCCCAAAGCTAATCTGCTCCATGGCCTATGGGAATGCCCGAATCTATCCCAGCTGTGGAGAGAGGCTGCTGCCCATGTAAAAATAATATGGGACACTGAACTGGAACTCTCTCCTCAACAGTGTATCTTTCATTACATCCCATTAGACTCGGAGGGAAATACTTCACAGGTGGTAAGTATCAAGGGGATACATATATTTTTATTATCCATAAAGAAAAGTATCCTGAGACATTGGTTATATCCCACAGTGCCCACTATTGAGGAAGAAATAGGCACAGCGAAGCAGATTTTGTACATGGATAGATTACAGGCGGAGCAACATAAAGGTAAAGCCACAGTGGCCTTTTTCCATAAATGGAGGAAATTTGTGGTCAAAGTTCTGTCCCAAGACGAGATAACGGAACTGATGACCCCATTTCAAGGTACTCATTGGTATCTACTGGAAAAAACTAAAGGCACACCCGAAAAATTAGAGGTTAATTAGCTCTCTGATGGGTACTTAATTCACCATATTGGACTTATGTCCTACTGATAAAAGGAGGGAGAGTGAAATTTCACGGAGTGAATTTTGAGCTGTTTATTTGTTGTTTTATGTTGGAGGGGGGTTATAATATAAGTAAAAAAAAATGGAAATTAGTCTGTATATACTGTAAATTCTACAACAAATTGTACTGGAATTGTTAAGTATTTTTGGATCAGTGATTATGTGACTGGCTGTACTATTATATAATTACAATTTTGTACTGATTGTCATATGGGAGATGTTTATCTTTGTACAATCATTTTCCGTCAATAAATCTGATAGAATTGTGTATCTATTAAACAAGGAGGACACTATTTAATTAGATAGCTCTGTGCCCTATACAGGGTTTGGTACAAACTGCGCTGTCTCCTATGGATCCTTTCACCTTCAGATTACAGTCCCTGCAGTTTTTGTATGCTCTTCCTATGCTAAATCTACTAATGATCTAACCTCCATTGTCCCTGCACTGTCCCTGCTGTCTCCCTATCCAAAATCCACAATTAAAAGCTTTTAGCAAATCTGGCCCTAGTGCTTGTCATGTCTCTCCCTTTGCCCAGCTCACAGGGAAATGGCAGAGACCACACGGGGTGAGGCTTTTAAAGGGCTATGATATTACAGGGGCTGACTAACTGTATATTTGCTATATGCATGGCATTATGGATGATCTTGCATTCCCGGGCTGTTTACTTTTACTTTGTAACACGTCTAGCAACCATTTTAGGGAAAAAACAATTTGTTACCATGAAGTGTGAGGAAATTTCAAATTGTTGCAAGTCGAATTTTTTCTAAACTACAGATGGAACTCCACTTTGGATGCTGTGATTCGCTTAACACGAGTTATAACTAGTATTCAGACCCTCTGCTTTGACACTTGAAATTTAGCTCTCCTTGGAGTCCACCTGTTGTAAATTCATTTTATTTGGCATGATTTGGAAAGACATAGCCCTGTCAATATAAGGTCTCACAGCTGACAATGCATATAAGTGTGAAAACTAAGTCATAAGGAGGTCAGAACTACTTGAATAGCTCAGAGACATGATTGTGTGGATACACAAACTTCTGCAGCACTGAAAGTTCCCAAGAGCACAATGACTGCTATAATTCTTAAATTGAAGAAGCTTGGAACAACCAGGAGTTTTCCTAGATCTGATTGACCCACCAAAGTAATCAGGGCCTTAGTAAGGGAGGTGACCAAGAACCCAATGGTCGTTTTGACTGAGCGCCAGATATCCTGTGAGAAACTTCCAGAAGGTCAACCATCACTGCAACTGAGTCCTGACTTGAAGCCGATCTAACTCTGGAGAGAGAAAATGGCTGTCTACCAATGGTCCCCATCCAAGCTCGCAGAGCTTGAGAGCATCGGAAGAGAAGAATGGCAAATCTCCAAATCCAGTTGTGCAGCCCTTGTGGAATCATACCCAAGAAGATTAGAGGCTGTAATAGCTGCTAAAGGTGCTTCAACTATGGTAATACTGAATAAAAGGTCTGAATACTTGCAATGCAAGAATTTAGTTTTTCCTTTTCAATAAATTAGCAAAGATTTTGAACATCCTGTTACCACTTTGTTTTATGGGCTGTTGAGTGCAGAATGATGGGGAAAAACTAGATTTTTTTATTTCAGCACAAAGTCTCAATATAACAAAATATGAAATGCATTGTACCTTGTCTCATATAGTAAATGCAGAAAGCACGTCTGACTTCCACTGAATGTTGCCCTTGCAGTTCAATCAAATCAACAAATGCAATTTATGGACACTAACAAATAAAGATGAGCGACTCGAAGTTGACAAAGTAAAATTCAATCCGAATTTCAGGTTTTATTCGATTTGCACCGAATCCGAATTTCTGCATGCTTCGTGGTAACGAATAGCATTTTTCCTTAAAACGGCTGCTGCACATGTGAGGACATGGACCAACGAACTCTGGGAAGGCGGGATCAGCCATAATGCCATGCATGCAGCCAATCAGCAGCCAGCCAGCCCTGTGATGTCACAGCCCTATAAATAGCCTCAGCCACCTTGGATTCTGTCATTTTTCAGTGTACTTAGTGCAGGGAGAGATGTCAGCAGGCGCTAGGGACAGTGCTAGAAAAAACTTAATTCTGCTAAAAAAATTATTTACAAGTTCAGGGAAAGATTATTAAAGGTGTAGGGAAAGGATAGGGAGGGATCATTCCATAGCATTTATGTAGAACAGGGTTCAGTAGGGGAGGCTGGTTACAGCCTGGGTAATCCTATTACACCTTGCTGCACTGACTGGGAATACAAATTGCCATTATACAGCTCTGTAATTTCAGAAAACCGTCCTTGTTAGTAGAGTGCAAGTACTGTTCGATAAAGCCATTAACAGGATTTATTATAAGGAAATATTTAAATGTCTTATTTACCCTTGTGCAGTGCAGATATACATTCTAAAGCATTTTTTGGCTTGTATTAGTGGGAGAAAAAGGACTTATTTGCCGAAAATTGATGATGCGAAAATTATAGCCCTTTTTGGCATGTATTAGTGGATAAAGAAAAATATATTTGCCGTTCAGCGGTGCAGTTATATGTTCTAAAGCCCTTTTTGGCATGTATTAGTGGCAAAAGAAAAATATATTTGCCGTTCAGCAGTGCAGTTATATGTTCTAAAGCCCTTTTTTGCGTGTATTAGTGGAAAATATATATATATATTTGCCGTTCAGCAGTGCAGTTACATGTTTTGAGGCGTGTATAAGTGGAAAAAGAAAAATCTATTTGCCGTTTAGCGGTGAATTATATATTCTAAAGCCCTTTTTGGAGTGTATTAGTGTCAGAAGAAGAATATATTTGCCGTTCAGTTGTGCAGTTATATGTTCTAAAACCTTTTGTGGCGTGTATAAGTTGAAAAAGAAAAATATATTTGCCGTTCAGCGGTGCAGTTATATGTTCTAAAGTCTTTTGTGGAGTTTATAAGTGGAAAAAAATAGGGGCCTATTTGCCATTCAGCGGTGCAGTTATATGTTCTAAAGCCCTTTTTTGCGTGTATTGGGGGGGGAGGGCTTATTAGCCGTTGTGTGGTGAAGTGAGAAAATTAGACTTTTTCAGGGTGTTTTAATTTCCTTTTTATTTATTTATTTGATCTAACAGTATGTCAGACAGAGAAGTGCCAGGCCCTGAACAGGGGAGTGGCAGAGGCCTAAATGTTTCTGGCACAGGCACAGGACGCAGCAGTGTAAGGGGCCATGGCAGCAGGGTTCACTTCAAGAGCCCTGAGCTCTCAGTGACTTGATCAGCAACCCAGTGGTTCTTGAACGGTTGACTTGATCTTCGACTTCGTCGTAAATGACATCAGACACCCCCAGCAAAGAGTTGATGAGTTCGTCAGACAGAACCCTTAGTTGGCATTGCCTGGGAGCAGGCCATCTGCCCTCACCTGTTCTCAACCTGCCTCTATCCTTTTCTGTTCCCTCAGCCAGAGTATTGTATGTTGTGGGCTCATCTCCACTATACAGTGAGGATGAGCTACTAGAAGACAGTCAGCAGCTACTGGCAAGCCAAGATGTGGAGGAGACATCCACCATTTCCTCCACTAGGCAGGCTAGTAGTGATGAGGGGAGTGGCGTGGGAGCTGGTGTTGTGAGCAGTCAGACTCCTGACCCAGATACGGTTGAGGAGGACATCAGTGACGCGCAGACAGTACTTAATGCTGATAATGTATCTGATCGCACTTGGGAGCCGGGGGACGAAGGGGCTTTATTATCATCGGAAGAAGAGGGTGGCAGCTTGCCTGTGAGCCAACAACAGAGCAAGCAAGTTGCTAGCATGGTCGGGAGTCATCAGGGTGGTAGCAGTGTGAGGTCGATGTCATGCACTGCTCTGGTGTGGTGCGGAGGTCTGTCAGGTTGGCAGCATGTGTGTAGTGTTTTCTGTTTACTTGGAGTGAGCTGTACCTGCCTCCCTTCGGGTGCACTGGGTGGGGTCGTTTGTGTGAGTTTAAATCATGCACCTACCCAGTGTCCTTTGCGGGTTATAGCTTCTTTCTCACTCTAAGGAAAGGTGGATGGCTGTTTCTGCTATGCTTCAAAGATAAGTGTATTTTCCAGTTGTGTACAGTCTAGGCTGTTAGTTAGACACCTGCTTCCTCCAGGATTAGAGGAAGCAGGCTGTCTTTTTCCCCCCTTGTCCACTATCTCAGGGACTATAGGCATAATTCAGTCTTAGGCACAGGGGCACGTTTATTCCCACCTTTGGGGTCTAAATGTGTGCACAGCAGTCTAGGGTCAGCTGATAGGATCTTGTCAGGAGGTGACCATTATCCCCAGCTTTTGCCTAGACGCTTGTTTGTTGTTTCTTGTGTGTCTATTGTATCTTGTACCCTTTCCGGCGTGACATTATATCCCGCCCGCCATAATAATTCCTAGACTGCCATTTCTCTGCTGCTAGAAAATGGAGTCAGTTGATGTGTTAATTGATCGTATGCAGGTTATCCCTGGAGGTTGCTGATCTGTCGTGCAATTCAGTCGCACGTTGTCAGAATGCTCTGGCATCAGGTGCTATTAGAGGAAGTCAAATTTATGGGGAGCTTAGAGTCGCTCTTCCTGATAGATTTTCAGGGGGTATGGATGACTTTATCTGCTTTAGAGTCATACAGGCTGTACTTTCGGTTGCGGCCGTCTTCATCTGGCGATGAGAGACAGAGTGGGGATAATTATTTCCTTGCTTAAAGGGCACGCTTAAACCTGGGCCTTTTCGCTGCCGACGGTTCTCTGGCACTTCGGTCGGTGGATGAATTTTTTAAGGCTATGTCTTTGGCAGTACGCTTAGATAGACGCATCAGAGAGAGGAATAAGGCCCCTTCAGTGCGAGGGATTTCTTCTGACAGTGGTTTTGTCTCACTGGTTCCCCTGGTTAATAGGACATGTAATTCTGGGATGGGGGAGGAACCCATGCTGATTTTTCAGGTGTCTTCTCGTTCTGGTAATAGGAACTTTAGGAGGTTGCATAAGTTATGTTTTTACTGTGGAGCAAATGGTCATTGTGTTTATGCTTGTCCTTTGCTAAAACCGCAAGTTGATGATAATGGTCCACAAAGAGGTTTACATAAAAAAGAAAAAAAAACATCCCTGACTCTTGGTAGTGTAGATGGGGTGCTGTAGCAAACAGGAATGCAATCTCCCTGCAATACACGTTTTCTCCTTCCAGCTATGGTGGCGCTAGAATCAGGACAATTTAAGTTTGAAGTATTTATTGACTGTGGTGCTGGAGTAAACCTTATTGATTTTCTGTTTCTTCTAGATCTGGGCCTAAGTACGTGCACTTTAGAGAGAAAGATTCCGGTGTTTGAAATTGATTCTTCCCCTCTTTCTCAGAAGAATCTCAGTCATATTGTTCATGGTATTCGGTTATGGGTGGGTGATTCGCATTTTAAAATAATTTCGTGTTTTGTCATGAAAAACTTGACTGCTCCTATGGTGCTTGGTTTGCCGTGGTTGATTAAACATAACCCTTCTATTGATTGGCAGGCAAGACAGATCATTGGTTGGAGTGAATTTTGTTTAGACAATTGCTTTAGTGCATCTATCGCAGGGGTGTCTTCTACGATTTTACCTCAGTATCTCTCAGATTTTGCAGATGTCTTTTCGGAGGGTGGGGCTTAGGAGTTGCCTCCTCATCGTGAATATGATTGTCCTGTTAATCTCATCCCAGGGGGCCAAGTTGCCAAAGTCCCGGCTGTACAATCTTTCTCAACCCGAAAGAGAGGTTATGTGAAAGTACATTGCCGATAGTTTGGCAATGGGTCATATTAGGCCCTCAAAGTCTCCGGTCGCAGTTGGTTTTTTCTTTGTAAAGAAAAAGGATTGATCGCTTAGACCTTGCTTGGATTTTTCGAGAATTAAATCTCATTACGGTCAGTGATCCGTATCCCCTTCCTTTGATTTCTGACCTTTTTGATCAAATTGTCGGAGCCAAGACTTTCTCCAAATTAGATTTAAGAGGGGCCTACAATCTGATCAGAATCAAGGAGGGGGATGAGTGGAAAACCGCTTCAACATGCACGAGGGTCATTTTGAAAATCTGGTTATGCCTTTTGGGTTAACAAACGCGCCAGCGGTGTTTCAGCGATTTGTCAATGACATTTTTCATCATTTGGTAGGTAGATTCATTGTAATTTACTTGGATGACATACTAATTTACTCCCCTGATCTGAAGACCCATCAGGATCATGTGAGACAGGTTTCGACGATCCTTCGGGAGAATAAATTATATGTTAAGTTGAAGAAATGTGTGTTATGTCCTGGAGCTTCCGTTTTTGGGATACCTGCTTTCTGGCTCTGGTTTTCGGATGGACCCCGAAAAGGTCCGGGTGGTTCTGGAATGGGACCAACCAGAGAATCAGAAAGCTTTGATGCGGTTTTTGGGGTTTACCAATTATTATAGAAAATTCATTTTGAACTACTCTACCATTGTAAAACTGCTGACTGATATGACTAGGATGGACACCGACTGCTCTGTCTGGTCAGATGAGGCATTGCAGGCCTTTACAGCTATTAATGAGTGTTTTGCGTCTGCTCTCATTCTGATGCAGCCTGATGTGTCTCAACCATTTGTGGTGGAGGTTGATGCATCAGAGGTGGGGGTTGGAGCAGTGCTGTCGCAGGGTCCATCGCCTGGCAAGTGGCGTAACGGCGTTCGCGCGCCTTCTTTTCGAAGAAACTCTCGGTCGCCGAGGGTAATTATGATGTAAGAGATAGGAAATTGCTTGCCATCAAATTGGCCTTTGATGAATGGGGTCACTGGTTGGAGGGGGCATCTCATCCCGGTACTGTATATACTGATAATAAGAATTTGGCTTACTTGCAGTCCGCTAAGCGCCTAAATCCTAGACAGGCTAGATGGTCACTGTTCTTTACTAGATTCAATTTTGTGGCTACTTTTCGCCTGGGGATTTAAAACGTCAAGGCAGATGCTTTGTTGTCCCCTCCTCACAAAAGCACCTTAGAGAGATGGCTCCACCTCCAGGACAGGAAACCTGTAGCATAAAAAGGTGGAGCCACTCTCCTGCCTCAGTGAGGTTTCCTGTCTTGGAGCAGGGAATCTGCGGTTTCTACTTTTTAGGTGCCCATGACCAGGAAGCCCTGGTACATACCAGAGGGTTATGGGAAATCTGGTTTACCTGCTAGAAGTCTTCTCTCCCATAGGCTTGGGAATTAGAGGAGTAGTGGGATCTGCGGTCATTCAGGGGATCCCTGGTCTCGCTGGACGACAGGAGGCGTCAGACCCTCAGACGAGAAGGACCATGCCGATATGTCAAGTGTGGCCAGAAGGCCCCAGTGAGAAGACCAACCAGCCAGGACGCTGAGGGCCGCATATGGAGTGGACGCATAATGATGATGTCAGTGGCTGCGTTCCACAGCGATGCGCTTCCGGTCTGGTGACTGGAAGTTAGGATTCAGCGGCAGCGCTCAAAAATAAGGCGGCAAGTAGGTAAGAGATCCAGAAGGATCAATGAAAAGCGGGCCTGTAACCCACAGCAGTGGTGAAGGGCCGCATTTTTCTGAATGGCGTCCGGCATATGGTGGGTCCACATGATGCGATAAGGCTCTCAGGTGAGAGATATTTTCTGGTACCAGGTGGTAATTTCTTTTAATGTTGATTGCAGACAGTTAGCTGCACAGAAGGAAGAAGAAAAGAGGTCTGAGACATTGAGATTTTGCCACCAGTATTGTAAGTTCTTGTGTTTTGGTCCTTAAAGGGTTAAGGCTGTGTTCTTAGATATGGTTATGTTTCTTCTCTGTAGACGGCGCCTAAGAAGGTGGTAGCAAAAAGAAAGAACAAGGAATGTCCTATATGCAGATGCTCACTGTCATCTAAAAGGCTCTGCCAGCAATGCATTGAAAGGACAGTGGCGAAAGAGACTCCAAGCTTTTTAAAGGATCTGAAATCTCTGATACGTTCAGAGGTGAAAACGTCCCTAAAAGCCTGTAAAAGAAAGAGGAAAACGACAGGACAAAAGTCAGACGTAGAGACATCAGAGGGTAGCGAGTCTCCCTTTGTGGATGGGGATTCGTGTGAGTCCGCATCTTCAGAAGGAGAAGAGAAAGTAGGAAAATTCCTATTTGAAGCAGAAGATACGGATAAGTTGTTAAAGGTTATCAGGTTAAAGGTTATCAGATCAACTTTGGAGTTGGAGGATGTTAAGGGGATATGTTGAGGATAGGTCAGTGGCAGACTGTTTTCGAGGGATTGTGTAAAAAAAAAGCGTAGGTGTTTCCCATTACATAAGTCTATTTCTGCAGTGATTGAAAAAGAATGGAGGAAACCAGACGAGAAACCGTTTATTTCTAAGACTTTTAAAAGAAAGTATCCCTTTGAGGAAGAGGCTTCCACCACGTCCTGGGATAAAGCGCCGAAGCTAGACGTAGCAATTTCAAAAATTTCCAAAAAGTCCTCCTTACCATTCAAGGATATAGGGTTCCTTAAGGACCCCTTAGACAAAAGAATAGATTCTTCCCTTAAAAGTACTTGGGAATCCGCAACGTCAGCCTTCAGGCCTAGTATTGTCGCTACTGTAGCCGCCAGATCCATGTCTCTGTGGTTAGAGAGGTTGGAGAGGCAGATCCGGGACAAGTGTTCAAAAGAACAATTGTTAGCCTCTATACCTACATTCCAGTAGGCAGCAGATTTTGTTGCAGATGCCTCCATGGATGCGGTAAGGTTGGAGGCTAGAGGCGCCTCCCTCTCTAATACTGCGAGACGGGCCCTGTGGCTCAAAAATTGGAGGGGGGGGTTTGCTTTCGAAGTTGAGACAATTTTTTGGGTCAGAGCTTAATTCCTTGCTGGAAAAGGCTGCTGATAGTAAGAAAAAGTTCCCTCAGGAATCCTTTTCCCAATTCAAGAACTACAAACGGCCCTTTCGGACATCATCAAGATTTCAGGGGAAGAGGCAGACAAAAGAAGGAGAGCAGGGAACAAGGTCTAGACCAGGGAACAAAGGTTTTCTGTTTGGATCAGCTGCAGCTAGGGCTGGCAAGCAGTCTAAACAATGATGCCAGGATCCAAGTAGGAGGATGACAAAAATTATTCCTACCTGCTTGGGAAAAAGTTGCGGGAAAGTGGCTGATAGGTCTTCTAAGGGAAGGCTTCAGGCTAGAATTAAAAAAATATCCTCCAGAAAGATATTTGATCTCAAGATCCTCTCTCGCATTAATACAAGAAATAAAAAAATTATCAGACAAGAATGTGTTGATTCATGTTCCAGAAATAGAGAGGGGGAAAGGTTTTTATTCTATTCTGTTCTTAGTGAAAAAAACAGATGGGTTGTATCGGACCATTATAAATTTGAAACATCTGAACAAATTTCTGAGGGTCAGGAAGTTCAAGATGGAGACGATCAAGTCTGCAATTCATCTGCTGTTCCCAGGCTGCCATATGGAAGTGCTATATCTAAAGGATGCCTATCATCACATTCCGATACATCCAGACCATCAGAAATTCCTCAAAGTAGCAATAAGGACAGAAAGGGGGATTCTTCACCTTCAATTTCAGGCGCTACCATTTGGTCTCAAAATGGCGCTGCGCATTTTTACAAAGGTGGCAGCGGAGATGGCTTCCTTCATCAGAAGGGAGAATATCACGTTCCTGCCTTACCTAGATGACTTTCTGGTAATAGCCCAGTCAACGGAAGCGTGTTCGAAAGCATTGAATCAGGTAATGAGTAGGGATGAGCAAACCTGAACTGTATATTTCGGGTTCGTACCGAATTTTGGGGTGTTCGTGACACAGACCAGAACATTTACGTAAAAGTAAAGTTCAGCAATTGGCAAAGCAGCAAATCAACAAGCATCATACTACTTGCCTCAAGAGGCCATCACAGCCATGCCAATACTACTATTGGCATGGCTGTGATTGGCCAAGTGCAGCATGTGACCCAGCCTCTATTTAAGCTGGAGTCACGTCGCGCTGCACGTCACTCTGCTCTGATTAGTGTAGGGGTAGGATGCAGCTGCTGTTACGGCGAGATTAGGCAGGGATTAACTCAGCAAAAACACTTAATGAAGTGATCGATCTACAGCTCTGAATCATTCAACTTCTGCTAGTTAATTGCTCACTGTTTTCAGGCTGCCCAGAGCGTTTTTCTGTCACTTTTTTCTGTGGTGATCAGCGGCCATTTTGTGTTTTGTGGTGCGCCAGCACAAGCTTCCACCAAATCCAATAATCCATCAATAGTAGGGTGTTTTTTTTTGCGATATCCTACATCAGGGGCTTGGCTGTGCTTATTGTCACCTCTAGAAACTCAGGATAGAATTTTCTATATTTTATTGAGAGGTGAAACTCACTTCAAAAAATAGCAATCCTCTAAATCTGTGGTTAGCCAAGTGTAATACTGTCTGGCAAAGAATATATTTTTTTTTCTGGGGTGAAATTCAATTTCCAAAATAGAAATACCATAAATCAGTGGTTTCTGCTGTGGCAGGACAAGTTTTATAGTGTCCGTCAAAGGATAGCTTTTGTTCTGGGGTGAAATTCAATTACCAAAATAACAAAACCGTAAATCTGGTGTTCCAGCAGTGACTGGACAAGTTTCATAGTGTCCGTCAAAGGATATATTATTTTCTGGGGTGAAATTCAGTTGCAAAAATTGCAATACCGTAAATCTGGTGTTCCAGCTGTGACTAGACAAGTTTCATAGTGTCCGTAAAAGTATAGCTTTTGTTCTGGGTTGAAATTCAATTACCAAAATAGCAATACCACAAATCTGGTGTTCCAACTGTGACTGGACAAGTTTCATAGTGTCCGTCAAAGGATATATTATTTTCTGGGGTGAAATTCAGTTGCAAAAATAGAAATACCGTAAATCTGGTGTTCCAGCTGTGACTCGACAAGTTTCATAGTGTCCGTCAAAGGATATATTATTTTCTGGGGTTAAATTCAGTTGCAAAAATAGCAATACCGTAAATCTGGTGTTCCATCTGTGACTCGACAAGTTTCATAGTGTCATCACCACTGGCCATGTTGGTGGAGTACTCGAAACAGCGCAACAGGGCACACAGGTCTCGCATGGAGGCCCAATCATTGGTGGTGAAGTGGTGCTGTTCCGCAGTGCGACTGACACGTGCGTGCTGCAGCTGAAACTCGACTATGGCCTGCTGCTGCTCGCACAGTCTCTCCAGCATGTGCAAGGTGGAGTTCCACCTGGTGGGCACGTCGCATATGAGGCGGTGAGTGGGAAGGCTGAAGTTACACTGTAGCGCAGTCAGGCGAGCAGCGGCAGGATGTGAACGCCGGAAGCACGATTAGACAGCCCGCACTTTATGCAGCAGCTCTGACATGTCGGGGTAGTTGTGAATGAACTTCTGCACCACCAAATTCAGCACATGCGCCAGGCAAGGGATGTGCTTCAAACCGGCCAGTCCCAGAGCTGCAACGAGATTTGACCCATTATCGCACACCACCAGACCGGGCTTGAGGCTCACCGGCAGCAACCACTCGTCGGTCTGTTGTTGTATACCCCGCCACAACTCCTGCACAGTGTGGGGCCTGTCCCCCAATCATATGAGTTTCAGAATGGCCTGCTGATGTTTACCCCGGGCTGTGCTGAAGTTGGTGGTGAAGGTGTGTGGCTGACTGGATGAGCAGTTTGAAGAAGAGGAGGAGGAAGCCGAGTAGGAGGAGGAAGCAACAGAAGGCAAAGAATGATGCCCTGCGATCCTTGGAGGTGTAAGGACGTGCACCAAACAACTCTGCGCCTGGGGCCCAGCCGCCACTACATTTACCCAGTGTGCAGTTAGGGAGATATAGCATCCCTGGCCGTGCTTACTGGTCCACTTATCAGTGGTTAGGTGGACCTCGCCACAGATGGCATTGTGAAGTGCAAACATGATTTTATCAGATACTTGGTTGTGCAGGGAAGGCACGGCTTTCTTGGGAACCACGTACTGTGGGACAGCCACCGCCATTAGCTGTTTGAAGGTGTGTGTGTCGACCAGCCTGAATTACAGCATTACAAAGGCCAGTAGTTTAGAAATGCTGGCATTTAGGCCCAGGGCTCAAGGGTGCCTAGGTGGGAATTTACGCTTTCTCTCCAAGGTTTGTAAGATGGAGAGCTGAACGCTGCCTTGTGACATGATGGAGATTCTTGGTGACGGAGGTGGTGGTGTTGGTGGCACAACCTCTGTTTGGTGGGAGGCAGGTGCCAACATTCCTTCTGAGGTGGAGGAAAAGGCAGAAGCAGTAGCAGAAGAGGGAGCAGGGGGAGCCTGAGTGAGTTCCTTGTTTTTAAGGTGTTTACTCCACTGCAGTTCATGCTTTGCATATAGATGCCTGGTCATGCAGGTTGTGCTAAGGTTCAGAACGTTAATGACTCGCTTCAGGCTCTGATGGCACAGCGTGCAAACCACTCGGGTTTTGTCGTCAGCACATTGTTTGAAGAAGTGCCATGCCAGGGAAATCCTTGAAGCTGCCTTTGGTGTGCTTGGTCCCTGGTGGCGGTGGCCAGTAGCAGGCAAACTCTCTAGGCAGCGGCTGTTCTGCTTTTGCCCCCTGCTCCCTCTTTTGTTATGCTGTTGGCTCGGTCTCACCACTGCTTCTTCTTCTGAACTATGAAGGTCAGTGGCGCGACCTTCATTCCATGTGTGGTCTAGGACCTCATCATCCCCTGCATTGTCTTCCACCCAGTCTTCCTCCCTGACCTCCTGTGCAGAAAGACGCAGCAGTTGGCACCTGTGTTTCGTCATCATCAGATACGTGCAGACTCTGATGAGGTGGTATTCCCATGTCCTCATCATCAGGAAACAAAAGTGGTTGTGAGTCAGTGCATTCTATGTCTTCCTCGCCTGGGGAAGGGCTAGATGGATTCCCTTGGGAATCCCCGCCAGCAGAGTCTTCAAGCAGCATGAGAGAATGCTCCATAACTTGAGGCTCAGACAGTTTCCCTGATATGCATGGGGGTGATGTGACAGACTGATGGGCTTGGTTTTCAGGTGCCACCTGTGCACTTTCTGCAGAAGACTGGGTGGGAGATAATGTTGTGAACGTGCTGGATCCACTGTCGGCCACCCAATCGACTAGCGCCTGTAGTTGCTCAGGCCTTACCATCCTTAGAACGGCATTGGGCCCCACCAAATATCGCTGTAAATTCTGGCGGGTACTGGGATCTGAGGTAGTTGGTTCACCAGTTTGTGTGGCTGTGACAGAACGGCCACGTCCTCTCCCAGCACCAGAGGGTCCATTAACACCACCACGACCATGTCCGCGTCCCCTTAGTCGATGTTTTCCTCATTGTTACCGTTCACCACAATAAGAAAAAAATTGTTTGGCCCAATGTATTGAGTTCAAATTCCGGTCTTTTTTTACAGGCACCTAACACTATCTGGCTATCTATTTAGGTAGCGTATTACACTAATACAGGCACAGCAGTAACCCCAGATTTAGGGGAATATCAATTGTAGGCTTAGTATTTAGGCCCTGGATGAAAGGTATCCTTTTACAGACAGATTTACACTTGGAGATGCACAGTAGTGTGTCAAAAAATATACAGGATTATGCTTTCAGCACTTGTATTTTAACACTTAGTGTAATATACCCTTTTACGGAAAGAAGTACACTTGGAGATGCCCGGTAGCATGTGCAAATATAGAGGATTTATTTATCAGGCCTTGTATTTAGACGCTAACACGCTGAGTGTAATATACCCTTTTACGGACAGATTTACACTTGGCCAGCAACAGCTGAAACCACTGATTTACGGTATTGCTATTTTGGCAATTGAATTTCACCCCAGAACAAAATTTATGCTTTGACGGACATTATTAAACTTGGCCAGCCACAGCTGGAACACCAGATTTATGGTATTGCTATTTTAGCAATTGAATTCCCCCCCCAGAAAAAAAACTATCCTTTGCCGGACACCATTAAACTTGGCTGGCCTCAGCTTAAACCACAGATTTACGGTATTGCTATTTTGGCAGATGAATTTTACCCCAGAAAAAAATCTCTCCTTTGCCAGACAGCAGACTGTATTACACTTGGCTAGCCACAGTTGGAACACCAGATTTACCCTGGGTTCAGACCTGAGCGTTCTTGAAACGCGCGTTTTACGCGCGTTTGTGTCGCGCGTATTACAGCGCGTTTTTGCAAATAGTAAACGCGCGTAAAACGCGCGTTCTTGTGACTGACTACTGTGGTGTCAATCACAAAACGCGCGTCAAACGCCCCAAAAGAAGCTCAAGTACTTGTTTATGCGTTGGGCGTTTTACAGCGCGCTCAAACGCGCTGTAAAACGCTCAAGTGTGAACCACTCCCATAGGGATGCATTGGTTTTAATCTGTTGAGCGTTTTACAGCGCGTTTGAACGCGCTGTAAAACGCTCAGGTGTGAACCCAGGGTTAGGGATTGCTATTTTGGCAATTGAATTTCACGACAGAAAGAAATCTATCCTTTGCCAGACAGTATTAAACTGAGCCAGTCACAGCTAAAACCACTGATTTATGGTATTGCTATTTTGGCAATTGAATTTCTTTCCAGAAAAATATCTATCCTTTGCCGGACACTATTATACTTGGCCAGCCACAGCTGAAACCACTGATTTACGGTATTGCTATTTTGGCAATTAAATTTCACCCCAGAAAAAAATATATCCTTTGCCGGACACTAGTAAACTTTGCCAGCCACAGCTGAAACTATTGATCTATAGTATTGCTTTTTTTGGCAATTGAATTTCACCCCAGAAAAAAAATAAAACTATCCATTGCCGGACACTATTAAACTTGACCAATCCTGAGTTTCTAGGGGTGACAATATGCACAGCCAAGCCACCACAAGACACAAAATGGCCGCTGATCACCACAGTAAAAATTGACAGAAAAACGCTCTGGGCAGCCTAAAAACCAGTGAGCAATTAACTAGCAGAAATTGAATGATTCACAGCTGTATAAAAAATGTTAAAAAGTTGTCATTTACAGAGATATTTCTTACACACAGTATGGGTATATGTAAAAATACACCCCAAAACACATTGCCCTACTTCTCCTGTGTACGGCGATACCACATGTGTGACACTTTTTTGCAGCCAAGATGCGCAAAGGGGCCCAAATTCTAATGAGTACCTTTAGGATTTCACAGGGCATTTTTACGTATTTGGATTCTCACGCTTTAGGGCCCCTAAAATGCCAGGGCAGTATAAATACCCCACAAGTGACCCCCTTTTGGAATGAAGACACCCCAAGGTATTCCGTGAGGGGCATCTTGAGTTCACAGAAAAAAATTATTTTTTGGCACAAGTTAGCGGAAATTGATATCTCTGTAAATGACAACTTTTTACATTTTTTATACAAAGTTGTCAGTTTACAGAGATATTTCTCACACACAGTATGGGTATATATAAAAATATACCCCAAAACACATTGCCCTACTTCTCCTGTGTACGGCGATACCACATGTGTGACACTTTTTTGCAGCCAAGATGCGCAAAGGGGCCCAAATTCCAATGAGTACCTTTAGGATTTCACAGGGCATTTTTACGCATTTGGATTCTCACGCTTTAGGGCCCCTAAAATGCCAGGGCAATATAAACACCCCCCAAGTGACCCCATTTTGGAAAGAAGACACCCCAAGGTATTCCGTGAGGGGCATCTCGAGTTCACATGAACTCACCATACCCCTCACGAAATACCCTTGGGTGTCTTCTTTCTGAAATGGGGTCACTTGTGGTGTATTTATACTGCCCTGGCATTTTAGGGGTCTCTAAAGCGTGAGAAGAAGTCTGGAATCTAAATGCGTAAAAATGCCCTGTGAAATCCCTCATTTACAGAGATATCAATTTCTGCTAACTTGTGCCAAAAAATAATTTTTTTCTGTGAACTCAAGATGCCCCTCACGGAATACCTTGGGGTGTCTTCATTCCAAAATAGGGTCACTTGTGGGGTATTTATACTGCCCTGGCATTTTAAGCGTGAGAATCCAAATGCGTAAAAATGCCCTGTGAAATCCTAAAGGTACTCATTGGAATTTGAGCCCCTTTGCGCACCCAGGCTGCAAAAAAGTGTCACACATGTGGTATTGCCGTACTCAGGAGAAGTAGGGCAATGTGTTTTGGGGTGTATTTTTACATATACCCCTGCTGGGTGTGAGAAATATTTCTGTAAATGACAACTTTTTACATTTTTTTATACAAAGTTGTCAGTTTACAGAGATATTTCTCTTACCCAACATGGGTATATGTAAAAATACCCCACAAAACACATTGCCCTACTTTTCCTGAGTACGGCGATACCACATCAGTGACACTTTTTTGCAGCCTGGGTGCGCAAAGGGGCCCAAATTCCAACGAGTACCTTTAGGTTTTACCGGGATGCTCACAATTTAGCCCCTCGCAAAATGCCAGAAAAGGAAACACACCCCACTAATGACCCTATTTCGGAAAGTAGACACCCCAAAGTATTCACTGAGGGGCATAGTGAGTCCGTGGGAGATTTTTTTTTTTGCCAGAAGTTAGCAGAAATGGAAACTTTATTATTATTTTTTTTCCTCAAAGTGTCATTTTCCGCTAACTTGTGAAAAAAAATTAAATCATACATGAACTCACAATGCCCCTCCGCGAATACTTTTGGGTGTCTTCTTTCTAAAATGGTGTCATTTGGGGGGTATTTATGCTATCCTGGCATTCTAGCACCTGAAGAAACATGACAGGTGCTCAGAAAGTCAGAGCTGCTTCAAAATGCGGAAATTCACTTTTTTGCACCATAGATTATAAACGCTATAACTTTTACCCAAACCAATAAATATACACTTATTGATTTTTTTTTTTATCAAAGACATGTAGAACAATAAATTTTGCGAAAAATTTATATAGAAATGTAGTTTTTGTTTTTTAATTTTACAACAGAAAGTGAAAAATGTCATTTTTTTGCAAAAATGTAGGCCATTTTTGATTAATAGCAAAAAAAGTAAAAATATCAGCAGCAATAAAATACCACCAAATGAAAGCTCTATTATTGAGAAGAAAAGGAGGTAAAATTAATTTGGGTGGTAAGTTGTATGGCCGAGCAATAAACGGTGAAAGTAGTGTAGTGCAGAATTGTAAAAAGTGGCCTGGTCATTAAGGGTGTTTAAGCTAGGGGGGCTGAGGTGGTTAAAGGCTTCCGTTTTGCATTCCGTCATAATACAAGTCTATGGGCTCCACAACGGATCTGTCCTTCATTTTATGGATTCTATTATTTTCCATTATTACCATGAAAACCATAACGCTAGTGTGAACCCACCTTTAAGAGGTAATGTATTAATGTGTTACTTTTTGCTGTCATTTTTGTAGAGTCTGTCATGGGTTGAATTTTAAATTTAAATTTTTTTTTTTTTACTAAATGCTGCATGGTTGCATCCCGTTTGTTGCATCAAATGCATACTAAATTTTCAATATATAAAGTCTAACCTCATTTCTTATGAGTTTGCAAATTTTGAGGTGACTTGTTACTCCTTTGTCAAAAAGTCACAATGATAAAGCCCCGCACAACATCTGTCTGGCAAAACATTTTTCATAAACCCTTTTAAGAAAAAAAATACAATCATACAAAATCATACAATCATACATTATTAGACTGATGTGTAAATGTAATATACTCATATTTATTTAAAAATAACTCTAAGATATCGCGTCAACATGCAAGCAATTCTGACCATGAAATTGGGTGAGCTTTCATTTGTTTCGAGATATGGAGATAGTAGTATCAAGAGCTGTGAAATTAATTTAGCCACATGTTGTTTTATATGCTGTTTTGATCATTGTAATTACCAAAAGGGCATTGAAGTGTAAAAATCTGAAACACCTGCATTAGCCATAAAATCACCAAGCATACAAGTCACCTATGTCACTATTCATTTTCTCAGATACTTGCTAAGTATATTTTTTTCAACTCGTAAATTCCATGTGCATTCCTAGCCTTTTTTTTATATGAGATGTGATTTTTTTTTCTAAGTTAATTTATTTTATACATATATGAATCCTAGCTTAACATTTTGTTACATTATTTTCCCTTCTGTACAATAGAGCCATTATCATTATAGCCCCCATCACACAGAAAAAAAAATATGTACTGTAAAAGAGAGTTGTACTGAGTCCAGTAATGTTGACCATGCACATATTATTATTTTTAATGGTTCTTTTCATAAATTGCCAGCAATCTCTAGAAATCTAATGTGTAAGGAAATTTCAGTTTTTAGGTTCTAGATGTTCAGGCAAAAAAAGATTGAACATGTTTGATTTTGTTTTCTACTGGGAGAACAGCAGAGGTATCTGGCAGCAACTTGTTTCCTTCTACCCAATGAAATAAACAAGTGCCTGAGGCCTCTTGCACATGAACGTTGTGCATCCATTCCGTGCATAGGGGACCGCAATTTGCGGTCCCCAATACACGGGAAACATTCCTGTGGTGGCCGGGATGGATCAAGACCCATTCAACTTTAACAAGTTCTATTTTTTGCCGCGCAGAGGCACGGACAGAAACACCATGGAAGCACTTCTGTTCTACATCTCCGTGATTGCTGACCCATTCAAGGAATGGGTCCGCATCAGTGATGCGGAATGCACACAGGCCGGTGCATGTGTATTTCGGACCCGCCGTATGCGGGCCGCAATACGGCCACACAACTTTTGTGTGCAAGAGGCTTAAGACTGTGCCAAGAAGCCAGCTTAAGAAAAGTAGTTTAGTCTGCAGTATCTGATGATCACATGTTACTGCTGCTTCATTTTAGATAGGCCCACATTTACTAATGTCAGTGCACGTAGATACTGTCATAAACTGCTTTACAATATGATGCAAACTGTGACACAATTTGGCACTTCTAGTTCTTGAGATATTATCTGCTTCTAGCTCAACAAGTGTGTAGCGCTTACAAGAAAAAGAGTGTGGTTTTTTAAGTAAGTGGTGTGACTTACTGTGTAACATTTTGCACCAAAATTGCTCCACAATTCTAGCCTAAAATTATGTCTCAAAGTAAGCTGACCAAGTTGATACAGAGTTAGATAAAAGTGTCTATTCCTGTACTGGATTTATTAACAAATCTGAGCCACTATAATAAATCTGGTACAGGTTTAGACATAGTCTTGGTATATTGATGAGTGCAGTATAAATTTTTTGGATCTTATTATTTACTGAGAAAAAAACTGATTTCACACCAAAACATATTTTAAACCTACTGATGTGAACAGCTACATAGAAAAAAACAGCTGTCACTTTTCTCCATGGTTAGAAAATGTCCCAAGGGGACAATTTATTAGATTAAAAAATAACTGTACTGAAAGCGAAATATATATGGAACAAGCAGAGACTCTCAATGAGAGATTTTTTGAGAAAAATTATGAATCAGTACAGTTTCTTTTTAAGAAAAAGAAAAAAAAAGGAAGTAAAAATTGGGAAAGAACAAGATACCCCTGCTTTTATTACGGGTTAAAAAAACTGGTCTATTTTAAAATCTAACTCCATTTTAAGTAGAATATTACCAGAAGCCCCAAAAATAGTGTACAGAACTGCAAGGACGATAAGGGATCGGATTGTCACATCCACATTGGAGGAGAAAATCATGTGCAAAACAGAATAGACCAATAAAAAGGTTTTTTCCTTGCAGAAAATGCATAGCCTGCAAAACTGTTAAGATGCTGAAGCAGGATAATTTTTCTTCAAAAGACAGCTCATCACCTGTGATTCGACAAATGTCGTCTATCTGATAGAATGTCCTTGTGGACAACAATATGTGGGGAGGACAGGTAGGAAATTAAAGGTCAGACTGGACTAGCACATTAGGAACATCAAAAAAGGCCTGAAAACGCACAGTCTATCGTCACACTTTTCGGTATCACATCATTGCGATCCAAGAGGGGTGAAGGCTTTAGCTGTGTATCAAAACCAAAGGAATTGGAAAGGGGAGGATGTGATAAAGTTCATTTCCCAAAAAGAAACAGAATATATATTTAACCTCAATTCCCTGTTCCCCAATGGGTTAAATGTGGAGCTAGATTTTAAGGCCCCTTTCACACAAGCGAGTTTTCCTTGTGGGTGAAATGCGTGATGTGAACGCATAGCACCCGCACTGAATCCTGACCCATTCTTTTTAATAGGTCTGTGTACATGAGTGTTGTTTTTCGTGCATTACTTCTGCGTTGCGTGAAAATCACAGCATGTTCTATATTCTGCGTTTTTCACACAGCTCTGACCCCATAGAAGCGAATGGGGCTGCATGAAAAATGCATTGCATTCGCAAGCAAGTGCAGGTGCAATGCGTTTTTCACTGATGGTTGCTAGGAGATGTTTGTAAACCTTCAGTTTTTTTATCACGAGCGTGAAAAACACATCAAAACGCATTGCACCCACGCTGAAAAAACGTAACAACTGAAATCGCACAGTTTTCACTGAATGCATCCGCAACGCATCCGGACCTAATCCGGACACGCTCGTGTGAAAGAGGCCTGACGGTTTCCTGTGAGTGATAAAACGGGGAAGGGTTTCATTAGATTGCAAACAGCCCCTGAGAAAGCCGCTACTGGCGAAACCAGTCGGGCAGAGGGATCCTTGTTATCATGATATGCTTTTTAAAAGATTCACTTTTGTGAGAATAACCGAATAAAACAAATTCTTTTAGGCCTCTTGGTCACGAGCGTGTCCGGATGCGTTGCGGATGCGTTCAGTGAAAACTGTGCGATTTCACAGGCAAAGCCATTCAGTTTTGCCTGCGATTGCGTTCAGTTGTTGCGTTTTTTCAGCGCGGGTGCAATGCATTTTGATGTGCTTTTCACGCGCGTGATAAAAAACTGAAGGTTTACAAACATCTCCTAGCAACCATCAGTGAAAAACGCATCGCACCCGCACTTGCTTGCGGATGCAATGCATTTTTCATGCAGCTCCGTTCGCCTCTATGGGGCCAGAGCTGCGTGAAAAACGCAGAATATAGAACATGCTGCGATTTTCACGCAACGCAGAAGTACATGTACAGTACACAGACCCATTGAAATGAATGGGTCAGGATTCAGTGCGGGTGCTATGCGTTCACATCACGCATTGCACCCGCGCGGATAACTCGCTCATGTGAAAGGGGCCTTACTGTTGAGTCCTGCACAAGGTGTTTTCTATCTCTATTTTATCTTCTGAGTTGCCACTTTTTCACGAAGGTTCGCAAATTAGCTTTCAATGACGTCATCTTAAAGAGGACCTTTCACTGGTCCTCAGTTTATCAGTTAATGGTATGTACATGCAGAGCGGCACCCAGGGATGACCCTGCACTTACTTGTATCCCTGGGTGCCGCTCCGTTCGTCCTCTGTAGCCCCCGGTACCGGCGCTCCTGCTGTTGTAAATTTGCCTGGGGCGGAGACTTCTTCTTCTGCCCTGGGCGTCTCCTTCTCCCAGGGCTGGAGCCTGCTGTCGCAGCGCTCAGCTCATATCCTGAATATGAGCTGAGCGCTGCGATTTGCCAGCACTCCAGCCCTGGGAGAAGAAGACGCCCAGGGCAGAAGAAGAAGTCTCCGCCCCAGGCAAAATTACAGCAGCAGGAGCGCCGGTACCGGGGGCTTCAGAGGACGAACGGAGCGGCACCCAGGGATACAAGTAAGTGCAGGGTCATCCCTGGGTGCCGCTCTGCATGTACAGTGGAGGAAATAATTATTTGACCCCTCACTGATTTTGTAAGTTTGTCCAATGACAAAGAAATTAAAAGTCTCAGAACAGTATCATTTCAATGGTAGGTTTATTGTAACAGTGGCAGATAGCACATCAAAAGGAAAATCGAAAAAATAACTTTAAATAAAAGATAGCAACTGATTTGCATTTCATTGAGTGAAATAAGTATTTGAACCCTCTAACAAAAAAAGACTTAATACTTGGTGGAAAAACCCTTGTTTGCAAGCACAGAGGTCAAACGTTTCTTGTAATTGATGACCAAGTTTGCGCACATTTTAGGAGGAATGTTGGTCCACTCCTCTTTGCAGATCATCTCTAAATCCCTAAGGTTTCGAGGCTGTCTCTGTGCAACTCTGAGCTTGAGCTC
Organism: Bufotes viridis; assembly: GCA_033119425.1. Taxonomy (NCBI): domain Eukaryota; kingdom Metazoa; phylum Chordata; class Amphibia; order Anura; family Bufonidae; genus Bufotes; species Bufotes viridis. Next base: position 223,453,332 of record CM065590.1, read on the forward strand.
CCTCCATAGGTTTTCGATTGGATTAAGGTCCGGAGACTGACTAGGCCACTCCATGACCTTAATGTGCTTCTTCTTGAGCCACTCCTTTGTTGCCTTTGCTGTATGTTTTGGGTCATTGTCGTGCTGGAACACCCATCCACGACCCATTTTCAGTTTCCTGGCAGAGGGAAGGAGGTTGTCGCACGGGATTTCACGATACATGGCTCCGTCCATTTTCCCGTTAATGCGAATAAGTTGTCCTGTGCCCTTAGCAGAAAAACACCCCCAAAGCAAAATGTTTCCACCCCCATGCTTGACGGTGGGGACGGTGTTTTGGGGGTCATAGGCAGCATTTTTCTTCCTCCAAACACAGCGAGTTGAGTTAATGCCAAAGAGCTCTATTTTGGTCTCATCAGACCACAGCACCTTCTCCCAGTCACTCTCTGAATCATTCAGGTGTTCATTGGCAAACTTCAGACGGGCCTGCACATGTGCCTTCCTGAGCAGGGGGACCTTGCGAGCCCTGCAGGATTTTAAACCATTGCGGTGTAATGTGTTTCCAATGGTTTTCTTGGTGACTGTGGTCCCTGCTAATTTGAGGTCATTAACTAACTCCTCCCGTGTAGTTCTAGGATGCTTTTTCACCTTTCTCAGAAACATTGACACCCCACGAGGTGAGATCTTGCGTGGAGCCCCAGAGCGAGGTCGATTGATGGTCATTTTGTGCTCCTTCCATTTTCGAACAATCGCACCAACAGTTGTCACCTTCTCTCCCAGCTTCTTGCTAATGGTTTTGTAGCCCATTCCAGCCTTGTGCAGGTCTACAATTTTGTCTCTGACATCCTTGGACAGCTCTTTGGTCTTTCCCATGTTGGAGAGTTTGGAGTCTGCTTGATTGATTCTGTGGACAGGTGTCTTTTATACAGGTGACTAGTTAAGACAGGTGTCCTTAATGAGGGTGACTAATTGAGTAGAAGTGTCTAACCACTCTGTGGGAGCCAGAACTCTTAATGGTTGGTAGGGGTTCAAATACTTATTTCACTCAATGAAATGCAAATCAGTTGCTATCTTTTATTTAAAGTTATTTTTTCGATTTTCCTTTTGATGTGCTATCTGCCACTGTTACAATAAACCTACCATTGAAATGATACTGTTCTGAGACTTTTCATTTCTTTGTCATTGGACAAACTTACAAAATCAGTGAGGGGTCAAATAATTATTTCCTCCACTGTACATACCATTAACTGATAAACTGAGGACCAGTGAAAGGTCCTCTTTAAAGTTTCCTTTCTGACAAGGGTGGATTACCATACTGAATGCCCAGAGGGAATAAGCTATAAAGACCACTGGACCGCTGAACTGACAAGTGGAATTTGGCCAGCACTGCAGACTGGCTTATCAGGAGGAGAGACTGAGTATCACCCGTGTAGTGATGAGATTTATCTGTCAAAATGGATCCTATTTTAAATAGACTTTATTTTAACAGCGATATCCACACGCTCCAAGTCGCTGTATGCTATTGCATGTCTAGACAGCCTATCTAAGCTTTAACCAGCTACATGATTAGTAATGCCGCCCCAAAATGTTTATTTAGCATTTTGTATATAGCGATAAAAAATGTAGAACTTGTTCTGCCTCTCTAGTGCTTCCTACTGCTAATCTTAGATAACATAAAATACTAGAACTTTGGAAGCCAGCCATTACTTGATATAGTGTTCATTTAGCATTGTGTGTATGTCAATAGAAAAGGTAAAAAGGGAAAAGAACCCGTTCTGCCTCTCAAGTGCGTCTTACTGCTATTCTTAGATTACATAAAAAGTAGAGCCAGGGACGTAACGGTCAAAGGGAGTGCAACCACAACAGATGGGGGGAGGACTGCACTCACATGTAACAGAGCCTGGCACTGTCACTGTCACTGTACTTCATGCCGGGCCCCCATCAGAGTGCTCATCACTGCAGCATTCTATCGACTAAGTTGGGCATTTATCAGGCCCCAGTGCTGCCTTACTAGTAGTATTTGCAAACTAAGAGGATAGGCATCCACATCATTCATGAATACTACTAGTAGGGCAATGCTGGATTCTGATAGATGTCGGACTGAGTGGATGGAACGCTGCTGTGATGAGCACTCCTATGGGGGCCCAACAAGAAGTAAAGTGGCATAGCTGGGCCGTATTTCCAGTGAGTAAAGACTAGGGGGAAATTACTGTGGCCACTATAGGGCTAACTAATTGTTATTACCAGAGACACAATAGGGGACATTAATATTACTAGAGGCACAATAAGAGATATAAATACTGGGTGCACTGTGGTAGCTTGATTATTACTGGGGCACCACAGGGGTTATTTTTATTACTGTTATGTGACTTTCATGTCACTAAGGGTGCATTTTTAATACTGAGTAACTATGGGGTCATTATTATTACTGGGGGCACTATAGGGGCATTTTTATTATAGTGGAATATAACAGGCCCTATAGGGGCCTGGGGAATTATGGGAGCATTAATATTACTGAAGTCACTGTTAGGGGCATGGGGGACTTTGATTGTTGGTGTACGTGCTCGGGGGATACTGATAGATTGCTGATGTAAGTGGGGGGGGGGCAGATAGTGCTGGACACAGAGGGTGATGGTGATTGATGGTTTGGGAGTGAATTATATACTATGTCCAGGGTGGGCCCTTTAATTTACCATCCTGCATAGGCTACATGGTGACTTGAGCCGCCAATAGCTGTTGGGGCTTTGGAAGGGCAAGGGAGGAGCACTGTGGAGAGGGAGAACATCTGCTATTATTGTGCCATGCTTGCTTCATCAGCACAGTCAGAAGCACAGGCAGCTGGTAATGAATTTTAATTTAATAACTTTTATGGATTTCATTATAGTAAGGGACATTAAATCAGATCATTTATATTTTATAAATTGAGGGCATAATGTAATTTGTAGGGGTCAGGGAGTCCACACATGGTGTAGATGCTGCGGGTTTGTGTAGTGATCAGCGACCGTGTACTACAACACATTCAAACATACAGTATTATGGGGTAAGTGGGCCTGATCCAAAGTTTGTCCTGGAGCCCATAGAACTCTAGCTACACCACTGTGTAGAGCTATGGAAGCTGCTTTAAAGGGCATCTGTCAGCAGATTTGTACCTATGAAACTGGCTTACCTGTTACATGTGTGCTTGGCAGCTGAAGACATCTGTGTTGGTCCCATGTTCTTATGTGCCCACATAACTGAGAAAAATTATATTTTAATGTATGCAAATGAGCCTCTAGGATCAACCATGTGCTCGCCACTTTGATTGATGGGGGCAGGAGTGATCACGTTTACATTGCCTGGTCCTGTCAATCAGAGTACAGAGGGCGAGGCAGTTGAAAAGAAAGCGTACATTAAACCATACTTTTTCTCAACAATGTGGTTACATACTGTATGAACATGGTACCAGCACAGATGCCTTCAGCTTCCAAGCACACATGTAACAGGTCAGCCAGTTGCATAGGTACAAGTCTGCTGACAGATAACCTTTAGATACACCATCAAGATTGTGGCGTTTCGAAATGTCAGCCTTATACAAATCACGCATCTGTGAGGTGACTTGTTGAATCAGACATCCTCCACTTACAGTTTATGCATCAGACACCCAGGAGTTAATCAAGTAGTCTTTTAATCCGGAGATTGTATTACAAGATATGCAGGGAATCCAGATGGTAAAAGAATTATGCCTCTAATAATCTCCTTGATAAGAAGATGAGATACACAGATTCACCTCAGATTTTCCTCAGAATCACCTCAGAATTTGAGCACACACAAACAGCAATGCATGACAGGGAAAACAGGAAGTGGCTAGACTGAACCAAGTAGAAGCTGAAACAGAGGGGGGAGGAAGAGAGGAGCATACCAATACACAATGCAAGATACTGAAACAGAACACTCCCCGTCTGGTATCGGTAGATACCACTATGTATATGCATACAATGGAATTGTATAAATAACAATGAATAATGTCCATAAACCTGAAAAGGAAACATGCAATAAACATTTATTCAAACCAAAAAAGGATATATCTTCAGTTCAGACCATAGAGCTGGTACTGGAAACAGCCCTAGAAGATGATGAGTATCTTTGGTAGAAGGAATCTTAACATGGAAGTTCTTTCCATCCGAACTGGAAACGACTTTAGTAATAAGTCCAGTAGGCCAGTCGAGACGATCAACTTATTTGTCTCTTAACAGAACAAAATCTCCTTCCTTTAAATTAAGTTCTTTCCATCCGAACTGGAAACGACTTTAGTAATAAGTCCAGTAGGCCAGTCGAGACGATCAACTTATTTGTCTCTTAACAGAACAAAATCTCCTTCCTTTAAATTAGGCCTTGGTTCTTGCCACCTTCTGCATTCTTGCGAGACACAGAGGTACTTTCTTCTCCTCTTTTTCCAGAACTGACTGGCGAGATGTTGTACCTGCTTCCATCGAAATTTATAAAGGTTGTGCTCTTTGAAAACGCCAGATGGCACAGGAATATTTCCTATCTTTTCTGGTTTAATCTTGAGTTATCTTATATGCACCCCAGATGTGCATTTCTTCTTTTTTACTACAGGAGATTGTCTGTTGCTTTCATTGGAAGCTGAGCAAGACTTGGTTCTCCTTGATCTTGCCAAAGTTTTAGAGCGAGAGCGCTTATTTTGTGAGGCTGATTTAGATGTAGATTGCTTTCTGTCTATGGATCGTGAACGCGAATGCTCTTGTCTGCTTTTCACTTCTAAAATGGGATCTGTCTTTGTACATACGGACTTGGGTTGTTGACATGCAGTATTTGTCATGGACATTGGTGGTGAACTTTTCCCTGTGGTTTCCAGAAAAGGCTGAGCAATATGAAGGTGCTCATCCGTTGAAGACTGGGAAGAACTGAAATCCTCTTGGGTGCAATAAACAACTGCAGATGGAACTGAGGTTCTTGCAAAGTATCTGAAATGAACTCTTCCTCTGTTAAATGGAACCTCCTTTATAGAACGTTCAGAAGATATTTCTTTTACAGAATTAAACTCATTGTCAAACAGTAGACTGGAAGGCTCAAGTTTCTGCTGTATCTCATCAGAACTACATAACACAGAAGGCTTGTTGTCAGTGATGGTATAGGATTCATTATGATAAACTGTGTGAGGACTGCAAAGCTGGGAAGGGCTTGAAGAGGGCTCCAATTGAAATCCTGAGGGTCTTTCTACAAGATGTCCTTCTGTCCAGGAACATTCTTCTGCAGCTGACTCCTTGGGAGTAAAGCTGCTTTCTGATGTTTTTAGAATATTTGGGCAAGGAACCTCTTGCACATAGTAGTGGTTAGGACACTGCCTGACGTAAGAAGTTCATCCCCCTATTAATATGTCAGTTTTGAAGGAGTGTACTTGACAGGGTCTGCGAGTTCTGTCCAGACATACATCTCCCACGATGATCCAACCCACTGTAAGTTTCTGGGCATATGGAGCGTTGAAAGGGCCATTGCGAAGTTCAAGGACCTTATGATCCTCAAGAATGTCTCTACCTAGCAAGAGTAAGATCTCACGGTTATCAAGTGGAGGAATCTCTCTGGCTATGTTCCTGAGATGAGGGTGATGCTGTGCGGCTTCAGGTGTGGGAATCTCATCCCTTGTGTCAGGCAATTTGTCACACTCAATAAGGGTTGGAAGAGAGAGTTTCTTATCTTCTTTGATGGGCTTTAAGGTAAAACCATTAGCTCTTCTTCCTGAGGTTGTCACAAGACCTGAGCATGTTCCTATGGTGTAGGGTGTAGTTTCTCCCTCTATCCTGAACAGATTAAAGAACTTAGGGCTAGCTAGGGAACGATTACTTTGGTCATCTAGAATAGCATACATTCTTATGGTCTTCTCTGGTTGTGCAGTAGGAAACACATCCACGAGGCAAATCTTAGAACAAGACTTACCGCACACAAGTCATTCTCCACATACCTTTGTGCATCTGGGCGTGACTGTTGTGGTTGGTCGGTCGGCACTCTCCCCGCCATGACTCTCCCCGTCTTTATCGAAATGGGGCTTGTGCCAGTTAACTGGTTCTAGGTTCCACCTGATTGGTCCCGGGTGAACAGCGGACATGTGTAGATCACTATTACATTCAGAACACTTGACTGGAACCTTACAGTCTCTGGCGAAGTGCTCAGTGGATGCACAGCATCTGAAGCAGATATTATGACTCCTTAGGAACTCCTTACGTTCCTCAAAGGGCTTTGCTATGAAAACACGGCATTTCCTTAAAGGATGTGGTTTATCATGGATAGGGCAATGATGATGGGGTTCCTTGGGGCTTTCATTTCCATTGTTAGTAGTGGGCACAACCCCTGTCTTTTTTACTGAAATTAGACCTTTAGGGTTTCTCTGTCTGGGACTGAAAGTCTCGTGTCTCTGTTTAGTAGAGCCAAAGATGTTGGTTCCCAAGGTGTTGAAGCTCGGATCGTTTTTAGCTCTAGCTAAGTCTTTGATGAACTTACAGAAGAATGAAAATGGTGGAAAGGGAACACGATGTTGCTCCTTGTATTTTGAACCTGTTGTTGCCCATTGGTCTTGAATATTGAGGGGTAATTTCTCCACTATCAGGCCCACACCATGGGAGGTATCAAGAAAGCTGAGACCTGGTAGCTGCGGGTCTCCCTTGACGATTTCAAACTCAAGAAGAAGAATGCTTAATTCCTGGAACCCTTGGCGGTCTGTATTGGATAATCCAAGTCGTATAGTCGTTTAAATAAAGCACGTTCAACTACTTCCGAGCCGCCGTATGTCTGCTCTAATCTTTCCCATGCGAGACGAAGGCCTTTGACTGGTTCATAGATATGAACGGTTTTGAGTCTCTTAACACAGTTTGACGACCATGGACCTAGCCATCTAATTAGTAAATCAAGTTCTTGCATAGGCGGTACAGCAAGGGTTTGAACTGTTGTCTTGAAGGTGGCCTTCCAACTTCTATAGTTCTCTGGGCGATCATCAAAGTTCGTAAGGCTAGTACTGATTAGGTGAGAGTGAGGTACTTAGCGATTTCTGATGCTTTATTTCTTTCCTGCATCATGGCGATGAGAACTTCTCCCTCGCTGGTGTTGTTGGCGCCATCTGATACCCTATGTTTGGGGGTTGGAAGATGGAATGCAGTGGCAGCTGGGTTTAGCGTAAATAAAGGCTTCACATCTGGTAATGATGGCGCCAGCGTCTTGGTTGCTATGTAACTAGTCTCAGGAGGTTTTAAAGTGATTTGATGATTTTGAAGCGGCTTGGTCTCTAATGGCAACTGAAATACTGTGTACGGTGCCATAGGTTTGAAAGGAAATGAAATGTCCACTGGACTAGGCTCAACTGTATAGTTATCAGCTGCCTCTTTTCCTACTCGCATAAGTTCAGCAGGCTGGCGTGCAGAAGCCAAATCTTCTGGTGCAAATGCATTGACATTGCTTTGGTCTAAGACGAATTGCAGGGTACACCCTTCTGAGTTATTAGATATCTTGGACATAGGATGATAAGCTTCTTCTTCGTCAGCTGCTTCTTCAAGGACTCTGAGTTCAGCCATGGCTGCTGCTTCTTCCCTTTCTTTCTGTAGAACCTCCAACTCAGCTTCAGCCTTGGCTTTGGTCAGGTGCGCCTGAGCCTGTATAGCTGCATGATTAGCTTGAGATTGGGATTGTATAGCTTGCGCCTGAGCCTCTATAGCTGCTTGATTAGCTTGAGATTGGGATTGTATAGCTTGCGCCTTAGCCTGTATAGCAGTAAGCAAAAAACACGGCACTCATATATCAAAAATATGCTCAAGAAATCACATTTATTGAAATAGCCACCATTATAGACAATTCATTCGAAAAGGCCAACGTTTCGGTCCAAGAGGACCTTCATCAGGGCCTACAAGTAACACATACAAAAATATCCATTAGTAAACACAAATACAGTGGACTATAGTTAATACATATAAAACATAAGACAAGAAAAACAACGGGAGTCAGCTAGAGACATAGTATAAATACACATTTTATATTGATATTATTATGGAGATTATAGTCCAGAGCAACATCCAGATGTCCATTCCCAAACGGGGTTATGTGTCCATTATCAACATATTCTTAATAAATATCGTATTTGTCATGAGACAGGTCATATAGCGGACGTACTAAGTAGGATTGAGACAAGGAATAATAAGAAAACAGAACAAAACAACCATATAGACAACACAATCCAAATAATCAGAACATACCTGTAGTGAGGTAATAGCGTGGGAGCGGGTGGCGTGTGCGCCATTCCGCTCTGACGCTTTAAATAGGATGCAGCAAACGTAGCTTCCGGTCCGCGGCTCCAACCGGAAGTGCGTCACATGGGCATGCGTGCTCCACCGGCTGAAGCCGGGACCAGTATTGGCAAAATAGCGATGTTGCCCTAATATCTTACCTCACTTCAAAAAGCACATTCAGCAAAACAAATGTAGCAAATATATATATATATATATATATATATATATATAACACCATGAAAGTATTAGTGAACATTGTCAATCAAGAATATTAGAAACATCAGAAAATGGTAATTAGTAGTATTAATAGGAGATTAGTATATGTCAATGTCATATACATGGAGATGTTCTCCCCTACCTGTCGTATCATAATCGTTATCTAATCTGAAAAATCAAAAGAACATATTATGAAAATCATAAGTAGTCATGAATATTACCCCAACAGGGAGTAGACAATAGAGTAAAGATAACAATATACTATATATAATAAGTGGACTTATAGTGGCAATCTTTATCTATCATAAGGCAATAAATACATACATATGTATGTGGCCGCAGTCCATGCGCTCACAAGGTACGCATGGGCTGAGGCCACCTTGAAACCTCAATAGCATGAGTTATATTAATACATCAAAGTCCCTATTAAGACCCAAGGGGTGCAAGGTTTTTAACTCGTGAATCCAAAAGGCCTCACGTCTCCGCAAGGTCGTTTTTCGATTGCCCCCTCTACGCGATAGGGGGACTTGCTCTAGCACCTGATATTGTAGCTGGCTGATACGATGTTTGAAATTAATAAAATGTTGTGGAATTGGTAATTCCGTACGTTCACAACGGATATCCGATTTGTGTTTACATATGCGGTCTCGCACACACTGGGAAGTCTCCCCAACGTATGCGAGACCGCACGGACATTTAATTAAATAAACAACAAAAGATGTTTGGCAAGTATAAAAACCACGTATCTTATACGTTTTTCCTGAATGTGGATGTGTAAACGTTGGCCCCCTCTTAACATTTGTGCATTGAGCACAATTCAAACATGGGAAGGTTCCCAATTTAGGTTCACTCAAAGTAGTTTGCATGATTCTAGTTCGTTCAGAACCAATATCTGCGCGAACCAGGGAATCACGGATATTTTTACCCCGTTTAAAACACATTCGTACAGGCGCATTAAATTCCTGAACAGTAGGATATGATCTGGTCAACAAGGACCAATGTTTTTGTATAATCTGTTGTAAGCGGGGAACTACAGGATGATAAGTCATAACAAGAGGAATACGTGATTCACTCCGCGTAGGATGTTGCCGTCCCTGATTCGCCAAAATAAGCTCCTGATCAAGAAGGGAACATGGGTAACCTCTCCTTATAAATTTAGTAGCCATTTCTTGCATGCGCTGGATCCTGAGAGTGGGATCACTCACTATCCTAGCCACACGTTTAAGTTGAGATCGGGGTAGTGATTTCTTTGTATTACGTGGATGATTACTAGAGTAGAGTAGTAGGGTATTCTTATCGGTAGGTTTAGTATATAAATCGATTGTTAATGATCCATCCTGAGTCCGGGACACCAAGGTGTCCAGGAAACTGACGGAATGCTCATCAATCGTAGCTGTAAAATGTAAACCCTCTACTCTAGAGTCTAAGTAATTAAAAAAGATGTCAAAAGACTCACGTCCCCCTTGCCAAATGCAAAAAATGTTGTCGATATATCGACGCCAAATTAATGCATGGGTCAAAAAGAGATGATGTGGATAGACGTAATCCCGCTCAAAGCGATCCATGAAGATGTTCGCGTAAGGGGGGGCCACGTTTGAACCCATTGCGGTTCCCTTACATTGCAAATAAAAATCATCGCCAAACAAGAAAAAAATTTTTCAACACAAACTGTAACATTTCAACACAAAACGATTGTTGTACAATGGTTAGTGAACCTTCAGCTAAAAACATCCTAACAGCCTGGATACCCCCATCATGCGAGATGGAGGTATACAGGCTCCCAACATCCAAAGTGATTAGAAGGGTTCCCGTAGGTAGGGGTCCTAAAGATCCAATCACTTGTAGGAAATGAGACGTATCCAACAAGAAAGATTTGGTGAGATGTACATATGGAGTCAAAATCTTTTCCAAATATCTAGCCAGAGGAGAGAGGAGTGATTCCGTAGAGGCCACAATAGGGCCTGTATAGCCTGTATAGCTGCTTGATTAGGTTGAGATTGGGATTGTATAGCTTGCGCCTGAGCCTGTATACCTGCTTGATTAGCTTGCGATAGCGCTTGTGTCTCTGCGACTTGTGCCTTAATGGCTGCTTCCTTTCTAATGCAGTGAGCTTGTACCTTTGCTGCTTCCGCTTTTGCGCGTGCCAACACCAATGAGGTACTCAGCGAAGAGTGCTGTGAGCGAGACCTTAGCGATGAGGACTGAGCAATAGATTTCGAGGAACAGGATGAAGCCTTGGAGTGCCTTGAAATGTTAGAATGGCGGGACGCAGTTTCATATTGTTGTGATATCTTGTCCTCTAGCATTGACTTGACTGCCATAAATCTGCTATATCTTTCATCATTAAGTGCAGTGTGGGTCTTTAATTCTAGGATGAATTCCTCTGAGTTGAGACTTGATAACAGAGAAGAATATTTTTCAGAGAGTCTCTTAAAACTATCATAGGTTTTATTCAATTTGGTACACATGGCCTTTAATTGATCTTCATTATAGCCTGATCCATGTGCTGCATCCATCCATTGTTCAGTCTTTTCCCACAAAATAGATAAATTCTTGTATATCTCAATTTTGTCGGTTAAGAGGGCCTCTTTCATTTTTAATGAGGGTATAGAAATCCTTCTAGCTGTGTCCTGCATTTCCATCTGTAACACAACAGCGACCTCCAGTGGTGGTTCAGTCTTTTAATAGCCCACAGCAGGCAGACAATATTTACCTCAGAAAACAGGCTGAATACAGTTCCTAGTCTGTATGAAACTGAAATTGCTAGAAGCTTCTGCGATCCTAGTGAATGCAGTACTGAGCAGTATAAGATATTACTCTTATTACTGTAGCATAACGGAGACAAATGATGATGGCTTATTACTTGGAGGAGGAGAATATTCTTTTCTTAGCGGGAGAAGGAGAGTACTAAGACAATTCTTTTACTGTGGCGTTTCGAAATGTCAGCCTTATACAAATCACGTATCTGTGAGGTGACTTGTTGAATCAGACATTCTCCACTTACAGTTTACGCATCAGACACCCAGGAGTTAATCAAGTAGTCTTTTAATCCGGAGATTGTATTACAAGATATGCAGGGAATCCAGATGGTAAAAGAATTATGCCTCTAATAATCTCCTTGATAAGAAGATGAGATACTACACAGATTCTCCTCAGATTTTCCTCAGATTCTCCTCAGAATTACAGCACACACAAACAGCAATGCATGACAGGGAAAACGGGAAGTGGCTAGACTGAACCAAGTAGAAGCTGAAACAGAGGGGGGAGGAAGAGAGGAGCATACCAATACACAATGCAAGATACTGAAACAGAACAAAGATCAATCAGGGATTAGAACTAAAATAAAACTGCTTTTACTATTAAACAATGGCTGCCACTTTTGTATGTACAGTACATTATTTCCTTCCAGGTTTGATTGTATATTTGACATTTAAAAAAAAATTATACTTGTGAACAGTTAATTTTTTTTATGACAGTTTGGACAGAATATCTGAATGGTTTGTAGAGGTTATATTACCTGGTAACTTTAAATACTGTATATAGGTAAAGAAGGTAAAGAATCTATACTAATAAAATCCCTATGTGTGTGGTGTCCGTGCATGTGGGACGATTTGTCAAGTGCGCATGGGCAGTGCACAGACCAATCGGCACACACTCCACGGACACTACATGTGCCGCATTGTTTTGTAATGGCAGCGGGGCCCGGTGCAGTCACTGTATTGCACCGGCCCCACTCAGAGTATTAATACTATGAATAACTGTAATAATAATAACGATCTTTACTCCTTCACTTACTAAATGGTGAGGCAGGAGGCCGGTCTGTGTCTGTTACAATGAAACTATGGGATCTGCTTGTGCTTTTAGTGGATCCTCTCTACAGGTGGTCTGTCTGGACCATCCAGAGCCTGTTTGCAAGAGCTTTATATGCAGATAGAGTGCTTCCAATATATTCGCGATTGCGCAAATCGGCGCTAATGATGCGAATATTTTGGCAACTTTTTGCAGGTCTGACTACATATTAGTGATTGGTGCAATAAGTATTGTTGTGAACTTGTGACATCACAGAACTATGGCAGTCGTGGCCAAAAGTTTTGAGAATGACACAAATATTAGTTTTCACAAAGTTTGCTGCTAAACTGCTTTTAGATCTTTGTTTCAGTTGTTTCTGTGATGTAGTGAAATATAATTACACGCACTTCATACATTTCAAGGGCTTTTATTGACAATTACATGACATTTATGCAAAGAGTCAGTATTTGCAGTGTTGGCCCTTCTTTTTCAGGACCTCTGCAATTTGACTGGGCATGCTCTCAATCAACTTCTGGGCCAATTCCTGACTGATAGCAAACCATTCTTTCATAATCATTTCTTGGAGTTAGTCAGAATGAGTGGGTTTTGTTTGTCCACCCGCCTCTTGAGGATTGACCACAAGTTCTCAATGGGATTAAGATCTGGGGAGTTTCCAGGCCATGGACCCAAAATGTCAATGTTTTGGTCCCCGAGCCACTTAGTTATTACTTTTGCCTTATGGCACCGTGCTCCATCGTGCTGGAAAATGCATTGTTCTTCACCAAACTGTTGTTGGATTGTTGGAAGAAGTTGCTGTTGGAGGGTGTTTTGGTATCATTCTTTATTCATGGCTGTGTTTTTGGGCAAAATTGTGAGTGAGCCCACTCCCTTGGATGAGAAGCAACCCCACACATGAATGATCTCAGGATGCTTTATTGTTGGCATGACACAGGACTTATGGTAGCGCTCACCTTTTCTTCTGCGGACAAGCCTTTTTCCTGATGCCCCAAACAATCGGAAAGAGGCTTCATCGGAGAATATGACTTTTCCCCAGTCCTCAGCAGTCCATTCACCATACTTTCTGCAGAAGATCAATCTGTCCCTGATGTTTTTTTTGGAGAGAAGTGGCTTCTTTGCTGCCCTTCTTGACACCACACCATCTTCCAAAAGTCTTCGCCTCACTGTGCATGCAAATCACACCTGTCTGCTGCCATTCCTGAGCAAGCTCTGCACTGGTGGCACTCCGATCCCGCAGCTAAATTCTCTTTAGGAGACGATCCTGGCGCTTGCTAGACTTTCTTGGACGCCCTAAAGCCTTCTTAACAAGAATTGAACCTCTTTCCTTGAAGTTCTTGATGATCCTATAAATTGTTAATTGAGGTGCAATCTTGGTAGCCACAATGTCCTTGCCTGTGAAGCCATTTTTATGCAACACAATGATGGCTGCACGCGTTTCTTTGCAGGTCACCATGGTTAACAATGGAAGAACAATGATTTCAAGCATCACCCTCCTTTTAACATGTCAAGTCTGCCATTTTAACCCAATCAGCCTGACATAATGATCTCCAGCCTTGTGCTCGTCAACATTCTCACCTGAGTTAACAAGACGATTACTGAAATGATCTCAGCAGGTCCTTTAATGACAGCAATGAAATTCAGTGGAAAGTGTTTTTGGGGATAAAGTTAATTTTCATGGCAAAGAAGGACTATGCAATTCATCTGATCACTCTTCATAACATTCATAAGTATATGCAAATTGTTATTATAAAAACTTAAGCAGCAACTTTTCCAATTTCCAATATTTAAGTAATTCTCAAAACTTTTGGCCACGACTGTACATAAAGCACTATGGACAGTAGAACCTATCACACTACCTATCACCCTGAACTGAAACCTATCAGCTACACTATATCACTAGTGATGTCGCGAACATAAAATTTTCCGTTCGCGAACGGCGAGCGCGAACTTCCGCAAATGTTCGTGACTGGGCGAACCGGGCGAACCGCCATAGACTTCAATAGGCAGGCGAATTTTAAAGCCCACAGGGACTCTTTCTGGCCACAATAGTGATGGAAAAGTTGTTTCAGGGGACTAACACCTGGACTGTGGCATGCCGGAGGGGGATCCATGGCAAAACTCCCATGGAAAATTACATAGTTGAAGCAGAGTTGGGTTTTAATCCATAAAAGGCATAAATCACCTAACAATCCTAAATTTTTTTGAACAACATGGTTTAAAACATCCAGTGTGTGTATACGATCAGGTATGATGTTGTATCGATCAGGTAGTGTAAGGGTTACGCCCTCTTCACAGACATTGACAGACCAAACTCCCCTTTTAATGCACCGCAAACAACCGCAGACAGTCCATTTGCACAAACACAAACTCCCCATTTGCACAAGGTTGGATACCAAGCTAGCCATGTCCTGGTGATGTCATTGAAGGTTTCTTCCTCCACCCAGCCACGTACAACACCAAGGGTCCCCGAAAGGTGAATTGAACGGGGAGATGGTTAAAAAAAACGCTGGCTCCCTCCCCTTTGTTTTAATCCACGGTCACTGCGTCTGCGCCGTGCAATTTACTCTCACACCCGATATGAGTGTTATTTTCTGTAGTTCTCTTCTCATTAGTTTAATCCCTGTTACGTCCCCAATCTGGGGTCCATTTATTGAAATGATTTTTCAAACGGGGAGATGGTTAAAAAAACGCTGGCTCCCATCCCTTTGTTTAATCCATGGTCACTGCGTCTGCGCCATGCAATTTACTGTAACACCCAATATGAGTTGTATTTTCTGTAGTACTATTCTCATCAGTTTAATCCCTGTTACGTCCCCTATCAGGACGTGTATTGAATGGATTTTAGATAAGTGGTACTACGCGTGCTAGGTACTGTGCCACCCGGTATGAGTGTTGGGCACTAGCAGAGGGCACACTACAGTCTGTGGGCCTGACACACACACACTGGCCGGCAGGCAACTGAAATTAGATTAAAGTGTACAGATAAAGTGCCTTATTTTAGGCAACGTCCAGTGCCGCACCGTATGATTGATGGGCAGCACTGGCAGAGGGCACACTACAGTCTGTGGGCCTGACACACACACACTGGCCGGCAGGCAACTGAAATTAGATTAAAGTGTACAGATAAAGTGCCTTATTTTAGGAAAAGTCCAGTGCCGCACAGTATGATTGATGGGCAGCACTGGCAGAGGGCACACTACAGTCTAAGGACATGACACACACACTGGCCGGCAGGCAACTGAAATTAGATTAAAGTGTACAGATAAAGTGACTTATTTTAGGCAACGTCCAGTGCCGCTGGGTATGATTGATGGGCAGCACTGGCAGAGGGCACACTACAGTCTGTGGGCCTGACACACACACACTGGCTGGCAGGCAACTGAAATTAGATTAAAGTGTACAGATAAAGTGCCTTATTTTAGGCAACGTCCAGTGCCGCACGGTATGATTGATGGGCAGCACTGGCAGAGGGCACACTACAGTCTGTGGGCCTGACATGCACACACTGTCCGGCAGGCAACTGAAATTACATTAAAGTGTACAGATAATGTGCCTTATTTTAGGCAATGTCCTGTGCCGCACGGTATGATTGATGGGCAGCACTGGCAGAGGGCACACTACAGTCAGTGGAAGTGGGCCTGACACAGACTGGCAGGCAACTAACCTTAGATTAAAGGGTAAAAATGAAATGCCTTATTTATTGTCAAGCTACTGTGCTACCCGTTATGAGTGGTGGGCACTAGCAGTGGGCACACTACAGTCAGTGGAAGTCGGCCTGATACACACTGGCAGGCAACTAACCTTAGATTAAAGGGTAAAAATTAAATGCCTTTTTTTTATGCAAAGTCCTGTGCCACATGGTATGAGTGGTGGGCACTGGCAGTGGGCACACTACAGTCTGTGGGCCTGCAGCTCCTCACACACGGGCAGGCCAGGCAACTGCAATATATATATGGAGAAAAAATAAATAAAAGCAGACTAATGTAGCAGCCCTAAAAAGGGCTTTTTGGGGTGCTATCAGGATGCTGTCCTTACAGCAGAGATCAGATGAGTCTTTCAGGACTGGAGTGGACACTGAATACACTAGCCTAGCTATCAATTTCCCTATTAAATCAGCAGCAGCTACACTGTCCCTCCTCTTACTAATACTGCAGCTTCCGAATGAATCTAAAATGGATGCTGTCCAGGAGATGGGAGGGTCTAGGAGGGAGGGTATGCTGCTGATTGGCTGGAATGTGTCTGCTGACTGTGAGGTACAGGGTCAAAGTTTGCTCAATGACGATGTATAGGGGGCGGACCGAACATTGCATATGTTCGCCCGCCGCGGCAAACTCAAACAAGCTATGTTCGCCGGCGATTAGTTCGGGCCATGTATAATATATATAAGCTAACTAACTAACTATGTAATGTAATGACACAGGAAATAACACTGCTTTCACTCTCAGAACTGATGAAACAAAATTAGAACTGTTTGGGCCCATGGATCAACGCTATGTTTGGAGGAGGAAGAACAAGGCCTATGAAGAAAAGAACACCTTGCCTACTGTGAAGCATGGCGGGGGGTCAATCATGCTTTGGGGCTGTTTTGCTTCTACAGGTACAGGGAAGCTTCAGCGTGTGAAAGGTACCATGAATTCTCTTCAGTACCAGGAGATATTGGATTAAAATGTGATGCAGTCCGTCACAAACCTGAGGCTTGGGAGACGTTGGAACTTTCAACAGGACAATGATCCCAAGCATACCTCCAAGTCCACTAGAGCATGGTTGCAGATCAAAGGCTGGAACATTTTGAAGTGGCCATCGTAGTCACCAGACTTAAATCCGATTGAGAACCTCTGGTGGGACTTAAAGAAAGCAGTTGCAGCGCGCAAGCCTAAGAATGTGACTGAACTGGAGGTTTTTGCCCATGAAGAATCGGGGAATATACCCGTAGATCGCTGCAAGACACTTGTGTCAAGCTATGCTTCACGTTTAAAAGCTGTTATAACTGGAAAAGGATGTTGTACTAAGTACTAAGATTGAATGTCACTTGGGGGTTGAATAAAACTGATAATGATGTGAGGACAGAAAAGACATTTGTGGTTATTTCATTATAAATGTTATGTTATATTTGTCTGACTTACAAGTGCCTCTTTGATTTAATTGTAAACAAGATGACTGAAATGATCAAAATCAATGTCAAACTGGCCAAAACACTCAATTTCAGTGGGGGTTGAATAATTTTGAACACAACTGTATATACTAAAGGGGTAGGCAACTTTCCTATTGGTTGCTAGGGATGTTGCTAAGCTCATACAATGACATTGCAGCCTTTTCGATGGCCCAAGAGCAAAAAGCAGGGAGGGATCATGGGTTCAGTTGAAAAAAACGTCTAGAATATTTGAAAATACGAATATATATCACTATATTCTAAATCTTCGCAAATTCTCAAAGTCGCGATATTCGGGATAAAAACTATCTGCTGGAATGGGGTTAATGTTCAGAAATTAAAATGTGTATCAAGAAGAGCACCCACTGTAGCCCAGAAATTATCTCCATGTCTTTTTTTTATAGACCCCAATTTAAACCAATATGACTTTAGTGCATGGATAGCTCAAATAGTGGACATGCTAACACAGCACATCCAGTCTACTGCCTCTAATCTTATTTTTAACATTTCTTAATGTTTGAATTGCAATACCACATATGTAGTATATGTTATAACCTGTACTTCATGTTAACTGCAGTATGTTGGATGTACCATGAATGAAATTAAGACTAGGGTTAGGAAACATATATCAGATAGTTCGCATGATAAAACTAGGAATGTTTCAGTGGATTCCTTACATTTTGCTTTGACACACGGTTGGGTCATTTATCAAACTGGTATAAAGTATAACTGGCTTAGTTGCCCATAGCAACCAGATTCCACCGTTTATTTTCCAAAGGAGCATGAAATGAAAGGTGGAACCTGATTGGTTGCTATGGGCAACTAAGCCAGTTCTATTTTATACCAGTTTTATAAATGACCCCATATGTGTCCTCCTTTGTTGTCCAGGGTGTGGAATGGGTTAATGCTCCTAATCAGGGAGGCGATCAATAAAGAAAACTTTTGAACAGTGAAATTTTCTGGATAGTTCAACTTCAAACCTGTCTCCCCGAAACAATGAACCACAATTGTGACTAGATGATGCCTTATTTATGTTGCATTACTCATGGATCACTTTTCCAGTTAGATTTCTTTTTGTTTTTTGTTTCTTTGACATTGTTGTGGATATTCATTTGCCTCTGGTTATTTTCTGGCTGTGGCACATGATCTGCTGTGTGCCTATTGATTGTAAAGAGATATAAACACATACAATAGGAGTCTAGTTTGTCCTTGCTGCTCCTGGCTTTTAGAGGTGGAAATAAAGGTCTTAATTTTTTATGGATGCTAGACTTTTTCCTGCTTATTTACACAGATAAAGTTTCATTTGATTCCAACAAGTCATCCTTGGTGTGCTTTTTTTTTTTTTTCCAATAAGTGCACTGTACATCAGCTATTGATTAAACTTTTAGTTTTGAGGAAATATACAGAGGAAATTCTAACCAGAAGAAAAATGTGTAAAATGTTCATAATCTCTTCACAAAAGTACAGATTTTAAAAGGAAGTTTTATTCCAATCATGTAGCAATAAAACATAAATACCAAAATTATGATCAAGTCTACAGCAGAGTGTTCACCATAATATGCTGAAGCAGCTCAGACCACCCCTCACAAATTTGGCCATCGAATAAGAGAACACAGAATATCGAGCAAGTAATACCAACAGAAATTATACAAAATATACTGTAGCCATTGTTTCAAATTGTACTCCCGTTTTCTTCTGAGATAAAGCATGCACAACTATATAGCATGAACCAAAGATATGTGAATTACATTATTGAAAACATCATTGGGAAATATATGTCCACAATGAAGATTGTAGAAATCAAAAAATCTTTACATCATTTATTATTTATATGTTTCATTCCTCCAATTATTTGACCTGGCACATGGTAACAAATTCATATAAGGTAGTAGCAGTGTTAGTAGTCACAGTAATTAACTACAGTACATATGTTAATGCAAATTAGCAAGTTTTGAAAAATTTTGATTCGGCAGCTTCACCAAAGTTCGCCAAAAATGTGATTCGTTATGAATTAATTTGTCACAAATCACTATAAATTAGGTATACCCATGCCACTCTGCCGTAGGGTCTGGCCACACAGAGCGGTTATGCTTTGGGCAGGTTGTGGCCATGCTGCAGTGCAGAGCACCTTTAGGCCTCATGCACACGATCGTTGTTTGATTCAGTGTCCATTGAGCCATTTTTCTTGCTTTTCTATGGACCCATTGGTTTTCAGAGGGTCCGTGGAAAACTCGTCAAATGCACCATTTGTCCTCCACGTCCGTGGTCTGTGATTACTGTCCGTCAAAAAGATATTAAAACTTTATTTTTTTTCTGGCGGACCACGGAAACACAACGGAAGCAAAAACTGACACGGATCACGGAACAACGGAACCCCATTTTGCGGACCGCTAAAAACAACTGTCGTGTGCATGAGGCCTTAATGCACCTTTAAACAGGGGCTATTGCTGGTATGGCGTTTGGCTGGTTAGGTGGGAGCACAATATGAAAATCATTGCTGTTCTTGCCTGCAATCTCCTACCGTTTATTTAACAGTAAACACAGAATATTAATCAGCTCTGGCATACCCACTTCTCCAACCCCAGCACTCTCCTGCCCTACAAGTGGGAACTCTTCTTCTGCCATCTGCTTTTCCTCCTTTTCCACATAATCTAATATCGATGAAAATATGTCATCAGGAACATCCAGCTCCTCCTCTCTCTGCATCTTGCTGACTGGTCTTGGACATGGAGACTTTGAAGGATGATTTGGAAGAAGTACAGCCAGCAAAGGATGGGGATGATCATCATTAAGGCCTGACCCCTCTAAGGGTGCAGTCTGGATGGTATTGGTTAGCATGCTGGCACTGGAATAGTAAAGGCTTCCATCTTATTGAATTACATATATCTTAGTTTTTGGCTGATGTAAGAATAAGTAAATGTAGTAATGAGTAAATAAAACTGATGCAGAATAAGTCTCTGTGCACTCTTTCTGCTCTCTCTCTCTCCAATATTCTTCTATTAATCATTTTTAGCAACACTGTCCCTAGCGCATGAGCGCTTGCCACGTCTCTCCCTATGCTCAGCTCTCAGGACAAGAGGCGGAGACCATGTGGGATGAGGGTTTTATAGGGCTTTGACATTACAGGGGATGGCTATCTGTGGATTAGCTGGCTGCACAGTATTATGAATGATCTTGTGTTCCTGGGCTTGTCTCCTCTACACTTAGTTTCACTTTGTAACATGTACAACTCTCATTATAGAAAAACCTGATTCGTTATCACGAAGCGCAAGGAAATTCGGATTCATTGTGAATCAAAGTTTTCCTAAACTTCGGACCGAATTCCACTTTTAATTCTTTGCTCAACAATACTCAACAAGTGTGTGTACTAACACTGCTTCAGTTCAGTCATAGGGGCCGGTATTGAGTTCCGTCATAGGGGCTCAATACCAGAAAAAAAACGCATCAGTTTGTCCTAATGCATTCTGAATGGAAAGCAATTCGTTCAGTATGCTTTAGGATGTCTTATGTTCTGTCCCTTTACAGTATTTGGCTGGAGAAAACACCGCAGCATGCTGCGTTTTTTTCTCCAGCCAAAATTCCGTAACACTTGCCGGAATGCCGTATCCGACAATAATTTCCATTGAAATGTATTAATGTCGGATCTGGTACCAAGTGTTCTGGAAATTGCCGCATTGACGGTTTTATGGTCTATGCCTGCGGCGGGATATAGGAGGAGCTGGTTGTGCAGCTTCCTGTTTGTCTCTTTGCTCCAGCCTGAGAGGGAGAAGGAAGCACGCCATTAAAGGTGAGTATAAAGTTGTTGTTTTTTGTGCAACAATAGAAAAATTTAATATAAGCAGCTCCTATGTACTTATACATAGGAGCTGTATGGTATAAGTGCATGGTGTTGTGCCTTTTTATAAGTATACAATTATTCAGATGGACATTCATTGCCTTTAAGAGCCATGCAGACTCTATTCACCATGAAAAGGTTCTCATCGCTTCAAGTGTCAGGATGTATGCATCCCTATAAATTAACTCTTGAAAGTTTCACATTAATAGATTACACAACAGTGCCATTTGTTGTGCCTTTTCATAAGTATACAATTATTCTGGTCAAGATGGACATTCATTGCCTTTAAGAGCCATGCGGATTCTCTTCACCATTTTGTCTGTCTTGAGCTGACTGGAGTAAGTTCATGGCTAGGGTTGACTTTATAAAGTTAATTCTCTATAGAGAGTATGAAAAGGTTTCTCTTGCAGATGTACTATCTGAAGGGAGCAATCCTTACCTCAGTACAAGGGTATGTAAAGGTACTACTGAAGATAAGATTGCTTCCTGAGACACATCTGGCATACCGTTATAATGATGTTTATTATTGAGACAAAGGTATAATGTCTGTTTATTCATATAGTGGATCTTATTTAGTTTTGGCATAAGCTAATCAATATATCACATATGTATTGTGTTGTATTGATACATATATATTGTATAACCGGACATTATTGTACAGGGTGGGCCATTTATATGGATACACCTTAATAAAGTGGGAATGGTTGGTGATATTAACTTCCTGTTTGTGGCACATTAGTATATGTGAGGGGGAAACTTTTCAAGATGGATGGTGACCTGGTGGCCATTTTGAAGTCGGCCATTTTGAATCCAACTTTTGTTTTTTCAATAGGAAGAGGGTCATGTGACACATCAAACTTATTAAGAATTTCACAAGAAAAACAATGGTACCTTGGACTACTGCTCCTAGCATCCACTATGTACTTATACTACCTGTAGTCTCTATGCAAATGTACATAGGGACTGAAGGTAGTATAAGTACATAGTGGATGCCAGGAGTAGTAGTCTTATGTACAAGAATATGACTACCAAACATGGCAGACAGCCCGCCAGCCGGTCACACGACCGACCGCCTGACAGCCTTCTGCCCTTGTTTTCGTGGGTCTCTTGTCTTCTGTAAAGTTTAAATATTATATATTTATTTTTTCAAGAGGCATATCTTCTTCAAGTCAGGCCGGGAGCTCTCCTCCTCAACAACATCTCCAACATGATACGGTATGTCAAGTTGGGTAGCATTCCCAACTGTAATGTTGTGTCATTATTTTAATTATTATATTTTTTTGTCTCAGTTATCATCCCTGGAGGAGATGCATCCCTGCCAAGAAAGTCCTACAGAGGAGGAAGTCGGGGGTGGAGGACAGCAAACAGTAGGTGTTTCCTTTTTTTCTCAAAGATACATGTTATTGTATGTTCTTGAATTATAATTTTTTTGGTATTTTACAGCCATCTGGTCTCATTGCCTCTCAGCGAGGTCTTCCAGAGGAAGTTGGGGAGCATGCGGCGGTCGGGGTCGTGTATTTTCAATCAAAGTCTTTGTAATTTTAAAAGTTTTAAACATTATGTAATTTTTTTTTTTTTTTTTTAGGGTTCCCGAGTCTCCACCAAAATGGATGAGGAGGACGTTGGCAGTTTTTTATCGACAATGAGTTCCTCATCCAGATGGTGGAGAAGCGACCACCATTGTGGGACTACACCGACCGCTGCCACGCAGACCACCAAGCAACCCGGCTCCTCTGGCACGAGATATGTAAGGCCATTGAGTCAAATTGGGAGTAACTGAGAGACAGGCAACTGGATACAGTATTTCATTTGTAGACAGCATACACGTATGTTTTATTGTTTAGAAGTGGTTAACAGTCTAGTTAATTTGGGTCACTGCCACCGATAGTTTACCAACAAATTTATTTTTATTGTTGTTGTGGCTGGTTCAATTATATTAGTAAACCATTTTTGATGTCAACAAATCATGTATTTTAAAGACTAACTTTTTTTTTTTTTTGTTCCAGGGTTGACAATAACGGTTTGGTGAAGGTAATTTAGGGATCGCTACAAGAAAGACTTTAATGAGGAACTTCAGTGCCCGAGTGGTTCGGGAGCAACCTCAAGGTGGGCATATCGCTATACTGCCGCCTTGGGGTTCCTACGAAGAACCCTAGAGCAGCGAAGGTAAGATATTATGTTTATAGAGATTATGAATTATGGCCCAGGCAGACTGTCATTTGGCACTCTGTCTTCGACATCCACATAGTATTTTGTGAAGTAGAGATGAGCAAAGCGTGCTTTAGATTATACATCTGAAGTTGCTTTCACAAAAACAATTCATAATGTACATAGACACTTCTCTATACACTAATAGAATGTATGGGCACTATCTATGTACACTATTTGTATGACTTTTTTTGCAATGCAACTTCCTATGTAGCATCAGAAGTCGCTTTGCTCACCTCTGATCAGAGGTTCTCCACTGAAATACAATTGCTAATCAAGCAGTACTCGGGTGCCCAAAGTTCCCCAGGAGGCGGTCCCTGATGAGCAGCTACCATGGGTCTCTCTCATCCAGCTCAAGCAACTGGTCAGGAACTTAATGTTCCCCTACCTGTGACCTCTGGCAATGTAACGATGGACACTTTAGCCCCATTATTCGAGGCACTCATGCATCGCCAGAGGAGAGGTAGGCGCCTTCAGGCGGACTATGAGGATCTCACAAGGCTCGTATACGAGTCTTTGATGGGATTCACAAATTGAGTTGCCGCTTTGGAGGATAATTTGCGGCGTCTTCAGGAGGGGGCAGTGTTGACGTCGCAAATGAGTCCGTTGCATCACTATTTGATATCGTTACTCCCCGTGATGGAACAGTTCACGCCTGACCAACTGTTTGAGACCAGAAGACAAGTGGACTGCGTCTTGTGGCAAGTGCAACACCGCCCAACATCCCTTCCCCCGCACCAGCCCTATCCCCCTTCCCACACCTATCCCCCATCCCAGCGGCTCTAACCCCCTTCCTTACCTCCCCATCCCCCTTCCCAGTCTCCCCACCCCTCTACCGAGCCGCCCCATCCTCCTTCCCAGCCGCCCCATCCCACTTCCTATACCCCATCCCAGTTCCAAACCCCCAAGCTATTTTCTCATCACTTTTCTCACTCTCCTCCTCATTACTATCCTCCAACCTCTTTCACCATTCCCTCTACTACAGCTCGGGAAACTCTATCTCTTGCCTAATCCTCAACTTTAAATACTCCCTCTGTTGCACTTCCCCAACACGCACTTATTTGTCCACAGTGGCAGAAGAACAACAGGACAGAGGGGTCCCAAACCGTGAACTGTCCTCCACCCCTCACCCTTCTACTTCCCGCAGCACTTTATATAGGCAACTGTAAATACGTTTTTAAAAATGTTATGTTTTTTTATATATTTTTTTGCTCAAAAATAGTATTTATTCTTAATAAATGTGATTGTATTTGAAAATGTATTTGTTTTAGTTTTTTGTTTAAAGGGTTTTTAAACAAGTGAATCCAAAATGGGTGCTTTTGGAACCCTTAAAATTTCCCGGCACTGGTAGAGCGACGCAAGTATTTGTCACTCCTCCAGCATGAGGAGATTATGTTGACAATCAGTAGTGTATAGAAGCGAGGCCTGACTTAATATCTCAGGGCCGGCAGAGCGACATGCGTATTTGTCGCTCCTGTGGGGAGATCAATATATGCAACAAGACTCAATGTATGGTTTTAAAAAAAGTTTTTGAAAATCAATACACACTACTGTATCCACCCACCCACATAACCACACAACCAAACAGCATCAAGAATAAATTCAAATTATATACATTTTACATGAAAAAAACCCGCAAATGATTTAAATCATTTGGTCCTGCCAGTCCACTCTTCCTGCATAGGAGCAGAAATATTCAGCAAAGGAGTCTCTCATTCTTAAAACTGCTACAGTGGTCCACGGTCCAAAACTTTCAATACTGGCCAACTCGCTGTCTTTGGGTATCTGCTTGACATGTAGCGGTTATTTTATGAGGAGGTAGTTGTGTAACACGACGGCTGCCTTTACTACCTCATCAACAGTTTCTATTTTCAGTTGAATTGGTTTGATGAAAATTCGCTATTTGGCCACCAGAATGCCGAATGTGCATTCCAACATTCTTCAAATCCTGGTCGGGCGGTAGTTAAATACGTGTTTCTTCCGGTTTAATCCGCGGCTGGAATGGGGTTTAATTAGATTGCCAAATCTGAAACGCATCATCATCAACCAACACAAAGGTCATGTGGGGAGCATCTGTATCTGATAGTGGTTGAGGTGGTGGAAACTCAAATTGTCTATAGTATAGCCTTCGCCCCATGTAAGAATTTTTAAAGACCATGGAATCATTGGTTTGGCCGTAAGCCCCAATATCGATTGCCACAAAACGGTACTGGGCATCAGCGATTGCCATTAATATGATTAAAAAATATTTTTTTCTGAAGAAAATAAAAATGAGCAAATATGTCAAATAAATTACCCAAAAAAACAATACAAGCTATATAATTTGGATGGCCTTATTTGGGACCTTAAACTGGACATACCACCGTTAAATGCTCAAATGCTTTCCTTTGTTCTGTGGTCATTTTCAAAGGGCAAAGGACATTTTTGGGAAATCCAGTGATGGAACAGGCTCTCCATGGAGAACGATAGGCGTATGCTTCTGACTAGCATTGCTCACAGTGCTGTCAACATCTCTCTCTAATGGTTGAGAAATGGGTTAAATCCTTACCATAGGAGCTGTTGAAGTCACAGTGAACAATACTAATACAGAGCCTCCAAAGCCCTTGGCCTGAGCAATCAAGAGCTGCAGTAGGTAGAGTACAGTATTAAATAAAATAAAAATTCGTACCATGGGGTAGGGAAATATGTCTGGTTTCAGCTTTGAAGCAGGAAAAAAATATATACCAAAATAACAGTTAATAGCAAAATATAAAAAAAAAGTACCTTATGGTAAGCATTAGGTGTTCTGCAGTTGAAACACTTCGACGGAAAGTGGTGTCCTGTCTTTTCATGCGATGTAACAGTTTGTCAAAACTTTCAACGCTCATCCGTAAGTAGCTATGAAATTAGTTTGTATAATTCTAGAACAGAACTTTATATGCTCCCCTTCTTATTCTGGCAGAAGTAATCGGATGCACCCAATAGCGACTGCGCTGTCCGGCTCGAAGACATCTTCTCCAGCAGGAAACAAGTATTAGAGCCTGAAATCCAAACCGAATGTGGTCCGGCATCATCTTTGCTATCTTCTGAGACAGTATCTGAGGGGTATGTGACCTTTAGTTGTCTTTTATAGCCACTGTACAATTTGCATATGAAATTGGTTCTTTTGATCTTTGAAAATTTAAATACCGGACCCATTTGTAACTGGATGAAAACGGATGAGACAAATCCAGTAAAAAAAATCTCCGTTTACATATGGTTTGCTGGATCCAGCAGGTATTTACGGCAACTAACTAACAGACCTGGGGATGGGGGGGGAACTATCCATTTTCATGTGGTTTGATGGATCCGGCAGGCATTTCCGGCAACTGAACTGCCTGCCAGAATCCAACAACGCTAGTGCAAAAGAAGCCTTAACAGTCATAACGCGTTAATTAAATGTGATAACTCACCAAGTGTGTGTGTGTTAACACTGCTACATCTGTATCTTCATAAAAGAATAGAAGAACGGTATAGCCACAAGAAAAATAATTTCTTCAAGTGGGCTCCTCGGATATGAAAAAGTCTATTCATTTTTCTGCAATAAAGAATATTGTTATTATAAATGAGCTTTCAATGGATGTGGCATCATGTATGATATTTTGAAACTCATTTTATTTTGCTGAGATCCATTTGCTGATTCATTTAATGCTACAGCATAGAGGCTATGGTGCTGTGTCAGTCTTTTTCTGTGTGCTATAATCAAATATAGCTGGCTTAACTAGAACAAGGCTAATCTGGTTTCCAATTGGAATTGAACCCATAAAACATTTGGTCATATATTAGAAATGTCACATTTTCAGGAAGGTTACTAAACAATGACAGTTTCTATAGCAAAGTAAAATATTAATAATACTGCATCTGTTCATTTTTTATTCTAATTATGCAGATATTACACAAAAAATTTGCTAAAAAGGTTATGTGTAGATAAATTAGAAGCCTTACAGGAGTCTCCCAGAGACGAAAGATATGGAAATGTTTACTACAGTATCCTTGCTTATTCTATATGCATTTTATATCAACATCCAAAGGTATATGAAAATGTATCTAAGCCTCAGTTTAAATATCACCCCCCCATGTTCCATGTATACATATAGACTGCTCATATGGCAGTCTACTGTACTTTAACAGTATTTTACTGTATACGATAGAATACAGTTAGCTTGTTCAGTATGTCACCTAATTATGTAAAGAATTGTAAGCATTGTTAAGTATGTATACTGTGTGTTATTTACTAGTGATGAGCGGCAGGGGCAATATTCGAATTTGCGATATTTCGCAAATATTTGGGCGAATATTCGCCATATATTTGAAAATTCGCGAATTTGTAATCTCCAGTCATTATTTTCTTAATTGATAAATGTTTATGCTAATTTTATGCGAATTTTCATATGCGCATTTTCGCAATCAAGAAAATTATGGCATTGCTTTCTTGATTGCAAAAATTTGCATACAAAAAATTCACATAAAAATTCGCATAAACAGCTATTTTAAAAAATGAATATTCGCAATTGCAAATATATTTCGCGATATTCTAAATATTCGCAAATTCTCGAAGTGCCGATATTCGCGATTAAAATTCACAATTCGAAAATTCGTGATCAACACTATTATTCACCTGAGTGATCCGCCACCACTGCTATTTGCTGCTTCAGTCCCTGCTGCTTTTTAGTTTCTAGTCTCGGCTTGACATAGAAAATGACTTGGATTACCCATTTAACTAATCTCTGGATGAGGTCGGCCAGTGCTGCATCTAATAAATGGCTGAGTGGGCCGTCCAAGCCATTTCTTTTGTGTCGAGGCTCGGACCAGGAAGTCGAGGGCAACAGATTGATAAAATGAGTATCACTTGTATTTTTATTTCCAGCCCCTCGTGCCTGTATGTGTCTGGAAAACCCATTTAAGTATAAGCTATAACAAGTCATACCATCTGAATGAATGCCTCAAGCACTCTTTTTTGGCATAAATCAGGCCCATTATACTCTAGGACACATTTAGTAATTGAAATTATGTACCGTTAAATACTTGGAAACTAAGGGGGGGGGGGGAGATGTGGAACATATTCCATCTTAATATGCATTGTATAAAATACATCTTGATTTAAAAAACGCATCCATAATCGATTGCGGTTTTCTTGTGTTTTTATATCTTATGTTTGCATTTGTGCATGTTCATTCTACCCAATACATAACATCCGTTCTATCGGTCTTCTTCATTGACATATAGACAAAACCATATAAACCTTTATCACTTCGTGTGGATTTCCTATATTGTGTCTGTGATAAAAAATATATAAAAAAATATACAAAATATATTTTAAGTGCATAACATATTGGATTTTAATATACATTTTAAAAAATGCATGCTTATTCAGTGGCGGTTTTATTGTGTTTTTTCAGGATAGCGTTTTTATGTCCAATGTTTTCATTTGTGAATTCTTATTATATTTAATGTCTAAGATCCATTCTATCATTTGTCTCTATTGACGTATACAGAAAACTTTTGAAAAAACCTCGCACAACTGCAAACATAAGATATAAAAACGCAATGGTTGAAAAAAACGCAAGAAAACCGCAACCGATTATGGATGCGTTTTTTAAATCAAGATGTATTTTATACAATGCATATTAAGATGGAATATGTTCCACAGGTAGAGATATGGCCCATACGGTGTTTTTATGTGAATAAGGGAAAAGGATGATTATGATGCACCTAATGATTTTTTACATATTCAAATAAAGAAGATCCATGTCGGGACTTAGTAACACCCCAATTGGAGGAGGAGGAAAAGTTCTATAAAAAGAGTACGGCAGCACTTCAATAAACACCACTGAGGAAGGGACAGGATACAAAGAAAATGTCCCGAAATTATTTTGAGGTGCAACGCTAAAGTACCCATGTGAATAGAAATAACTTCACAGAATCTGCCGGCAGTTTAATAAGGACTCCGCTCATACAAAGAGAAGGGCAAGTCCGGAACATACCTGCAGGACCGTGTAATATCTTCGGCAGGTTAACCTGAGATCGAGCCTGCATAAGGTCCTAAAGATCGCATAGGTCTGTTCCAAACAACGGAGAACCTCTCACGAGATCTCATTTGAAAAGAGGCAAGTACGCAGCATGGAGAGTAAGCGTGGGACGCCACGGCTTCTCCGAATACCGAACTGCTAAACAGTGAGTACTAACCGTATAAATGAAATATGAAGCATCCAGCACTTAGGAAGATTTATATAACATGCGCATTTGGATACAAACACATCGAATAAGTGTTTACTGACCCTTTTTTATGGAGAAATAATCGTGTATTGAAAACAAATACACTGAATGGGCATTCATTGACATTTTTATGGAGGAATAACTGCACTAAATGCATGTGGGATTGCAGTAATAGACTGTGCATATCATTTTACCCATAGTATCATCCAACCAGAGATATTAATAGTGTATTGATTTTATGTGTAATTGTTGAACTGTAGTATCAATAAATTGTTGATTTTACAGAACACATCCAATTTCCGATATAATCCAGATACGGAGTGCCCAACCATTTCTTGGCTTGGAACTTTACTGGAATTGGGGATTACTGAAGTTGGAGCACCCACCTATCTCTGGTCAACTAGTTGAGCCACACTATGTTTATTCTTACATTGATTTTACTGATTCCCCAAGCGTGAGCTCACAGGTGAACAGTGATGGATATCTGGAATTATGCGAAAAATAAAAATAAAATGGTGGAAACTTATGCATTTGTAAATGTTGAAAATATACAGAATACATCCATGGAATCGGTGACATTGCTTTTTAGGGAAGTAGAAACATTAATGATGAAACAACTAAAACAAAGGTGGGAAATTAGGAGTTTGCAAGAATGTGTTACTAGAGAATATGTACCTAAGGGTTTGCAAATAATTAAATTTCCAGCACATGATTTGTGTAATGAGGAGTTTGAGAAAGAGTGGAATAATTTGTCGAAAGAACCATCCTTGTCCCTAATCCGATTGATTATGAAACGCAGAGTACAGATGTTAGAAGAAATTAATGATAAATTGGAGAAATTTAAAGGAAAACTAGAACAATTACCTAAAAATGATGAATACAATAATTGGCAGTTGTTAATTTGTAAAAGCTTAGATAAAGTTGAACAAGAAATACTGATGAAGAAGAAGAAGAAAATCAATTATTCAAATAGAAAAGTGTCAGCATAAGTTGGTAGAATTATGTAAAAGAGGATTATCAAAATATATATTAACAGAGCAAGAATATAATTACATTACTTCGACTCAACAACGAATGCCTATATTTTATTGCATTCCAAAGCTGCACAAAGATCCAATAAATCCACCTGGTCGCCCAATTGTCTCAGGCATTGGTTCGATTTCTTCGAATTTATCATGTTTTATAGATAGATTACTTCAACCCACAGTGAAGAAGACACCCACGTATTTAAAAGACACCACCCAAATCATCAGGATACTGGAAACATTGGAATTTGATCCTAATTGGATAATATGTACATTGGATGTACAATCACTGTACACAATAATTGATCGTACACAAGGGGTGAAGGCAATGGTAGAACTAGAAGAGGGACGTTTAATGACAGAACAAATATAATTTTTGGCAGAAGGAGTGAAATATATATTAAATAATAATTATATGTTTTTCAATCAAGAATATTATATGCAAATTAGGGGGACAGCTATGGGCACTAGGTTCGCCCCCAGTTATGCTAATTTATTTATGGCATATTGGGAAAAAGAACACATACTCCCAAAACTGGGGGCGGACCTGGTGCTCTGGCGTCGTTATATAGACGATGTGATTATGATTTGGAAAAAGGATTAAACCTCACTTCTTACATTCCTAGAGGGGATTAATATAAATAATAGGAACTTAAGGTTTACGTCAAATATTTGCGAACGAACAATATAATTTCTGGATATAATGATAACAGTTGAAGAAAAGAAAATAATTTGTTCCACTTACAATAAACCAGTAGCAAAAAATGGATATATTCTGTTTAGTAGCTGCCATATGCCCAGATGGCTGTTAAATGTACCCGAAGGACAATTTCAAAGATTAAAAAGAAATTGTATCTTACAAGAGTTATTCGAACAAGAAGCTTTGCAATTAAAGTCGTTATTTATAGAAAAACAATATACACCAGAACAAGTGGAACAAACCCTAGAAAAAGTAAGAGGAATGCAGAGAGAATCATTTTTTAACCCTAAGGATGACCAGAAAGAAAAAGAGGAACAGCATATAAGAATGGTATTACCATTCAATAGTGTTGAGCGCGAATATTCGAAAAGCGAATTTTTTTAGCGAATATCGGCACTTCGCTAATTCGCGAATATTTCGAATATAGCGCTATAAATTCGCTATTTCGAATATTCGTTGTTTTTTTTTTTTTTTTTTTTAGTTATATTTTTTTCTTTCCCTCTTCCCAACAGTAGTTCTTACCTGTCCTGAGGATTCCTGGCTTCCTGGCTGCTCTAGTCAGTGCCCATTGCCGCTTCTGCCGACTTCCGTGCTCATGGAGCGTCCCCATCCATGGGAGAATCTCCATATACTAAAATGTACTGTCGGATTTGAGGAATTACGTTGAAATCGCAATGCGATTAATTCAAGTTATATTAATCGCATTGCGATTTTAACTTAGAGCTGAGTTTATAATGGGTCAGCTTGCTAGAATGAACGAAGTTAACGAATATGGAATATAGCAGCACTGCTAAGTTGAATTCGCAATGCGATTAATTTAACTTGAAGTAATCGCATTGCGATTTCAACTTGGCACTGCTAGTGCTATATTCCATATTCGTTAATTCTAGCCTATGTAAGAAAGCAGTGCTAAGTTGAAATCGCAATGTGATTACTTCAAGTTAAATTAATCACATTGCGAATTCAACTTAGCAGTGCTGCTATATTCCATATTCGTTAACTTCGTTCATTCTAGCAAGCTGACCCATTATAAACCCAGCTCTAAGTTGAAATCGCAATGCGATTAATATAACTTGAATTAATCGCATTGCGATTTCAACGTAATTCCTCAAATCCGACAGTACATTTTAGTATATGGAGACGTTCCCATGGTGATGGGGACGCTCCATGAGCACAGAAGTTATGGTTGGCTTGGTAGAATTAGCGAATAGCTGAATATGACGAATGTATTCGTCATATTCCTCAAAACGAAGATAACGAAGTATTCTACATCTTCGTTTTAGCAACCTATTCGTCAACCTCGCTAATTCTAGCAATCAAATAGGAAGGTTGACTATAGAGACAGCTGTGTTAGAATTCGCTATGCGATTTTTTTTTTTAATAGAATAATTATATTACTTGATATAATTATTATAATTATTCTATTTATTAAAAAAAAAATCGCATAGCTATTAACACAGCTGTCTCTATAGTCAACCTTCCTATTTGATTGCTAGAATTAGCGAGGTTGACGAATAGGTAGCTAAAACGAAGATGTAGAATACTTCGTTATCTTCGTTTTGAGGAATAGACGAATACATTCGTCATATTCGTCATCCTCGCTAATTCTAGATATGAAACCAATAGGAAAGTAGCCTTAAGTACAAATCGCAATATGCGATTATTTAAATCGCATGTTAATCGCGATAACTAGAAAAAATGACGAATATTCGATTTCGACGAATATGAAACGAATATTCATTCGAATATTCGCGAATTTCGTCGAAATCGAATATGGCACCTGCCGCTCATCACTACCATTCAATACCAACTATAAAGAAATTCAAAACAGTATTACTAAACATTGGCATCTGTTACAAAAAGATAAATATATAGAAAAATGTATACCAACAAAACCACTAATTATTTTTACAAGAGCCCGGAGTCTAGCCCTTAAGGTAGAACGAACTACTAGGGCACCAAAAAGACCCCAAAATAGTATAACAAAATGGGTGGGATTGGAAGGTTTCCATAGATGCGGCAAGTGTAATATGTGTGCGATGACATCTTTTTCAAGGAAAACCACTGAAATTATTTCCCATAGCAACAGATTTAAACATAGAATTAAAGACTTTTTGACCTGCAGTTCAGAAAGAGTTATATATATATAGTAAGTTGCCCTTGTGGTAAACAATATATTGGCCGCACAAAAAGAATTTTGAAAAAACGACTAGCGGAACATGTGACCAATATTTGTAATGGTTATTTAAAACATACACTGTCACAACATTTCAAGGACCAACATAATAAGGATCCCTCAGGTTTAAAATTTGCGGCAATCGAACAAATTAATTTACATTGGAGGGGTGGAGATATTGTAAAACAAATGTCAAAAATGTAGTCTCACCATATATTTGAATAAAATACGTTGGTATCTTTTGGCCTTAATGCTGATTTTGAAATTTTCGGGTTTTTGTGAAGTGGTGGGGTGAGGTTCCACAGCCGACAGTGACCTTTGGGTTTATTCCATTCCTGGGTCCCTCTCTACTGTGGACCCCTACCCCTTTACTACAGATATATTAAGAACAGAAATCTACTATCAATAGAAGGATGTAAAAAAACGAGTTTTTTTCAAAAGTTTTCTGTAAACGTCAATAGAGACAAATGATAGAATGGATGTTAGACATTAATTATAAAAAGAATTCACAAATGCAAACATTGGACATAAAAACGCTATCCTGAAAAAATGCAATAAAACCGCCACTGAATAAGCATAAGTTTTTTAAAATGTATATTAAAATCCAATATGTTATGCACTTAAAAGATATTTTGTATATTTTTTTATATATTTTTTTATCACAGACACAATAGAGGAAATCCACACAAAGTGATAAAGGTTTATATGGTTTTGTGTATATGTCAATGAAGAAGACCGATAGAACGGATGTTATGTATTTGTCACGGGTATATGCGAACAACAGGATTACAATCAGTGCACAAGCTACTGAGCGGACCCAAACTAGGGAGCACAAAAGGTAACCCCTGTCAGACCCTAAGAGTTCTCCCTGTGCTGCTATGCACATGCCCAGACCCTGATGGTGGGTCGAGGCATGCCCGTGTACCTACGGCTGAGTGACACCTGAAACCCCTATGATAAAGGGGAGGGGGGCACGGCCACCGGCTCCCTGCTCAGAATACGGACGGAAACAGGGTCGCCTAGGATCCAGTCAGCAAATAAATAAAACCAACAATGTCTGAAAACTTATCTGTAGGGGCTGCAGCAGCAGTGAAGACAGATCCAATCTCAGCAGACAATATCCGATGTTGCTTGCTTCAGCAAAACACACGTCCAGTGTAAAGAGACCACAGCAGTGTAGATACTCCAGCGGCTGACACAACTCAAGATGAGAAATATAACCCGCAAGGTGAAACAGGAAGAGGGGTGATTTAAAGGAAGAGGAATCAATCAGAGAAGGAACAGCTGGGAAGAGGGAAAGGAGTGAGTGTGAAAGTAAAGACCTCATCACAGGGGCAGAGAAACAGAGCTGTGAGAACTCCTCAAAACTCTGGTAGTGACATTATTGGGTAGAATGAACATGCACAAATGCAAACATAAGATATAAAAACACAATAATAGAAAAAAACGCAAGAAAACCGCAACCGATTATGGATGCATTTTTTAAATCAAGATATATTTTATACAATGCATATTAAGATGGAATATGTTCCACAGGTAGAGATATGGCCCATACGGTGTTTTTATGTGAATAAGGGAAAAGGATGATTATGATACACCTAATGATTTTTTACATATACAAATAAAGAAGATCCATGTCAGCCTTAGTAACACCCCAATTGGAGGAGGAGGAAGAGTTCTATAAAAAGAGTACGGCAGCACTTCAATAAACACCACTAAGGAAAGGACAGGATACAAAGAAAAGGTCCCAAAACACGTCTGGTTATTTTGAGGTGCAGCGCTAAAGTACCCATGTGAAAATAAATAACTTCACAGAATCTGCCGGCAGTTTAATAAGGACTCCGCTCATACAAAGAGAAGGGCAAGTCCGGAACATACCTGCAGGACCGTGTAATATCTTCGGCAGGTTAACCTGAGATCGAGCCTGCATAAGGTTCTTAGGATCGCATAGGTCTGTTCCAAA
Organism: Bufotes viridis; assembly: GCA_033119425.1. Classification (NCBI taxonomy): domain Eukaryota; kingdom Metazoa; phylum Chordata; class Amphibia; order Anura; family Bufonidae; genus Bufotes; species Bufotes viridis. The sequence goes on from CM065590.1 coordinate 223,488,888, forward strand.
CAACGAAGAACCTCTCGCGAGATCTCATTTAAAAAGAGGCAGGTACGCAGCACGGAGAGTAAGCGTGGGACGCCACGGCTTCTCCGAACACCGAACTGTTAAACAGTGAATACTAACCGTATAAATGAAATATGAAGCATCCAGCACTTAGGAAGATTTAAATAACAAACAACAAACAACAAATACAAACACATCGAATCAGTGTTTACTGACCCTTTTTTATGGAAAAATAATCGTGTATTAACCACTTCAGCCCCCCTAGCTTAAACACCCTTAATGACCAGGCCACTTTTTACAATTCCGCACTACACTACTTTCACCATTTATTGCTCCGTCTTACAACTTACCACCCAAATGAATTTTACCTCCTTTTCTTCACACTAATAGAGCTTTCATTTGCTGGTATTTCATTGCTGCTGACATTTTTACTTTTTTTGCTATTAATCAAAAATTACCGAAATTTTTGCAAAAAAATGACATTTTTCACTTTCTGTTGTAAAATTTTTCAAAAAAAACTACATTTCTATATTAATTTTTCTCTAAATTTATTGTTCTACATGTCTTTGATAAAAAAAATCCAATAAGTGTATATTTATTGGTTTGGGTAAAAGTTATAGCGTTTACAAACTATGGTGCAAAAAAGTGAATTTCGGCATTTTGAAGCAGCTCTGACTTTCTGAGCACCTGTCATGTTTCTTCAGGTGCTAGAATGCCAGGATAGTATAAATATCCCCCAAATTACACCATTTTAGAAAGAAGACACCCCAAAGTATTCGAGGAGGGGCTTGGTGAGTTCATGTATCATTTCATTTTTTTTCACAAGTTAGCGGAAAATGACACTTTCTGAGAAAAAAAAAAAAAAGTTTCAATTTCTGATAACTTCTGGCAAAAAAAAAAAAAATCTCAGACGGACTCACTATGCCCCTCAGTGAATACCTTGGGGTGTCTACTTTACGAAATGGAGTCATTTGTGGGGTGTGTTTACTGTTCTGGCATTTTGGGCGAGGCTAATTGTGAGCCGCCATGTAAAACCTAAAGGTACTCGTTGGAATTTGGGCCTTTGCACCCAGGCTGCAAAAGCGGCACTTATGTGGTATCGCCGTACTCAGGAGAGTAGGGCAATGTGTTTTGGGGTGTATTTTACATATACCCATGTTGGGTGAGAGAAATATCTCTGTAAATTGTCAACTTTGTATAAAATTTTTAAAAGTTGTCGTTTACAGAGATATTTTTCACACAAAGTATGGGTATATATAAAAATACACCCTAAACACATTGCCCTACTTCTCCTGAGTACGGCGATACCACATGTGTGCCACTTTTGCAGCCTGGGTGCCAAAGGCCCTAAAACCAAAGAGTACCTTTAGGATTTCACAGGGCATTTTTACGCATTTGGATTCCAGACTTCTTCTCACCCTTTAGGGGCCCCTAAAATGCCAGGACAGTATAAATACCCCACATGTGACCCCATTTTGGAAAGAAGACACCCCAAGGTATTCTGTGAGGGGTATGGTGAGTTCATGTAAAATTTTATTTTTTGTCACAAGTTAGTGGAAATTGATTTTTTATTGTTTTTTTCTCACAAAGTCTCCCTTTCCGCTAACGTTTGACAAAAAGTTTAATTTTTCATGAACTCATTATGCCCCTCAGCGAATACCTTGGGGTGTCTTCTTTCCAAAATGGGGTCACATGTGGGGTATTTATACTGCCCTGGCATTTTAGGGGCCCAAAAAGCGTGAGAAGAAAATGCGTAAAAATACCCTCCTAAAAGGTACTCGTTGGAATTTGGGCCCTTTGCATCTTGGCTGCAAAAGTGTCACACATGTGGCATCGCCGTACTCAGGAGAAGTAGGGCGATGTGTTTTGAGGTGTATTTTTACATATACCCATGCTGGGTGAGAGAAATATCTCTGTATATTGACAACTTTGAATAAAAAAATGTAAAAAGTTGTCGTTTACAGCGATATTTCTCACACCCAGTATGGGTATATGTAAAAATACACCCCGAAACACATTGCCCTACTTCTCCTGAGTACGGCAATACCACATGAGTGACACTTTTTTGCAGCCAAGATGCGCAAAGGGGCCCTAAAACCAATGAGTACCTTTAGGATTTCACAGGCTATTTTTAAGCATTTGGATTCTCACGCTTTAGGACCCCTAAAATGCCAGGGCAGTATAAATACCCCACATGTGACCCCATTGTGGAAAGAAGACACCCCAAGCTATTCTGTGAGGGGTATGGCGAGTTCACAGAAAAAAAAAAATTTGGCACAAGTTAGCGGAAATTGTTTTTTTTTTTTTTTTTTACAGTCTCATATTCCACTAACTTGTGACAAAAAATAAAATTTTCCATGAACTCGCCATACCCCTCACGGAATACCTTGGGGTGTCTTCTTTCTAAAATGGGGTCACATGTGGGGTTTTTGTACTGCCCTGGCATTTGAGGGTCTCCGCAGTCATTACACGTATGGCCAGCATTAGGAGTTTCTGCGATTCTCCTTATATTGAGCATACGGGTAATGAGATTTTTTCCGTTCAGCCTCTGCGCTGAAAAAAAAAAATGAACGGCACAGATTTTTTCATTCCCATCGATCATTGTGGATGAAAAAATCTCTGCCAAAATCAGTGACTGCGGTGCGGTGCGGTGGGCTGGGCGCTAGCTACCTAACAAGTAGCTAGCTAACTGGCGGTGATAGGGGACCCTTATGCCCCATTCACACGTCCGCAATTCTGTTTGCGGAACGGAATTGCGGACCCATTCATTTCTATGGGGACAGACTTTGTCCCGCTCGGATCCGGAATTACGGATCCGCGCTCCGAGTCTGCACTTCCGTTCCGCAAAAATATAGAACATGTCCTATTCTTGTCCGCACTGCGGACAAGAAAAAGCATTTTCTATATAGTTCTGGCAATGTGCGGATCTGCAAAATGCGGAAAGCACATTGCCGGTGTCCGTGTTTTGAGGATCCGCGGATCGGATCCGCGGATCGGATCCGCGGATCCGTGAATCCACGGATCCGTGAATCCACGGATCCGCAAAACACATATGGACGTCTGAATGGAGCCTTACAAGGGTGTGATCAATGACAGGGGGTGATCAGGGGTCTAGATGGGGTGATCAAGGGGTTAATAGGTGAGGGGGTGGGGGGTTAGTGTAGTGTTTGGTGCAACTTTACTGTGTTACCTGGTCCTCTGGTGGTCGATCCCAGAAAATGGGACCACCAGAGGACCAGGTAGCAGCTATATCAGACGCTGTTCATAAAACAGCGTCTGATATAGCTGTTTGATGCGATTTATATCGCATCTACAGCCTGCCAGTGATTGATCATCGCTGGCAGGCTGTAGTCCAACTCTCGAGACGCGCTTCACTGTGAACGCGCGCGCGCGTTCACAGGAACTCTCGCGTCTCGCAAGATGACGCCCCGGCGCGTCCAAACAGAAGATCCCGGCCGCCCGCAGGACGCAATCCTGCGTACGGCGGTCGGGGACTGGTTAAATACGAATACACTGAATGGGCATTCATTGACATTTTTATGGAGGAATAACTGCACTACATGCAAAATTTTTAATAAGTTGTCATTTACAGAGATATTTCTCACACACAGTATGGGTATATGTAAGAATACACCCCAAAACACATTGCCCTGCCTCTCCTGAGTACGGTGATACCACATGTGTGACACTTTTTTTCAGCCAAGATGCGCAAAGGGGCCTTAATTCCAATGAGTACCTTTAGGATTTCACAGGGCATTTTTACGCATTTTTCTTCTCACGCTTTAGGGCCCCTAAAATGCCAGGGCAGTATAAATACCCCACAAGTGACCCCATTTTGGAAAGAAGACACCCCAAGGTATTCCGTGAGGAGCATGTCGAGTTCACAGAAAAAAAAATTTTAGGCACAAGTTAGCGGAAATTGATATTTTTATTTTTATTTTTGTTTTTCACAAAGTCTCATATTCCACTAACTTGTGACAAAAAATTTTTTTTTACATGAACTCACCATACCCCTCACTGAGTACCTTGGGGTGTCTTCTTTCTAAAATGGGGTCACATGTGGGGTATTTATACTGTCCTGGCATTTTAGGGGCCCCTAAAGCGTGAGAAGAAGTCTGGAATCTAAATGTGTAAAAATGCCCTGTGAAATCCTAAAGGTACTCATTGGAATTTGGGCCCCTTTGCGCACCCAGGCTGCAAAAAAGTGTCACACATGTGGTATCGCCGTACTCAGGAGAAGTAGGGCAATGTGTTTTGGGGTGTATTTTTACATATACCCATGCTAGGTGTGAGAAATATCTTTTTTTATACAAAGTTGTCAGTTTACAGAGATATTTCTCTCACCCAACATGGGTATATGTAAAAATACACCCCAAAACACATTGCCCTACTTCTCCTGAGTACGGCGATATCACATAAGTGACACTTTTTTGCAGCCTGGGTGCGCAAAGGGGCCCAAATTCCAACGAGTACCTTTAGGTTTTACAAGGTTACTCACAATTTAGCCCCACCCAAAATGCCAGAACAGTAAACACACCCCACAAATGACCCCATTTCAGAAAGTAGACACCCCAAGGTATTAACTGAGGGGCATAGTGAGTCCGTGGGAGATTTTTTATTTTTTTTGCCAGAATTTAGCAGAAATGGAAACTTTATTATTATCTTTTTTTTCCTGTGAAAAAAAATAAAATGATACATGAACTCATCATGCCCCTCCACGAATACTTTTTGGTGTCTTCTTTCTAAAATGGTGTCATTTGGGGGGTATTTATACTATCCTGGCATTCTAGCACCAGAAGAAACATGACAGGTTCTCAGAAAGTCAGAGCTGCTTCAAAATGCGGAAAATAACTTTTTTGCACCATAGTTTGTAAACGCTATAACTTTTACCCAAACCAATAAATATACACTTGGATTTTTTTTATCAAAGACATGTAGAACAATAAATCTAGAGAAAAATTTATATAGAAATGTAGTTTTTTTTTTAAAAAAAAATACAACAGAAAGTGAAAAAAAATTTCGCAAATATTTCGGTCATTTTTGATTAATAGCAAAAAAAGTTTTAAATGTCAGTAGCAATGAAATACCACCAAATAAAAGCTCTATTAGTGAGAAGAAAAGGAGGTAAAATTCATTTGGGTGGTAAGTTGTATGACGGAGCAATAAACGGTGAAAGTAGCGTAGTGCAGAATTGCAAAAAGTGGCATGGTCATTAAGGGTGTTTAAGCTAGGGAGGCTGAAGTGGTTAAAGAGGAGATTACAGACATGAAAATACCAGCTATGTCTATTTTTATTTTTTGTTTCAGTTTTACATAACGTCATATTAAGTCATATTTTTTTTATTTTTCTGCCGATCATGTCCATTTTTTTTTACCCAAAAATGGCTATTTTGGCACAGTTCTTATTTTATTTTTTACAGTATTCATGTGAGGGGGTAGATCATGTGATATATTTATAGATCTGGTCATTACTGACACAGCAATGCCTAATATGTCAATTGTTTGTTTTATTTTTGAAAAAAGTTGTTTTTTCGTGTCTCCATTTTCTGAGAGCTATATATTTTTTTATTTTTCTGCCAATTGTCTTGTGTATGGGGCTCATTTTTTGTAGGAAGAGTTGACGTTTTTTTTAGTGGTACCATTTTTGGGTAAATGAAATTTTTTGATTGTTTAATATTACACTTTTTGGGGCAAGTTAACTAAAAAATGGCAGTTTTATTTTATCTTTTTTTATGGTTTTCACCTGAGGTGGTTGTTCATGTGATATTTTTATAGAGTTAATATTTAAAATGCCCATGTTCATTAAATGTTTTTTATTTTTTTATAAAAAATTGGTTGATGAAGGCAAAGGGACACTTTTTTTACTGTAAAGTTTTATTTATATTATTTTATTTTTATAAAACTTTGTTTTCACAATTTATTTTTGTCCCAGTACAGGGACATTTCAGGGTCTGATCCATGTTTAAATGTAGTACAATACATGGAGAATTTTTACTATATTAAAACTGCCCCCTCCCTTTCTGATCTTCTCTTATGCCGCAGTCGCCGTTGATAGCGGCATATAACGCTGGGTTCACACTTGAGCGTATTTGATATGCGCGTTTTACACGTGTTTTTGTCGTGCGTATTACAGCGCGTTATTGGAAATTGGAAACGCACATTGTACGCGCGTTTGTGTGATTGACCACTCTGGCGTCAATCACAATACGCGCGATAATACGCCCCAAAGAAGCTCCTGTACTTCTTTGGGCGTAGGGCATTTTACAGCGCGTTCGTACGCGCTGTAAAACGCTCAGTTGAGAACCATGCCCACAGGGAAACATGGGTTTTCGCCTGTTGAGCGTTTTACAGCGCGTAGGAACGCGCTGTAAAATGCTCAGGTGTGAACCTAGCGTAAGAGGTTAATATTCCAGCATCAGCGTTTACAGTGATTAAGGTGGATACAGCAGGGGCCCGATTGTCAGTCACAGCCGTGCCCCTGCATTGATCGGGTGCACACAGCTCCTGTGCTCGCCTGATCATCCTGATGTACTAGTATATCAGGGGTTGGCAAGTCACTTTCCGCCATCACGTACTAGTACATAAAGGGTCGTTAAAAGGTTAAACATATATTTTTTAGAATTTGTTTTTATAAAATTTTCTTATATTTTTTTTATAATTCTCAATTTTTCACATTAATAAAAGGTCATAATTTCTAGTTCTGCAGTAGATAAATATCACTATAACCATAGATATAATTACAATGACAAGTAACACCTCTATAAAGATAACACAGGATTCCCATTCACAATAGGTGAAATCACAGCTTATCACTATCAGTTCCCTCCTGACCTCTTCACAGGTCACAGAGCATGCATAGAAAACACTACCATATAAGTCAATGAGGTCCCCTCCTGACCATTGTGTCTATGGACCATGTAGTTGCTTACAAAATACAGGAATTCTTAACCCTTTCAACGACAGAGGTTTTTATTTTTTTGCAATTTAATTTTGCACTCCCTGCCTTCCCAGAGCCATAACTTTTTTATTGGTCTGTTCACATAGTCATATGAGCACTTGTTTTTTGCAGTACAAGTTCAAATTTCCAACGCCACCATTTAATATTGCAAACGCTGTAGTGAGAATCGGGAAAAAAAATTCCAAATATGGTGAAATTGCAAAAAAAAAGCAATTTTACCACAGTTTTACGGTTTTTTCATTTACGACGTTCGGTGTGCGATAAAACTGACCAGTTAATTTTATTTTACAGGTCAGTACGAATCCTGCGATACCTTATATGTACAGTTTTTCTGTGTTTTGATAGTAATAAAAAAATGAAAAAGTGGGAATAAAAATTAGTTGCCATATTTGACCCCTAGAACTTTTCTGTAATTATGTGTATGGGGACTCATTTTTTGCAGGGTGATCTGAACTTTTCATTGATATCATTCTGGAGTGTGTACGTGTTTTTGATCACTTTTGATCAATTTTTTGTAGAAAATAAAATGACCAAAAACGGCGAATCGGCCATTTGGATGCTTTTTTCCATTTTGCTGTTTGACCTACGGGGAATATATTATTTTTTTTTTATACTATGGGCGTTTTTGCACATTGCGACACCCATGATGTGTACTTTTAAACATTTCTTTAGTTTTTTTATTTTTATTTTGGAAAAAAGGGGTGATTTTAATTTTTATGTTTTTCTATTTATTTATTTTTTTACACTTTTTTATAGTTTCCATAGGGAACTATAACAATCAATCATCTGATTGCTATTATCATAGACTTCAATGCACTTGCATTGAAGTCTATGATGATTTTACTACTATCCTATGGAACCCTATTACAGGCAAGGGCTCCATAGGAAATACTATGTAGCAGCCTCCTGTCATTCCCAAAGACAGGGGCTGCTGCACACAAGCTCCGGCTCCTCCGATCGCCACACGGGGGAGCTGGAGCACCACCGAAGGTGTCCGCTTGCGTTTTTAAGCACGCTTAGATGCTGTGGTCAGGCCTGACCACGGCATCTGGGGGGTTAAATGTCCGCAATCGGCATTACTGCCGGTTGCAGACTTAAGCCGCGGGTATCTGCTATAAGAAGCAGGTGGCCACCCGCGGCTATGGTGCCCGCAGCGCTCAGGAGCGGGAACCATCTTTAAAGACCTGGCCAGCGTCCTACTATTACGGTGCTGGTCAGGAAGGGGTTAAGATATTTAAGTCCTAGTGGCCAGTGTTAAAACTGCAAGATTTTAGTTTGTTTTATAGATAGATAGATAGATAGATAGATAGAGTAGAAGAAAAAAAAAATTCAAAAATTCTTTAAAGATGTGTTTAGGAGCTGTGCTTGCCTAATCAGGGACATGGGCTTGTCTGCTACTGACAGCCAGGTCTCTGCTATAACCAGGAGCATCTGTAAACACTCTGATGCTGGCGGATTAACCCTTTGATGCTACAATCAAAGCTTACCACAGCATCTAAGGGGTTTACAGAGGGAGGGGGCTCCCTCTTTCAACCCATCAGTTCCCCACAATGTGAGCGCAGAGTGTAAATGGTTTATATGGCAGCTGGAAACTTTATAAAGGCTTCTGGGTCTGTCAACGATGGAAGCTTATGAGGTCTCAAATGTGAACTGGGGTTGTGAAACTGACAGTTTCAATGTAGTACAATATAGCATGTATTGTACTGCACTGAGTTTGACATGCAAAATATTCCCCCAAAAAGCCAAATTGTGCTCCTTCCCCTTTGAGCCCTGTGGTGTGTCCATACAGCAGTTTACGACCACATATAAGGTAATGCTGCATTTAGGAGAAAATGCATACAAATTTTGGGATGCATTTTCCCCAGTTACCCCTTGTGGAAATGAAACATTTTCACAGCCTAGTGTCTAAATTTTTTGAAAAACCTGTGGGATCAAAACACTCACTTGGAGTCCAAAAACCATTTCAGCTAAATCTTTCCTCCAAAAACTATGTGGTGCTGCTTCCCTTCTTAGCCTTGCCATGTGTCCATGCATGAGTTTATGACCATATATGCAATTTTTCTGTTAACCCTTGCTGTCTTACAGGACAAAATGGTGTACAATGGAAAAATATAAGAATAAGATATTTTTTAATTTCCCCTATATTTTGATTAAATTCCTTTGTAACAGGGTAAATGGTTAACAAAGTTTAAGTTTTAAATAATTTGAGGGGGTGTAGCTTCTAACATGGAGCCATTTATGGGTGGCTTCTATATTTAAGCCCCTCAAAGTCACTTCAGTGAATAGGTCCTTAAAGAGGTTGGTGTTGGAACCTTTCCTAAAATGTGAAAAATTGCTTCTAAAATCCTAAGCCTTCTAATGTCCTAAAGAAATAAAATAACATTTAAAAATTGATGCCAACCTAAAGTAGACATATAATGAATGTTAACTATTTTGAAATTTTGAAAACATATAGACTTAAATTTATGTGTCACAAAAAAAAAATTGGAATTACTTGGATGATTAAAAGCATTCCAATTGTATCATCTTATAAATTGACATGTCAGATTTGCAAAACTGGTCTGCGTCCTGAAGGTTCAAACTGTCTGGGTCTTAAAGGAGTTAAATAAGTGAATAAATGATTTAGTATGTAGTGATACAAACAGTTACTTAAAGACATGAATTCTTGCGAAAGCTCCACCTTTTGCATACAAGAGACAGGATAGTCTTTCTTCACAGATGTTCTGTGTGGAGCTTCTTCTCTATTACCCCCCTATGCCCCCTCCTAATATTCTTCCATTATATTGTGCAGTATACATGTGCTGAACTAACCACTAGCTACTTGTGCTAACTACCAGTTTTGGCAATGGTAAGCTATTGTTAGAATAGCCTAAAAGTAAAGAACCATAAACCAGAAAAAAACAAAAACAAACATATATATATATATATATATATATATATATATATATATATATATTCCATTAAGGTGTTTTTAGTATCTCCTAAAGCAGCATTCACATTGTTTTAACCCTTCGCTTTCCATCAGGAAAATGCATCTGAATAACTGAAAATGGTACAAAAACATATACCACAAATGTCTGCGTGCACGCTCCAGTCTGAAGCTGGATTAGATAGATAGTAGGGGGACATTGCAGAAAGAAAAACTTAAATAGTACAGGCTCAGCACTCCAGCACATGGGGTCTGCGCACTAGAGCAGATAAGTGGAACGTTGTGAAGATGGGGTTTATGGAAAGGAACCATTTTGAATTGCATCTATAAGAGAAGCCAACGCTGCCAACAGATTGCAGAAACACTGTATACAGAAGCAGCAACCCCAGCCAAAAAAAGGCCCAAAAAATAGACAGGGATGCAAAACGCCATAGGATCACAGAAGCTGCCACAGAATATATGTAAGTAAGCATAACATGTAACAAAGTGTCCAACCCCTTTAACCACTTCTGCCCCCCTAGCTTAAACACCCTTACTGACCAGGCCAATTTTTTACAATTCTGCACTACACTACTTTGCTCCGTCATGCAACTTACCACCCAAATGAATTTTACCTCCTTTTCTTCTCACTAATAGAGCTTTCATTTGGTGGTATTTCATTGTTGCTGACATTTTTACTTTTTTTGCTATTCATAAAAATTTAACGACATTTTTGCAAAAAAAATGACATTTTTCACTTTCTGTTGTAAATTTTTTTTAAAAACTACATTTCTATATAAATTTTGCTCTAAATTTATTGTTCTACATGTCTTTGATAAAAAAAAAAATCCAATAACTGTATATTTATTGGTTTGGGTAAAAGTTATAGCGTTTACAAACTATGGTGCAAAAAAGTGAATTTCCGCATTTTGAAGCAGCTCTGACTTTCTGAGCACCTGTCATGTTTCTTCAGGTGCTAGAATGTCAGGATAGTATAAATACCCCCCAAATGACACCATTTTAGAAAGAAGACACTACAAAGTATTCGCAGAGGGGCATGGTGATTTCATGTATAATTTCATTTTTTTTCACAAGTTAGCGGAAAATGACACTTTCTGAGAAAAAAAAAAAAAAAGAAAGTTTCCATTTCTGCTAACTTCTGGCAAAAAAAATAAAATCTCAGACGGACTCACTATGCCCCTCAGTGAATACCTTGGGGTGTCTACTTTCCGAAATGGAGTCATTTCTGGGGTGTGTTTACTGTTCTGGCATTTTGGGCGGGGCTAAATTGTGAGCAGCCATGTAAAACCTAAAGGTACTCGTTGGAATTTGGGCCCCTTTGCGCACCCAGGCTGCAAAAAAGTGTCACTCATGTGGTATCGCCATACTCAGGAGAAGTAGGGCAATGTGTTTTGGGGTGTATTTTTACATATACCCATGTTGGGTGAGGAACCCTTATGCTCCATTTACACGTCCACAATTCTGTTTGCGGAACGGAATTGCGGACCCATTCGTTTCTATGGGGACAGACTTTGTCCCGCTCGAATCCGGAATTACGGATCCGCGCTTCCGGGTCTGCACTTCCGTTCCGCAAAAATATAGAACATATCCTATTCTTGTCCGCAATTGCGGACAAGAAAAAGCATTTTCTATATAGTTCTGGCAATGTGCGGATCTGCAAAATGCGGAAAGCACATTGCTGGTGTCCGTGTTTTGAGGATCTGCCGATCCGCAAAACACATATGGACGTCTGAATGGAGCCTTACAAGGGGTGTGATCAATGACAGGGGGGTGATCAGTGACAGGGGGGTGATCAGGGAATCTAGATGGGGTGATCAAGGGGTTAATAAGTGAGGGGGGGGGTTAGTGTAGTTTTTGGTGCAACTTTACATAGCTACCTGGTGCTCTGGTGGTCAATCCCAGCAAATGGGACACACCAGAGGACCAGGTAGCAGGTATATCAGACACTGTTAACAAAACAGCGTCTGATATACCTGTTTGATGCGATTTATTTCGCATCTACAGCCTGCCAGCAATTGATTATCGCTGGCAGGCTGTAGTAGAACTCCTGAGACGGGCGGCACTGTGAACGCGCGCGCGTTCACAGGAAGTCTCGCGTCTCGCGAGATGACGCGCCGACGCGTCAACCCAGAACTACAGGACTGCCCGCCGGACGCATCCGTGCGTTAGGCGGTCCTGTAGTGGTTAATATGTCAAAGGGAGTTCAAATGATCCATCTTTGGACTCTGTTTGACCTTTTTTCTGTTCCTTGCTTACATTTTTGCTGGACAGAATAGCATCATAGACTATTTGTTACCAAATACTGTATTCTGTCTGGTGAAAAGGCCAGAAGGGAGGAAAAAGCAGGTCAAAATGGTCAAAGATGAATCCTTTGAAATCTATTTCACCCACTAAAAACATTGTACCACTCGCATTATACATTTAAATACCATTTTTGGATATTCAGACATGTACCCCTGATGGAAAACTGCGCAGAGGACTAATGTAATGAACGGGACTGCAGGGGTGCGATGTGTGAGTGCGGTGGCCAGATGGATGTAGTAGTTGTTACGTTTCTGCAGAACTCCTTGGGCTGGCGTGCAGTGATGGGAAGGATAGCACCGTATTCCTTCAGGGCACATTCTGATGTTGAGGGATCTCCTGCCAGATCTTGGTTGAGGTGCCCCTGGTCGTTTATCTTTAGGTGCAGGGAAGGCAGGGAAGGCAGGGTCCCTGGTGTTCGTGAAGCACCATTGGGTGCAGTTGAGGTGTAGAAATGAAGAGGAGTCCATTTCTAAAAAACAACTGGAACATTTATTGGTAAATGGTAATCAGTTACCTTGAGGTAGATGTACAGGTTCATTAACATGGCAGAAGTAGTTGTAATCCATATAAGGCACATCACCATTAGCTATGGCTGTTATACTAGTAACAGGCTTTTGGTGAGGTATAGATTATGATCACATAACTATTAGTAGACTGGCACTCACACATATGTAATACACATGGAATATTGTCTATTTCAATAGTAGTTCAATGACCAGGCTAACCTCCTTAATTAAAATATATAAAATAAATAAAATAAAATATGTCCATTCATATTGGAGGACGTTATACCTGAAGTACCAATATATAGTTCTGCTGGATAAGAAGATATATGTCAGGGCACATGAATAAATATAAATAGGACTGCGGGGTTCTTGTTATAGTAGTCCATACTGCAATAGAAAGTGAACTTTATAATTGGCTATAGAACATTTTATTGTGAGTCGGACCTATCCACATATACTGGATGATACTCTATCTTTGATATGTCAATTACCTAATTGAATGCTTCTACATTGTATATTAGACAAATGTGTGAACATTGTTGCAGTGATCTACATGATTTATTAATGCTGCCGACTATCAGAAGAGACTGTAGGATCCTATTTTAACATATGTGGTCTCTTGAGACATTTAAGAAATCGGCTAATCCATTGTTTTTATTGCTATTTGGCCTCATGCACATGGCCGTTGTTTGTTTCCGCGTCCGTTCTGTCCGTAAATTTTGCATCCGTAAAAAAAACGGATGATGGACCGTTTTTTTTGGCAGATCCGTTTTTGTGGCAGATCCATTGTAATAATGCCTATTCTTGTCCGCAAACATGAAAAAAATAGGACATGCTCTATTCTTTTTGACGGAATGTAAACACAGACCACGGATGCGGAACAAAAACGGTTGACCATCCGCATTTTTTGACGGACCCATTGAAATGAATGGGGAAACATCCTATCCATGAAAAAAAACTGAACAGACGTGGAAACAAACAACGGTCATGTGCATGAGGCCTTTTAGTTATTTTTTATTTTATTCTCTTTATTTTCTATATTTTAATTGAGGAGGTTAGCCTGGTCATTGGCTACTTGAATACATTCCCATTGAAATAGACAATATTCCATGTGTATTACATATGTATGAGTGCCAGTCTACTAATAGTTATTCAATTTTTATTTGAAGGGTGAATCAATTAGACTTGCCATAGTGATTAGTGAGTGAGCAATTTCCACATAAACTCATTCATAGATTATGATCATACTCAGGCTATTTTAACTTCTGGCTGACTAGCTATCTTCCAGGTGTTGAGTATAGATTAATAAACTGCTTCACATGGCCGTTATACATATGTCTTGCCTACCTGGTTTACTCACAATTTTAATAAGTGTCCACACTGTCCATAGAGAAATGCAGCTCTGCACACAGCTGTACTTCACTGCATAGTGTAAACAGGCTCCGTAGGCTAACTCCTGTCTCTCAATGGTTGCTAATAGAGTCAATAGGCTGAAGTAACACTCTCATCTGCACTAGGTTCACTTTATACTCTCTCATAACACACTAGATCATGTTTGTCTTTCTCTTAAGGCCTACACTTGGTCTGCGCACAACACAAAGGGGTAGTTCAATGTCAGCTCTTGCAGGTCCAGCAGGTCCAGCCCTAACCCTGGTGCTCCACTTCCTATATCTGTCCCTTTTAAGTCTGGCTAAGGCATCTGATTTCCCTGGGTCTGATGCCGGAGGCAATATGTGCTGCCCTTGCTGTACTTCACATACTTGCTTACTAACTCTCTCTTACTCTACACTGCACTGCTCAGCCACACCCTGAGATATATATATATATATATATATATATATATATATGTTTGTGGTCTGGACTACCTGTGATGCGTAAGCTACATGACACGTAACCATCTACCTGCCTAACTAACTAAACTAAGCGGCTTGAATTTTTCCATAACCGCTGCGTAGGAGGAATGCCTAAAAGGGGGCAAAAACCCCACAACTAAATGATAGATAATAGATTATAGCAACAACACTAACATGACCAACCTCTCGAATGCGAGAACATCTCTAGACTAGGTTGAGGTATGTACCTATTGAACATGCAGAGCGCCATCAACCTAATTTCCGGATAATATGGGCCGGGACTTTTGTTCCTAGGGGAAGCATATGCTGCATCCAACCTGAAAGAAAGGCCAGATAGCTGTCCGCCATATGGACATGCTGCACAACTGAGAGGTGGTGAGTAGAGCAGTGGGAACAGCAACAGAGGACTCTCAAGGTCTCAGTCTGTTAAGGCTGCCAGTAACTGCTGAAAGACATGAACCGGGCACCCTGAATGGAATATCGGAAAGAAAATGATTATATTGGGGGTCAAAAAATGGCAAAAAAACCAGTGCCAGCGAAAGCATCAGAAAAACCAAATGGTTGAAACCGCCGTGGCCTGAGTGACGTGTCAGGTCTGATGTTGTGATACCGCAACCTGATGAAAATGTGACTTATCCAACATTCTGAAGCTAACAACCTTTGAAGAAACGTCAAGTAGCAAAGCCCGTAACTTAATGGGAAATCCACCCATAACGTGACTCGTTGTATGCTCATAAATTTTTTTTATTTTTTTTTTCATCTTACTACCTGAGAAAAAGATGTAATTGACCACACCAACTGAGAATGGCGAGCTGTGACGTGACCTGAAAAGCAAAAATGACGTGCAATGACGATCCTGGCTGTGGTAGTATGCTGACACTGACATGAGGCATGCAGTAATATAGACCACCTGCAATACACCACTCTGCTATAGATAGGTACATATAAACGATGCAACCATCAGCACGTATCCTCTGTTGAGATGTGGGTGTATACGCCGTTAAAACAGTCTAAAAGCAATACAACAAGGCAAAATAACAGCAAAATAAATGGTACTCATGGACAGTCACGCTGACCCCTGCTGCCTAACCGTACTGCCGCGTGGGCGCCAAGCGTGGGCTGCCAGGCAGATCGCTCCAGTGTGGTGCTGCTCCTCCTCAACAAAGGAGCTGACACACTGCCGACCGGACTGTAACAGGACGATGCTGCACGAGCTTGTAGCAAACCCTCACACGACCGGAAGGACCTCAGCTGGGTTCCTGAATGCCAACTGGGTACGGATGTTGCTGATTCAGCCCATGTGCTGCATCAGATGGCTCAGAGTGCACACAACTATGCAGCACTGTTGACACACCCAAGGGAGGCACCTGCCTGATATAAATGTGCTACTGGCACCCCTCCCACAAATACAGGCCAATAAATCGGCCTATATATATATATATATATATATATATATATATATATATATACATCAAAAAATGTGGCAGCACCAGTACAGACAGAGGGGTGCAAGCTCAGAATGGGATAAGCCAATCCCTGGACATCAAAATTTAAAAGATAGAGCAGCACTCCACAGTAATTTGACATCATCAAACCATGCGATCAATTAGTGTAAGAGAAGACTTTAACCCCTGCTGGGGAAAGTCACAATAGGCATGATAAAAAAATACGTGATACATGAAAATAATAAAACAATTGCATGTTACTTTCAAAAACATAACGTGTATAGAGTGCTAAATGCATATAACATTGTATAGAATTATACATAAAATGTGTCAAACATGTGTAAACATGATCAGTGCGTAAATAGTTAAAAGACGTAATTGAGCCCAAGCTAAGAGCCATTGGGATGCGCAAAGATGAGGTGATAGGACACGGGGGTATACATACGTAACACAACCATACTACTGACCCGCATGTTCAGAGGCATCTCGGCGTTCCACTAACGTAAATGCACAGACTCGGCATAGTGTATGATGTGCAACATCAGAGCGATCACGTGACTCATAAAAGCCACGTGACCAAACAAAGACATGCGCACCAAGTGGTGTCAACCCCAACAGTCTCCATCTTTAAAGAGGTCCGCAAGTCCCCACACTGTAGAAGAAAAATAATGAATAAGTACAGATTGTAAGTATATATAAGTCCTATATAACACAATCCATTCAACATGACGAGGACTGTTATTTGATCTAACAGTATGTCAGACAGAGAAGTGCCAGGCCCTGCACAGGGATGTGGAAGAGGCCAAAATGTTTCTGGCGCAGGCAGAGGTCGCAGCAGAGTAAGGGGCCGTGGCAGCAGGGGTCACTTTGAAAGGCCTGAGTTCCCAGTGTCAGCTAGTGGTCGTGTCTTGATCAGCAACCCAGCGGTTCTTGAGTGGTTGACTCGATCTTTGACTTTGTCACAAATTACATCAGACACCCCTAGCCAAGAGTCGTGGGTTCGTCAGACACAACCCTTAGTTGGTATGGTCCGGGAGCAGGCTCTGTGCCCTCACCTATCCTCAACCTCCCTCTGTCCTTTTCTGTTCCTTCAGCCAGAGAAATATTGTATGCTGTGGGCTTAGCTCCACTATACAGTGAGGACGAGCTACTAGAGGACAGTCAGCAGCTACTGGCAAGCCAAGATGTGGAGGAGACATCCGCTGCTTCCTCCACTAGGCGGGCAAGTAGTGATAAGGAGAGTGGTGTGGGAGCTGGTATTGCGAGTGGTCAGACTCCTGACCCAGAGACTGTTGAGGAGCACATCAGTGACTTGCAGACACAACTCAATGATGATAATGTAACTGATCGCACTTGGGAGTCGGGTGAAGAAAGGGCTTCATCATCATCGGGAGAAGAGGGTGGCAGCTTGCCCGTGAGGCCGCAGCGGAGCCAGCAAGTCGCTAGCGTGGCCGGAAGTGAGCGGGGTGGCAGCAGTGGGAGGTCGGGAGCCAAACATTCCCGGGGTAGACCACCCACTTCGCAGGAGCCTACCTGCCCGGGAAGGAGCGGTTCACAGAGGCAGCGGCGATAGCATTCAGTCAGTGCGTAGTGTTGGGGGTAAAATCACCTACTCTGCGGTGTGGCAGTTTTTTGTAAAGCCGCTTGAGGAGGTAAACATGGCCATTAGAGATGAACGCATTTTTCAAAAATTCGATTTGCCAGTTTGCCAAATTTTTCCGGGAAAATTCGATTTGATCAGAATATATTCGCGGCAAATTACATTAAAAAATTGCAATTTCCTGGCTGCTGAGAGCCTTTCTAGTGGTGTAGAACACTGTGCCTTGCAGTAACACGCATAGGGAGTCTGCTTTGGTAGTGAAATAATACTGTGAGTCAATATGACATGCAGATGACAGGCGTTGCCCTTAGGCCCCTTTCACACGGGCATTGTGGAATGGGGCCGGATATGATGCGGGTGCGTGGCGGGGAAATCGTGCGAGTGCACATGCAATTTCATGCAGTTTTTTCTGTGCGAGTGCAATGTGTTTTTTCCGCGCATGACAAAAAACTGAATATGGTACCCAGACCCGAACTTCTTCAATAAAGTTTGGGTTTGGGTTAGTTGTAGTGTAGATTGTAATATTTTCCCTTATAACATGGTTAAGAGGGAAAATAATAGCATTCTTAATACAGAATGCTTAGTAAAATGTGGGTTGAGGGGGTTAAAAAATAAAAATAAAAATTAAACTCACCTCTTCCACTTGTTCCGGCAGCCCAGCTGTTCGTCTGCCTTTGGTTGAAGACCTGGGAGGCAAAGGACCTTTCGTGACGTCACTGCGCTCGTCACAAGGTCCATCACATGGTCCACCACCATGTTGATGGACCATGTGACCATCGCAGTGACGTCACCAAAGGTCCTTTGCCTCCGAGGTCCTCAACCAAAGGCAGAAGAACAGCCGGGCTGCACATACAAGTGGAAGAGGTGAGTTTAAATTATAATTTTTTTAACCCCCTCAACCCACATTTTACTAAGCATTCTGTATTAAGAATGCTAATATTTATAACCATGTTATAAGGGAAAATAATACAGTGAATAGACGTTTATCTCCTAGCAACCCTGCGTGAAAATTGCACCACATCCGCACTTGCTTGTGGATGCTTGCGATTTTCACGCAGACCCATTCATTTCTATGGGGCCTGCGTTGCGTGAAAAACGCTGAATATAGAGCATGCTGCATTTTCACGCAACGCAGAAGTGATGCGGAAAAAGCACTGCTCATCTGCACAACCCCATTGAAATGAATGGGTCTGGATTCAGTGCGGTGCAATGCATTCACCTGACGCATTGCACCCGAGCAGAAAACTCGCCCTTGTGAAAGAGGCCTTATAATAACTAAAAATACAATAGATCAGAAGATATCCCTATGGCCAATCTAGTATACCAACAAAGTGTTGTGGCTAAATAAAGGGACCTCTAAATCAATAATAGGTACAAGCTCCGTATTATGAAAACAAAAAACAAACAAACAAAAAAAAAGAGATTGGAGCCCAAAAGGTACATATAAAGCATTAGTTTATTGAAAATTATAGTGATGTGACAATAATTACACCATTAAAAACACAGTATGGAGGTGACAGAGAAAAGCACCATCCTGGTCAATCACCAGCCACAATTAATACTATAAAAATCTAAACAATACAGCTGAATACAATTAAAGAGTGAAGTGCGGATATATTTTTCTTGAAGCACTAAAATACAATCCTATACGATTTCACCAGAAATAATGGCAACATATTTTCTTTTTTGAATGAAATACGCTCCTATACACTTTCAAAAGAAATCACTGCAACAGTGCAGTGTGTACATATATCTTTCTTTTTTTTACTGTAATACGCCCCTATACCCTTTCACCAGAAATAACTGCAGAAGTGACCCGAGAATATATATTTCTTGTTGGACTGAAAAAGGCCACTATACGCTTTAACCAGAAAAAAATTAAAGAATGAAGTGCGTATATATTTTTCTTGTAGTACTGAAATACCACCCTATACGCTTTCACCAGAAATAACTGCAACAGTGCAGTGCATATATATTTTTCTTTTTTTGAATTAAATACGCCCTAAACGCTTTAAACAGAATACAATTAAAGAGTGAAATGCGTATATATTTTTCTTGTAGCATTGCAATACAACCCTATATGCTTTTACCAGAAATCACTGCAAAAGTGACCCGAGAATATATATTTCTTGTTGGATGGAAAAAGGTCACTATACGCTTTAATCAGAAAACAATTAAAGATTGAAGTGCGTATATATTTTTCTTGTAGTACTGAAATACGACCCTATACGCTTTCACCAGAAATAACTGCAACAGTGCAGTGCATATATATTTTTCTTTTTCGAATGAAATACGCCCCTATACGCTTTCAACAGAAATCACTGCAACAGTGCAGTGCGTATATATATTATACTTTTTTTACTGTAATATGCCCCTATACCCTTTCACCAGAAATAACTTGCAGAAGTGACCTGAGATTTTATATTTCTTGTTGGATGGAAAAAGGCCACTATATGCTTTAACCAGAAAACAATTAAAGAGTGAAGTGCGTATATATTTTTCTTGTAGTACTGAAACACGACCCAATACTCTTTCACCAGAAATGACTGCAAACGTGCCGTGCGTTTATATTTTTCGCGTATTACTGAAATACCGCCCCAAACTCTTTCACCAGAAATGACTGCAAACGCGAGGTGCATTTATATTTTTCATGTGTTACTGAAATACCGCCCTATACTCTTTCACCAGAAATGACTGCAAATGATTTTAGCATAAATAAACAAAAGTAAGCTGCGTATATATTTATCTTTTTTCCACAGATAAAAGCCACTAAAGGCTTTTCAACATAGCACTTGCACCCCAATAACTAATTGTTGGAATGACAGAGCTGTATTATCTCGATCCCCAAGTAATGTTGCCCTGCAATTGTAAATCGCTTTTTTCACAATAAGGATTTTCCTATGACTCTCTGAACATCTGCACACGTCTCTCTCTGCCTGTTAAATGATTCCTCTCACTATCCTTTCCCTGCACTAGTAAATCCCTTCTTTACTATTTTTTTTAACAATTAGTTTTTATTTCACTCTCCCTAGCGCCTGCATACATGTCTGTCCCTGAACAAAGTGCGATTGTGAATGGCAGAATCTAAGATGGCCGCCGTATTTATAGGGCTGTGACATCACCGGGCTGGCTCGTTGCTGATTGGCTGCATTCATGGCATTATGGGTCATCCTGCCTTCCCAGAGTTCCTTGCCCCATGTTCTCACACGTGTAGCCACCATGTTAGGAAAAATTACAATTCGTTACTACGAAGCGCGAGGAAATTCGCCTTCGTTGTGAATCAAATTTATTTTTTTTATTCTAAATGAATTCCACTTAGTCAGCTGCGATTCGCTCATCTCTAATGGCGATATCAACCAATTGCTGATCTCAGGGAGACCAGCTACAAAAAACACCGCAGAGCCTCATTTAAGAGTCTGAACACAGCAATCCAAAGTGAAAAGCTCCCTGGGAAACAGTAATATGCAAAATAAATGTGGAGCCCCATTTATGGGTCTACAACACAATGAAAGCCAGATATCCCTCAAAGGAAGGAAAACCAAGCAAAGGGGTGTCTCCATTACACAGATCACCAAATCCACCATATTAAGTGGCCCCTATGTCAACATCCTGCTTTTTTACAAGCTTTAAGGATGTGAAGGGGAAAACCTAAGCCAGTTATCCATCCACAGACAGCTGTTTCGGGGAGTTGCCCCTCATCAAAGCTCATTAAAGCTTGTAAAAAAGCGGGATCTTGACATAGGGGCCACTTAATATGGTGGATTTGGTGATCTCTGTAATGGAGACACCTCATTGCTCAGTTTTCCTTCCTTTGAGGGATATCTGGCTTTTATTGTGTTGTAGACCCATAACTGGGGCTCCACATTTATTTTGCATATTACTGTTTCCCAGGGAGCTTTGCACTTGCGATTGCTGTGTTGAGACTCTTAAATGAGGCTCCGTGGTGTTTTTTGTAGCTGGTCTCCCTGAGATCAGCTATTGGTGTGTTTGAGTAGTCTCCGAGGCATTGCTCCCGGTTAGCCAGAATCCTACTCTGCACTGATGAGGGGCAACACCCTGAAACAGTTGGCTGTGGATGGATATCTGGCTTAGGTTTTCCCTGTCACATCCTTAAAGCTTGTAAAAAAGCGGGATCTTTACATAGGGGCAACTTAATATGGTGGATTTGGTGATCTCTGTAATGGAGACACCCCTTTGCTCGGTTTTCCTTCCTTTGAGGGATATCTGGCTTTCATTGTGTTGTAGACCCATAAGTGGGGCTCCACATTTATTTTGCATATTTCTAATGGCGATATGTAGAATCTGTGGGCAGAAGGTGAAGTGTGGCCAGGGTGCCAATGTTGGAACCACAGCCCTGTGTCAACATATGCAGTGTCACCATAAAGTGGGGTGGGAAAACATTGGCTTTGATGTGGTGGTCCAACCTGCTGCATCACCCAGTGGCACGCAGCTGATTTCAGGCAGCCAAGGCTTCACCACCTCAGCCGAAGGGAGCTGTCTGTCCTTCCCATCGTCTGTTGATCCTGATGCTCCTGCTCCTCGCCCTCCTACTTTTCATCAGTCATTCTGTCAGCAATTGATCACCGAAGCGATTGCCAAGAGACAACAGTATGTGTGCACTCATCCAATGGCTCAGAAGCTGAATCTGCTCCTGTCCAAGTAGCTTTTGCTGCAGTCCCTCCCTTTCCAAGTGGTGGACTCTGCAACTTTCAAAGAACTGATGGCTTTTGCCGAGCCGAGTTGGAGAGTCCCAAGCCCTGCATACACATGTAGAACAGAAGGTGGGCCAATCCTTGAGCCTTTTGGTGTCTGTCAAAGTGCACGGCAGTGCTGTTGTGTGGAGCTGTAACTACGGTCAGGGACAATACATGTCCTTTACGGCCCACTGGGTGAATGTGGTTCCTGCACAGCCACATCGGCAACTTGGACAGGTCACGCCGCTTCCGCCTCCATGTTCTCATGCCGTTGGTCCTGCGACAATGTCCGTCTCCGCCTCCTCATCCTCCACCATGTCCTCAGCCTCCACTGCATGGACAATTCACAGTGACCCTCCAGCATACCTCATGGGCAGGGCACGGTGGCGCTGTAGTGATGAGCAGCAGGGGCTATTTTCGAATTTGCAATATTTTGTGAATATATGGGCGAATATTCACCATATATTCACGGTTATTTTCTTGATTAATCAGCAATGTAATATTTGCGTAATGTGCCCGCAATACAGGCGTGGGTCACTTTGGGTATATTTTTAAAGCTGCTAAAATTTTACTGAGACTGAGATAATGGTTGGCATCGCAGAACATTACAATAGCTTTATATGCAGGTAGAGTGCTCCAATATATATTCGCTATTGCGAAAATAGTCAATTAATGATGCGCATATTTTTGCGCAATACATGCAACTGGGTGACATCACAGCTCTATGTATGTATGGACAGCCTAACCTATCAAACTACCTAACACCCTGCACTCGAATCTATCAGTTACATTATAAATAATGTAACCTACAGTGACTATCTCCCCCTAACTATCTGAATTATATATCTAAGTTAACTGTCTAATGCATATACAGCAAAGCACAGAGCACAGTAATCACACTGATGTCTCTCTTAGAACTCCATTACACTACAGAAAATGCCTGCTGGGGAGGTTCCTTATATAGTAAGGCCCCTTTCACAAGGGCGTGATTTCCACACGGGTGCAATGCGTGAACGCATTGCACCCGCACTGAATCCTGACCTATTAATTTCTATGGGGCGATGAACACGAGCGGTGATTTTCACACATCACTTCTGAAAATCGCAAGCATCCGTAGTCAAGTGCTGGTGCAGTGCGATTTTCCTGCAAGGTTGCTAAGAGACGGGAAACGATCTTTATTATTTTCCCTTATAATATGGTTATAAGGGAAAATAATAGCATTCTCAATACAGAATGCTTAGTAAAATGTGGTTTAAGGTGTTAAAAATAAAAAAAATATCGCATAGTTGCCTATCTCTTCTCTCTTCTTCAAGCATTAGCTGCCAGCTAAAGGACCTGTGGTGACGTCACATCACATGGTCCAATCACATGGTCCATCACCATGGTGATGGACCACGTGATTGGACCATGTGATGAGCTCAGTGACGTCATCACAGGTCCTTTAGCCGGCAGCTAATGATTGAAGAAGAGATTGCAATTACGTGATCAAGTGGATAAGGTGAGTTAATTTTTTTTATTTTTAACCCCTCCATCCACAATGCTATTATTGCTATTATGCTATTGAATGCTATTATTTTCCCTTCTAACCATGTTAGAAGGGAAAATAATAAAATATACAGAATACTCAACCCAAACCCGAACTTCAGTGATGAAGTCTGGGTTCGGGTCTGGGTACCAAACATGCCGATTTTTCCCACGCACGTGCAAAACGCATTAAAACGCTTTTCACTTGCGCGGAAAAATCGTGCATTTTCCCGCAACGCACCCGCCTCTTATCTGGGTGTCAAACATGACGCCGGTCTGAAAGAGGCCTAAGGGTTAGGCAACTTTTCTATTGGTTGTTAGGGATGTTGCTAAGCTTAGACAAAGACATTGCAGCCTTCTCATTGACTCTACAAGCAAGAGGTTACTGATGAAAAAAAAGTAGAATATTAAAAATTCCAATTATATAGCACTATATTCTAAATATTTGTGAACTCTGGAATTGCCGATATTCGCGATATATATTTGCGATTCGAATATTCGCGCCCAACACTACGGTGTTACACTGTTCTGCACCTCATTTGCCTGGGCGAACGGAGTCACATGGGGGAGGAACTGCTCTTTGTCCTTCGTCGAGAAATCCCTCGACAACTGAAAATCGGAACCATGGTTACGGACAATGGGAAGAATTTGGTGTCGGCTTTGAGTCAAGGAGGGCTGAGCCATGCGCCCTTCATGGCACACGTGTTCAATCTGGTTGTCAAGCGGTTCCTGAAGTCTTCCACCCATCTGCAAGACATTCTAAAAATGGTCAGGAAACTTTGCATGCACTTCATGCCACTCGTACACCGCAAATCACACCCTTGAGCTGCAGCGGCAGAACGGCATCCCCCAACATAGGCTGATATGCGATGTTTCCACCTGTTGGAATTCCACTCTCCATATTTTGGACCGACTGTACGAACAGAGAAAGAACGATTTCTCGATGATCCAAGCAGAGAGGAGTACTCTCCTGTGTAACTTCGACGTCAGTCAGTGGCAGCTCATGCGTGACACCTGCTGTTTGCTCAGGCTCTTTGATGAGGCCCCGTTATTTGTCAGTCGTCAGGAATACGGGATGAACTATGTCATTCCACTGCTTCATGTCCTGGAACAGATGCTGGTAAATCTGGCTGGTGAGGGGACTTGAGACGTGGAGCCTATATCTCATGGCCACATGAGCCCTGTGGGGGCTTAACTGGAAGAGGAGGACATTGGAGCACAAGCAATATGTAGCGAAATGGGTGGTTTTTCTACACAGGTGAAAGGAGAGGGGAACAGGAGCAGCCAGAGGAGCTACAGGGTGATGAGGAAAAGAAGGCGGAGGACCCAGACACACCGTGGCTATATGCAGTGGAGATGGAGGTAGGGATTCCCTTCAAGTAACTTGCACAAATGGCCCTATGCATGCTCACTTGCTTGCGTAGTGACAGCTGAATTGTCACCATTTGGCAGAGAGATGACTTCAGGCTCTCCACCTTGTTGGACCCTCGCTACCGGTCCAAAATGGGGGACTTTTTTACACCTGCTGAGAGGGAGGACAAACTGAACTACTATAGAGATATTCTATGTAGTCAGTTGGCTGCTGCCTATCTGTGCCATCGTCCATCCTCTCTCAGTTATCACCGGGGGGCCCTTTGCGCTCACTTTCCACTGCCATGGTTGCAGGGGAGAAGTGGTGTGGCAGGAGCAGTATCAGCTCCATCAGCAGCAGCTTGAGTCTACAGTCGCTGATGAGTAGCTTTCTTCACCCGCCTAGTGAAGAAACTACTCACCAGCAGCTAGATCAGGACCTAAACCAGCAGATGGTGGCCTACTTGGACAGCGCCTTTCCACCCCACATTGAAGATCTGCTGGACTACCGAGCAGCCAAACTGGATTTGTGGCTGCAACTGGCAGAGTTTCCCCTGGAAATGCTATCCTGCCCATCCAGTACTGTGGAAACGAAACGGGTGTTTAGTGCGGCGGGGCCATAGTTACCCCAAGAAGAACTTGCCTGTCCACCCAAAATATGGAGAAACTGACCTTTGTCAAGATGAATCAGGTGTGGATCAGCCAGGATTTCCACCCGCCAATGCCTGATGCATCAGACTAGATCATCCATGGTGCCACACCAACACTGACAAAAGAGACAGGTTTCTTCTGGCTACCTGCCTCTGCTACTATTCTGATGCTGCCACCTGCCTGATGCCACACATCTGATGCCACGTGCTCCTTCTTACACCCACCATCATCAGCGAGTACTGTTATTGCCACCCACCTCCCCACTCTGTCACCGAGTCACTCTGTGGTCTCCTGATGCTGCTGCCACCTCCACACTATGTCACCTTGCCACTCTCTGGCCTCCTAATGCTGCTGCCACCTCCACACTATGTCACTTTGCCACTTTGTGGTTTCCTGATGCTGCTGCCACCTCCACACTATGTCACCTTGCCACTCTGTGGCCTTCAAATGCTGCTGCAACCTCCACACTATGTCATTTTGTCACGTCACGTGGGTTCCCACAAGAAAGGAAGAGGAGGGGAGTTCAGAGGGAGAGACGGAGAAGCAGAGAGGGAGGAGAAGGAGGAGAAGCAGGCAGAGCTTGCAGGGCACAGGAGGAAAAAATCAGACTGCAAATGTATCTCAATCGAGCCATCCACCATGCAAGGTCACATTTGGCGCTCCTAGGATGCCGGCACATGGCTCCGCAGTGTGGGCTTTTTTTAACGTGTCAACTGCTGACAATAGAGTTGCCATCTGCAGCCTGTGCTGTCGACGCATAAGTTCCGGTAAGCCCAACACTCACATAGGGACGACCGCCTTAAGAAGGCACCTGGCCTCCCATCACCGAGCCCTGTGGGAGCAACACCGTCAGAACCCACAAAGCCACACTCCCGGTGCTCCAGGTCCTGCCTCTTCTCCTTCTACTCTCTCCTCCCATTTGTCCTTCACTCCACCTTCCACTGTGCTGTCGTCGTGTTCATATGGCAGAAGGCAGGCTTCTGTGGCCCAAATGTTCGAGCATAAAAAGTTGATGACGCCAGATAACCCTCTTGCCCAACGGCTGAAAGCTGGCTTGTCAGAACTGCTATCCCGCCAACTACTGCCATATAAACTGGTAGACTTGGAGGCCTTTAGAAAATGTATGGCCATTGGCACACCGCAATGGAAGGTCCCCGGAAGGAAATATTTCTCCCAGAAGGGTATCCCAGAGCTATATGGCCATGTTCAGCGGCAAGTGAATATTTATCTGGCATACAGTGTCGGTGTCAAGATACATCTGACCACAGACACGTGGTCTAGCAAACATGGGCAGGAAAGTACATAACTTTCACTGCCCACTGGGTGAACCTTCTGACGGCCGTCAAGCACGTAACCCATTTTTCTTGTGTGGATTTGGTGTTACCACCACGGATTGCATGCAGGCCTGCCTCTTCTTCTCCTCCTCCTACTCCATCCTCTCCTCGGCTGACTTCTCCTGTTCCACTGCTATCGCCTCTTCCCCTGTGCCCCCTAAGCTCCCCAGAACCTATTTGACATGCCAAGTGAGATGTTGCCATGCTGTGCTGCGGCTGTTGTGCCTGGAAGCCAAGAGCCATACCGGTCCTGCACTGCTTTCAGCGTTGCGGCCACAGGGCAATCAATGGCTAACCCTGCTCAATTTGATAGTTGGTAAAGCGGTGTGCTACAACAGTACCAATTTGCTGAGCGCGCTGAAACAGGACAAAATGGCACTGGTCCTGAACTTAGTCATGCAGCGATTCATTGCAACATACCCTGAGGTCCAGGACGTCTCATGGCAGGCCTGGAAAATCTCTGCCCATTTTAGAAGATCTTACACGGCCATGGCTCGCCTTGCTGACGTTTAGAAGCGACACCACCTGCCCGTCGGACGCCTAATTTATGACAGCCCGACGCGCTGGAACTCCACCTTGTATATGCTTGATAGGCTGCTCCAGCAGCAACGTGCCGTTAACGACTACCTGTATGAACTCGGCAGCAGGACAGGTTCTGGGGAGCTTGTTTTCTTTTCCCCAGTGCATGCGCGATACATGCAGACTTCTGCGGCCATTTAATGAGATTACAAAACTCGTCAGTGGCAGCCAGGGTGCCATTAGTGACATCGTACCTTATGCCTTCTTTCTGGAACGTGCATTGCGTCATGTCATTGATCAAGCCGTCGAGGAACAGGAGCTGGAAGATGAGGAAGTCGAATTGCTGAATGAATTCCCGGGGGGGGGGGGGTGGCTACTCCATCTAAGACAAGTCAGCAGGAGTCTGAAGATGAGTCAGAGGAGTCAGAGGAGGATGGTGGCTGGGGGGGAGGAGAAAGAGGAGGAGCAAGAAGAGCAGGCTTTGAGGGGAACTTTAAACTTTTCGGGGATCCCTGGTGTTGTCCGTGGCTGGGGGGAGGAGACCGAGGACGACATTCTCCTGGGCGATGAGCAGAAGCCAGGGCGCTCCACCACTTCCAATTTAGTGCAAATGAGGGCCTTCATGCTCCAGTGTTTGAAAAGGGACCTCCATATAAAAAGCATAAAGGGCAAGGACCAGTACTGGATGGCAACGTACTTGGACCCCAATACAAACACAAAATGATGGACATGTTACCAGCATCATAGAGGGCTTGCAGAATGCAGCATTTCCAGACCTTGTTGTGAGGGATGCTGCATTCTGCTATTGTGGGCGATGGCATAGGAATTTCCACCCACAGCGAAACAGGTGTGGGTACCTATCCTACCGTGCCTACAAGAAGAGGGCGTTTTTAAGATGTGTTGGTAACTTCGGATATGAGATGAAACTTGCAGCCAACCCATCGACAGCCGCCTTCCGGATCCAGCCTCAGGGAACGCCTAGACCGAAAGTTGTCCGACTTCATTGGGTTAACGGCTGATGTGGACGCTCTGAGATGCGAGAAACCCCTGGATTACTGGTTGTGCAGGCTTCATCTGTGGCCAGAACTGGCACAATTGTGACCGTTCACGCAAAGTCCCAGCCGATGTTCGTCCATCACTACATACAAATAGTAATATAGCTATTTGCTGAAAACAATAATGGAGTGTCAATGACAGGGTCTACAGTATGTTTCATTAACATTAGAGATGAGTGAATTTTTTTAAAAATTCGATTAGATCCAAATTTATTAGTGATGAATCACGTTAAAAATCAGCTAATCCCCGGCTGCAGAGTTTGTATATTGGTGTAGAACACTGTGCATTGCAAAAAAATGTGGTAATGAAACAGTTACTTTGCATCTGTATGACAGGCAGTTGACAGGTGTCACTCTTAGAATCACATGTAGATGTTAATTTCTAACGATAATTTGTTTTCCCTTAGTCCTAACAGCAGCACAGATGGGGTTAATCACCCCCCGTGGACTGGCAGGACCGGCGGAATGTTTAATGAGCCCAAGACTAATAACTCAATTTAACAATTAAGTATCTCCTTAAAAGGAGGAAGTCAACCCCCAGCCCACTGTGTTTATAGCAAGAAAAAAACTAGACTTACTAGGGTGGGAAATTTGTGTGCTGCTGTTAGGACTAAGGGAAAACAAATTATCGTTAGAAATTAAAGATTCCCTTACGTCCTAACAGCAGCACAGATGGGGAGATAGCAAGAAGAAACCCCTAGGGAGGGCCTTCCTGCCTGGCAGAACTAAGAAAAGTCTGCCCAAAGGCCGAAACTCAGCTAGACTGGCATCTCACTATAATGGGAGATGAATGTCGATTCAGAGCTCCAGGAGGCAGCTTTGCAAATCATGTTGAGAGGCAGAAGACTCCTCTCGGCAAAAGAAGTAGCCACAACTCTAGTAGAGTGGGCCTTCACGAATCCCGGAGGGTCCAGATTGTGGAAGCAAAGGATTCCTTAATAGCCTCCTCAATCCACCGACTGATGGAAGGTTTGGATGCCTTATAGCCTTTAAACTTACAGGTAACAGGATTAGCAGATTCTCATCTTTCCTGAACTCCTTGATCTATCCACATAGATCCGGAGACATCTCGACGTCCAGAGGATGTCTAGCAGGTTCCTAGGAGGAGGTGGTAGATGTCTACAGAACCGGGAGGAATATCACCTGGTTGATGTTCTGGAAGGAAGGAACTTTAGGCCTACAATACGGGAGGAATCTAAGAAGGTCCCGGTCATGTAAGAATAGGGCTCATGTGCTGAGAGAGCTTGAAGCTCAGAGACCCTCTTGGCCAAAGTCACTGCAAGGAGAAACACAAACTTCCAAGTGACGAACTTGATGTCCACCTCCTCTAACGGTTCAAAGGGGAGATTCTAACCCCTGAGAACTACTGAAAAACCCATTGAAAAAAGGGGTCTCAGTACTGTAGGCTTTTATCTTTCAGCTCCTTTAAGGAACCGTTTGATCAGCGGGTCCTGAGAAAAAAGCCTGTTAAGGCAAGCTGAGATGGCTGAAACTTGAACCTTCAGAGTAGAAGGGCAAGGCCTCTATCAAGGCCGTCTTGCAGGAACTGAAGGATAGCGGAGAAGGGCGGATCTGCAGACGCCACCTCAGTTGAGGTACAACAGGATGAGAATATCCTCATAATACAAGAGTAGGCTCTCTTGGTAGAGTCCGCTCTAGAATGAGACAGCGTTCTCAGGACCGACTCTGAAAGCCCTTCTATTCTGGGAAGGGACTGATCAACCTCCAGGCTGTCAGGTTGAATCTGTGCAGATCTGAGCAGAGGTGAGTGTCCCACGACACCAGGGTCTGCTGTGGGGAGCCTCCAATATTGTCCTCGACTCAACTGGGTGAGCTAGGTAAACCAGGATCTCTTCGGCCAAAACAGTATGATGGCTATCACCGAGGCCTGATCCTGACGGATTTTCATCAATACCCTCGGTATCATGGAAAAGGGAGGGAAGATGTAAGCCAGCCTGAACCTCCAGGATATTGACAGAGCGTCTAACGCCAGGGGTTGTCCTCCCTGTAGAGGGAGCAGAACCTCTCCACCTTGGCATTGAACCTTGTTGCCATGAGATCCACCTCTGGCATACCCACTTGAGGACTATCTGCTTGATTCTCCGGATGTAAAGACCACTCCACCGACGGAAGACCGCGGCTCAGCCGCTATCACATTGAGGGAGCCTTGGATGTGGATCGCAGATAAGTGGGAAGGTACAACTCTGCCTAATCCAGAATCACCCCGATCTCTGACAAGAGGGGAAGTGATCTCGTGCCTCCCTGCTGGTTGATGTAAAGTACCGCAGTCACATTGTCTGACTGGACTTTCACCGCTTTGCCCCGGATCTGAGGGGCTAAGTGAAGGAGGGCTAGCCGGATAGCTTGAATCTCGCAGAGATTGGATGAAAGAAGCCACTCCTGAGGAAACCAGGTCCCGTGAACTGGAGAGTCGTCTAGGTGAGCGTCCCAGCCTACTTAGGACGCATCCGTAGTCAATATGACCCAGACTGGCTGGGTCATAGACTTCCGTCTAAAAGATGGCACCACCATCTGAGGGAATACCGAGTTTGCCAAGTCAGGGAGCACAGGGAGTTTAGCCCAGCAGGGCTGCCATTCCATTAGGAGAGGACCTCCGACTGTAGAGGGCGGAGGTGCCATAGAGCCCAAGGGACTGCTTCCGCAGACGCTGACATGAGCCCCAACATCTTCATGAGAGTCCGGATTGGAACTCGCCGGGAAAGGAACTTGCCGTGTTCTGAACCCGGAATCTTCTTTCTGGAGTCAACTGGAGCGACATCCCAGTGGAGTCGATTATGAAGCCTAGATATCTTACTGAAGTCGACGGGCTCACGTTCGACTTCTACCAGCTGATGATCCAACCTAGGTGGAACAGAAAGGAGATTGTTACCTGAAGAAGTTGGGTTAGGACCGCTAGAGCAGAGGCTTTCAAAGCCAGTCGTCCAGATAAGGAATGATGGTCAGTCCTTGAAGCCTCAAAGCCGCCACCACAGAACCACCACCTTGGTAAAAATGTGAGGGGCAGAAGAAAAGCCAAAGGGAAGTGCAACAAACAGAAGATGCCTGACGACACCGGACACCTGGACCGTGATCCTGATATACTTCCTGGAACCAGGATGGATCGGGATGTGCAGATATGCATTCTTGAGGTCCAGGGTTGCCATCACGTCTCCAGGATTGATGACGTGAACTACTGACCTGATGGTTTCTACATGAAACTTCACCTTCCTTATAAATCGATTGAAATATCTCAGATCAATAATCATCCGGAGATCTCCTGAAGCCTTGGGAACCAGAAAAAACTGGTGAATAGATCCCTAGGCCCCATTCTCCTGCCGGAACCTCCTCCAGAGCCCCTTTGCAAATGTAGTCCTGAATGTAGGCCTCTAGGATCGCCTCCTTGGCAGCTTGTAGAAGGTTGATCTTGACAAACCTGTCCAGAGGAATAGAGGTGTTGTTGACTAAATAACCGTTGAAAATGATATTCAGGACCCCGGGATCCGAGATCTCTTGGATCCATTCTTCTCAGAAGTGGGAGAGACGACTCCGACGGGTACATGAAGCTTAGGAATGGGGAAGCTTATTGGCAGGACGGCAGGAGTAACGGGAATTAACCAAGAGCCTCGAAGAGGCCCGTAGTCAGGAGGTGGATTTTCCATCTTTGGCTCCTCCACGAGAGCACCTCAAGCCCTTTCGCTGTGCTTTCCAGTCACTCTGTATTTTGAGGAATTGTCAGGGACCCAAGGCTTAAGCCAAAATGGAATATGGGCTGCTGATGCCAGGGCTATGCTATATATAGGCCCCTGATGTTATTTGATAGTATTGTTACAGGGTGCCAAAGGTGTACTTGGTCTCCCATGAGCCACATACCTGCTGCTTAGCTTCAATAGCAAGGATCTGTGTTTGGCCTTGTTCCCAGGACTTGCTTTGCAAGTGGGGAAGCTCCCTCGCTAGCTTCAACTGGAGCTGTGCGGTATCGCACAAGAAGTCCATAGCCAGGTTGATGGTCTTGAAAGCAGCCAGTATGTCGTCCTTAAAAAAACCTCTGGTTCACATCAACTTGAATTTGATCCAGGTGAGATTGGAGGAACGTAGAGACTTCAAAAGCCGCTATGGCTGTGGAAGCAGAAGCCGCAGCTGCCGTAACACCCCGTCTTAGTGTGCACTCTGCAAGGGGGTACTGCAGCTAGACCCATCGTCTGCAGGAACCAGAGTGCGCTTGGACAACTTGGCAATAGCCATGTCCACCTTGGGAATGGATCCCCATGAATCCACCAAGGGTTAAGCCATCGGGAACATGGATTTAAACTTCTTTGTTAAAACCGGACCTTTTCCAGGTTATTTCCACTCTATATCATGATAGAGAGGAGGGTCTCATCCGCTCTAAAGACACGATGTGCCCGAGTAGCGGGAACGGGAGGCTCCCCACAGTCAACATCATGGTCCCCCGACCTGATGGACTTGAGCAACTTCTGTGTCTTTCCAGGGGAGAAAACACAAAGTCAGCTCCTCCTCATCCGTGGAGAGAAGAAACTAAGGAGACCAAGATCTTTCTACCGGGACAGAGGTCTCCATAGGGGCCTGGGCACGAATAGGAAGCCTTTCCATCCAGCAGGCCTATGACTCCTTTAATAGAGCCATTGATACATATCCTGCAACGTAGGTTCACTAGAGGTCAGAAACCTCTAACGGCAGCTTTAACACCTGGTGTAGGTTAAGTCAACAGACCCAGGGATTCCCAACCGGTTTCCCAAGCTGGTCTTAGCCCAGCCTTAAGCTGTTTAGCTTCTGCGATCTCACGAGTGCAGGAATGATCAGCTTACAATAACCGTTGACTGCTGCAATGGTAGCAGGATAGATGCTTCCTCTTGGAATCCACTTTCCTGCCTTCCGAATCCCGCAGAGAAGACATCACTGCAGGAAAAAAAGGGACAAATAAAACATTTGTAAACCACCTATCTACGCAGGAAAGGTAGAAAAACAGCCCGGAGGCAGCTGAGGAAAAAAACACCACAAGTGGAACAACACCAAATTTTAGGACTCTGGGATCTAGCTGAAAAAGCATATGTAGCCAGAGAATGAACTGGAGCACACAGCCTCCCAAAATAAGGGAAGGGGAGGGATAGCCAATCCACCCTTCCCCCAGTAAATCCTCCACAGGAAGATGCATATAAAAAAAGCGCATCTATGAAAAAAATCGTGCCCGTGAAAAAATCACGGCCGGATTACCCGGAGGTGATGCAAAAGGAGAGTCCCCGCGTCACCTCCGGAAGATGGCGGCACACAGGGACCGGGAATCCTGGACCAAGGACGCCGCCAAAATACCCCAGCCAGGCGCAACTGCGCAGGGCCTGCAGCAAATAAGCTGCCGGCCAAACTGACAAGGTACCTAGGAAAAAAGGGCAACGCCGTTACCCAAACGAAAAGAAGGCTCCCCGCACTTTCCATAAGAAAGGGGGGAACAAACCGCCTAGTCCACCTGTCCAGGAGGACAGAAAAAAACACAGTGGGCTGGGGGTTGACTTCCTCCTTTTAAGGAGATACTTAATTGTTAAATTGAGTTATTAGTCTTGGGCTCATTAAACATTCCGCCGGTCCTGCCAGTCCACGGGGGGTGGTTAACCCCATCTGTGCTGCTGGTAGGACGTAAGGGAACCTGTTCTATTAAATGCTGATACAAGTAGTGCCCCCAATACCGAGTGGAGAGGGTGTCAGCAGTAAGTTTGTGTTGATGTCACTGTTTATTTTGCCCTTCTTCTCATCTGTCATAAGAACAACCACCAAAAAATGGATCCTGTCTTTTGAGCATCCTCCTTCACATGGTCAACTTTTGGGTAATATTCCATCAGTATTGCTAAGGCCAAAAAAAACAGGAATGGATCCAAAACAGAGATGACACGTGAAAGTTTGCATGCCTTCTAGGTTTTGTATCCTCTCCTGATTTTGGCTTCCAAATCATGAGCATATCCTGATGCAAAATAGGGACCGTGTGATACAGGCCTTACAGATGCTGTCCTAGGTTCCAATCTGACCAAGGACAACATCTGCATGGAGTTTGTATGTTCTCACTGTGTTTGCCTGGGTCACTAGTGTTGAGTGCGAATATTCGAAAAACAAATTTTTAACGCAAATATCGTCATTTCAAGATTTTGCGAATATTTCTAATATAGCGATATATATTCATAATGACGAATATTCTTACATTTTTTTACACAGTACAATTCACAGTGATGTGTACTGTGTAAAAAAATTTGATCATCCCTCCCTGCTTCTAACATATGGTCCAAAGGCTTCAATATAACTTGCTGAGTCAGCGAGTGTAGTCCGAAAATTCGTAACGCGAATATTTATTGCGATGCATATATCGGCACTTCTAGAGGACACTGATCCCTCCCTTCTTTTAGCTTGTGGGTCAATGAGAAGACGGCAAAGAGGTTAGCAACATCCCTAGTAACTGATAGGAAAGGTGCCCACCCCTTACTATATAAGATCCTTTCCCAGCAGCCATTTTGTGCAGTTTCATGTGGTGTTGGTTG
Organism: Bufotes viridis; assembly: GCA_033119425.1. Taxonomy (NCBI): domain Eukaryota; kingdom Metazoa; phylum Chordata; class Amphibia; order Anura; family Bufonidae; genus Bufotes; species Bufotes viridis. Next base: position 223,524,142 of record CM065590.1, read on the forward strand.
TGAGAGAAGCTGAATACTGTCCATTGTTTTTTTTAAAGTAAATCATATTATTTGATTCTTGATATATCTGATAGTGTTAGGGTAGGTTAGTGTAGCAGATAGGTTCTAGTTTAGGGTATAGTGTTAGTTAGGTGAAAAATATAATCTGTTTAGTTAGTGTGAGATAGTATAGGTTAGGGAATAGTGTAGCTGATAGGCTTTAGTTCAGGGTGTAGGTTAGGTATAGTATAGTGTAGGCTTTAGTTGTGTTTTAGTGTTTTAGTTTTTTGTCTGTGTTATTGTTTAAAAAAAAGTTTATTCATGTTCGTTTTTTATTGTTTAGTTGGTGTAGTGTTTGCGTCAGTGCATGCGTCTTTTGTTAGTTAAAAAAAGCAAAAAACAAAAAAAGTTTATTAGTTTTCGTTTTTAGTGTTAGTTTTTTACTGTTTAGTTGGTGTAGTCTCTGCGTCAGTGTCTGTGTGTTAGTAAAATAAAGCACAAAAAATCCCCATTTTACTGATATTGTGTTAGTGATTGATTTTATTTCTCTTTATTTAATTTTTGCCCCAGAGTCCCCATCCCAATAAAGTTTTTCCCAAATTCCCTATTATTTTTTTTGTTTTTTCTACATAAAAACAAAGTATCATGAGTACTTCACGTGGGCGTTCAGACAGCAGTGGTAGGGGAGTTGGGCCGCTCCTCTACCAGCGGAGGGGTGGCCGCAGGTGTCAGGGCCGTCCACCTCATTTGTGACTTTTTCGGGTGTGGAAGCCTCCCCATTTCCTCTCAGGATGCCGAGGAAGTAGTGACTCTCATGGCACAAGGCAATGCCACGGAGTCCTCTGCCCCAGCTCCTAGCAGCAGCAGCCCTCCGCCTCTTGCAGGACCAACCCCGAGCCCCCAAGAATCTACCCTGCTCCTGTTTTACAGCGACAGTGAGAGGGACATCTTGGGGAGGTAATGCAGGAGGCTGAATTGCAGTTCAGTTCTCATGTGCAGGACCTTTTGGAAGGGATGGAGGAGGAGGAGGGGGAAACACCTGTCAGTACCCCAGTGACATCCCTTCCAACTGGTGCGGGTGGTTTCAGCCACCGAACCCCCTCACCTAGTCAGACCCAGGCGTCAGCGAGGGGACAGCAGAGACGGGTCAGGGGCTCCACATCTGCTGTTCCCCTCAGTCCACCACTGGTTGGCCCTGGGTCTGACATATCGGGGGATGAAAAGGAGATTGACTGAGAATGGGTGCCTCCTCCCTTGTCAGGAATCAGCAGCACTGATGAGGAGAAAGGTAGGCACTCGAGGCAAACGGTGTGACAGGTTGCCAGGGAGCCCAGCGTCAGGGGCTCCACTGGTAATGGCAGCAGGAGGAGGCAGCATCAGCAGCCAGCTCCACCTGTGCTCACCAAGCCCAAACAGGCGCAAGTCAGTACCAACCCATCTGACAGGAGGGCAGTGCGTAAGTCGCCTGTTTGGGCTTACTTCATCCTGGCACCAGATGATGTAACTATAGCCATCTGTCAGTTGTGCCATGCCAGGGTGAGAAGAGGGAGGTCTGTGGCTCGGCTGGGTACCACTGCACTTACCCAGCACCTGAGAGTCAACCACTGGCGGGAGTGGGAACAGATGAAGGGTGGTCGTAGCAGCGCCACCAGCAGTGTGCAGAGGACAGCAGCTCCTGCCACTGTACTGCAGCTCCCCAACCCCTTCCAACTATGCATTCCAATGGATGCTTGGACCAGCAGACATGGGCAGGGATGATACATCAGTTTTACTGCCTATTGTGTGTCCCTCTGAGGCGCCAGGGAGGGATCAGCGGCATCTGAGTTTGTGGTGCTGCCCCAGGGTGTCCAGGGGAGAAGTGCTGCTCTCCCGCCACTGTGTCCACGGCTGCTGAGCATCCCCGTAGCAAAGCAAGTGTGGAGCAAGTTCGCTGCCAGGCGGTGCTCCAGTTTGTGTGCTTAGGGGAGTGGAGACACACTGGACCTGATGTTCTGGCTGCACTACAGGCTCAGGTCCAGAAGTGGCGTACACCCCGCAGGTTAGAGGCAGGTATGGTTATCTGTGACAAAGGCAGAAACCTCCTAACCGCCCTCCATGCTGGCAGTCTTACACACGTACCCTTCATGGCACATGTCCTCAACCTTGTGGTACAAAAGTTCTTATGCACATTCCCAGGGTTGAGTGACATTGTGCAAAGGGTACGAAGGATTGTCAGCCACTTTTGACGATGTCCAACCGCCACAGCGTCCCTGTCTAAACGGCAGCTGGTCAACAGCCGGCCCCCTCACAGGCTGATTGTGGACAGCGTGATGCGGTGGAACTCCTCCCTTCACTTGCTACAGAGGTTGTGGGAGCAGAGACGGGTGGTGAGGGAATACCTGCTAGATCTAGGCACTCCAGGGCCATCACACCCACTCCCCTACATCACTAATGCGGAGTGGGGGCAGTTACAGCAGGTCTGCCACATGTTGGCCCCATTTGAGCAGGCAACCAAGATGGACAGCGGGGAGCATGTCGGCCTCAATGAGGTGCTCCCCATAGTGTTCCTGCTGGGCAGGGCACTCGATCGACTGCTCATGGATGGGGAGAGTGCCTTGGTGGAGCAAGATGAGGCAACACTGCTCCACCAAGACCAGGCCCAGGACAAGGAGGAGGAGAAATTTGGTGATGAGTTTGATAACGTCCAGGAGTCTGGGCCTGGTCAGGAGGGAAAACCGGTGCTGGGGGCACCGTTATTCCAGGGGTGGGGCAGCTCCCACTGGGAGCAGCAACAACAGCAGCAGGAGGACCAATAGGTCATGGTCCCGGGAAGCCTTGAAGAGTCACAGCGGGCTGTCCTCTTCCCCATGGCTGCCCATATGCTGTGATGCCTCAGGAGTGACCCCCGGATCAGGAAAATTAAGTGGAGGGATAATTATTGGTTAGCCACCCTTTTAGACCCTCACTGCAAGCGGAAATTAAAGCAGTTCATCCCAGCCAGCCGGAAAGAGGCCCGCATGAATCAACTGCGGGAATGTCTGATCAAGCAGCTGGAGCAGGCAAACCCTCAGCCCCACGCTCCAGTTCTCCCCGCCCATCTCACCCAGCAGGTGGCTGGCCTCAGCAGCACCAACCGAGCAGGTGACCTTATGGGTGAGATGCAGTTGTTCTGCGCCAACAGTTGCACCAGTAATTACCAGTGCCTTGCCCACATGGTGGCAGACTACATGTGGACCATTGGTGCTTCTGACAGCATGAGTACCGACGACCCCATGGAGAACTGGGTTGCCAGGCTGGACACCTGCCGTGAGCTCGCTCAGTATGCGCTGGAGTTACTGTCTTGCCCCCCCTCCAGCATACTGTCTGAGCAGACATTTAGCGCGGCAGGTGGGGTGGTCACCAACAAGCGGACCTATCTGTCTACTGACTCCGTGGACAGACTGACATTTATCAAAATGAATGAGTCCTGGATTGGCAGTGACTTCTTGGCCCTCGTCTGCCACGGGCTCTGTGACACTCTCCCCGTGTGTAGCCAAGCCTCACAGCTAAAGGCTTATTCTGCACCATGACCTGCAATCGATGATCCGGTCTGTGCACTAGAGACAGCCGCTGAGGACCGCGCCAGCAGCCGCGGACCGTGGCTAAGTCTTCGCCTATGGGAAGGTGAACAAATCCAACTTACAGAGCTGGGGACACTTCCAGACCCTGGCTGAGGCAAGCTGCCTCCTCACTGCCTTCTGTACTCAGACGGGCAGAGGACGGATAGGTCCTGCCATTGTCCGGAGCCCAGCATGTGTCCGGTGCCGATCGTGTATGGATGGGGAGAGCAGCAGTACCCATGCCTCCTCACAGACAAAAGGAGGATAAGAGAGAGCCGCTGCTAAACATCGCCACTCCTACTGCCATCTGGCTTGGAGGAATAAGCACACAGTGTGGCTCTCTGCGCTACCGCAGAGTTCTGCTCAAGACTCAGTGATCCCAATATCAAAAATGAGAGACGACAGGTGCAGGCGACATGTCTAGGTAATTTTGTACTGTAAAGTTCGGTACCGAACATTACGGCTTTTTGCACTCGGACCTGAACCCGAACATTTCAGTAAAAGTTCGGGTTCGTTGTTTGGCGATTTTTCCCGCTTTTTGAAAGGCTGCAGAGAAGCCAATCAACAAGCATTTCACTACTTTGCCCTAAGAAGCCATCACAGCCATGCCTACTAATGGCATGGCTGTGATTGGCTACGTGCAGGATGTGACCCAGCCTCTATTTAATCCCTTAGGGACCAATCTAATTTTCACCCTAAGGACCAGGCTTTTTTTTGCAAATCTGACCATTGTCATTTTATGTGTGAATAACTTTAAAATGCTTTTACTTATCCGGGCCATTCTGCAAATGTTTTTTCGTCACATATTGTACTTCATGACAGTGGTAAAATTGAGTCAAAAAAGTTCATTTTACCAAATTTACCAAAAGTTTTGAAAAATTAGCAAATTTGCAAGTTTCAATTTATCTACTTCTATAATACATAGTAATACCTCCAAAAATAGTTATTACTTTACATTCTCCACATGTCTACTTCAAGTTTGGATCATTTTGGGAATGCCATATTATTTTTTGGGGACGTAACAAGGCTTAGAAGTTTAGAAGCAAATCTGGAAATTTTTCAGAAATGTTCCAAAACCCACTTTTTAAGGACCAGTTCAGGTCTGAAGTCACTCTGTCAGGCTTACATAATAAAATCACTCATTCTAGAAACTAAACCCCTCAAGGTATTCAAAACTGATTTTACAAACGTCGTTAACCCTTTAGGTTTTTCCGCAAAAGTTAATGGCAAATGTGGATAAAATTTCCGAATTTCGTTGTTTTGGCAAATTTTCCATTTTAATCCATTTTTTCCAGTAAAAAAGCAAGGGTTAACAGCCAAACAAAACTCAATATTTATTGCCATGACTCTGTAGTTTGCAGAAAAACCCCATCCGTGGTCGTAAACTGCTGTTTGGCCAAATGGTAGGGCATAGAAGGAAAGGAGCGCCATATGGTTTTTGGAAATACAAACAAAAAAATGCAACAGCACTCTGCAACCAGAGCTCTGCCCAAGATAGAAGTTATAAGAGGACATTAGTGTACTAATCCACCATATCGCATGCAAATAGTGGAGACATTAGTTTACATTTTGATCAAAAGGTAGTAAGCCCACTCACCCCGTCACGGTTGTCTCCTAGAGTGGGTACTAACGCTAAATCTGACCTGTAATGGGCCATGACAGCCACATACAATCCTCCTAATGCTAAATCTTACCTGTTATGGGCCACGACAGCCACATAAAATCCAGGGAGTGTGGGCCCAGCATGCATGCTGGGACAAACCATACTTATTAACCCCTTCTGGTGCTGTAACAGCCTCCATTAGATCCAGGGATGCAGGTACCAACATGCATGCTGAGCCCACTATGCACTCCTCCAGGAGCCAGATGGCTACTAGCAGGTAATGAGATTTAGCGTTAGGAGGATTTTATGTGGCTGTCATGGCCCATTACAGGTCAGATTTAGCGTTAGTACCCACTCTAGGAGATAACCGTGACGGGGTGAGTGGGCTTACTACCTTTTGATCAAAATGTAAACTAATGTCTCCACTATTTGCATGCGATATGGTGGATTAGTACACTAATGTCCTCTTATAGCTTCTATCTTGGGAAGAGCTCTGGTTGCAGAGTGCTGTTGCATTTTTTTGTTTGTATGTATATCTGCCATAGCTACGTGCACCTGCATACAGGGAGTGCTGACTGAACCCCCCCTTGTGTTTCTGTTTAGTATGTGTTGGAGGTGTGGCAGCCTCCACTTCAGTCGTGCACACCTGACTAGTTTGTCTGCCCTAGATACTGGTTTTTAATCAGAGTGAGTATAAAGCTGAATGTGTACTCACATTACCTGCTAGTAGCCATCTGGCTCCAGGAGCAGTGCATAGTGGGCTCAGCATGCATGTTGGTACCTGCATCCCTGGATCTAATGGAGGCTGTTACAGCACCAGAAGGGGTTAATAAGTATGGTTTGTCCCAGCATGCATGCCGGGCCCACACTCCCTGGATTTTATGTGGCTGTCGTGACCCATAACAGGTAAGATTTAGCGTTAGTACCCACTCTAGGAGACAACCGTGACGGGGTGAGTGGGCTTACTACCTTTTGATTGCTGACTGAACCCCTCCTTGTGTTTCTGTTTAATATGGTTTTTGGAAGGCAGATTTTGCTGGACTGGTTTCTAGACACCATGTCCCATTTGAAGCCCCCTTGGTGCACCCCTAGAGTAGAAACTCCAAAAAAGTGACCCCATTTTGGAAACTATGGGATAAGGTGGCAGTTTTGTTGGTACTATTTTATATTACACTTTTTTGAGGCAAGGTAACAAAAAAAAATAGAAATTCTGAAATGTCATCTCCATTTGCCAATAACTCTTGTGGAACACCTAAAGGTTTAACAAAGGTTGTAAAATCAGTTTTAAATACATTGAGGGGTAAAAACAAGCAATCAGAAAACACCATCAGTTGAATATGTGTGTTTCTTTGCAAATTGTTTTTATTTTGTTTTCAAAAATTTTATAACAGACATTGCACTCAAATGTATACAAACATCGTAAATCACTTAAGTAATTATTGCATCACTGTTTAGTATGGTAGATATATCCACATATAGTTGTGAGAAAAACCATATTAGTATATATATCAACAATGTCGTCTGAACATTAATGGTCGTAGTACATTCTGCAATATTAATTGTAATAATATATAACACACATAATAACTAAAGAAAAACACAACAAGAAAATCTGTGATTCTTTATATTATTCTCTGAGCAAAGTTCCACTCCTCGACGCGGGCATCAGAGACGATGTCTTGTCTTGTTTGTTTTTGTTATGTTCTGTCGTATGGAAATGGGTTTATCTATTAGATCTTCTTTGGCATGTGTCCCAACTTTTGCCATGCCATGCATTTTTCCCCTTCCGATCTGCCACGCCATCGCTTGTTAAGAAATGTGGTTTTTAGATACCATATGAATTATGGTTGTAATTTCAGGAATTGTCTTTGTGTTCCAAAGTTTGGCGACTGACAATCTCATTGCGATCGCGATGTGACATATCGAATTCTCAATTTTTTTGGAAATTTTTTAATTCCTATATTTAGAAGTATAAATTCTGGTTTGAAATCAGTTTTTTCCCTGTTAGTGTCTTATGAGTTCTTCTAAATCTTTCCTGATTTTACTCCAATTTAGGGCAAGACCAGAAAATATGCTTGAGGGTCCCCACCCTCCACATTCTCTCCAGCATTGATGAGAGCAGTAGGCACTCGAGGCAAACAAGACATATTGCCAGGGAGCCCAGCGTCAGGGGCTCCACTGGTAATGGCAGCAGGAGGAGGCAGCATCAGCAGCCAGCTCCACCTGTGCTCACTGCCCAAACAGGCGCAAGTCAGTACCAACCCATCTGACAGGAGGGGCAGCGCGTAAGTCGCCTGTTTGGGCCATTTCATCCTGGCACCAGATGATGTAACTATAGCCATCTGTCAGTTGTGCCATGCCAGGGTGAGAAGAGTGTATGGCCCAGGTTCGGCTGGGTACCACTGCACTTACCCAGCACCTGAGAGTCAATCCCTGGCGGGAGTGGGAACAGATGAAGGGTGGTCGTAGTAGCGCCACCTCAGCAGTGTGCAGAGGACAGCAGCTCCTGCCACTGTACTGCAGCTCCCCCAACCCTTCCAACTATGCATCTAATGGATGCTTGGACCAGTCAGACATGGGCAGGGGATGATACATCGTTTTACTGCCTATTGTGTGTCCCTCTGAGGCGCCAGGGAGGGATCAGCGGCATCTGAGTTTGTGGTGCCGCCCCAGGGCAAGTCCAGGGAGAAGTGCCTGCCGCCCACTGTAGTCCACGGCCAAGAGCATCCTCGTAGCAAAGCTAGCAAGTGTGGAGCAAGTTCGCTAGCCAGGCGGTGCTCCAGTTTGTGTGCTTAGGGAGTGGAGACACACTGGACCTGATGTTCTAACTGCACTACAGGCTCAGGTCCAGAAGTGGCGCACACCCCGGCAGGTGTGGTAGGCAGGTATGGTTATCTGTGACAAAGGCAGAAACCTCCTAACCCGGCCTCCATGCTGGCAGTCTACACACGCACTCTTCATGGCACATGTCCTCAACCTTGTGGTACAAAAGTTCTTATGCACATTCCTCAGGGCTGAGCGACATTGTGCAAAGGGTACCAAGGATTGTCAGCCACTTGACGATGTCCAACCGCCACAGCGCCCTGTCTAAACGGCAGCTGGTCACGCCCCGCCCCCACAGGCTCGGATTGTGACAGCTGGATGTGGAACCTCCTTCACTTGCTACAGAGGTTGTGGAGCAGACGGGTGGTGAGGGAATACTGCTAGATCTAGGCACTCCAGGGCTATCACACCCACTCCCCTACATCACTCACGCGAGTGGGGCAGTTACTACAGGTCTGCCACATGTTGGCCCCATTTGAGCAGGCAACCAAGATGGACAGCTGGGAGCATGTCGGCCCTAATGAGGTGCTCCCCATAGCAAGTTCCTGCTGGGCAGGGCACTGATCGTGACTGCTCATGGATGTGGGAGAGGCCTGGTGGGAGCAAGATGAGGGGCAACACTGCTCCACCAAGACCAGGCCCAGGGACAAGGAGGAGGAGAAATTTGGTGATGAGTTTGATAACGCTCCAGGAGCCTGGGCCTGGTCAGGGAGGAAACCGTGCTAGCACCGTTATTCCAGGTGGGCAGCTCCCACTGGGAGCAGCAACAATAGCAGCAGGAGTGACCAATAGGTCATGGTCCCGAAGCCTTGAAGAGTCACAGCGGGCTGTCCTCTTCCCCATGGCGCCTATATGCTGTGATGGCTCATATGACCCCGGATCAGGGAAAATGCTGGAGGGATAATTATTGTTAGCCACCTCAGGACCCTCACTGCAAGACGGAGATGGCGCAAGTTCCTCCCAGCCAGCCGGGAAGAGTGTCCGCATGAATCAGCTGCGAGAATGTCTGGATCAAGCAGCTGGAGCAGGCAAACCCCTCGGCCTCACGCTCCGAGAGTCCTCACGCCCATCTCACACCCAGCAGGTGGCTGGCCTCAGCAGCACCCCAAACTGCGGAGCAGTGACCTTATGGGTGAGTCTGCAGCTGTTCTGCGCCAACAGTCGCACCACAGTGCTACCAGTGCCTTGCTCCACATGGTGGCAGACTACATGTGGACCATTGGTGCTTCTGACAGCATGAGTACCGGCGACCCGCCATGGGAGAACTGGGTTTGCCAGGCTGGACACCTGCCGGGGAGCTCGCTCAGTATGCGCTTGGGTTACTGTCTTGCCCCCTCCAGCACCACTCGTTCGAGGCAGACATTTAGCGCGGCAGGTGGGGTGGTCGCCAACAAGCGGACCTATCTCGGCTCTGCTGAGCTCACGTGGGACAGACTGACATTATCCAAACCGAACGAGTCCTGGATTTGGCAGTGACTTCTTGCCCAGGCCCCTCGTCTGGCTAATGGGCTCTGCGACACTCTCCCCGTGTGTAGCTGAACCTCACAGCTAAAGGCTTATTCTGCACCATGACCTGCAATCGATGATCCGGTCTGTGCACTAGAGACAGCCGCTGACGGACCGCGGCCACAGCCGCGACCGTGGCTAAGTCTTCGCCTATGGGAAGGTGGAGAACAAATCCAACTTACAGAGCTGGGGACACTTCCAGACCCTGGCTGAGGCAAGCTGCCTCTCACTGCCTTCTGTACTCCAGGCGGGCAGAGGGCGGATAGGTCCTGCCATTGTCCGGAGCCCAGCATGTGTCCGGTGCCGATCGTGTATGGATGGGAGAGCAGCAGTACCATGCTCCTCACAGACAAAAGAGAGGATAAGAGAGACGCTGCTAAACATCAGCCACTCCTACTGCCATCTGGCTTGGAGGAATAAGCACAGTGTGGCTCTCTGCGCTACCCGCAGAGTTCTGCTCAAGACTCAGTGATCCCAATATCAAAATGAGAGGCGACAGGTGCGAGGCGACATGTCTAGGTAATTTGTACTGTAAAGTTCGGTGCCGAACATCGACGCTTTCACTGGACCTGAAGCCGAACATTTCAGTAAAGTTCAGATCTAGTTTGTTTGGCGATTTTTCCCGTTATGAAAGGCTGCAGAGAAGCCAATCAACAAGTATTTCACTACTTTTGCCCTAAGAAGCCATCACAGCCATGCCTACTAATGGCATGGCTGTGATTAGCTACGTTGCAGGATGTGACCCAGCCTCAATTTAATCCCATAGGGACCAATCTAATTTTCACCCTAAGGACCAGGCTTTTGCAAATCTGACCCATTGTCATTTTATGCGTGAATAACTTTAAAATGCTTTTACTTATCCGGGCCATTCTGCAAATGCTTTTTTCGTCTCATATTGTACTTCATGACAGTGGTAAATTGAGTCAAAAAGTTCATTTTACCAAATTTACCGAAAGTTTTGAAAAATTAGCAAATTTGCAAGTTTCAATTTATCTACTTCTATAATACATAGTAATACCTCCAAAAATAGTTATTACTTTACATTCTCCACATGTCTACTTCAAGTTTGGATCATTTTGGGAATGCCATATTATTTTTGGGGACGTAACAAGGCTTAGAAGTTTAGAAGCAAATCTGGAAATTTTCAGAAATGTTCCCAAACCCACTTTTAAGGACCAGTTCAGGTCTGAAGTCACTCTGTCAGGCTTACATAATAAAATCACTCATTCTAGAAACTAGGCTCCTCCCTGCTAAAGGCTTGTGCTGCACCATGACGCTGTAATGGAACTGGATCCGGTCATGTGCACTTTAGAGACAGCTTCTGTTGAGGACCGCGCCAGTCGGCTTTGCCGCAGGACCGTGGCTGACTAGTCTTCGCCTATGGGAAGGTGAACAAATCCAATCCCACAGAGCTGGGGACGACTTCCCAGACCCCTGGCTGAGGCAAGCCGCTGCTCCTCCACTGCCTTTCTGGCCTCCAGAGCGGGCAGAGGGACGGATAGGTCCTGCCATTGTCCTGGAGCCCTGCATGTGCCCGGTGCCGATCGGGTAGTGGATGGGGAGAGCAGCCGTGCCATGCCTCCTGCTGCGAGACAAAAGGGAGGATAGAGAGAGAGCCGCTGCTAAACATACGCCACTCCCTACTGCCATCTGGCTTGGAGGAATAAGCACACAGTCGTGGGCTCTCTGGCGCTACCGCAGAGTTCTGCTCAAGACTCAGTGAGTCCCAACATCAAAAATGAGAGGCGACAGGTGCAGGCGACATGTCTAGGTAATTTTAGTACTGTAAAAGTTCGGTGCACGCGAACATTACGGCTTTTTGCACTGGGACCTGGGCCCGGACAGTACCAGTAAAGTTCGGGTTCGGTTGTTTGGCGATTTTTCCCGCTTTTGAAAAGGCTGCAGAGAAGCCAATCAACAAGCATATTTCACCACTTTTTGCCCTAAGCCATCACAGCCATGCCTGCTACAATGGCATGGCTGCAGCCGATTAACTACGTGCAGGATGTGACCCAGCCTCTATTTAACCCCCTTAGGGACCAATCTAATTTTTCACCCTATGGACCAGGGCTTTTTGCAAATCTCTGACCATTGTCATTTTTATGTGTGGAATAACTTTAAAATGCTTTTATCCGAGGCGCCATTCTGCAAATGTTTTTAAGTCGTCATATTGTACTTCCTTGACAGTGGTAAGATTGGGTCAAAAGTTCATTTTACCAATTCTGCTAAAAGTTTTTTGAAAAATTAGCAAATTTTGCAAGTTTCAATTTCATCTACTTCTATAATACATAGTAATACCTCCAAAAATAGTTATTACTACATTCTCCACATGTCTACTTCAAAGTTTGGACTCATTTTTGGGAATGCCATATTATTTTGTGGGGCCGTAACAAGGCTTTAGAAGTTTAGAAGCAAAAATCTGGAAATTTTCAGAAATGTTCCAAAACCCACTTTTTAAGGACCAGTTCAGGTCTGAAAGTGACTGGCGGCGTGACTGGGTCCGGCTTGCTTTATGTTGGAAACGCTGAAGACGCGCTGGTGGTGGAGTGTCTGGCAGGTGTGCGGCGATATTTCTCCCGCCACCGACCTCTGGCTTTGGCGAAGTGTTGCGCTGCGCTTCGCAGCACTGTTTAACTGTGTGCCAGGTCTCCGCACCTAAACTCATCTCGAACTGAGCGGGCGACCTTTATGTGTGCGTTTTCATAACAACGTTATGTTCGCTCTTTTGCCACTTGTAAACAGCTACAATTTGCATGAGCAGCAATGAGCAGTATAGCCCCTCCAGCATTTCTATACTACTTTAATAAGAGTTAAATTTGCGTTCATTGACCTCAGTGATAACTTTTTGCTAGTGGACGCGATATTCTACAGCATTATTACTTGCAGTGACTTACTATTTTATATTACACTTTTTTGAGGCAAGGTAACAAAAAAAAATAGAAATTCTGAAATGTCATCTCCATTTGCCAATAACTCTTGTGGAACACCTAAAGGTTTAACAAAGGTTGTAAAATCAGTTTTAAATACATTGAGGGGTAAAAACAAGCAATCAGAAAACACCATCAGTTGAATATGTGTGTTTCTTTGCAAATTGTTTTTATTTTGTTTTCAAAAATTTTATAACAGACATTGCACTCAAATGTATACAAACATCGTAAATCACTTAAGTAATTATTGCATCACTGTTTAGTATGGTAGATATATCCACATATAGTTGTGAGAAAAACCATATTAGTATATATATCAACAATGTCGTCTGAACATTAATGGTCGTAGTACATTCTGCAATATTAATTGTAATAATATATAACACACATAATAACTAAAGAAAAACACAACAAGAAAATCTGTGATTCTTTATATTATTCTCTGAGCAAAGTTCCACTCCTCGGCCGCGGGCATCAGAGACGATGTCTTGTCTTGTTTGTTTTTTGTTATGTTCTGTCGTATGGAAATGGGTTTATCTATTAGATCTTCTTTGGCATGTGTCCCAACTTTTTGCCATGCCATGCATTTTTTCCCCCTTCCGATCTGCCACGCCATCGCTTGTTAAGAAATGTGGTTTTTAGATACCATATGAATTATGGTTGTAATTTCAGGAATTGTCTTTGTGTTCCAAAGTTTGGCGACTGACAATCTCATTGCGATCGCGATGTGACATATCGGAATTCTCAATTTTTTTGGAAATTTTTTAATTCCTATATTTAGAAGTATAAATTCTGGTTTGAAATCAGTTTTTTCCCTGTTAGTGTCTTATGAGTTCTTCTAAATCTTTCCTGATTTTACTCAATTTAGGGCAAGACCAGAAAATATGCTTGAGGGTCCCCACCCCTCCACATTCTCTCCAGCATTTGTCGTTATGCTCAGGGTAAAAATCGTGAAGTTTTTTTGGAGTATAGTGCCACCTGGAGTACATCTTATATGCTTGTTCTCTGTGGTTGATACAAGATGTTATGTTACGTATTGTATTGCACGCTTTTTCTCATTTGATTGGAAGTATTTTGGTTTCTAATTCTGTTCTAATTCCGAACTGGATGGACAAATGTCTTTTTTCGGTCTTATATACTATGTTACTATGTTTCCCATTTTGAACGTGAGTTTAAGTTGTTAAATTGTGTGTCTTTGGTATATATTTCATAGATTTCTTTTGTTGTGATTTTCTTATCTGTGTTGGGAGAAGATATTATATCTGAAAGTTTAGTTGGCCAACTCATTTCCTGTGTGTTATTTTGGGAGAGAATCTTGATGATAATAGCGTAGACTTTTTTGTCTGCTTCTGTTAAACCGTAATAGGATTTTAGATTATTGAAGCTTTTTATTCCTTTGTACTCTATTATATCCCCTATGTATATTAATAGAAAAACAAAAACAATGGGTAAAAATAGAATCAGAAATAAACGAAACAACAAATTGAACTCACTTAATATTAAATAGTGACAGATCTAATAAGTATACCCAATTGGTCTCACCAACTACCAAAATAACTCTGGAGATGTGGAAATCAAACTAATTTTCACAGGTAGACCAGGGATAAAAAACACTCACAAATACCCCTCGTGTCGCTTCAGACGATTGCAAGAAATATCTCACCTGATAATTAAATATGTGTGTTTCTATGCAATAGTTCATCAAATATACAATCACACACATATAATGTCACATCATTCTTTATTGTTTAAAAAACATATTATAGCATGTACAAAAAACACAAATCATGTAGTGGTAGAAGTGCAAGACAATACTGTGACAAGCAGAACCCCTCCCTTCTACAGGACTCCCACAGTAGATAAAAGCCCTTACTCCGATTGCAAATATACAGCGAATAAGCGTCAGAGTAACTGTGTGACACACATGAGAAAGATGACTAATGTAACATAATTTGCTGACTACATATCAGAGCACAAAACCATACTACCATGCATACACAGCGCTGGTCATATACACAGTGTATGGAGTCACCAAAGATGCACTCTCTAATACATATATCCAACTGCACTGTATGTCATGAGCAACCTAAGTCCTGCATGAACTACAGGTAAGCTAACAGTATGAAAAGGGCATTTACCCACCAGGAGAACAGAGGGAGAGAGGATACCAACCCGACGCACTTTTTGCCTTGCTTCTTCAGGGGGCATGTTTATCTACTCTATCCAACAGTCATATATACCCATCCTACCAGTCATGTGATCCAATTGTCTGAAATGGGCCCTCATTGTTCGTACCTGAATGAAGACGGAAGTGACCATATCCTAACATTCGATCGCATTCAAGACATCGCAAGATCTTACCTGCGACGCTGAAAGGAGGAGCGTATCAGACCTTTATCACTCTCCCACTCGTACGTAGATCTCACGAGATCTCGAGCGCATCACGTGACTAATCGTCACATGACACCATCCCCGGCACCGGGCTGCAGCGCAACAGGAAGAACCCCCTCCATAAGCTCCCCACATCATCAACCAGATGGAGGAGGCTGTATCCGCCATTTTGGACAAGGGCAACATTGCCCTCCACAGCAAGGCAATATCAACATTGCGCTAAAAAATAACCAAAATGGGAGACAGTACCAATAATGAATATAAATAACAGTAAAAGATCTATATTAAAGAAGGGGAAGGGGAGAAGAGGGAAGGAGGGGAGAGGGGGAAGACTCCAGAGCGACAGAGCTCATTTGGGCTATTTCCCATCCCCCTCCAATGACCCCCCCTAATATAGGGGGATCTGTAAATCAGATAAAAAGGGGGGAATCCCCTACTAAAAATTATCTAAAAAGGAGAACATGCCTCTCCTCAGTCATGAAAAATAACATTCATAATATCATGATCTTAATAAAGAGCAGTATGCGAGTTCCAAATACAGTACTACTAGTTGCAAAGTGTGCCATGATAACATATATACAGTACAATATACGTGTCCAATGATAATGTGTAATCAATACAATATACGTGATAAACCATCATGTCTAATAACATAGATAATATTTCATCCAACACAGTGAAAACAGTATAAAGTGCTAGTGATTAGTGCCATGCATTGCATGTGACAACCGTGATGCAAAAAAACAGTGACATGGTATGACAGAATGGCTCATCCCCCAATCTATTTTATTAGACATGATGTTTTATCACGTACAGTATATTGTATTGAATACACATTATCATTGGGCACGTATATTGTACTGCATATATATTATCATGGCACACGTTGCAATTAGTAGTGACATACTGCATTTCTGTAGTTGGGGGAAAAAACCTGTATTGTTGTGCCACAGAGCAGTTTTGCATACAATGCTGAAAAACCTATTTTAAAATTTAGCAGTGACATACTGCATTTCAGTAGTTGGGCGAAAAACCCATACTGTTGTGCCATAAAGCAGTTTTGCATACAATGCTGAAAAAACAATTTTAAAATTTAGCAGTGACATACTGCATTTCTGTAGTTTGTTGCAGTAAACACTGGTTATGTGCTACATAGCGGATCTGTGGCCTACCCTGTATTTCAGTCATTTTAAGTAACCTTTTGAACTGCATTTACATAGTTGGTGGCAAACACACTGGTTCTGTGGTAGACATATTCCAATGTTTTGCTGTCAAGTAACCCTGCACTGCATAAGTCACAGGGACCGAAAATTTGAAAAATATTCTTTTAAATTGTTCGGTGCAATATTACCATTTTTGACAGGTACAAACCCCTGCTCTGCATAGGTGACAGGGACCAAAAATTTGAAAAATCTTCTTTTAACTTGTTGGGTCCAATATTACCATTTTTGCCGGGTACAAACCCCTGCTCTGCATAGGTGACAGTAACCGAAAATTTGAAAAATCTTCTTTTAAATTGTTGGGTGTAATATTACCATTTTTGCTGGGTACAAACCTCTGCTCTGCATAGGTGACAGTGACCGAAAATTTGAAAAATCTTCTTTTAAATTGTTGGGTGCAATATTAGCATTTTACCGTGCATAAACCCCTGCTCTGCCTGGATGCCAGGGGCCTACATTTCTAAAAATTGCCTGTTCCATTGGTGGGTGACATGAACCCCGTTTTGCCATGAATAAACCCCTCCTCTGCCTAGATGCCAGGGGCCTACATTTTTAAAAATCGCCTGTTCCATTGGTGGGTGACATGAACCCAGTTTTGCTGTGAATAATCCCCTGCTCTGCCTGGGTGCCAGGGGCCTACATTTCTTAAAATTGCCTGTTCCATTGGTGTGTGACATGAACCCCATTTTGCCATGAACAACCCTTCCTCTGCCTGGGTGCCAGGGGCCTACATTTCTAAAAATCGCCTGTTCCTTTGATGGGTGACATTAACCCAGTTTTGCCAGTGAAAAACCCCTGCTGTGCATTGCTGACAGGGAACCAAATTTGGTAAAAATGTCTGTTACTGGTCGAAAGATGAGTGACTAGAAACGCACACTGGTAGACGCGCTGCTGATGGCATTCCCACCTGATGCCTCCTCAACCTTCTACTCCACATCCATTTCCTTCTCCTAGATCAAGATTGTTATTTTTAATTTTTATTTATTTTATTTTAAGTCATTTCCCTATCCACATTTGTTTGCAGGGCACTTACCCACATGTTGCTGCCTTTTGCAGCCCTTTAGCCCTTTTCAGGACTTTTTTACAGCCATTTTATTGCCCAAAAGTTCGGGTCCCCATTGACTTCAATCGGGATCGGGGTAAAGTTCGGGACAAGTTCGGATCCCGAAACCAAACTTTTTTGTGAAGTTCAGTCCGAACCGGTCGATCCTGAACTTCCAGGTGTCCGCTCAACTCTAGTGCTTTCTAACCTTAAAATACCTTTTTAGAAAAAAATTATCAATGGAAAATATAGCATTTTGTATGCATGTTACCGCATTCCTGCTGCAAACTATGAATATGCTGCTGTCGGTGGTGTCTAATTTTATTTTAGTTTTTGCCCAGGTCTGGTGGGGGCCCATTCCTGGGAACACATTGCTGCTGCAAACTAAATACCTAATGCTGTCTAAAGTGTCTTAGTGTATTTTAGTTGTTGCACAGGTCTGGTGGGGGCTCATTCCTGGGAACACATTCCTGCAGCCAACTAAGAACCTGATGCTGTCTGAGGTGTCTTAGTGTATTTTAGTTGTTGCCCATTTCTGGTGGGGGCCCATTCTTGGGAACACAATCCTGCTGCCAATTAAGAACCTGATGCTGTCTGTTCTTGCTGAGTTAGGCCGAGCTATGTGTAGGCCTTAGACACGACCGTTACCATGCTGCTGATGTCTGTTCTGATCATGTTGACTGATCTGCTTGATTTTGATGAGTTATGTGTTGGCCTTGTCCTACAGCGTTCCCATTTCAATGCTGCTGTCTGTTCTGTTCCCACTGAGTTAGGTCCAGCTATGAGTATGCCGTATACTAAAGCGTTACCATTTTACAGCTGCTGCTGTCTGTCTTGATATTACAGAGTTAGGACAAACCATGTGTACGACGTATTCTACAGAGTTACCTGTTACCAGCTGCCGCTGTCTTTCCTGTTATTGCAGAGTTAGGGCACAGCTATGTGTATGCCATATACTACAGCGTTACCATTTCCCTGCTGCTGTCTGTTCTGTTCCTGCTCAGTTAGGCCCAGCTATGTGTATGCTTTACACTACAGCATTTCCATTTTCATGCTACAGTCTGTCCTGCTACAGCTGATTTTTCTCTAACTAGGTGTAGGCCTTATACTATACTCTTAACAATTACCTGCCGATGCTTTCTGTCCTGATCCTGCAGAGGACTACAAGCACGGACCACTTACTCGCCCTTGGACTTTATCAACTATTGAGTATTAGAATTCTCCTAAACTGGTGTTCACGCGTCATTTTTTTCGCATGTGTTCAGGTCATTATCACATATTGTCAATATTTCTAAAAATATATATATAATATTCTTTTGTATTCAATTTGATCATGCGGTGTTAAGCTTTATTCACCAAAAAGCATTTTATTTCCTTTAGTTTATTTTATTTGTTATAATTTGTCTTTAGTTGGGTTTTGGGTGGCCCTGCTGTGTAGTTCTTACTAAAACAAGCTGGGGATCGCAAAGTGGGCTTCCCTTTGCAAAATTTTGTGTGCAGTTAACATTGTACAGGACTATTTGAGGACCCGAATAAAACTTTATTATTTTATTATTTTCTGGTTTGTTTTAATCAGGATTTAGGTTCGAACATGGTATTGTTTGTCGTCCTTGACAGGATGCCTGACTTCCATGTTGACCTCTCCACATGGTTGGGTGTGACTGGCGTTATACTCATCTGTGTGGTAATCCTGTTTTGGGAATGGACCGTTATTGCCACATGTATATATCTATATATACATTTTTATTTAATGATAATTCTTGACAACTATGTAATGATAATGTGCTCATGTGATTTTTAGAGAATCAAAATTTTTCACTAGCAAATCTAAAATATGGTATATACAATAGATGTGAAGCCATGTCACCATTTTGGGAGCTATTCTTATAATTTCTAAGGTTTGCTATCATGTGACCACATAGACAGAATGCGTTTGTGGCTCAGCTTGTGTTCTGTTTCTGGTGGGAAAACATGATCTGTTATGAATGATGTGAACGCCCTGTCAATGGACACTCACGGCATGTTTGTGTTCCTCATTCGATGCTATTATATTATTGCATGACTTTTCTCTTTATGTAATGCTAAAGCAATGCGCCAACATGTGCAGTTAACCAAATGGGATGCTATATTTGATCCATGCTGGTTAGTTATTTTGCACCAAAATACATTTTTTTATTTGTACACAGGATATTTTAAATAGAAATTATCTTTGTTTTATATTTTTATAAGAATTTTTTTTTTTAAATCAAAGGGGTATTCCCATGTCAGACAATGGGGGCATATCGCTAGTATATGCCCCAATTGTCTGATAAATGCGGGTCCCACCGCACCTACAATGAGAACGAAACAGGGAGCGTTGAGGATGAGGATTTCCCGGGTTCTGTCCACCACCAAGCGTTGCTCCCGCTGCTCCCAAAGAAGTGAATGAGAGTGCACTGCGCATGCACGGCCCATGCTCCCATTCATTTCTATGGGGCAGTTGGAAATAGCCGAGCACCCCATAGAAATAAATGGAGGGACTTCCTCCGTTCATTTCCCCGCTCCGTTCTCATCCCACCACTGGGACCAGCAGCTATCAGGCAATGAGGGCAAATCCTAGTGATATGCCCCCATTGTCTGAGATGGGAAAACTCCTTTAAGCTTATATGATTTCACATACTTTTACTGAAGTTATTAATGTCTTTGCAGTTTGTATACTTGTTTTTTTATATTATGTAGTTTTTTAAACAGTAGAAATCAAGCACATTAATCAAAATTCAATTATCATTAGTTTTCATTAAATAATCAACTACATTTCTATTTGTGCTTGACAACATTCAATTTTGTCGCTTCTTCAGAAAGGTCCCTTTGTGTGAATTAAAACGTCGCTTTGGATTGAATAAACGCACATTGTCTTTGTGCTATGCCGTGGCAAATATATATATATATATTGTAAGAGGTTGCAAGGTATCATATGCGATGGCAGGTACGTGTCACCGAGGTTGCTGGCCTCGGTGAGGTGAGAGCCGGGTTTTTTGTCTGCAGCAGCTAGTGCTGCTAGACTCTGTGACTTAGTTTGGCTGCAAAGCTAATCCGGGCCGGCTCTTACTGGGAGTAGGTAAAGTGTAGGGTGGGTGCCTACTCCCCACGGTCCAGGCCGGACTTTATCCGGCCCCTTTAAAAGGCAGCCTCCTTAGCAGCTGGGGGGGTGATTATCCTGGAGCTGCTAACAGGGCTGAGGAGTTCTCTGTCCTGGAGGAAAGAGCTCAGCAAGGAGGTGTTTTGTTCCTGGCTACCTGAAGCTGGATTCTCCTGCGGCGGGGCCGACAGCGTGGTGCGAACCTGCACCTACACCTCCCAGGTGACTGACCCTGTGTTGGCCTGTTTTGCTTTGCCTCCTTGTGTCTGGCCTGTGTGAATTACCACCAAGAGACTGTTTCTGTTTATTTTTGTGTCAGTGTGAATAAAACACTGTTTGTTGCACAATTCTGGACTCCTTGTTTTGCCTCGGTACTGCACCCGCACCGCTATCTACCAGAGCGACTCCCCACATTTGGTGGAGGATGCGGGCATGCGCAGTGAGGCTGGCGTGAACGCCGAACTTTGTTTTTTGCTGGGCAAAAGTGAATGTCCTATATTAAGCCGGCAAAGTTGCAGCCTGTGATCCCCGACAAAATGGAGGCGGCTGTGAAAGCCCTCATAGAGGCTAACGTGCAGCAGCGGGAGACCAACCAGCTACTGCTACAGCACGTGATGGCGTTGCAAGCAGCAGGAGCGTCCCACCGCGTCCACGATGCCCGGAAAGCTGTCCGTACCGCGATCCCTAAGATGACCCCCTCGGATGATGTTGAGACCTATCTGGCGGTGTTCGAGAAGGTGGCCGTGAGGGAGAAATTACCCCGAGAACAGTGGGCAGAGGTCATCGCTCCGTTCCTGGCGTCTGGACCCCAGCAAGTATTTTTGACCTCCCAGGTGACCAAGCAGCTGACTACCCGACTGTGAAAGGTGAGATCCTGGCAAGACTGGGGGTGAATGTTTTGGTCCGGGCCCAGCGGGTGCATCAGTGGGAGTTTAACCCGGCTGAACCCGCCCGGCCACAATACTATGACTTGCTACAACGGTTGCAAAAATGGCTGCAGCCAGACATACTGACTCCCACTGCTATGCTCGACCGTCTGTTAGCCGATGTCTTCTGGAGGGCTTTGCCTTACCCTCTCCAGCACTGGATCGGCCAGGTATCGCCCACCAATGCCCTGGAGATGGTCGACCTGGTGGAGCGGTACGAGGCCACCAGAAACCTGCAGGGGAGTCTTGCTGGGAAGGGGTCAGTTAAACCCCGGAGGCCTCTGCCCCAGTTCCAACGTCCGGCGACAGAGCGGCCTGCACGGAATATACCCCCTGCGAGCCCGCCTCCCGTGGTATGCTGGAGGTGTCAGGAGCCAGGCCACATCAGGGCCGACTGTCCGCGTCGGGATGAGCTGATGGAGGTGAACTACGGGGGTCGCCACTCCTTGTATGCACGGAAGCTGTGCGCAACTGGCACCCGTGAGGTACAAGACCATAACCACCTGTGTCAGGTAGAGGTGGGAGATTCGCTGGCGGTGGCTCTGCTGGACTCCGGGAGTTTAGTCTCCCTGGTAAGGGCTGCCCTGGTACGGCCTGCGGAGTATACTGGCCGTAAAGTCGGGGTCCTGTGCATCCACGGAGACCTGAAAGACTATCCCACTGCACTAGTGACTTTGTCCACAGCGGCTGGTAGGTGGACCCACGAGGTGGCTGTCGCTACTACACTCCCACACGAACTAATACTTGGGAGGGACTTCCCGGTTTTCCGGCGCTGTGGCCGGCAATAAAGGTATCTGAGGGACCCGAGACAGGGGTGACCCTAGCAGAGTGGCCTGATACCGCTGGAAGGCCAGAACCCTGGGAGCCCGAGTCTGAAGGGCCGGCGGTAGGGGTGACCACTGCTCCGGCGGTAGAGGGGGAAACAACCCCACTGGAGTGTAATGGTGGGAGACACGGAGGACTTGCCACCGGGACCTGAGTTGGCAGACCTCAATGTCTCCGGGAAAATTTTGGGACCGCACAACACCGGGACCAAACCCTAACCAGGGCCTGGGAGAATGTGCTGAAATTGATGGTAAACCCCAGAAACCAGGGGCTGAATTAATGTTCCCACGATTTATTGTTCTACAGGATATGTTGTATCGGGTGAACCAAGTCCGAGGTGAACCTGTTGAACAGTTGGTGGTGCCCACAGCGTATCGCAAGCTTGTCATGGAGCTTGCCCACCAACATGTTCTTGGGGGACACCTGGGGTGGCAGAAAACCCAGGACCGCATACTGCAGCGGTTTTATTGGCCCGGTGTGTTCAAGGAGGTAGAAGATTATTGTAAGTCCTGTCCAACCTGTCAGATAACTAGCCCCCAGCCTCATTTCCGTAGTCCTCTGGTACCTCTGCCAATTATTGAAGTACCGCTTGAGCGAATCGCTATGGATTTAATTGGGCCTGTACCAAAGTCTGCCAGGGGCCACCAACACATTCTGGTAGTTCTCGACTATGCCACTCGGTATCCGGAGGCGGTGCCTCTGCGACATACCTCAGCTAGGCTCATTGCCAAAGAGTTAATGGAGATGTTTTCCCGTGTGGGCCTGCCAAAAGAGGTTCTGACAGACCAAGGGACCCCTTTTATGTCCAAAGTAATGAAGGAACTGTGTAAATTGTTGCGTATAAAGCAGTTACGGACGTCCGTTTACCATCCGCAAACAGACGGTCTTGTTGAGAGGTTTAACCAAACTCTAAAAAATATGTTAAAAAGGGTGGTGTCTAGAGATGGGAAGGACTGGGACCTGCTTCTGCCCTATCTCATGTTCGCAGTGCGAGAGGTACCCCAGGCCTCTACTGGGTTCTCGCCCTTCGAACTGCTTTATGGCAGACACCCTCGGGGCCTGTTGGATATCGCCAAGGAAGCATGGGAACAACAGCCTGTCCCCCACAAAAGTGTCATTGAGTATGTCACCCAGATGCAGGAACGGATAGAAAGGGTGTTGCCGCTGGTCCGGGAGCATATGGAGGCAGCGCAACAAGCCCAGAGTAGGGTGTATAATCGTCAGGCTCGGGTACGGGGCTTCCATCCGGGAGATCGGGTTTTGGTTCTGGTACCCACCCTTGACAGCAAGTTCCTAGCTAGGTGGCAGGGCCCCTATGAGGTGATCGAGAAGGTAGGGAAGTAATTACAAAGTACACCAGCCAGGCGGCGCAAGCCGGAGCAGGTGTACCACGTGAATTTACTTAAGCCGTGGAAAGATAGGGACACAGCCGACGACCACAGCCCCCGGCCAGGGCTTCTAGGTGAAAAGGGTCCAGCCCCACAGTTCGAGGCCTGTGAAGCAGTAACCACGGTAAAATTGCAGACAGCCTGTCTTCCAAACAAGTTCAGGAAGTCAGGAGTTCATCAGTCGGAACACGGATGTGTTCTCGGACCTCCCTGGCCGCACGTCTCTCATCCAACATGACATCGTCACTGAGCCTCAGGCCAAGATCCGGTTAAAACCATACCGGGTACCCGAGGCTCGGCGACGGGCCATCGCGGAGGAAGTACAGTTAATGTTGAAGCTCGATGTCATTGAGGAGTCGAAAAGTGAGTGGGCCAGTCCCATAGTCCTAATACCCAAGCCGGATGGGACGTTGCGGTTCTGCAACGACTTTCGCAAGTTAAATGAAGTATCCAAGTTTGACGCGTATCCCATGCCCCGAGTAGACGAGCTGGTTGAAAGTTTAGGACAAGCCCGTTATTTTTCTGTGCTGGACCTCACTAAAGGGTACTGGCAGGTACCCTTAACGGAGTCGGCTAAGGAAAAACCGCATTTGTTACCCCGCAGGGCCTGTATCACTACAAGGTGTTACCCTTTGGCCTGCATGGCGCCCCGCCACTTTCCAAAGGTTAATGGACATAGTGCTGCGACCACATCGTCGGTACGCCTCGGCCTACTTAGATGATGTAGTCATCCACAGCACCGACTGGGAAAGCCATTTACCCAAGGTGCAGGCGGTAGTGGATGCCCTGAGGAAAGCCGGACTGACCGCTAACCCAAAGAAGTGCTCCATAGGGTTAGAGGAGACAAAATATCTGGGATATGTAATTGGGCGGGAGTCATCAAACCTCAGGTAACCAAGGTAGAGGCCATTCGTAACTGGCCCCGACCGGTCACCACCAGGCAGGTAAAGTCGTTCCTGGGGATTGTAGGTTACTACATGAGGTTTGTGCCCCACTTTGCCACAATAGCAGCGCCGTTGACAGACCTCTTGAAGGGGCGAAAGTCTGGGAGGGTTAGCTGGAGTGAGAAGGCGGAGGAGGCTTCGCCGCGTTGAAGTCGGCCCTGTGTGGGTCCCCGGTTTTGGTGACACCCGACTTCAACAAGGAGTTTGTCGTACAGACCGACGCCTCGGAGGTAGGCCTCGGTGCGGTACTGTCTCAGGAGGTCAACGGGGAAGAACATCCCGTTGTCTTCCTGAGCCGTAAGCTCAATCCCGCCGAGTCCAGATATAGTATAGTGGAGAGGGAGTGCCTGGCTATCAAGTGGGCACTCGAAAGTCTCCGCTACTACCTGTTAGGGAGGAGGTTCCGTCTGGTGACCGACCATTCCCCCTCAAATGGATGAGTCAGGCCAAGGAGAGGAATGCTCGGGTCACCAGGTGGTTCCTATCTCTTCAGAATTTCAAATTCTTCGTGGAACACAGGGCAGGCCGCTTGCAGGGCAATGCAGATGCCCTGTCCCGCGTCCACTGCCTCACGTGTGTTCACCCCTCAGGGTTGAACAAAGGGGGTGTGTAAGAGGGTGCAAGGTGTTGTTTTTGATAGCAGGTACGTGTCACCGAGGTTGCTGGCCTCGGTGAGGTAAGAGCCGGGGTTTTTGGTCTGCAGCAGCTAGTGCTGCTCTGTTAAATAGCATGGCTGCAAAGCCGATCCGGGCCGGCTCTTACTGGGAGCAGCTAAAGAGTAGGGTGGGTGGCTGCTCCCCACGGTCCAGTCCATGTTTTGGGGCTGGGTATAAAACGCAGCCAGCAGCTGTGTCTGTGTGTGTGTGATTATCCTGGAGCCTGCAAACAGGGCTGAGGAATTCTCTGTCCTGGAGGAAGGAGCTCAGCAAGGTGGTGTTGCCCTGCGACCTGAAGGTGGAATCGCCTGCGGCTGAGCCGACTGCTAGGTGTGAACCCGCACCTAAACCACCCAAGGTGACTGGACCGTGTGTTGGCCTGTTTTTGGTTTTTCCACATGATTTCTGTTGTGTATGAACTGTCACCAAGAGACTGTTTTCTTTTCTGGTGTGCAAGTGTGAATAAAACACTGTTTGATGCACAATCTGGACTCCTTGTTTTGCCTCTAAACTGCACCCGCACCGCTGTCTACCAGAGCGACTCCCCACAATATATATATATATAAAATTTATGGTGGCCTTTGCAATCTTTAAAAATCATTTAAAATAAAAAATGGATAAGGAATAATAGTGCAATTTGTATGCATGGGAACACATTCCTGCTGCCAACAAAGAACATGCTGCTGATAGAGGTGTATAAGTTCATTTTTGGGGTTATCCCAGTGTTGCGGTTGCCCATTCCTGGAACATATTTCTCATACTAACAAAGAAACGGTTCCTGTATTTTCTGACTAACTTTGGCCCAGATATCAACAAATAGAATAGAATATAGCGGCTCACCCACTTATCAGGGTATGGTAAGGTGCTCACCTCTCGATTTACCCTAATCGATAAAGTATGACAAGGAATTAAGACAATGATGGGGCACTCCATCCAGCAAGATATTGAGGAAAATGGACGTATTACTTATTATCCGACATAAATTGAGTACAATAAAATGAATTAAAATCAATCACCATGAACCAATGCCACCTGGCACTTATATATCGCAATCCTGGCTGAATTTTAGTTCACTTTCCACCAATAGTAGGTATGGCTCTTATATACCAATAGTACACTTTCCACCAATAGTAGGTATAGCTCTTATATATCTCACTAGATTCTGATCCGCTCCCTATCAATAATTAGTCTTATCGATTCCCAGTATCACCGTTGTACCATCTATATACACATCTATAAACCAGAATCAAGTTCACAGGCAGACACTCAAAAATGCTTTACATTGATAGTATTTTGTATATCTTTAAAATCTGCTGTAGGGGTTCAAGCTGGTGACATATCTAAAGGGCTGCAAATCCCAGTTGTATGTATATTGTCACACTGATAATGGTTCTCATTCAGCTCCATTGCCGCAGTCTCAAACAGCTATATAATTATTGTGCACCTCAGCGCAAACAATAAAACGATATTGGTGGGAAGTCCCAGTGTACTTCCGGTAGAGTTACACTTTATAGGGCCGTGTGTTATATGCGGACTCTCACTGCTCATTTACAGTATTCCTTTACCCCTTTGCCAGTAGATTTTTGCAAACTCCTACAACAGCAAATATGTATCAATGTCTATACATGAAAGGTTAGGTTATACTACTTTACCCCTCTTGGTGATGGGCGGTGAACTGCCGGCGTTGTTCCGTGTCCAGGTCTCTTCTCACCTGCCAGGACCTGCCGCGGCATCCCACGTGGTCGGTTAATTAGTTAATGGTTTTAATGTTGACTACAGAGTTAGTGTGTTTTTAGTGTTGTTGTTTTCTATTACTGTAGTGTGAGTTTTTCACTTCATTGTTGGCCCTATGTTTCTGAACATGTTATGGATACAGAATTATGCTGCTGTGTGCACATATTTACCCTCCTGGTGGGGGGTGGTGACAACTTACTTCTCCTCCTCTTCTTCCTTATCAGGACTTGGAGCTGGGGAGAGGGGGAATACGGCTGGTGAACAGTCTCTTTGGCCTCCACCTCCACATTTTCACCCACATCCGGTCGTGGAGGAACATCTACATGGTGGGAGGGTCCAGCATACTCTCCTTCATCATCCGCCTCATCCTCATCTGCAGAGACCACAATGTCCATTTGTTTTGAGGCCCAAGCAGCACACAGAGGGAAGTGGAACCCCTGTAATTACACAATGCTCATAATTTAGACAAAAAACTCTGAAGTCATAACAAAGGCAAATTCACCCCTTAAAGACCGGGCCAGTTTTCAACTTTGTTTTTGGAAATTTTTATCCTTTTCTTTTTTTATATCCACAGCTGGGACTTCAACTTATGGGGGTATAATCCCCCTTTGAATTCATTACACTACTATTGTAATGAATTGGCTGTAAGTGTATTAACAGTGTAAAGCTACATGCACATGACCGTATGCTGTCCGCATCCTTTGCTCCGCTCCGTGGCAGAGCAAAAAAAATAGAGCATGTCCTATTCTTGTCCATTTTGTGGACAAGAATAGGCATCTCTATAATAAGCCGCCCATTCCGTTCCGCAAATTGCGGAAGGCACACGGAGCAGCTTCCGTGTTTTGCAGATCTGCAAAACACACACGGTCATGTGCATGTAGCCTAATACAGGGGGCTATATCTTACAGGCCCTCCCGGAAGGAAGCCACGATGCCTGAGGAATGCATCAGGCTACCTTCCTTGCCATCGGGTCCCCGTCACAGCAGCTAGGGGACCTGATGGACAACCCAGGCATGTCTTAAGCTCGCACTTGCCGCGATCAGCGTTGAACGCAGACGTGTGGGGGTTTAGGTGCCAGCATCGATAATTTCACCGATGCCGGCGCATACAGCAGGGGTCCGGCTATCAGTGACTGCAGAACCCCTGCCCCCGATCAGGCAGGCGCAGCTCCTGATTTGAACCCAAATAAATATATAAAAAAGCTTTTAGTATGTTGCCTTTAATGCGTCGCAGGTCCCAATCGTGAAGTGGGCACAGTTCACATATATAAATGTGTTTTTTCAGTTGGACCGCGCTGCTTCAGGTCACAGAAACTTCCTCACCCCAGAATCATTCAGTTAATAGTGGATATAGGAAAGCATTCGAGCTACAAAACCCACTTTCTCCTCCCCTTTACAAGCCTCTGTCAAAGACCAAGGATTGCAACAATAGTGAAGCACCGTCATATACATGGAATGTAAAAAGGATTTATTATACTCACAAGGATAAATCAATAAAAAGCAGTGTATAAAAGATCAAACACCTGACCCAGGTTATGCTCTAAAAAGCTTTGTCAGGGGCATCTGTTCCGCCCATTCCAGGGCGGTCTTTTTAAACCTGCAGGTAGGTACACACCCCACCTTTATAAAACCATATTCACAATAAATATACCCTAAAAACCTTATTAATACATAAACATATATAAATAACACAATACACCCTCAATTGTTTTAAAAACTTCTATATATGTTCCTCATTCAGATAAATGAATCCCTCGTATAGCCTATCACAGGATTTCCTTCTAAACCAATCATAAACCACACAAACAAAAGCCCACCCTCTTTCATTCAGAAAAAAATCTACACCACAACCCATATGACCCCCTCCAACCAATCCCAGCCTTTTCCCCTTACTACCAAAGATCCTAGATCAATGGACTAACAACAGCTCGTACGGATTCTATTATATTAAACTCCACATAATAAAGATATTTCTAAGATAAGGGGGGTGGGGGTGGGCAGGGGGGTTAGTAGTAGTTATGGATACTGGGAAATATAATGTGGAGATGTGCAGGCTGTTAGCGGATGGGGACACCTACCAGCTTATGAAAAAGAACCCAACGCTAGAGTATAAATTAAAATTAGAACAACTTCTTACAAGAGGTATTAAAGATGGGCTGGTAAATAAAAAGAGTTTGAATATCTGAATAAAATGTTCCCAGTTACCCTGGTTATATATTTTCTACCAAAGATCCACATGACTGACCAACCCCCCCAGGAGACCAATTGTGTTGGGAATTAATTCCCTAACCAGTAGGTTAGGTGAATATGTTGATTTTTTTCTCCAAAAATATGTCCCGTTGATACCCTCTTACCTTAAGGATTCAGGTAGTGTTTTAGAATTAGTCCGAGGTTTTGGCAGCTGCCCCGCTAATATGTGGTTAGCCTCGATTGATGTGGCATCTTTGTATACTTTTATTCCTAAAAAATTGTGGCTTAAAGAGGACCTTTTACCTATTTAAAAACTAAAAACTAACTATATCTGTGGGCAGAGCGGCACTTACTAGTATGTCTGGGCGCCGCTCCGTTCGCCCGGTATAGGCTCCGGTGTCTGCAGCTCCCTCTGTTGTATGGGGCAGGGACTTTTTATCAGGCGTGTCCCTTGCTGCAGAGCTGGCCAATCACAGCGCACCGCTCATAGCCTGGCTATGAGTTGTGCGCTGTGATTGGCCAGCTCTGCAGCAAGGGACACGCCTGATACAAGCTCGGACACCGGAGCCTATACCGGGCGAACGGAGCGGCGCCCAGACATACTAGTAAGTGCAGGGGGACCCCTGGGCGACGCTCTGCCCACAGATATAGTTAGTTTTTAGTTTTTAAATAGGTAAATGGTCCTCTTTAAGGCCATTGAGGAAGAAATTGAGAAAGATCCCTTGATGACAGATGGGCAGGAGAGGTTTATCCTCGACTGTGTTGATTTTTGCCCCTGCACAATTATTTCTGGTATAGGATAATTTTTATCTTCAGCGAACTGGGACGGCGATGGGGGCGAAATTCACCCACAGTTTCGCTAATATTTTTATTGGGATTTAGGAAAGCGAAACCATTGAGCCCGTTCTCAATAAAATAACTGAACATGGTGAGCTTGTTATTTGGAAGAGATATATCGACGACTGTCTGATTATTTGGAGAGGAGAGAAACAAGGACTCCTAGATTTTATTGACCACTTGAATAACATCCAGTGCAACCTTTCTTTTACCAGTACAAAAAAAACACACAAAACTCCAACCTTGAGTGTCCTAGCCCAAGTACGTAAACACTACAATAGTGTGGCATATATGCAGACAACTCAATGTCTGTAACTGGAAGAAGCTCGCTGATCAAGCGAAAAAACAAAGAGGAAAAAACTCGAGCTCAAAAACTTCCAAGTATGGAAAAATATATCAATCTTTATTGTCACATAATACATAATAATATATCATCGTTAAAAAAGGGAGAAAATAGGGAGCAAAGAACACCATCCCAGCGCCACAGGTGACTGACTTAGGTACATATAGTCAGAAAGCATATATAATGCAATGACTTGTCATTTGTGTATAATAGCACAATGCATCCTATCAGTACACTGTGCAAGAAGTGAGTTACAACAAAACATATACATATAGGGAAATACACATGCTGCGAGTATTACAGGGGCTGCCAATAATGGAGCCGTAGCTAGTGTAACCTGCCCCAGTATCAGCGGTCCCATATGCTTATAAGTATACAGAAATAGTCTAGCCAAAAATCATTTACTCATAGTGTTGCGCACCCATGTAGGTGTGCGAGGAACTCACCCAAATGTAGCTGAGACCTATGGAGCTGCGATGGCGCTACCCCTTTTACCAGTACAGTCAGTTCCGTGAATTTCCTGGATTTGACGATCTTCATAGAAAATAATCAATTGAGAACAAAAACTTTTTTTAAGGAGACGGACGTCAGTGGTTATATAGACACATCAAGTTGCCATTATAACCCTTGGCTGAAAAATATACCGAAAGGGAAAATAAAAAGGATCTATCGGAATTGTTCAAAAATAGAAGATTCTAAGGTACAAAGTGAGGTTATCAATGAGCGATTTTTGGAGAAGGGGTATCAGAAAGAGGATTTAGATAAATAAATATAAAAATAGGAAAGAAATAGAGGTATAGGAGATGAGGGAATGTAATACGATTAAAATAAATAAAGATTTCCATTTTTCCTTTCTTACCCAGTTTAATGTACATTATGGCCTGATAAAAAATGCAATAAAGAAAAACTGGGCAACTCTGAAAAATTACCCAGTCCTGGGTAAAGACATCCCAGAGCAACCGGTGGTGATTTTTAAAAAAGCCCCCGTACCAAATTGGTCCATAGTTCCATTCACGATGACATGAGAAAAAAAGGTGGTAAGTTTACCTGGTGCGGATTTTGCCTGCCCTGTAGTAGTGTTGAGCGAACAGTTCGAGCATAGTTCGGGTCCGTACCGAATTTTGGGGTGTTCGTGACACGGACGCGAACCCGAACTTTTTCGTAAAAGTTCGGGTTCGGGTTCGTCGTTCGGCATGTATTTTGGCGCATTTTGAAAGGCTGCAAAGCAGCCAATCAACATGCATCATACTACTTGCCCTAAGATGCCATCGCAGCCATGCCTACTATTGGCAAGGCTGTGATTGGCCAAGTGCAGCATGTGACTCAGCCTCTTTATAAGCTTGTGCGCACGTCGGGACGTGCTCACTCCCGATGTGAATAGAACAGGGATAGACGCAGCTGATGCTAGGGCGAGAATAGGCAGGGATAATTGAATAACTGGAAGCAAATTTCTCTCCTCCACCTGTGATTCATCTGAACAACTGCAGCTGAGCTGCTTTTTTGATAGGGATTGGCTATTTTTAGAGTGGCCAGAGTGATTTTTCCATCCACATGTACCTGGGCTGACCGCCGTCGCCATTTTGCGACTTGTAGTGCTGCAGCAGAAGCTGCCACAGTGTGCATTCCAAAGCTCCAAACAAGTCAGACATCTACACCTGGGATTCAGACCAATAGCGATTTAGCAGCACAGTCCAAGGCTATTTTTTTAAAGGTTGTGCAGACCATTTTGTGGCACATGTTACTGGGCTGATAGGCGGCGGCCATCTTGGGACTAGTGCTGCAGCACAATCTCTCCCAACGTCCATTAATCACTTGTAATAGTGGTCTGTGCCATAGAAATCCTACATCAGGGACTTGGGTGTGCTTGTGTCACCCCTACTAATACCAGTCCACCTGTAATCCATACAGTGAAAAGCCATAAAGTATTCCAGTGAGGGAATTTTTTTTTATTTAAAAAGGCCAAGTTAGTTTATCTGGCGCTCAATATACTAGATACAGTTAGGCTCATGCTTTCATACATCTGGAATTAGCAAACTAATGTGCTGGGGTTGGGAAAACATATATGTACCCATACTAGAATCTGTCAAAGAAAGCGGTACTCACATATAACAGTCATTCCATCTGTAATCCATACAGTCAAAAGACTGAAAGTATTCCAGTGAGGGAATTTTTTTATTTAAAAAGGCCAAGTTAGTTTATCTGGCGTTCAATATACTAGATACAGTTAGGCTCATGCTTTCATACATCTGGAATTAGCAAACTAATGTGCTGGGGTTGGGAAAACATATATGTACCCATACTAGAATCTGTCAAAGAAAGCGGTACTCACATATAACAGTCATTCCATCTGTAATCCATACAGTCAAAAGACTGAAAGTATTCCAGTGAGGGAATTTTTTTTTATTTAAAAAGGCCAAGTTAGTTTATCTGGCGCTCAATATACTAGATACAGTTAGGCCATGCGTTTCATACATCTGGAATTAGCAAACTAATGTGCTGGGGTTGGGAAAACATATATGTACCCATACTAGAATCTGTCAAAGAAAGCGGTACTCACATATAACAGTCATTCCATCTGTAATCCATACAGTCAAAAGACTGAAAGTATTCCAGTGAGGGAATTTTTTTATTTAAAAAGGCCAAGTTAGTTTATCTGGCGCTCAATATACTAGATACAGTTAGGCTCATGCTTTCATACATCTGGAATTAGCAAACTAATGTGCTGGGGTTGGGAAAACATATATGTACCCATACTAGAATCTGTCAAAGAAAGCGGTACTCACATATAACAAGTCATTCCATCTGTAATCCATACAGTCAAAAGACTGAAAGTATTCCAGTGAGGGGATTTTTGCTTATAAAAATAATATATTTCATTGTGGTGCGAGTTGAATCGCAACAATGAAGAAAAATACTATTAAGGGACGAGGACGCGGTCGTGGTGGTGTCCGTGGAGCCTCTGTTGCTGGTAGAGGACGTGGCCGCTCGGCCCCAGGCGCACACAGTAGGGAACGAACTCCCTCAACTAGCCGGCAGAATGTACCGCAATATCTCGTGGGGCCCAATGCCGCTCTTAGGATGGTAAGGCCTGAGCAGGTACAGGCATTAATCGATTGGGTGGCCGACAGTGCTTCCAGCACGTTCACCACATGGTCTTCCACCCAGTCTTCTGCGGAAAGCGCACAGGTGGCACCTGAAAACCAAGCCCATCAGTCTGTCACATCACCCCCAAGCATATCAGGGAAACGGTCTGAGCCACAAGTTATGCAGCAGTCTCTTCTTCTGTTTGAAGACTCTGCTTCCAGGGTTTCCCAGGGCGCCCACCTAGCCCTTCCCCAGTGGAGGAAGACATACCATGCACTGACGCACAACCACTTATGTCTCCAGATGAAGAGGACATGGGAATACCACCACAGCAGAGTCACCGACTCTCTGATGATGACGAAACACAGGTGCCCACTGCCGCTCTTTTGCAGTGTGCAGACTGAACAGGAGGAGGTCAGGAGGGAGACTGGGTGGAAGACGATGCAGAGGACGATGAGGTCTTAGACCCCACATGGACTGAAGGTCGTGGCGATGACTTTCACAGTTCAGAGGAAGAGGTAGTGGTGAGACCGAGACAACAGCGAAGCCAAAGAGGGAGCAGGGGGCCAAAGCAGACGAGCCGCCGCCCCAGAGTTCGCTCTGCTACTGGACATCGCCAACAGGGACCCAGCCCCACAAAGGCAGCTTCAAAGAGTTCCCTGGCATGGCACTTCTTTAAACAATGTCCTACCGACAAGACCCGAGTGACTTGCACGCTCTGCCATCAGAGCCTGAGGCGAGGCATTAACGTTCTGAACCTCAGCACAACCTGCATGACCAGGCATCTACATGCAAAGCATGAACTGCAGTGGGGTACACACCTTAAAAACCAGGCACTCGCTGAGGCTCCCCTGCTCCCTCTACCGCTGCTGCCTCGGCTTCCGCCTCGAGAGGAATGCTGCCACCTGCCGAGCAGCAAACAGAGGATGTGCCACCGACACCACCACCACCGCCACCGTCAACTAGCGCCTCCACTATATCACACAGCAGCGCTCAGCTCTCAATATCTCAAACCTTAGAGAGGAAGCGCAAATTCCCCGAGTCACCCTCGAGCCTCTTGGCCTGAACGCCAGCATTTCTAAACTGCTGGCCTTTGAAATGCTGTCATTCCGGCTGGTGGACACAGACAGCTTCAAACAGCTGATGGCCATGGCTGTCCCGCAGTATGTGGTTCCCAGCCGCCACTACTTCTCCAAGACAGCCGTGCCTTCCCTGCACATGCAAGTGTCCGATAAAATCAAGTGTGCACTGCGCAACGCCATTTGTGGCAAGGTCCACCTAACCACAGATACGTGGACCAGTAAGCACGGCCAGGGACGCTATATCTCACTAACTGCACACTGATGAATGTAGTGGCGGCTGGGCCCCGGCGGACAGTTCCTTGGCGCACGTCCTTCCGCCCCTAGGATCGCAGGGCATCATTCTCTGCCTCCTGTAGCCTCCTCCTCCTACTCGGCTTCCTCCTCCACTGCTTCCACCAGCTCATCCGGTCAGCCACACACCTTCACCACCAACTTCAGCACAGCCCGGGTAAACGTCAGCAGGCCATTCTGAAACTCATATGTTTGGGGGACAGGCCCCACAGCGCAAAGGAGTTGTGGCGGGGTATTGAACAACAGACCGACGAGTGGTTTCTGCCGGTGGGCCTCAAGCCAGGCCTGGTGGTATGCGATAATGGGCGAAATCTCGTGGCAGCTCTGGGACTAGCCGGTTTGACGCACATCCCTTGCCTGGCGCATGTGCTGAACTTGGTGGTGCAGAGGTTCATTCACCACTACCCCAACATGTCAGAGCTGCTGCATAAAGTGCGGGCCGTCTGTGCGCGCTCCGCCGCTCACATCCTGCCGCTGCTCGCCTGTCTGCGCTACAGCGGAACTTCGGCCTTCCCGCTCACCGCCTCATATGCGACGTGCCCACCCGGTGGAACTCCACCTTGCACATGCTGGAGAGACTGTGCGAGCAGCAGCAGGCCATAGTGGAGTTTCAGCTGCAGCACGCTCGCGCCAGTCGTACTGCCGAACAGCACCACTTCACCACCAATGATTGGGCCTCCATGCGAGACCTGTGTGCCCTGCTGCGCTGTTTCGAGTACTCCACCAACATGGCCAGTGGCGATGACACTGTTATCAGCGTTACAATACCACTTCTATGTCTCCTTGAGAAAACACTTAGGCAATGATGTTAGAGGAGGTGGCCCAGGTGGAGGAGGAGGAGGAGGATGAGGGCTCGTTTCTAACACTTTCGGGCCAGTCTGTTCGAAGTGGCTCAGAGGGAGGTTTGTTTAAGCAGCAGAGGACAGGTTCACAAGTCGCCAGCCAAGGCACTGTACTGGAGGACGAGGAGGATGAGGAGGAGGAGGTGGAGGGGGACGAGGATGACGCAAGTTCACAGCGGGGTGGCAGCCCAGGCCCATCACTGGTGCGTGGCTGGGGGATACGGTGGACGATGACGATACGCCTCCCACAGAGGACAGCTTGTCCTTACCCATGGGTAGCCTGGCCCACATGAGCGAATATATGCTCCAATGCCTGCGCAACGACAGCAGAGTTGCCCACGCTTTAACGTGTGCAGACTACTGGGTGGCCACCCTGCTGGATCCCCGGTATAAAGACAATGTGCCCACTTTAATTCCTGAACTGGAGCGCGACCGTAAGATGCGCGAGTACAAGCGCACGCTGATAGAGGCGCTCTTGAGAGCATTCCCACATGTCACAGGGGAACAGGTGGAAGGTGAAGGCAGAGGAGTGGCAAGAGGTCGCCAACGCAGCTGTGTCACGGCCAGCTCATCTGAGGGCAGGGTTAGCATGGCAGAAATGTGGAAAGGTTTTGTCTCCACGCCACAGCTATCTGCACCGACACCTGATACGGAACGTGTTAGCAGGAGGCAGCATTTCACTAACATGGTTGAACAGTATGTCTGCACACCCTCCACATCCTGACGGATGGTTCGGCCCCATTCAACTACTGGGTTTCGAAATTGTCCACGTGGCCAGAGTTAGCATGTTATGCCTTGAGGTGCTTTCCTGCCCGGCGGCCAGCGCTTTATCTGAACGCGTATTCAGCACGGCAGGGGGCGCCATTACTGACAAGCGCAGCCGCCTGTCCACAGCCAACGTGGACAAGCTGACCTTCATAAAGATGAACCAGGCATGGATCCCACAGGACCTGTCCCTCCCTTGTGCAGAGTAGTCCTTATTAACTGCCTAAAACATGTCTTGTTGTGCTACGGGCCACTTCTTTATTTGATACAAATTTTTATGAAACCCACAGTTGAATGAAACTCTTCTCTGTCTGGGCGCCGGGCCTAACCAGATGAAAGTGGCCGGTTAAACTAACGGGTGACATGAAGCCATAACCTCTGCCATGCTACCTCTGTCTTCTGTCTGGGTGCTGAGGCCTAAGTCAAATAAAGCGGTCTTCTGCTGTGCTGGGGGATATGAAGCTAATCTCTGACCTCTCTCCTCTGTCTGGGTCCAAAGGCCTAAATCACTGAAAGAGGCCTTCTCCTGTGGTGTGTGATATGATGCCAGAATATGTGCTGTGGGGCCTCTCCTCTTCCTGGGTGCAGGGGTCAAATAAACTAAATTGTGGCCTACTCCTGTGGTGGTTGATATGATGCCTGATTCTCTGATGTGGAACCTCTCTCCTCTGTTTGGGTGAAGGGGTCAAAGTAACTCAATGGTGGCTTCTCCTGTGGTGGCTGATATGATGCCAGAATATGTGCTGTGGGGCCTCTCTCCTCTTCCTGGGTGCGGGGTCAAAGTAACTCAATGGTGGCTTCTCCTGTGGTGGCTGGGATATGATGCCAGAATATGTGCTGTGGTGCCTCTCTCCTCTTCCTGGGTGCAGGGGTCAAAGTAACTCAATGGTGGCTTCTCCTGTGGTGGCTAGATATGATGCCAGAATATGTGCTGTGGGGCCTCTCCTCTTCCTGGGTGCAGGGGTCAAAGTAACTCAATGGTGGCTTCTCCTGTGGTGGCTGATATGATGCCAGAATATGTGCTGTGGGCCTCTCCTCTTCCTGGGTGCAGGGGTCAAAGTAACTCAATGGTGGCTTCTCCTGTGGTGGCTGAGTATGATGCCAGAATATGTGCTGTGGGGCCTCTCTCCTCTTCCTGGGTGCAGGGGTCAAAGTTACTCAATGGTGGCTTCTCCTGTGCTGATTGATATAAAGCTGATGGTTGTGCCATCTGACATGGTTGCCAGGGTCTGATTCAATGGGGGCCTACTCCTGTGGTGGGTGATCTAAAATGCCTGATTCTCTGCTGTGAAACCTCTCTCCTCCGTCTGGGTAGGGTCAAAGTCTTTCAAAGTCGCCTTCTCCTGTGCTGATTGATATGAAGCTGATGGTTGTGCCATCTGACATGGTTGCCGGGGTCCCATTAAATTGGGGCCTACTCCTGTGGTGGTTGATATGATGCCTGATTCTCTGATGTAGAACCTCTCTCCTCTGTTTGGGTGAAGGGGTCAAAGTAACTAAATGGTGGCTTCTCCTGTGGTGGCTGATATGATGCCAGAATATGTGCTGTGGGGCCTCTCTCCTCTTCCTGGGTGCAGGGTCAAAGTAACTCAATGGTGGCTTCTCCTGTGGTGGCTGATATGATGCCAGAATATGTGCTGTGGTGCCTCTCTCCTCTTCCTGGGTGCGGGGGTCAAAGTAACTCAATGGTGGCTTCTCCTGTGGTGGCTGATATGATCCCAGAATATGTGCCGTGGTGCCTCTCTCTCTTCCTAGGTGCGGGGTCAAAGTAACTCAATGGTGGCTTCTCCTGTGGTGGCTGATATGATGCCAGAATATGTGCTGTAGGGCCTCTCTCCTCTTCCTGGGTGCAGGGTCAAAGTAACTCAATGGTGGCTTCTCCTGTGGTGGCTGATATGATGCCAGAATATGTGCTGTGGTGCCTCTCTCCTCTTCCTGGGTGCGGAGTCAAAGTAACTCAAAGGTGGCTTCTCCTGTGGTGGCTGATATGATGCCAGAATATGTGCTGTGGTGCCTCTCTCCTCTTCCTGGGTGCGGGGTCAAAGTAACTCAATGGTGGCTTCTCCTGTGGTGGCTGATATGATGCCAGAATATGTGCTGTGGTGCTCTCTCCTCTTCCTGGGTGCGAGGGTCAAAGTAACTCAATGGTGGCTTCTCCTGTGGTGGCTGATATGATGCCAGAATATGTGCTGTGGGGCCTCTCCTCTTCCTGGGTGCAGGGGTCAAAGTAACTCAATGGTGGCTTCTCCTGTGGTGGTTAGTATGATGCCAGAATATGTGCTGAGGGCCTCTCTCCTCTTCCTGGGTGCAGGGGTCAAAGTACCTCAATGGTGGCTTCTCCTGTGGTGGCTGATATGATGCCAGAATATGTGCTGTGGTGCCTCTCTCCTCTTCCTGGGTGCGGGGTCAAAGTAACTCAATGGTGGCTTCTCCTGTGGTGGTTAGTATGATGCCAGAATATGTGCTGTGGGCCTCTCTCCCTTCCTGGGTGCAGGGTCAAAGTAACTCAATGGTGGCTTCTCCTGTGGTGGCTGATATGATGCCAGAATATGTGCTGTGGTGCCTCTCTCCTCTTCCTGGGTGCGGGGTCAAAGTAACTCAATGGTGGCTTCTCCTGTGGTGGCTGATATGATGCCAGAATATGTGCTGTGGGGCCTCTCTCCTCTTCCTGGGTGCAGGGGTCAAAGTAACTCAATGGTGGCTTCTCCTGTGGTGGTTAGTATGATGCCAGAATATGTGCTGTGGGGCCTCTCTCCTCTTCCTGGGTGCAGGGGTCAAAGTAACTCAATGGTGGCTTCTCCTGTGGTGGCTGATATGATGCCAGAATATGTGCTGTGGTGCCTCTCTCCTCTTCCTGGGTGCAGGGATCAAAGTAACTAAATGGTGGCTTCTCCTGTGGTGGTTGATATGATGCCTGATTCTCTGCTGTGAAACCTCTCTCCTCCATCTGGGTGTAGGGGTCAAAGTCTTTCAAAGTCGCCTTCTCCTGTGCTGATTGATATAAAGCTGATGGTTGTGCCATCTGACATGGTTGCCAGGGTCTGATTCAATGGGGGCCTACTCCTGTGGTGGGTGATCTAAATGCCTGATTCTCTGCTGTGAAACCTCTCTCCTCCGTCTGGGTGTAGGGTCAAAGTCTTTCAAAGTCGCCTTCTCCTGTGCTGATTGATATGAAGCTGATGGTTGTGCCATCTGACATGGTTGCCGGGGTCCCATTAAATTGGGGCCTACTCCTGTGGTGGGTGATCTAAATGCCTGATTCTCTGCTTTGAAACCTCTCTCCTCCGTCCGGGTGTACGGGTCAAAGTCTGTCAAAGTCGCCTTCTCCTGTGCTGATTGATATAAAGCTTATGCTTGTGCCATCTGACATGGTTGCCGGGGTCTGATTCAATGGTGGCCTACTCCTGTGGTGGGTGATCTAAATGCCTGATTCTCTGCTGTGTAACCTCTCTCCTCCGTCTGGGTGTAGGGGTCAAAGTAACTAAATGGTGGCCTACTCCTGTGGTGGGTAATATGATGCCTGGTTCTCTGCTGTGGGACCTCTCTCCTTTGTCTGGGTGCTGTGGTCAAAATAATAGTAAGTGACCTTCTCCATTGGTGGGTGACTTGAAGCCTGATTCTGTGCTATGGGACCTCACTCCAATTAATATTGTTTAATTTTTATTTATTTTATGTTAACTCATCATTTCCCTATCTACATTTGTTTGCAGGGGATTTAACTACATTTTGCTGCCTTTTACAGCCCTCTAGCCCTTTCCGGGTGTGTTTTACAGCCTTTTTAGTGCCCAAAAGTTCGGGTCCCCATTGACTTCTATGGGGTTCGGGTTCGGGATGAAGTTCGGGTCGAGTTCGGATCCCGAACCCGAACATTTTTCGAAAGTTCGGCCGAACTCGTCGAACCCGAACATCCAGGTGTTCGCTCAACTCTACCCTGTAGGAATAGTAAAAAGAAGAGTAGAAAAAGGGATACGCAGAGTGTACATTCCAATCAAAACAACGTTGATCTTAAAGTTAGAGGGCAAATGTCTTGTGAAAGCGTGGGGGTCGTCTACATGTTGGAGTGTCCGTGAGGCCTCCAATATGTAGGTCAAACAATGAGAAAGCTTAAAGTGAGAGTTCAGGAACACGTTAGGAACATTAAAAAGGGGCTTGAGACGTACAGTGTATCGATGCACTTTAAGATGGTACATCAGAAGGACTTACAATTCACAGGGATCAAATTGGTTAAACCACACTGGCATGGGGGTAATACTATTATGCCAATTAATAGGCGGGAGGTTGAATGGATTTACAAGTTAGGAACATTACAACCAAGAGGGATGAATGTGGAGTTTGATTTTAAACCCTGTCTCACATAATAGAATCCGTACGGGCTGTTGTTAGTTTGTTGATCTAGGATCTTTGGTAGTAAGAAGAAAAGGCTGGGATTGGTTGGAGGGGGTCATGTGGGTTGTGGTGTCGTTTTTTTCTGAATGAAAGAGGATGGGCTTTTGTTTGTGTGGTTTATAATTGGTTCAGAAGGAAATCCTGTAATAGTGTATATGAGGGATTCAGTTATCTGAATAAGGAATATATATGGAAGTTTTTAAAGCAATCGAGGGTGTATTGTGTTACTTATATAAGAAGAAGATATTTTTTATATGCTTTTGTATCTATGTTTATGTATCAATTAGGTTTTAGGGCATATTTATTGTGAATATGGATTTATAAAGGTGGGGTGTGTACCTACCTGCGGGTTTAAAAAGACCACCCTGGAATGGGCGGAACAGATGCCCCTGACAAAGCTTTTTGGTATCGAAACCCGGGTCGGCTGTTTGACGTTTTATACACTGCTTGTTATTGATTTATCCTTGTAAGTATAATAAATCCTTTTATATTTCATGTATGTGACAGTGCTTCACTATTGTTGCAATCCTTGGTCTTTGACAGAGGCTTGTAAAAGGGAGGAGAAAGTGGCTTTTGTGGCCCGAATGTTTTCCTATATCCACTATTATCTGAATGAGTCTGGAGTGAGGAAGTTTATGTGACCTGAAGCAGCGTGGTCCAACTGAAAAAACCTGATTTGAACCTGCCCGATAACCATGCACTACAATTACTTCACTGGGCTTTAAGTCAAGTCCAGATCTGACGTACATGTACATTGGCGGGCGTTAAGGAGTTAAGTGGGGGATTTATGTAATACAAGCATAAAACATAGTCGGGCCACCAGGTCTCTGAAATAACATCAATTTAGAGACCATAAAACTTTCACACCACTCATCTGTAAGATAACTAAGGACTCATTCTCAAGATCTTTGATATGTAGTTCTGTTATCTTTCAAATGCCCATTCATTCCCCCATGCCTCTGTTTTTATTGTATATATAGTGCTGTTTCTTCTTATATTCTTTTAGTATGCCCGATGAAGGGACTGGTAATGTCTCGAAAGTTCACTATGTAACATCTTAGCCATTAAAAGTCATTAAATCTGCAATACTCTTATTTTGTTTCTTTTAGGGTTCAGACCTGAGCGTTCTAAAAACGCGCGTTTTACGCGCGTTTTTGTTGCGCGTATTTCAGCGCGTTTTTGCAAATAGGAAACGCGCGTAAAACGCGCATTCTTGTGATTGACTGCTGTGGTGTCAATCACAAAACGCGCGTCAAACGCCCCAAAAGAAGCTCAAGTACTTGTTTATGCGTTGGGCGTTTTACAGCGCGTTCAAACGCGCTGTAAAACGCTCAAGTGTGAACCACTCCCATAGGGATGCATTGGTTTTAATCTGTTGAGCGTTTTACAGCGCGTTTGAACGCGCTGTAAAACGCTCAGGTGTGAACCCAGGGTAAAGAGCACTGAACTCGATGTATGTAATGTAATGATGTAAAGGGGCATCTTAACGGAATACAGAATGATGATTGCAGTTTATGTATATACACACACATATATTTCTGTGTGTGTAAAAGGCACAAAATCAGCCAGTTACATCATATATTTGTACCTCGCTGTGTGTGTATATATATATATATATATATATATATATATATATATATAGCGAGGTAGATGTATGATGTAACCTGTTGATCTGCTTGCTACGTGTCACACCTGTTACTAAGTAATCATTTGTACAGGAAATAAATACTTATTTTCATAACTATATATATACATTACAGGGTGTTGGCGGGAGATGCAAAATGAATGTAAGCATTGTACATGGGCACAGTCTATCACGGATATCTCTGATGAAATGCGAGTTTTGTCTTTTTAAATCAGACCATTTCTTCATCATGGCATTCCTGTCATCTTTGGTGTTGAATTTTTGTTCCAGCTCGTACATAACCTCCGCCAAGATGCTCTGTTTCTCCGCCTGGAGCCGGGTGCGGTTGTAGCGCTGCAGGATAAAGACACACACATATAATCCCAATTTTTTATAATTCAATTATTGAAAATAATGTTCTCAACAAAACATCAGAAAGTATTTAAGTCTTTGCAGCGGAAATATTAAATTTAATGTTACCGTTATAAGATCAGATTATATGGCGATCGTATGTGTGGGGTCTGAGCAATCGGATATTGGCCAATTGAGCAGTGATGTACCTGTCTAGTGAAGTGACGGTACGGTATGGGGTGTAAACTGGCACCAGGACACAAACTCTAATCTATAGAATGACTGTGTGTGTGTTTGGGGGGGATTGGGAATGGAAAATAGAAGTGCAATGTGTATATGAGATATTTCTCTGCTGTCCATACATACATGCTACTGACATAGTGCTGTGATGTCACAACAATACTTACTTCGCCAATCATTAATAGCTACTTAGAAATGATTAAGGCTACTTTCACACTGGAGTTTTGGCTTTCTGTTTGTGAGATCCATTCAGGGCTCTCAGAAGCGGTCCAAAACTGATCAGTTTTGCTCTAATGCATTCT
Organism: Bufotes viridis; assembly: GCA_033119425.1. Taxonomy (NCBI): domain Eukaryota; kingdom Metazoa; phylum Chordata; class Amphibia; order Anura; family Bufonidae; genus Bufotes; species Bufotes viridis. The sequence goes on from CM065590.1 coordinate 223,567,138, forward strand.
GAATTGATAAGGATCTACTCAGAATGCATCAGTTTGCAGATGTTTGTATTATCTGAACGGAAGCGTTTGTGCAGTTCCATGACGGATCCGCACCAAACACGAGTGTGAAAGTAGCCTAAATGTGAAGTTTTATGTATTGCGAAAATTATTTCGGATCAAAAGTAGCGATTTTCGCAATCGCAAATATTTTCTAACACTATATATGCATATAAAGTGATTGTTCTCACATGCATTTGACATGTAATAAATTACACTACTGTTAAATTACTTACATGTATCAGTAGTTCTTTCTCGTGTCGCAAAAACTGCTTCCAACCATCTTTTCCAATTTTCTCAAACTTTGAGTAGTTGGATTAATGCTATGCCCTATTACACATGCGCATTACACGAAATTTACATTGCGATTAAATTTAAGTAAAAAAAAGGGCAACGAATATAGCGAATTTGCAAATTTGCGAATATATGGCGAATATTCGTCCATATATTTGTGAAATATTGCGAAATCGAATATGGCCCCTGCCGCTCAACACTATGGGTTTCCTCCAGGTATTCCGGTTTCCTCCCACACGCCAAAGACATACTAATAGGGAACTTAGATTGTGATCCCTATAGGGGACAGCTTGATGCTAATGTCTGTGAAGCACTGCAGAATATAGTAGCACTATATAAGTAAATGAAAATAGTTGACTTATGGGTTTGGTTCTGGTGCTGTATGTATGTAGTGATCTTGGTGATTGCTCTGTATTTGTGTGTTAAATGTGCAGCTGATGCTATACTATCCATTCACATCTGTGTTCGGGCCACTGTCACAGATTCTCTCAAAAAGACTTCAGTAAAGGAGCAGCATCCTCAGCAGACCCCATTATAGTCAATGCAGTCTCTTCAGCTCAGGAGTTAAATCTGGTCCCTCTAATGATCAAACTGTTGCTACAGACTCAATCATGTATTGTGCTTGGGATTGCAGATGTGTGTACGATCCCAACATAAAAAAAAAACACAACCAGCTGCTGCCTTTAAATGGTAGGCAGAGTTAAACAGGTTAAGGATGGACCACTACACAGGGGCCACTGCTGTGTGCTTGCCCCAGGCAAAGAATTTGCCAGCCAGCCTCTGGGCACAGTAATTCTATGTATAAAATAAGAGATTAACAGTGAATGTGCCAGCAGTTCAACAGGATTAAGACGGCATTATATTAGACCGCCCTTTAATACTAAGGCACAGTATTTCTATATATCCACTAAAAGTTTAACGGGTATTGCATCAGCAGTTGAACAGGATGCACACGGCAATACGTTAGACCACACTTTAATACCAAACATAAAATAAGAGATTAACTGCGAATGTGTCAGCAGTTCAACAGGATGAAGACAGTGATATATTGCACAGTCCTTTAATATTAAGCCACCGTAATTCTATATATAAAATAAGAGATTAACTGCGAATGTGCCAGCAGTTCAACAAGATGCAGAGGGCGATATATTGAAAACACTTGAAAACCGAGGCACGGTAATCCTATGTATAAATTAAAATAGTAACTGTGTGTGGCATCAGGTGAAAAATATGTATAAGGCAATTACACTCAATCTGCACTGTCCCTGCAGTCTCCCTATGCTCTCCTACAGTGCTCATTAAGCGAATGTTACATTGTGATTTTCGCAATGTAAAAAAAGTGCATGAAGATAGCGAATTCGCGAATTAACGCATATATGTCAAATATTCTCCCATATATACGCAAAATCAAATATTGCCCCTGCCGCTCAACACTAATACAGAACAAGCCCCTTTTTTTTCTGACATTAAAATTAACATGTGTGTATAAACACATCCTGTTGAGACATACATTTTTGTACTCTTGGTGCCAGCAAGCCACTCTTTTATTTATCATAACACTGTGTGTGTTTAATCCCTTACTGACCCATGACTTACTGTGTACGTCATGATTGGGTGCTAGTTCCCGCATCGTGACAGACACAGTATGTCATGAACTACAAGTGTCACCGCCTTTATGCATGCTGTGACACTGGCATGTAAACGGGTTTCACGGACAGCTGAGTGGTTTGGTCACCCCACAGGGGATCGATCAGAGCAGTGCCTGTTCTGCGATTGCTGTAATTGGTCAGTCAAATCTGACTGGTGGCAGGCCTGAATATAAAAGAGCAGCTCCGATCTTTTCATCCTGTCAGTGAGTGATGAGTAGAACGGAGCTACACTGTTGTCTGAGTCCTCTATGTGCCCCTATGGGAGCATTAAAGCCCCCTTAATGTCACCGATCCCCCAATTCATTTTCAGGATGCCCCTCCAATCATTTTTAGGATGCACTGAGCAGTGAGTGTCAGATACAACTGCTGACATGTCGGCTGTTTAACCTCTTCCATGCATTGGTCTGTAGATATCCCTGTATGGAAGGTGTTACCAGAGGGAGGGATCTCCTTCCCTCTCCCATCAGGCCTCTGCTCTGTTGTGGAAGCATCCCAATAGATGAGGCGTTAACAGAGGGAGGATGGCAGCGCCCAAATGGTTACCATGTCTACCTTGCCATGTACTATAAGTCTGTAAGTGACAATACACTGAAAAACACTCTTGCTATTACTGTCATTGCGTTCAAGAGCTTAAAAAGAAGTGGGGAAGGGAAGGAGAGAGCAAAATCTGAGTTCTAGAAGACCATATATTAATTTGTATAAATTTTTTTAGGCATATGTATATATGGATGATTATATAACTTCACAAATCTTGTATAGCACTCCTCTAATATTCTTAGTGGAAAGCGGGAGGCACTCTTTCTAAACAGCCCTTAATCTGCACCTGTTTATTCTACATCTATTTTATCAATGTTTATATAATATTTTTATTAATAACACAATTATATGAACAGAGTCAACACTGAAATTGCACTCATTAGTGTATAAATATAACCAAGAAGTACAGTAAAACACAGCCACTCTGAGAAGACATGCCACTGCCCTGCAGCTATCTTGTATTTCAAGTGCTCAATAACTTTCAAACCATGTAAGTAAATGTGTTCAGCTGCCATCTGGTAAACGACTTTGGAAATTAGTTGGAGGTTAATTCTCTGCTTCATTGGTCCCCAAAAGTAGCCAAACCATAATAGATTTTGATTGCTTTTTTAAAGTACTTTGCCCTGCTGAATATTAAAGGGGCACTTTAATACCGGTCTTGGATTCTTTAGTTATCGAATGTATCAATAAAAAATAATTAACAAAATTTTATATTTCTGTGCTTAATCAACCTCTCCATGTCATGAAGAATTTTATGGTAACACAGAAGCTATTGCGTTTTCAAGTTCTTAATAAAGTAGTGTAGACATGGATAAGGCAATATTTTGCACCAAACATCATGTTCTGAATAATTAACTTAATGAGTTACAATTCTTTGACATGTATTTTCTTAACACCTTTTCAAAACTTCAGTATTTCAGCTATTTAATAGTTGTACTTAATTTGTCATAGCAGCAGTGGAGATTAAAATGTAGCTGTAAAATCATTTATTGGTTACTCTCAAGGGTTAGCAGTACCAGATGCCTGTGTTAAATAACCACTCATGCGGAGGCCACATGGATATGAGGAGGTAATGAGCCCAAAACACGTTCTTTGAGAATATACATAGGCTTCTATTATTATGTTTCAAAAATGCCGTATAAATTTGTGCTATTATATTTATTTACATTGTTTATTACTGAAAAATTATGTATACCGAATGTCATTGTCAGCTACATATTCAAGTTTAGCCTCAATGCTCAATAAGGAGGGAGGGGGAATTGGATTGTGTTAACTTGGCTGGTATTATATATACGCATTTGAATCAATTATTTCACAATAGTTTTTGTGTAAGAGATTATTCCAAAAATAGTGATGCCCTTTGAAGAAATTGAGCACTATGAAGCATAGCATGCTGAGCTGCCAATTGTCTGTGTTTCAAAGAAGAAATGCTCTATGAACAGATGTATAAATAAATGCATTATTCTAGGAAGGCCTTATGATTGAATTATTTGTTATGATTTAAACCAATTATATATGTGTGCATACATGTTCTACAAATCCACACATATGCTAGTGTATATCTAAGAAAAATAGGCACACAGAGGTGCACAGAAATAAATATAGTAGGATAAGTTAAGGGCCACATATATTTAGCCAAATGGAGAGAGGTATAATCATGTACAAATTGTTAACATTGCTATATTTGTGGTCAAATACAACTAATTAGCTATTCAGCAATAGCTTTGTTGATGGAAGCAAACAGTTCTGTCAACTGTATTGAGGATTTAGCTCATCACTGCGTTGCTCCCATTGCCTTGAGTTGTCTCTAGACTTACCGAAGTTTACTGTTTTCCGGACCCGGACCGAAGATTTCCGTAAAAGTTCGGGTTCGGGTTCTTTGTTCGGCGATTTCTTCACGCTTTTTGAAAGGCTGCAGCCAATCAACAAGCATTTCACTACTTTGCCCTAAGAATCCTACTATCGGCATGTCTGTGATTGGCTAAGTGCAGCATATGACTCAGCCTCTATATAAGCTGGAGTCACGTAGCACCGCACGTCACTCTGCTGCTCTTAGTGTAGGGACAGGTTGCTGCTGATGCTGTGAGGGAGAGATTAGGGAAGAAATCTGTTGAACTTGGTGGTGTTAACTCTTCAAAATACAGCAATTATTAAGGGTAATGCTACATATTTGTACCCAGCCCTTAGCCCAGTGATACTGCAAAATAATTTTCAATCCATCTGTTACTGAGGTGGGGGTCGGCAGCCATTTTAGCAACTGCAGTGTCCTTGGAACTGTATGTGACCTGCATGTGTGCCAGCCTGCCAGGTACATCAGTCTAATTATTTTTTGGTAGCTCAGTGAAGGAAAAATTCCTTTGTTCTGGCAGGTCAAGTCCCCCTACATTAACTATTTTATAATTTTGGGGTGACATAGTGCATTTCTTTAGTTGGTGGAATAAATCCGTACTGTTGTACCACAGAGCACATTTGCATACACCGCTGAAAAACCTGTTTTATAATTTTGCGGTGACATAGTCCATTTCTGTAGTTAGTGGAATAACAATATAACACCAATAATAGGACAGACAGGTGCTCTCTGCAGTCTTACTAACCCCCATTCTGATGTTAAAATTAAGAATTAGCCAACATATCCTACTGTGGAAGACATGTCTGAGCCCGAGCACCGCGCCAAGGTTTATCAAGTAGCTCGGGTCCTAACACTCACCTACCTGTGCTGTATGGGCAATACCAGGGGCCAATGGGCTAAATTACAGGAGTGTAAAGGCCGACTTGCAGCAAACTCCCCAGTCACCTCCAGCATGCCGCTATGTCTGCAATGAGAGGAGGGAGAAGGCCACCCAAGACTGGCTGATATGGCCCTAGCCTCACAGGTGCACCAAAATGTAGCCTGTAGATGGACATCAGGCACATTTAGCTAGGAGTTTATGCACCTCCAAACAGCTCAATATACAAACTTAAAAAATGGTGTGTTTTTAAAATGCATACAATGGAGGATGCCCGCAGCAGACCACAAGTACCACAATAGACATCCTACACACGGAGCAGGTTTGCATACCAAGCTGAAAAACTGTTTTATAATTTTCAGGTGACATACTGCTTTTGTTGGTGGAATAAACCCATAATGTTGTGCCACAGAGCATGTTTGCATAAGACACTGAAAAACCTGTTTTATAATTTTTTGGGTGACATACTGCATTTATGTAGTTTGTTGCAATAAACATTGGTTTTGTGCTACATGGCAGATCTGAGGTCTACCCTGTATTTCAGTCATTTTAAGTAACCTGTGTAACTCTGCATTTACATAGTTGATTTCAAAAACACCGGTTTTGTGGTAGATAGCACATTTGCGGTGTATGCTACATTTCTGACAGTCAAATTAAACCGTTAACCTTTGCTGTTACATTGTTGGTTTGAAAAATCAAATTTTTGTTGATAGTGAAGTAATTGTATTGAATTGCTCCGTTACACTGTTGTGTGACCTAAAGAAATGTATTCTGTTTAGGACACGGCACTGCCTTACTGTTAGTGAACTTACTTGTTGACTTTTGGCAGTTAAATTGACACCTGAGATAAACCATCTGTTAGTTTGGTGGGTGAACCCAAATAATGAGGAGAACATCAAATTAGGGACGTGGACATGGTCGTGGTGCTGTTGATGGAGCTCCTGTTTCTGGAAGAGGACGTGGCAGTTCTGTGCCAGCTACAGGTCCAAGTGAAACACCTTCCTCAGGTCTGAGTAGGCAACAGAATCTGCAGCGTTATTTGGTAGGCACGAATGCCGCTCTACGGATGGTGAGGCCAGAACAAATACAGGCGATAGTAGATTGGGTGGCTGACATTGGCACCAGTTCCTTAACAGTATCTTCCACCCAGTCCTCTGCAGAAAGCTCAGAGTTGGCACCTGCAGCCCATGCCCATCAGTCTTTCACCTCACCCCCTTGCAAATCTGCCAAGCAGTAGGGTTTCCCCAGGCCATCCACATATCCCTGCCCCAGAAGTGGAAGACATTGAATGCACTGATTCCCAACCACTTATATTGCAGGATGAGGACATGGGAATACCACCGCAGCACGTCTCTGATGATGACGACACAGGTGCCAACTGTTGTGGCTTTCTGCAGTGGGAAGACCGACGAGGAGGGCAGGGGTCAAGAATGGGTGGAAGATGATGTGGAGGACGATGAGGTCCTAGACCCCGACTAGACTCAAGTTCATGCTAGTGACGTGTGCAGTTCTGAGAAAAAGGCGGTGGTCGCACAGAGGCAACAGCACAGCAAAAGAGGGAGCATGTTGCAAAAGCGGAACGGCCGTCTCCGATACAGTATGCCTGCTACTGTCCACCGCACCCAGGGACCTAGCACACCAAAGCCAGCTTCATTGGCATGGCAGTTCTTCACACAATGTCCTGACGACTAGACACGAGTGGTTTGCACGTTGTGCCATCAGAGCCTGAAGCGAGGCATAAACGTTCTAAACCTGAGCACAACCTGCATTATCAGGCATCTACATGCAAAGCACAAACTGCAGTGGAGTAAACACCTTAAAAACCAAGAAAGGTCTCCTCCTGCTTCCTATTCTGCTGTCTCTGCCTCTTCCTCCACCTCTGGAATCACAGTGGCACCTGCCACCCAGCAAACAGAGGATGTGCCACCAACACCACCACCTCCGTCATCATCACCAATCATCTCCACCATTTCACATGCAAGCATTCAGCTGTAGGGATGAGCGAAACCCGAACTGTATAGTTCGGGTTCGTACCGAATTTTTGGGTGTTCGTGACCGGACCCGAACATTTACGTAAAAGTTCGGGTACGGGTTCGTTGTTCTGCGATTTCTATGGCGCACTTTGAAAGCCTGCAAAGCAGCCAATCAACAAGCGTCATAGTACTTGCCCCAAGAGGCCATCACAGCCATGCCTACTATTGGCATGGCTGTGATTGGCCAAGTGCAGCATGTGACCCAGCCTCTATTTAAGCTGGAGTCACGTCGCGCCGTACGTCACTCTGCTCTGATTAAATGTAGGGATAGGATGCAGCTGCTGTTAGGGCGAGATTAGGCAGGGATTAACTCAGCAAAAACTCTTAATGAAGTGATCGATCTACAGCTCTGAATCATTCAACTTCTGCTAGATTACTGCTCACTGTTTTCAGGCTGCCCAGAGCGTTATTCTATCATTTTTTTCTGGGGTGATCGGCGGCCATTTGGTGTCTTGTGGTGCGCCAGCACAAGCTGCCACCAAGTCCATTAATTCATCAATAGTTGGTTATTTTTTTGCTATATCTTACATCAGGGGCTTGGCTGTGCTTATTGTCACCCCTAGAAACTCAGGGTAGAATTTTCTATATTTTATTGAGAGGTGAAATTCACTTAAAAAAATAGAAATCCCATAAATCTGGTGTTCCAGCTGTGGCTAGCCAAGTGTAATACTGTCTGGCAAATAATATATTTTTTTTTCTGGGGTGAAATTCAATTTCCAAAATAGCAATACCCTAAATCAGTGGTTTCTGCTGTGGCAGGGCAAGTTTTATAGTGTCCGTCAAAGGATAGCTTTTGTTCTGGGTTGAAATTCAATTACCAAAATAGCAATACCATAAATCTGGTGTTCCAGCTGTGACTGGACAAGTTTCATAGTGTCCGTCAAAAGATATATTATTTTCTGGGGTGAAATTCAGTAGCAAAAATAGAAATACAGTAAATCTGGTGTTCTAGCTGAGGCTGGACAAGTAGTTTAATAGTATCCATCAAAGGATATATTTTGTTCTGGGGTGAAATTCAATTGCCAAAATAGCAATGCCCAAAATCTGGTGTTCCAGCTGTTGCAGGCCAAGTGTAAATCTGTACGTAAAAGGGTATATTACACTCAACGTGCATCTCCAATTGTATTTCTTTCCATAAAAAGGTATATTACACAAAGTGTTAAATTACAATTGCTGAAAGCATAATCATTTAAATTTGCACGCACTATTGTGCATCTCATTGTGTATTTCTGTCCGTAAAATGATATGTTACACTCAAGGTGTAAATACAAGTGCTGATAGGGTCATCCTCAATGACTTCACACGCTACCATGCATCTCCAAATGTATTTCTTTCCGTTAAAGGGTATATTACAGTAAGTGTTAAAATACAGCATAATCCTCTACATTTGCACACACTGTTTTGCATCTCTAAGTGTATTTCTTTCCGTTAAAGGGTATATTACACGAAGTGTTAAAATACAAGTGCTGAAAGCATAATCCTGTATAATAATGTGTATATTAATCTGTCCGTAAAAGGATACCTTTCATCCAGGGCCTAAATACTAGGCCTACAATTGATATTCTTCACGGATGGACTGACATAAATAGGGTAGACGTCCCTGAAGTTATATACTGTAGGATTCACTGAGTTGTAGGAACGTTAAAAAATACACTTTAATTCAAATTGCATTCAAATATTGTTACTTGGGGGAGTCAAGGATCAAAAATAGTAAACAAAAGATGAATGTGTCCCTGGTGAATTGAATGGTATCACCATCCAGAGGATTATAGTAGATAAATCATGGATGGGTGTCCGGGAAGCCCAAAAAGCAACCGTGGTTTGGACTTCATTTCACTTACAGGGAACTACAACCACACTGGTGTATGACCACTATTAATTCGGCAGATAAGTGACAAATCTGAGGGGTACAGGACTTCCCCTATTGTCAGAAAATCACTGCCTAATATTAGGTCAGACACCATTTAGGGTGAGTGCGTATTTTGCTGGTGACCAGGCATGAAGGCACTCTACCCCAAATACACATGAGGTGTGTTGGGAGGATGACATGAACACGCCATGAGCAAATGAAACATACACGCGCTCACCCTAACTACCTAGCATTAAGAGACTAAGCTCACACCGCACTAGTAAGCGTCCGACTCAACGCGTTTCTTGCATACATTCATCAGGAGCAATAGCGCTATTTAGGTGGGTGTAAAGAGGCCGCCACACTGATGGTGTGTGACAGCTAATCCGGCGCTAGGATGGCCAATAGTAGGACGCACTCACCCTAAATGGTGTCTGTCCTACTATTAGGCAGTGATTTTCTGACAATAGGGGAAGTCCTGTACCCCTCAGATTTTTCACTTATCTGCCGAATTAATAGTGGTCATACACCAGTGTGGTTGTAGTTCCCTGTAAGTGAACTGAAGTCCAAACCATGGTTGCTTTTTGGGCTTCCCGGACACCCATCCATGATTTATCTACTACAATCCTCTGGATGGTGATACCGTTCAATTCACCAGGGACACATCCATCTTTTGTTTATTATTTTTGATCCTTGACTCCCCCAAGTAACAATATTTGAATGTAATTTGAATTAAAGTGCACGGCAGGGGGCGTCATTACAGACAAACGCCTCAGCCTGTCCACAGCCAATGTGGACAAGCTGACGTTAATAAAAATGAACCAGGCATGGATCCCACAGGACCTGTCCATCCCTTGTGCAGATTAGACATTTATACCTACCTCCCCTTAACCATATATTCTTGGACTCCAGGGCCAACTGTAGTGCTGAAAATTTGTATTTCTCTATCTCCAGTACATTACAGCAAGTCAACACAGTGTGTACTGTAAAAATGTAACTATCTGTGGCCTACTGTAGTGCCAAAAATTAGTATTTCTCTGTCTTAAGTACATTACAGCAAGTCAACACAGTGTGTACTGTAAAAATGTAACTATCTGTGGCCTACTGTAGTGCCAAAAATTAGTATTTCTCTGTCTCCAGTATATTAAAGCAAGTCAATACATCAATACAGTGGGTACTGCAAAATATTTTATTATCTGTGACCTACTGTAGTGCCTAAAATTTGTAATTCTCTGTCTCCAGTACATATCAGCAAGCCAATACAGTGTGTACTGTAAAATTTTCATTATCTTTGGGCTAGTGTAGTGCCAAAAATCGTAGGCCCGATGCCCTTCGCCCTGCACCTGGACCTTTGCATGAACCATCAGCAACAACATCCACTTCCCTGTCCCAGCGCAGCGTCCAAATGTTGATAGCACAGGCATGTGAACGCAAGTGGAAATACCCACACAGCCACCCACCCACAGGCAATAGCACTAAATGTGCAACTTTCAAAATGACTGGCCCTTGAAATGTTGCCATTTAGGCTTGTGGACACTGAGGCCTTCTGCAGCCTGATGTTGGCAGAGGTCCCTCGGTATGCAGTCCCCAGCCGCCACTATTTTTCACTGTGTGCCGTGCCCGTCTTACACCAGCATGTGTCCAGAACATTACCCGTTCCCTGATCAACGCACTTACTGGGAAGGTCCAGCCCACCACGGACACATGGACAAGTGCTGGTAGACAGAGACGCTACATTTCCCTGACCACAAACTGGATGAAGGTTGTGGAGGCCGGGAGTGAGTTGGAACCTAGGATGGCACAGGTGCTACCCACTCAGCTACCCACTCAGCTAGTGTTTTACTTCTTGCCCTAAGAAGCCATCACAGTCATGCCTACTAAGGGCATGGCTGTGATTGGTAAAGTGCAGCGTGTGACCCAGCCTCTATTTAAGCTGGAGTCATGTAGCACAACACGTCACTTTGCTCTTATTAGTGTAGGAATAGGATGCAGCTGCTGTGAGGGCGAGATTAGGCAGGGAAAACTCAGCAAAAACACCTAATGAAGTGATCGATCTACAGGTGTGAATCATTCAACTTCTGCTAGTTAATTGCTCACTGGTTTTTAGGCTGCACAGAGCGTTTTTCTGTAACTTTTTTATGGGGTGATTGGCGGCCATTCTGTGTCTTGTGGTTCACCAGCACAAGCTGCCACCAAGTCCATCAATCCATCAATACTAGTTTTTTTTTTGCTATATCCTACATCAGGGGCTTGGCTGTGCTTATTGTCACAACTAGAAACTCAGGATACAAAGTTCTATATTTTATTGAGGGGTTAAATTTAATTGCCAAAATAGCAATCCCCTAAATCTGGTGTTTCACCTGTGGCTAGCCAAGCGTAATACTGTCTGCTGTCTGGCAAAAGATAGATTTTTTTCTGTGGTGAAATTTAATAGCCAAAATAGCAATCCCCTAAATCTGGTGTCCCAGCAGTGGCTGGCCAAGTTTAATAGTGTCCGGCAAAGGATAGATAATTTTTTGGGGTGAAATTCAATTGCCAAAATAGCAATCCCCTAAATCTGGTGTCCCAGCAGTGGCTGACCAAGTTTAATAGTGTCCGGCAAAGGATATATATTGTGCTGGGGTGAAATTCAATTGCCAAAATAGCAATACCATAAATCAGTGGTTTCAGCTGTGGCTGGCAGAGTTTAATAGTGTCCGGCAAAGGATAATTTTTTTTTCTGGGGTGAAATTTAATTGCCAAAATAGCAATCCCCTAAATCTGGTGTCCCAGCAGTGGCTGGCCAAGTTTAATAGTGTCCGGCAAAGGATAGATAATTTTCTGGGGTGAAATTCAATTGCTAAAATAGCAATCCCCTAAATCTGGTGTCCAAGCAGTGGCTGACCAAGTTTAATAGTGTCCGTCAAAGGGTATATTTTGTTCTGGGGTGAAATTCAATTGCCAAATTAGCGATACCATAAATCAGTGGTTTCAGCTGTGGCTGGCCAAGTTTAAGAGTGTCCGTCAAAGGATTTGTTATTTTCTGGGGTGAAATTCAGTAGCAAAAATAGCAATACCGTAAATCAGTGGTTTCAGCTGTGGCTGGCCAAGTTTAATAGTATCCTTCAAAGGCTATATTTTGTTCTGGGGTGAAATTCAACTGCCAAAATAGCAATACCGTAAATCAGTGGTGTCAGCTGTGACTGGACAAGTTTCATATTGTCCGTCAAAGGATATATTACTTTCTGGGGTGAAATTCATTTGCAAAAATGGAAATACCGTAAATCTGGTGTTCCAGCTGTGGCTGGCCAAGTTTAATAGTGTCCGGCAAAGGATATATTTTGTTCTGGGGTGAAATTCAATTGCCAAAATAGCAATCCCCTAAGGCCTTATTCACTTGTCTGCATATATGTCCGCATGTATTCCGCAATTCTGCGGAATACATGCGGACCTATTGACTGTGAATGGGGCATGGAACGATGCAGAGAGCACACACTGTGCTCTCTGCATCAATTTTTGCGGAGCGCGCCGCTGATCTTATGGCCGCAGCTCCGGACAAGAATAGACATTTCTATGGGGCTGCTGGCCGGGTGTGTTTATGGATCCGCAATTTGTGGATCCATAAACACCACGGACGTGTGAATAAGGGCTAAATCTGGTGTCCCAGCAGTGGCTGGCCAAGTTTAATAGTGTCCGGCAAAGGATAGATAATTTTCTGGGGTGAAATTCAATTGCCAAAATATCAATACCGTAAATTAGTGGTTTCAGCTGTGGCTGGCCAAGTTTAATAGTGTACAGCAAATAATATATTTTTTTCTGTGGTGCAGTTCAGTTGCAAAAATAGAAATACTGTAAATCTGGTGTTCCAGCTGTGACTGGACAAGTTTCATAGTGTCCGTCAAAGAATATATTATTTTCTGGGGTGAAATTCAGTTGCAAAAATAGAAATATCGTAAATCTGGTGTTCCAGCTGTGACTGGACAAGTTTGATTGTGTCCGTCAAAGGATATATTATTTTCTGGGGTGAAATTCAGTTGCAAAAATAGAAATACCGTAAATCTGGTGTTCCAACTGTGACTAGACAAGTTTCATAGTGTCTGTCACAGGATATATTATTTTCTGGTGTGAAATTCAATTGCCAAAATAGCAATACCCAAAATCTGGTGTTCCAGCTGTTGTAGTACAAATGTAAATCAGTCCCTAAAAGGGTATATTACACTCAGCGTGGATCTCCAAGTGTATTTCTTTCTAGGAAAGGGTATATTACAGTAAGTGTTAAAATACAGCATAATCCTCTACATTTGCACACACTGTTTTGCATCTCTAAGTGTTTTTCCTTTAAAGGGTATATTACACAAAGTGTTAAAATACAAGTGCTGAAAGCATAATCCTATATATTTTTTCACACGCTATTGTGCATCTCAGAGTGTAAATCTGTCCGTAAAAGGATACCTTTCATCCAGGGCCTAAATACTATGCCTACAATTGATATTCCCCTAAATCTGTGGTTACTGCTGTGCCTGGATTAGTGTAATACGGTACATAAATAGATAGCCAGATAGTGTTAGGTGCCTGTAAAAAAAAGCCTGAATTTGAATTCAATACATTGGGCCTAATAATTTTTTTCTTATTGTGGTGAACGGTAACAATGAGGAAACGTGGACGCGGACATGGTCGTGGTGTTGTTAGTGAACCCTCTGGTGCTGGAAGAGGACGTGGCCTTTCTGCCACAGCCACAAGTCCTAGTGAACCAACTACCTCAGGTTCCAGTACCCGCCAGAATTTACAGCGATATTTGGTGGGGCCCAATGCCGTTCTAAGGATAGTAAGGCCTAAGCAAGTACAGGCGCTAGTCAATTGGGTGGCCGACAGTGGATCCAGCACGTTCACAACATTATCTCTCACCCAGTCTTCTGCAGAGAACACACAGGTGGCGCCTGAAAACCAAGTCCATCAGTCTGTCACATCACCCCCATGCATATCAGGGAAACTGTCTGAGCCTCAAGTTATGCAGCAGTCTCTTATGCTATTTGAAGACACTGCTGGCAGGGTTTCCCAAGGGAATTCACCTAGCCCTTCCCCAGTGGTGGAAGACATAGAATGCACTGACACACAACCACTTTTGTTTCCTGATGATGAGGACATGGGAATACCACCTCATCAGAGTCCACACGTCTCTGATGATGACGAAACACAGGTGCCAACTGCTGCGTCTTTTTGCAGTGTGCAGACCGAACAGGAGGTCAGGGAGGAAGACTGTGTGGAAGACGATGCAGGGGACAATGAGGTCCTAGACCCCACATGGAATGAAGGTCGTGCCACTGACTTTCATAGTTCAGAGGAAGAGGGAGTGGTAAGACCTAGCCAACAGCGTAGCAAAAGAGGGAGCAGGGGGCAAAAGCAGTACAGCAGCAACCAAGAGAGTTCGCCTGCTACTGGCCACCGCCACCAGGGACCAAACACCCCAAAGGCAGCTTCAAGGAGGTCTCTGGCATGGCACTTCTTTAAACAATGTGCTGACAACAAGACCCGAGTGGTTTGCACGCTGTGACATCAGAGCCTAAAGTGAGGCATTAACGTTCTGAACCTTAGCACAACCTGCATGACCAGGCACCTACATGCAAAGCATGAACTGCAGTGGAGCAAACACCTTAAAAACAAGGAATTTACTCAGGCTCCCCCAGCTACCTCTTCTGCTGCTGCCTCAGCCTCTTCCTCCACCTCGGCAGGAATGTTGGCACCTGCCGCCCACCAAACAGAGGATGTGCCACCAACACCACGACCTGCGTCACCAAGCATCTACACCATGTCACACGACAGCGTTCAGCTCTCCATCTCACAAACCTTGGAGAGAAAGCGTAAATTCCCACCTAGCCACCCTCGAGCCCTGTGCCTGAATGCCAGCATTTCTAAACTACTGGCCTTTGAAATGCTGTCATTCAGGCTGGTGGACACAGACAGCTTCAAACAGCTGATGGTAATGCCTGTCCCACAGTATGTTGTTCCCAGCCGCCACTACTTCTCCAAGAGAGCCGTGCCTTCCCTACACAACCAAGTATCCGATAAAATCAAGTGTGCACTGCGCAACACCATCTGTGGCAAGGTCCACCTAACCACAGATATGTGGACCAGTAAGCACGGCCAGGGATGCTATATCTCCCTAACTGCATACTGGGTAAATGTAGTGGCGGCTGGGCCCCAGGCGGAGAGTTCTTTGGCAACGTCCTTGAGCCGCCATGGATCACAGGGCATCATTCATTGCCTCCTTAGCGATGATGGAAGAGGAGGTGGCCCAGGAGGATGAGGGGTAATTTTTAGCACTTTCAGGCCAGTCTCTTAGAAGTGGCTCAGAGGGAGGTTTTTTGCAAAAGCAGAGGCCAGGTACAAATGTGGCCAGCCAGGGCCCACTACTGGAGGACGAGGAGGATGAGGAGGAGGTGGAGGAGGATGAGGATGAAGCATGTTAACAGCGGGATGGCACCCAACGCAGCTCGGGCCCATCACTGGTGCGTTTCTGGGGGGAAACGGAGGACGATGACAATACACCTCCCACAGAGCACAGCTTGTCCTTACCTCTGGGCAGTCTTGCACACATGAGCGACTACATGCTGCAGTGCCTGCGCAATAACAGCAGAGTTGCCCACATTTTAACGTGTGCGGACTACTGGGTTGCCACCCTGCTGGATCCCCGGTACAAAGACAATGTGCCTACCCTACTTCCTGCACTGTAGCGTGATAGGAAGATGCACGAGTACAAGGGTACGTTGGTAGACGCGCTACTGAGAGCATTCACATATGTCACAGGGGAACAAGTGGAAGCCCAAGGCGAAGGCAGAGGAGGAGCAAGAGGTCGCCAACGCAGCTGTGTCACGGCCTGCTCCTCTGAGGGCAGGGTTTGCATGGCGGAGATGTGGAAAAGTTTTGTCACCACGCCATAGCTAACTGCACCACCACCTGATACGGAACGTGTTAGCAGGAGGCAGCATTTCACTAACATGGTGGAACAGTACGTGTGCACACACCTCCACGTACTGACTGATGGTTCGGCCCCATTCAACTTCTGGGTCTCCAAATTGTCCACATGGCCAGAGCTAGCCTTTGGCTTGGAGATGCTGGCCTGCCCGGCGGCCAGCATTTTGTCTGAACGTGTATTCAGCATGGCAGGTGGCGTCATTACTGACAAACGCAGCCGCCTGTCCACAGCCAACATGGACAAGATGACGTTCATAAAAATGAACCAGGCATGGATCCCACAGGACCTGTCCATCCCTTGTGCAGAATAGACATTTATAACTACCTCCCCATAACCATATATTCTTGTACTCCAGGGCATTTCTTTACTGAATCCTCTTTTTTTTATTTTACCATTATTTTGCGGGGCAACCCAAAGTTGAATGAACCTCTCTTCCGTCTGAGTGCCAGGGGCCTAAATATCTGAAAGTGGCCTTCTCCATTGGTGGGTGCCATGAAGCCTGATTCTCTGCTTTGGGACCTCTCTCCTCTGTCTGGGTGCTGGGGCTTAAATAGCTAAAAGTGGCCTTCTCCGTTGGTGGGTGACATGATGCCTCTTTTGCTGCTATGGGACCTCTCTCTTCTGTCTGGGTGTCAGGGGCCTAACTTTCACGTACTTTCTTGCTGTCTTGGTGGCAGATATTTAACACTTTTTACTGTCTAATGACCGCCCGATTGTCTGGGTGTCAGGGGCCTAAATTTCACATATTTGATTGCTGTCTTGGTGGGAGATATTAAACTCTTTTTAATGTCTAATGACCGCCCTATTGTCTGGGTGTCAGTGGCCTATATTTAGTTTAATTGCTTCTGTCTGGGTGTCAGGGGCCTACATAAATGATAATGGCCTGTTCCATTGCAGGTTGACCTGAGGCCTGTGTTGTTGTTACGGGACTGCTCTCCTCTTTGCAGGTGCCATGGCCCTGAGTCTGTGGATGAGGCCTTTGGCATTGAAGGCAGACATGAATCCTTTTTGGCTGTGATGAGAAAATTAACTCCCATAGCATTCCCACCTGATTCCACCCCAACCTCCTATTCCTCCTCCTCCTCTTCCAAGTTGCCAATTGATATTGGTTAATTAATTTTTATTTATTTTATTTTAAGTCGTTTTCCTATCCACATTTGTTTGCAGAGGATTTACCTACATTGTGATGCCTTTTGCAGCCCTCTAGCCTTTTCCTGGGCTATTTTACAGCCTTTTTAGTGCCCAAAAGTTCGGGTCCCCATTGACTTCGATGGGGTTCGGTTTCGGGGTGAAGTTCGGGTCGAGTTCGGATCCCGAACATTTTCTGGAAGTTCGGCCAAACTTTTCGAACCCGAACATCCAGGTGCTCGCTCAACTCTAGCAGGAGCTACTAATGAAGGCGCGCCGCTTGTGTGCTCATTTCCGCAAGTCGTCCACAGCTTCAGCCGGTCTGTCAACACTGCAGCAGTGCTTGCGACTTCCAGCTCACCGACTGTTGTGCGAAGTGAGCATGCGGTGGAACTCTACTTTCTACAGTTAGGCCAGGCTGTGTGAGTAGCAGAGGGCAGTTGTGAAACACCAGCTGCAACATGGTCGTCGCCTTTCCAGTCAACTGCCATTATTCACAAGTGAGGAGTGGGCATTGATGTCAGACCTATGTGAGGTTTTAAAAAACGTTGATGAATCCACACAGATGGTTAGTGGCGATAACGCTATAATCAGTTTAACCATCCCACTGGTGTGTCTACTAAATGATCGCTGCTCACAATTAAGGAGGATGCTTTGAATGTGGCAGATGAGGAAATAGGGGAGGATATGACACAGGGTGATAGCCAGACCTCCCCCAGTTCGTCTTCTCAGTGCAAATTGGGCCATGAAGTGGAGGAGAAGATGGTGACACTTGCCTCTGTTGCAGAGGCTAGTACCCATGGAACTTTAATTCCATCTGTTCAGTGTGGATGGGCAGAAGAGGAGGAGGATGAGGGTATGGAGAGTAATCCTGAAGTTGACATCGACATCTTGCCCGTTGGTACTCTGGCACACATGGCTGACTTCATGTTAGGCTGCCTTTCCCACGACTCTCGCGTTATACGCATTTTAGGTAACACAGATTACTGGGTGTTCACCCTTCTCGCCCCCCGCTACAAAGAGAACTTCTCATCTCTCATTCCTGTGGTGAAGAGGATGAGTAAAATTGTGCAATACTAGAAGGTACTTGTTGACAGATTGCTTCAAAATTTTCCATCTGACAATGCGGCCGCCAGAATCCATACTTCCTTAGGCAACCGAGGAAGGGAGTCAAGGGGAAAACACAGTAGTTCCAACAGAGGCAGGGCAACACTTTCAAAGACATGGGAAACTTTCATGGCACCCCGTCAGCAACCTCACCCTGAATTGCGGCCTAGTGTTACAAGGAGGGAAAAGTTTAGGAAGATGGTAAAGGAATACTTTGCAGACCGTGTCAGCGTCCTAAATGATCCCTCAGTGCCTTACAACTACTGGGTGTCCAAGCTGGACACGTGGCACGAACTTGCGCTCTACGCCTTGGAGCTGCTGGCCTGCCCTGCTGCCAGCCTATTGTCTGAGCGTGTATTTAGTGCTGCTGGTGGCATTATAACCAATAAGCGTATCTGCTTTTCCACTGACAATGCTGACAGGTTGACTCAGATAAAAATGAACAAGGCCTGGATTGCCCCTGACTTCTCCACTCCACCAGAGGAAAGCTGAGCTAATAAGGAACAAAAACGCAATTTAAATGTATGCTTTAAAATGTACTCAATCCACAAGATTCACATGCACACTTTTCACCGCAAAAAAAAGGGTATATGTTTGAATCTTGTTTTCTCATCCGCCTCCTACTACGCCTCCTGTTCCATACAGAATATATATGCCCTCACTACAATGTTTTGTAGGGTTCGCTCGGCTTTAGGCCCACACCTCCAATGCTTTATAAGGTCTGCTCACCTGTAGCCCATCACTGCAATGTTTTATGGGGTTCACCAGGCTTCAGGCCCTCAACTCCAATGCTTTATAAGGTCTGCTCACCTATAGGCCATGACTGCAATGTTTTATGGGGTTCGCTCAGCTTCAGGCCCTCACCTCTAATTTTTTATACGGTCTGCTCCACTGTAGGCCATCACTGTAATGTTTTATGGGGTTCTCTCACCTTCAGGCCCTCACTATAATTTTTTAGAGGGTAATCAGCACGCCCTTGCTCCAAATGTTTTTGAGGGTCACCAGTAGGCCATCAATGATAATTTTTCAAGGGTGTGTATGATACCCTTTTTTATGTGTAATAAAGGGTGTATTGGAGTGCCGGTTCCTTGTAATTTTTGTCAGCCCTTTCACTTAGTACATAGGCTTTATGAGTGCAGCAGTGTACCTGAACAATTGTAGCACCATATGAATGAGGCCCTCCTTTATGTGATATACAGCCTTGTAATTTTTGGCAGCATTTGCACTGTATATACAATTGAATATACAGGAAAGAATGTTTTCTAACAATTTTACCTCTAAAAATGTATTTTTTTTGAGGGGCGGGATTTTGGGCATGATTTTTTCGCTATGTAAAAGTGGCGGACAACTGGAACAATATGGTTCCCGGCAGCGACATTGGAGACCAAGATGCACCCAGACATGGTCCACATGCTGTTCCAGATCCATTTCCGTGGTGTTTCTGTTACTTTCTGACCTTTTCCAATGGACCAGGCACCCTCCCTTCATCCGAGCAGGGGGTGCCTGGTTGTCTCCCATTGACTTCAATTATACTCGGGTGCTCGGCCGAGCGCACGAATATCGCTATGTGTTCGGACCGAGTGCCCAAATACCCGAACACTTTAGTACTCGCTCATCACTATTCACCACCAATGAGTGGGCCTCCATGCGAGACCTGTGTGCCTTCTTGCGGTGTTTCAAGTATTCAACCTACATGGCCAGTGCCGATTATGCCGCTCTTAGCGTTACAATACCACTTTTATGTCTTCTTGAAAAAACACTTAGGGCGATGATGGAAGAGGATGTGGCACAGGAGGAGGAGGAGGAAGAAGGGGCATTTCACAGGGTTTCAGGTCAGTCATTCAGAAGTGGCTGAGAGGGTGGGTTCCTGCACCAGCAGAGGCAAGGTACACATGTGGCCAACCAGGACACAGTTCTAAAGGAGGAGTAGGATGAGGTGGATGAGGAGGAACCGGTTTCACAGCAGGGTGGCACCCAAAGCAGCTCATGGCCATCACTGGAGCATGGCTGGGGGGATAAGGAGGACACAGATAATACACCACCTACAGAGGATAGCTTATCCTTACCTCTGGGCAGCCTGGCACACAGTGCCTGCGCAACAACTTCAGAGTTTCCCACATTTCAACTTGTGCTGACTACTGGGTTCCCACCCTGCTGGAAACCCCATTAGACAACATGCCGTCCATAATTCCCTCACTGGAGCGTGATAGGAAGATCCGTGATTTAAAGCGCACACTGGTAGATGCGCTCCTGAGGGCATTCCCAACTGACACTGGGGGACAAGTGGAAGCACAAGGCGAAGGCAGAGGTGGAGGAGGAGGAGGAAGAGGTCGCCAACGCAGCTGGGTCACGGCCAGCAACTCAGAAGGCAGGGTTAGCGTAGCCGACATTTGGAAAAGCTTTGTCACCAGGCCATAGCAACCTGCACCACCAGCTGATATGGAAAGTCTTAACAGAAGGCAGCATTTGAACAACATGGTGGAACAGTACATGTGCACACGCCTACACGTACTGACTGATGGTTCTGCCCCATTCAACTTTTGGGTCTCCAAATTGTCCACATGGCCTGAGCTTGCCCTTTATGCCTTGGAGGTGCTGGCCTGCCCTGCAGCCAGTGTATTGTCTGAACGTGTATTTAGCATGGCAGGTGGGGTCATTACAGACAAACGCAGCCGCCTGTCCACAGCCAACATGGACAAGCTCATGTTCATTAAAATGAACCAGGCTTGGATCCCACAAGACTTGTCTGTACCTTGTGCAGAATAGACAGTTATACCTGCCTCATCCATACATTCTTGTATTCAAGTGCACTTATTCTTTGATTTCTTTTTTTTTTATTTGTCCCATTATTTTGGGGGCTTCCCAAATTAAAAAAAAAAAAAAACCTTCTCCTTCTCCTCCATCGCCACTTCTAGCTACAACACTACAGTCACTGCCTCCTTAACCTCCGACTCCACATCCACCTCCTCCTCCGAGTTGCAGGTTAATAATTTTATATTTTTATTTATTTTTTTAAGTTATTTCCCTATCCACATTTGTTTGCAGGGCACTTACGCACATTTTGCTGCCTTTTGCAGCCCTCTAGCCATTTCCAACAATTTTAATGCCCAAAAGTTCGGGTCCCCATTGACTTCAATGGGGTTCAGGGTCAAGTTCGGGTCCCGAACCAAACTTTTTTGTGAAGTTTGGCCGAACCCGTCGAACCCGAACTTCCAGGTGTCAACTCAACTTGTCTCCTTATGAAACATATAAGTCTAGACAGGTAATACAAGAACTGGGAGAGCCCTTGACCGCTATGTCACCAGTAGTGTTGAGTGAAGTGAAGCATTCAAAGCAGAATAAAAAAATATTGGAGAGGGAGAGGGCAGGGAGACTTATTCTGTGTCAGTTTTATTTATTTATTCCTACATTTACTTATTCCTACATCAGCCATAAACTAAGCTATGTAATTCAATAACAATAATAAGGTAGCCTTTATTATTACAGTGACAGCGTGCCAACCAATACCATCCAGTCTGCACCCCTTATGGGGGCCAGTTCTTAATGATGATCATCCTTATCTTTGCTGGCTTTATATCTTCCAAATCATCCTTCAAAGTCTCCATGTCCTAGTAGAGTCAGCAATATGCAAAGAGAAGAGGAGCTGGATGTCCCTGATGACATATTCTTACCGATATTAGATGTGGAAAAGGAGGAAAAGCAGATGGCAGAAGAAGGGCTCGCACTTTAGGGCAGTAGGGCACTGGGGTTGGAGAAGTAGGTATAGCCCCTGTTTAAAGGTGTGTTAAAGACGCCACACGGCTATTAACAATGAAGACCGACTATACAGTGCGATCTTCATTATTAACCCCTTCCTGACAAGCATACTAATAGTACAGCGCTGGCCGGGTCTTAAGAGATGGCACCCACTCCTGAGCGCTGCAGGCACCATAGCCACAGGTGGCCGCCTGCTTTTTATAGCAGACACCCGCAGCTCATGTCCGCACCCGGCAGTAAAGACATTTAACCCCTCAGATGCCGTGGTCAATCCTGATCACGGCATCTGAGCGAGCTGAAAACCAAAAGCGCGCTTTCCGTGGTGCTCCAGCACCCCTGTATGGTGATTAGAGGAGCCGGAGCTTGTGTGCAGCAGCCCCTGTCTTTGTGAGGGACAGGAAGCTGCTGCATATTATTTCCTCTGGAGCCCTTGCCTGTAATAGGGCTCCATAGGAAAGTAGTAAAATTATCATAGACTTCAATGCAAGTGCATTGGAGTCTGTGATAATAGCAATCAGATGATTGATTGTTATAGTTCCCTATGGAAATGATAAAAAAAAGTTTAAAAAAAGTTTAAAAAAATGTAATAAAAAAACATCAAAATTCAAATCACACACCCCTTTTCCCAAAATAAAAATAAAAGAACAAAAATTTTTTTTTTAAATACATATCATGGGTGTTGCGATGTGTGAAAACGCCCATAGTATAAATATATAAAAATATATTCCCCATATGGCAAACAGAAAAATAAAAAAAAAGCGTCTCAATGGCCAATTCGCCATTTTTGGTCACTTCATTTTCTGCAAACAATTTAATAAAAAGTGATCAAAAAGCCATATACACCACAGAATGGTATCAATGACAAATGTAGATCGCCACGCAAAAAATGAGCTCCCATACAGCTCCGTACACATAAATACAAAAAAGTTACTATCAAAACACAATAAAAACTAGACATATAAAGGTATTGCTGGATTCGTACTGACCTGTAGAATAAAAGTAACTGGTCAGTTTTATCGCACATCGAACCTCGTAAATAAAAAACGTAAAACTGTGGTGGAATAGCTTTTTTTTTTTGCAATTTCACCCCATTTTGAATTTTTTTTCCCACTTCCCACTACATCATATACAATATTAAATAGTGGTTTTGGAAAGTACAACTTGTCCCGCAGAAATCAAGCCCTTAAATGGCTATGTGAACAGACAAATACAAATGGCTCTGGAAAGGCAGGGAGCGCAAAACGAAAACCCCCCTAAAAAACTAAAAAAAAACTCTGGGGGTGAAAGGGTTAAATCAAAGGCAGTTGCGGTCTTTGCCATGCAATTCTTCACTGCAGCATGGCCGCAACCCACCCGTATCACAGCTACTCCATGTGGCGATACCCTAAGTCATAAAGGCCTGGGCATACCTAATTTATCGCAATTTATGACAAATTAATTCGGGACAAATCAAATTTCTTGGTGAACGTCGGCGGAGTTGCCAAATCAAATTTTTCAATACTTCTCTTCTCTCTAGTCACCAGGTTAAAATATCTTGCCAAGTCTTGTGATTTTGGTGTTGTAGCAGAGGAAATAATCAGAAATCAGGTTATCGAGAAATACACCTCTCCGCATCTCAGGAAGAGACTACTAAGAGAACCTAATCTGACACTTGTCAGTCTGCAGGAGAATGCAAGAACCATTGAGCTGTCTGAGTTACAGTACAGGCTTTGCATACTGAAAACATCTTCATCATTTAATGTAATCTCCAAACCTACCTATTAAAGATGAGCTGATTTAGAAATTCAGTTTGGATGCTTTGCTGAATTTTTAAAAAAAATTATCTTTGTTCCGAATTAATTTGTCGCAAAGTATGTTAAATCAGCTATATCTCGGCCTGCAGGGAGATTGTATCTCTGTTTACTTTATTGTACATTGCAGCAACATGCATAGCTAGTCCTTTCTGGTAGCAAAACAGTTACTGTGATAGGCAGGATAAACACCCTAATGCCAGCAGAATTAGGCAGCTTATTCACCACAATCTGAGAATCAAGGCCTAATAGAATTGCTTATCTATTAAAAACAGGGTGGACACTCAATAACAGTAAAATTAGACAGTTTATTCACCCCAATTTGAGAATGAAGGCCTAATAGAATTGCTTATTTATTTAACAAGGTGGACACCCCAATAACAGTAAAATTAGAAAGCTTATTCACCCCAATTTGAGAATCAGGATGTAATAGTATTAATTATCTAGTAATCTAGTTTGGATTAGTTGCAAATTGAATTTTTCCTAAATTTTGAATCTAATTCCACTTTGGATGCTTCAATTAGCTCAACACTACTACTAAAGAAAATTTTCCAAAGTGGCCTACCTCTGCAAACTGCAATAAGTGTGGCAGAGCAGTGCACATGGGTCAGGACTGCACTGTAGTACAGAATAAAATGTGCTATGCTTGTGAAAAGATTGGTCATTTTACTGCCATGCGAGTTGCAGAAGTTCAACCCATAAATAAAAAACAAGGTGTTGGTTTAAGAGGAGAATGCAAAGGTAAATGCTTTGGCAACAGATACAGGGGAGCATCTACCATAGTGGCAGACAATGAGACTGCTATGGCGACCAGGGAAAGAGGGAGCCCAGTCTAAGTTGGGATTATCTCATTTTCTATTGGAGGTGAAAACTTGGTCAGGACTCAGGGTCTAAAGGAACAACTTTTAACAAATGAGGCAGTGGATAAATGGCCCAAGGGTCATTAAAAAGGGTTTAGGCAGAAACCATTCTGTCCTGTGTGTGTGTGTGTGGGGGGGGGGGGGTGGCTTGATCCTTTCTATGGGGCCCTTACTACTCTATGTACGCCACTGAACAGATAAAGAAACTTCAGATTGTGAACTTCTATTTTCCCTGTGCTCCCTGGAGGCTGGGACGTTACCCATTAAGATTTGGGACACATATTTTAAAGTGCTCCTTGACCATGCAGCTACTTGCAAGGTTATGGACTTAGCTTACCTGGAAATTTTGAAAAGCAAAGGAAAACACCCTAAATTATGCAGAATTATACATATGGCTCCAGATGGCAACTGCAGCTTAAGGGCAAAATTCTGCACCTCTGTTCAAACGAGTGGGACAGGATTATTTTGTTGTGTATGGAAAAGGATCCCTCCTAAACAGCTATAGAACTAGGGGTACTAAGGATTGGGATTGATTGATGCAGACAGTGCAAAGCTCAACCTGTTGTCTCATTCTATTTGTAAACTGAAAGAGAAATTTAAAGACTGCTTTACTGGAATTAGGAAAGTTGAAAGATTTTCAGCTGGAGCTTCACATTCACGACAAATAAATCCTATTGCACAGCCAATAGGTTTCCTTATAATCTGAGAGCACCAATGGAACAAAAATACTAGAACTTGACATCACTGAGTCAGTAGAAGGACTTTCTCCCTGGGTGTCTCAATTAGTTGTTGTACCAATGGGGAGCAATATTTGTTTCTGTTTGGATATAAGATGTGCCAACTAAGATGTCCTCATAGACACCCTATACCCACTATTAAAGGGTATATTATATATATATTGATTGGACTTGAAATGGGGCTATCATAAAATTGAATTGACTCTCATATTTAGGGTCCTTACAGCATTTGCAAGCCATAAAGATCTTTTTAGATGCAAGCGACTGATGTTTTAGTCATATTTCAGATGCCATTGTGTGGGGAAAAAACACACAGGGGCACAATGGATGCAATTGTGCGATTCTGAAATGTTTACAGGAGAAAGCATTGGCACTCAATGAGAAAAAGTGCAAATTTCAAATGAATAAGATGACTTTTATGGGCCATGTACTGTCAGACGAAGGTATTGGTCCACAGGACAGTGAAATCAAGGCTGTTTCTGATGCCAAAAATCCTGCATGCAGAGATACGCAATTTTCTTGGCTTAGTAAATTACTGTGCAAAGTTTATTCCAGATATGGCAACTGTCAGTGAATCCCTGAGACGTTGACTCACAGAGCAGTTTCATGGAAGTGGGGTCTGGCTAAAC
This sequence comes from Bufotes viridis, assembly GCA_033119425.1. Classification (NCBI taxonomy): domain Eukaryota; kingdom Metazoa; phylum Chordata; class Amphibia; order Anura; family Bufonidae; genus Bufotes; species Bufotes viridis. Next base: position 223,593,221 of record CM065590.1, read on the forward strand.
AAGGTGCATTTACATGAACTTAAAGGCTAGGTACATCTTTTGGGGCAATTTTTTTTATTATTGCATTGTACTATACTTTTCTTAATTGGTCTTTATAAAAAAATATGGAGTCCTTTTTTCTGTACAGAGCTGACATGCTCTAGTAGTTCCCTTTAGATTTTCTGTCTTTTCCGTTAGACCAGGAGCAGACGGACTCCTTATCTCTGCTCTCTGACATTATAAACACTTTTATACTCAGTTATATTATAAACACATTTTAGCTCAGTTCTTATCTTACTGAAATGTTTATGACCTCTAAGTAGTTTAGAGATAAGGGTTATTAGATGCCAGCACAAAGTAAAAGTGAAAGTGCTAGTCACATAGCTAGAAAAAAGTTAACCCTTTGTGACAGAACAGCTCAATATTTTGAATAAATTGAAAAAATATTTTTAACCAAAAATGAGTAACATGCAATCGTAAAAAAAATTGCCTCCGATGGTGTATATAGCCTTTAAGAAACCACTTACCTATGCCACAACTGTAGCCTATTTGAATATCAAATTATTTTTGATGCCAGCTCTGTGGGGTTAAGTGCCATCCTATTTCAGAGGCAACATGCAGTTGACTACAGACCTGTTCTGTATGCAAGCAGATCACTTACTGATGATGAGAGACATTATTCTCTAATGAATAAACATGCTTTAGCTGTCGTTTGGGGATGTGAAAGGTTTCACACCAATCTTTATGGTCTTGATTTTGAAATTATAACAGATCACTGGAGGTGATATATCCCCCTCAATCAAAACCATCAGCCAGAATTAAAAGATGGATTCTGCAGCTTTTACCGTACTGCTTCAAAGTAAAATACAAGCCTAAAAATGCAGCAGATGCACTTTAGCGGAGGAGTACAATCGCTTTGTTGCTGCCAAAGCCATTCCCCAAGTATTGACATCACGTGAGGTTGAAGAATCATTAGCAGTAGATGCAGAAATCTCATAGCTAAGAAAAGGTATAAGACAAGAAACATGGAATAGTTGTGATCCAGCCTACCAAAGAGTTAAAAGTGAGTTGAGTATTGCAGGACAATTATTTCTGCATAGAAATCGAATCAAATCTTGATGCCTAAAGAATTATGAAAACAAACTCTGAAGTAAGCATATGAGTGTCTTTGAGGTATTGTGCGCACCAAACAATGGTTATGTGAGAAGGTTTGATGGCCAAGAATTGACAAGAATGTGGAAGGTATGGTCTCCTCTTGTTGAGCCTGTCAGCTGGTAGGCAGCAAACTAAAACCAGAACCAGTTGCTCGTTCTGTTTTACCCAATGCGCCATGGGAAGATTTGGCTATTGATCAGTATGATAACCTATGTGGACACCACCTTCTATTATTTGTGGATTATTATTCAAGATGGCAAGAGGTAGTAATTCTTACTAAAGCAACTCCCTGAACAGTAATTGATGGCTTAGAACATATCTTTTCTTCCCATGGTTTGCCTAAGCTGATTGTGAGTGATAACGATTCCGAGTTTACATCCCAGGAATTTCAGGATTATCTAAAATCCTATGCCATTGAACATCGTCATACAACCCCATATTGACAGCAAGCTAACAGGGAAGTGGAATGTCAGAACTGGACTCATTTAGAGAGAAGAGACTGGAAACAGGAAATGTGGCAGTGTCCCTTGGTTTATAGTACAACTTTTCGTACTACAACAGGGGTAAGTCCCATTGAACTTCTTTGTGGTCGCAAATTCAGGACAAATAACAAACCTTGCAGTCCAGCTCCTATAGGTCTTGAAAATTTTAGGGAAATTGATGAGGAAAGAAAGATCAATAGTGAGCAAATCTCTGATGCCATTGTCAGAACAAAACCATTAACCTTAGTCAATGACAGTTTAACATAATCTCTCCTTCATTTGAGCCTGAATCATATATATTAATTAAAGGAAAAAAAGAGTAAATAGTAAATAATAGTAAATAGTAAATAGTAAATAAATAGTTCTAGAGGATGTAGAGGGAAACACAAAAGTGCGGAATTGATCTTTTGTAAAAAAATTAGTTTGTTCAGACAGAAAGCCAATTGTTAAAAAATTGGAAACAAGCATAAAGTAGCTTTGGACACTTGTCCACACCAGAAATGGTGAGTATTGTATACCATGTTTCTGTTCACATGTACCATGTTTCTGTTCATGTATTCTGAGAATAACCATTTAAATTAAGATACAAATCTGCCATAATCAGAGAGAGAAAATATACTGTACATACATACAGATGTAGTAGATCAGGCTGTTTTGAATTGTATTTTTCCTGTATCATAGTAATTTTACAAGTTAACAAGTTTGATACTTGTTCACTTACCTCCTTTAACCCCCCCCCCCCTTCCCTTACTGATCAGACACATTTTCACTTTTCTTAGTATATGCAGCTTCAAAACCTATAACTATTTTTCTGTTCAGTTATTTAAATAATGTTTGCATATTTTACATGTGACTATTTTTATGCCATTTTGTTGTAGTATTTTTTTTTATATCTGGGAATTTGTAAAAATAAGTGGAAAACAATTGTCTATCTTGCAAATTTCTTTATTTTTTTAATATCATAAAGCACAATTAAAATACATTTTTAAAATGGGTCCTCTTTCGATTGCAGTCATTTTCATATAAGGGAGATATACTTTATGGTGGATGGGTGTGAGTCTAGAAGCTGAGGTGAGGGCTAGGGGTAGCATTCTTATTTATTATGATTTTTTTTCAATTTTGTTTTATTTTAAATTATTTATTTATTTATTGCTATATGTGCCCAACCTCAAACGGTACAAGAGCTTTGGGGACACTTTAACATTACATTTTGTATTTCTTATTTCTTCTGTAACTGGGCAGATATATCAGTAATACAGCCTCCTTACGTCACTAAAACCCAACAGCTTATGGACTTATTTGGAACCTGGTGATCACTGGGACCTGAGCCGAATCTGTATACCAAGACACTCACTGAGGCTTTTGGCAATATCCCTGTCAGATCCTATTATAGTCAATGGGGATCTGACAGTTCGCGGCAGTATCCAGCTATACGACATACGATGAACTCTAGCAGTCTGTTCGTCTGGCACAACAGGCTGCCAGAGTTTATAACGCATATGTAAAAGTAGCCTTATCAATGCAAGCCACCTACTCAGTATCTGATTATTAGCATTTTATCAATAGTACAGCACTATGCTAGTCTTACACGTTCTTTTTACTTTTACTGAGAATGGAGTGCTCGCAACATTCAAACATATTTAACACTGGAATCCTTCAAGTCCTGGGGTGCAATCTATGTACACTTACTTTAGCGTGTCTTGACCTTAATCAAAGCCAGGAGTGAACTGAGAGTAGTCTGGACATTAAGGTTCAAGAGCTCCTTATCAACTACTATAGCCACAATATTGTACATTTCATTTATGTTAATATATTTCAATAAGTGAGCAAGAATTATTTGTATTGGTAAGGAAGTATTACTTGTATCATTTCTTCCATATACAGAGAGCTAAACGGCTATTATGAAATTAAACAATATGAAAATAATAATTTAATTTATTCATAGATCTTTGCCTGTTCTTATTAGCGTATTAACATATTGATCATTATGATTAGGGATGAGCGAATTGACTTCAGATGAAACATCCAAAGTCGAATTGCATAAAACTTTGTTTGAATACTGTATGGAGCGAGTGTTCCGTACAGTATTAGATTGTATTGGCTCAGATGAGACGAAGTTATTACTTTGCGAAGTCTCGTAAGACTTTGCATAATAACTTCATAAATTATAAGTCAGAAAAAAAAAAATTTGAGTTCGGGAAATGTTTTTTTACAGTAGAAATTAATTTATGAAGCTATTATGCAAAGTTTCGCTAGACTTCGTGAAGCAATAACTTCGGCTCATCTGTGCCAATACATTCTAATAATGTACGGAGCACTCGCTCCGTACAGTATTCAAACGAAGTATTATGCGAATCAACTTCGGGTGTTTCATCTGAAGTCGATTCGCTCATCCCTAATTATCATACACATTTGGTAATAATTATTATAATAATTTACATTGCCAACCATCTAGATCAGATTAGCTTGTAAAACTACCAAAGTTGTGTCAAAACTTCCTGGCATATGGAACACAAAGTTGGACCACTAGTAAAATGAGACAACTCATTAGTGCAATAAGTTTCCGTTCACATCTAGGTCTAAATTACATTAGTGCTGGATCTGTCATATGATGGACATCAAGTGTGCTCGAGGATGAACCTCATTTACTATAAGGACATCTTGTCTGGATTCCACCAGCCTCCAACACAGTTGTGAAAGAAACCTAAACTGTCACACTGATTATCATGTCCTAATTATCTGTAGCTATCTCTCTGTAGCAAATTTTAACTCACTTTGAAATTGGGTTGATTAACTATCTCCGTCTTATCTTTAATCTTTTTATCTTTCTTTATCATTTTTTCCTGGGTATATCTAAAATCGTTCTCAGTAAGTACATACAGTTTCTAATGCAAACACAAAAGTTCTTACCCCTTAGCCCATATAAATACCTATCTGTATTACTTGCTTTGTTTGCCTTCAGGTCATTACTGTTTGGATCAGGGGTAGGCCTGTATTACTCCAACAGATTAGCTGACCATTATTTGTCCAATCAGACCAATAGTTGGTGTGTATAGCAAAAGACCTGTGTGTGTATTGATTGGTCAGATATCTGTCAGATAATCTGTTAGTGTAATACGGCCCTTAGCCTCGGAAACACTCTGTAAAAATGGATGTCCTTTATGTCCTTTACTCATTTGGCAAAATGGCAATTCAGCCAAGGGTATAGTATTTGGTTTTTTTTTTTTCACAAAGATCACTATGAACTAAAAATTACATTTTACTACTCTTTTTTTTAAAAAAAACTTTAAAAAAGTTTGTGTGGGGTAAACTGTAGATTTGCGATACATATAACTTTTTGATAACTTTTTATACATACTTCATTTTCAGACCCGGCAATACCTGTGTTAAGTCTATTTTTAATTGTTAAAATATTTATTTTTATATGTAAAATTGAGAAGGGGGAGTTTTGAATTTTTATAATTTTTAAAACTTTTTGTAACATTTTATGAAACTTTTTTTTACTGTCATTTGTAGTACCCTTAGGGGATTTGAACATGCAAGCTTCTGATCTCTTGTCCCATAGACCTCAATACAATAGTGCACAGCGTTTCAGGTAGTTAGCCATAACAGCCCTGAAAACATTCACAAGACTCCATACTGTCATAACAACCAATCTGAGGCCCTCAATTTTGCTTCGGTAGCTCAGATCATAAGGCAGAGTAAGCCCCCTCCCCCTCTGCTTAATGCCAGTGATGCCATGATCGCTATTGACTATTGCATCTAAGGGGTCAACATTATGGTCATACAGAGTAGAGTTAGTGTGTAAGCTCGCTTTATACTCTTTACACTGCAGCAATACTTAAAGGGTTTCTGTCACCAACTTTTGACATTATAAGCTGTCTGACATTAGCTATGTGCTAATGTCAGACCAGCTTGATAATGTCTTTTTTATAAAAATCCGCTGTATATATAGTCTGAAAAACTTACTTTTATATTATGTAAATTAGCCTCTAGGAGTAGGGCGTTGCTCCTGCTCCTGGCGGTCTCGGTCCCGGCAACCTGCTGGCACGCCCCTTCACGCTTTTGATTGACAGTGCAGGGCAGCGATCCTCCTGCACTGTCTCGTTCTGAAATCGCGCGCCCGCGCGCCCGTGACAGAAACCCTTTAACTGTACATTATGGTGTGTGTAAGGGTTAATATATCCTTAATGTTTTTTTTTTTTTTACAAATGTATGCTTTATCTTCTATCCTTTCCTTGCTTTATTGTGTAGAATATTTCTTTGTAAGCTACTTGGTCAGTTCTCCAGTCTTTTATTTATTTATTTTATTTTAAGATTAATATTCTGCTATCAAGGGTAAAAGAGAATCTGTCACTATGATCTTGGACTATCTGCAGTACTGCATTAACACATGGGTATTACTGCAAATAAAGAGTCCAGATTGCTAGTCTTTATATATACATTCAAAGTTGCACTGTAACAAATTGTCAGAACTTCTGTGCATATTTACAAGCATCCTCTCTATTATGTTAGCATACCCATCTGGATCTTGTTTTTAAGTGCAGCCTTGAATGGTGACAGCAGAGAAATGAGGGCAGTAGGAAAATGTTTTAAAAAATAGAGATCCAGACTACTTTTCCGTAGTACCACCCATGTATTACTACAGATAATAGTCCAAGGTAGTGGTGACATAATTCCTTTAATAGTGATGTCGCGAACATAAAATTTTCAGTTCGCAAACAGCGAACGCGAACTTCCGCAAATGTTCGCGAACAGGCGAACCGGGCGAACCGCCATAGACTTCAATAGACAGGCGAATTTTAAAAACCAAAGGGACTCTTTCTGGCCACAATAGTGATGGAAAAGTTGTTTCAAGGGGACTAACACCTGGACTGTGGCATGCCGGAGGGGGATCCATGGCAAAACTCCCATGGAAAATTGCGTAGTGGACGCAGAGTCGGGTTTTAATCCATAAAGGGCATAAATCACGTAACATTCCTAAATTGTTTGGAATAACATGCTTTAAAACATCCAGTGTGTGTATACGATCAGGTATGATGTTGTATCGATCAGGTAGTGTAAGGGTTACGCCCGCTTCACTGACATTGACAGACCAAACTCCCCTTTTAATGCACCGCAAACAGTCCATTTGCACAACCGCAAACTCCCCATTTGCACAAGGTTGGATACCAAGCTAGCCACGTCCCGGTGATGTCATTGAAGGTTTCTTCCTCCACCCAGCCACGTACAACACCAAGGGTCCCGAAAGGTCAATTGAATTGATTTTTCGAGCGGGGAGATGGTTAAAAAACGCTGGCTCCCTCCCCTTTGTTTTAATCCACAGTCACTGCTTCTGCGCCGTGCAATTTACTGTCACACCCGATATGAGTGGTATTTTCTGTAGTACTATTCTCATCAGTTTAATCCCTCTAACGTCCCCAATCTGAGGGCCATTTATTGAATAGATTTTTCGAGCGGGGAGATGGTTAAAAAACGCTGGCTCCCTCCACTCTGTTTTAATCCACGGTCACTGCGTCTGCGCCGTGCAATTTACTGTCACACTCGATATGAGTGGTATTTTCTGTAGTACTATTCTCATCAGTTTAATCCCTGTTACGTCCCATATCAGGGATTGCCTTTTGTGAAAAAATTTTAGGCCTGGTACCTTCGACTGCCTTCACAATGACAGACCAAACTCTCATACACCAAACTGAATTGATTTCAGGAACCGGGAGATGGAAAAAGCAGCTTGGTCGGTCCTCATACTCCCAAATTGGGGCACTGCGCGTGCACAGAGCAATGTGCTGTGACACCCTATATGAGTGGTGTCTTAACTAGTACTATTCCTATCAGCGGCGGGCGGGTGCGTGGTAACTTGAGCAGGTGACCGAAGCTGAGCTGGAGGAGGATGGTGCGTCAAGGTTCTTAGCGGAAGCTGTTGAAGATTGGGTGTCCTGTCTAAGCCAGTCAACTACGTCCTCAGAATTTTTCGGGTTCAGGGTACATGGCCTCTGAACATTAGGCATTATTCCAGGGACAGTGGAAATCACAGCACCACGACCACGATGGCCCCTGCGAGTCTGGCCTGCCTCTGCCTGTCATTTTTTTTTCGATAAGTGGTACTGTGCCACCCTGTATCAGTGGTGGGCACTGGCAGTGGGCACACTACAGTCTGTGGAAGTGGGCCTGACACACACTGGCAGCAGGCAAGCAACTGAAATTAGACTAATGTGTAAAAATGAAATGCCTTATTTATCGTCAAGCTACTGTGCCACCCGGTATCAGTGGTTGGCGCTGGCAGTGGGCACACTACAGTCTGTGGAGGTGGGCCTGACACACACTGGCAGGAGGCAAGCAACTGAAATTAGACTAATGTGTAAAAATGAAATGCCTTATTTATCGGCAAGCTACTGTGCCACCCGGTATCAGTGGTTGGCACTGGCAGTGGGCACACTACAGTCTGTGGAGGTGGGTCTGACACACACTAGCAGCAGGCAAGCAGCTGAAATTACACTAAAGTGTAAAAATTAAATGCCTATTTTGATGCAAAGTCCTCTGCCAGCCGGTATGAGTGGTGGGCACTGGCAGTGGGCACACTACAGTCACTGGAAGTCAGCCTGACACACACTGGCAGGCAACTAACCTTAGATTAAAGTGTAAAAATTAAATGCCTTTTTTATGCAAAGTCCTGTGCCACACGGGATGACAGGGGTGGGCACTGGCAGTGGGCACACTACAGTCAGTGGAAGTCGGCCTGACACACACTAGCAGCAGGCAAGCAGCTGAAATTACACTAAAGTGTAAAAATGAAATGCCTTTTTTTATGCAAAGTCCTGTGCCAGCCGGTATGAGTGGTGGGCACTGGCAGTGGGCACACTACAGTCACTGGAAGTCAGCCTGACACACACTGGCAGGCAACTAAACTTAGATTAAAGTGTAAAAATGAAATGCCTTTTTTGATGCAAAGTCCTCTGCCAGCCGGTATGAGTGGTAGGCACTGGCAGTGGGCACACTACAGTCAGTGGAAGTCAGCCTGACACACACTGGCAGGCAACTAACCTTAGATTAAAGTGTAAAAATTAAGTGCCTTTTTTTTATGCAAAGTCCTGTGCCACACGGGATGACAGGGGTGGGCACTGGCAGTGGGCACACTACAGTCTGTGGGCCTGCAGCTCCTCACACACAGGCAGGCCAGGCAACTGCAATATGTATATAAAGGAAAAAAAAAGCAGACTAATGTTGCAGCCCTAAAAAGGGCTTTTTGGGGTGCTGTCAGGACGCTGTCCTTACAGCAGAGATCAGATGAGTCTTTCAGGACTGGAGTGGACACTGAATTCACTAGCCTAGCTATCGATTTCCCTATTAAATCAGCAGCAACTACACTCTCCCTCCTCTCACTAAGACTGCAAATTCCGAATGAATCTAAAATGGATGCTGTTCAGGGGATGGGAGGGTCTGGGAGGGAGGGTATGCTGCTGATTGGCTGGAATGTGTCTGCTGACTGTGAAGTACAGGGTCAAAGTTTGCTCAATGATGATGTATAGGGGGCGGACCGAACATCGCATATGTTCGCCCGGCAGAGGCGAACGCGAACAAGCTATGTTCGCCGGGAACTGTTCGCCGGTGAATAGTTCGGGCCATCTCTATCCTTTAAATAGCATAAAGGTTTTTTAGACCACTATATATTAAATGCAAGATAGTGGTCCCAGTTAATAGGTGAGGATATATTACCAAACAAAATCAACCTGTCCTCTGCTAAACAACTTGATATTTCTTTCATAAAGTAATTGCAATAATGTTAAAAGATGTCAACAGATAAGAAGGTACCTGAGTCATTGATATCACAGTTGACAAACTACCTTCTTCTGGTTTTTCTGTCATTGGGACTCAAAGTGAACCCTAAAATTCCTTGCACCTCTGTCCCTGCCTATTTGCATGACCACCCTATGCAGCGGAGCACAACTAGACAACAGTCCCTGCTTAGTGCTAGGGTATACAGGGCCATACAAAGGATAAAAAAGAGGAAAAAACAATAAATCAAGTGACAGGCAGGCACACTAGGACCAAAATGGTATTGGAACCAGGTGCGCAAAGTCAGACGTCCCAGATCAAAGCCAGGGGAAGACAACAGAGCCAAATCAGAAATCAGATCACAATATAATTCCAAGCCAGGGTCATACACAAATGGTCAAGTCGAAGTGTAAATCGTCAGGCAGAAGCAAATCCAAAAACCAAGCCAGGGTTAAACCAGGAGATACAGAACGGCCAAATCAGAATCCAAGAATCAGGGTCAAAGAGGTAGCCAAGATCAGTAGTTAGAGGGTCCAGAATAATCCAAAACAATAAGAGCTGTGACCAGCAGATTGCCTGTTTAAATACCCCACGTTCCTGGTCACGTGATGTGCCTGACGTCACATGACCAGTGACGTCAGTATGCCTGCCATGGGAGCGCTAGTCCTGATTGGCTAACGTTCCTTTACAGGTGGACCTCACTGTCTCCTTAGTAATTAGACACTGACAGCTCTGCAGAGGAGCATGTCTGCTAGTGCCAGCTGTAACAGTGACGTGAGAGCGATGGTCTTGATAGGCCGACACTTCTACAAATGGACACCTGCCGTCTCCTTGCCAAACGGATGGCAGCAGCTTTGCAGGGGAGTGTGTCTGCTGGTAACAGTTTCTTTTTCATTTTTTGATAGAGAAAATTTAAAGGAGTAACTTTTGAATGAAGGTTTTATTCATTTGCCGTCAATAATTAGACTATCTATTATAAAACATGACTATTAATTGGTATCTTGGCATATCTAGACCCCTCCAAAGGTGCTACATCCCCTAGTACTGCAATCCTAGCATCTGAAGAAATGTGCAAGCTAAAGTAATTGTAATTTGGAAATATGGTAATATAAGGTGATTGTAACCCGGGGGGACCACTTAATTTTCTTAAGCTTATCTAACAAAGAATTTAAGGAAATAGTTATGTAATTTCTCATTTTTTCGCTGCCAGGGGTGTTTGGACATTTTGAACTTCTGGAAGCCATAACATTTTCACAGTTTTGATATTAACAATAAAACTTAAACTTTATGAGATAAAAAACATACTAAGGCTACATGCACACGACCGTTGCCTGCCTCCGCGTCCGCTCCTCCTTGAAATTTTGCGTCCGTCAAAAAAAACGGATGACGGACCGTTTTTTTTGACGGATCCGATTTTTATGGCAGATCATTGTAAAAATGCCTATCCTTGTCCGCAAACGTGAAAAAAATAGGACATGCACTATTTTTTTGACGGAATGAAAACACGGATCACGGATGCGGAACAAAAACGGTTGACCATCCGCATTTTTTGACGGACCCATTGAAATGAATGGAGAAGCATCCTATCCGTGAAAAAAAACGGAACGGACGCGGAAACAAACAACGGTCGTGTGCATGTAGCCTAATCCATATGTTTTTGTAAGCAGACACCTGGTCTATTGGCAGAATACCAGTCAGAACTTTATACACACAGACACCTGCATGCAATATTGTGTCAAAAAAAATCTATTTTTCTAATCTTTTTCATAAACATTGCATAAAAGCTGATAATAGTGCGAAAGAGTCTGACCCAATCTGAAAGTTATATTTGCCACACCTTCTAAAAATAAAGGTTCAACAGGTGCAGAGCTCATACACACCACTTAGGCCTACATTTATATCTACATATTTTCAAAAAAACATTTGACCTGGAAAGACCTAAAATCTAGTTTTAAGCTGGAAATTTTTAAAAAGTAGCAACCTATAAAATACAGGGATTACAGTCCCTGAAAAGTAAATGCACTAATTACTATTCAGTAGGAAAAATAACACCAAATCTTTTTTCTGCAAGTTAGTATGATTACAGAGATACCTTATGTATATAGTTTTTGTGTGAAAAAAGTGTATTTTCATTGCCATACTCTGATATATATATATATATATATATATATATATATATATACATACCAAAAAATGAAACAGCACCTCCTAGAGGTCATTTAAATGCAGGTGCAAGCTACACGGGCAACTATACAGCAAACTAGAGAAATAGCAGCACACTGCTAAATGCATACTATGAATGGGTGAACAGGTGAATGTGTGAACAGGGTCAAATACATGACTGCCATACTTACTATAACATGGGGTAGAAGCTCTTAGCGCATATAGTTGATCAAACATATGTCGGGCCCGTCTACCAAGCGGCAAGGTGGCTTCTAATCAGACGCGGACCTACGCTAACACAGAGTGTCCAACTCCACTATGATGTTGTGATAGTACTGATTAAAAGCACCACGCAGGTGGGCGGGTAAGTAGGAGTGCTAAGTTCCACAGAGGATGTCTATTCCTCATCTATATATACATACCAAAAAATGAAACAGCACCTCCTAGAGGTAATTTAAATGCAGGTGCAAGCTACATGGGCAACTATACAGCAAACTAGAGAAATAGCAGCACACTGCTGAATGCACTAAGAATGGGTGAACAGGTGAATGTGTGAACAGGGTCAAATACATGACTGCCATACTTACTATAACATGGGGTAGAAGCTCTTAGCGCATATAGTTGATCAAACATATGTCGGGCCCGTCTACCAAGCGGCAAGGTGGCTTCTAATCAGACACGGACCTACGCTAACACAGAGTGTCCAACTCCACTATGATGTTGTAATAGTACTGATTAAAAGCACTACGCAGGTGGGCGGGTAAGTAGGAGTGCTAAGTTCCATAGAGGATGCCTATTCCTCATCTATATATACATACCAAAAAATGAAACAGCACCTCCTAGAGGTAATTTAAATGCAGGTGCAAGCTACATGGGCAACTATACAGCAAACTAGAGAAATAGCAGCACACTGCTGAATGCACTAAGAATGGGTGAACAGGTGAATGTGTGAACAGGGTCAAATACATGACTGCCATACTTACTATAACATGGGGTAGAAGCTCTTAGCGCATATAGTTGATCAAACATATGTCGGGCCCGTCTACCAAGCGGCAAGGTGGCTTCTAATCAGACGAGGACCTACTCTAACACGGAGTGTCCAACTCCACTATGATGTTGTGATAGTACTGATTAAAAGCACCACGCAGGTGGGCGGGTAAGTAGGAGTGCTAAGTTCCATAGAGGATGCCTATTCCTCATCTATATATACATACCAAAAAATGAAACAGCACCTCCTAGAGGTAATTTAAATGCAGGTGCAAACTACACGGCCAACTATACAGCAAACTAGAGAAATAGCAGCACACTGCTGAATGCACTAAGAATGGGTGAACAGGTGAATGTGTGAACAGGGTCAAATACATGACTGCCATACTTACTATAACATGGGGTATAAGCTCTTTGCGCATATAGTTGATCAAACATATGTCAGGCCCGTCTACCAAGCGGCAAGGTGGCTTCTAATCAGATGGGGACCTACGCTAACATGGAGTGTCCAACTACACTATGATGTTGTAATAGTACTGATTAAAAGCACCACGCAGGTGGGCGGGTAAGTAGGAGTGCTAAGTTCCATAGAGGATGCCTATTCCTCATCTATATATACATACCAAAAAATGAAACAGCACCTCCTAGAGGTAATTTAAATGCAGGTGCAAGCTACACGGGCAACTATACAGCAAACTAGAGAAATAGCAGCACACTGCTGAATGCACTAAGAATGGGTGAACAGGTGAATGTGTGAACAGGGTCAAATATATAGATAGATACTAGCAGAAGGACTCGGCTTCACACGGGTATATTTCATCTATTTCACTTAATGTTTGTGTGTGTCTTTAATAGATATTGATGGTATCCCCATAACAGTGAACTCTACAGCCCCCCCCACCCCTTAACACTGACCCCCCACAGTGCCAAGCTTTCTTAAAATGGGACCTCCACAGCAGCCCATCCCCTTAACTTTGACCTTCACATCAGGCCGTCCCTTTAACATTGAGTTTCACAGCACCCCACCCCCTTGACAGTGACCTCCTCAGGGGCCCACTCCCTTAACAGGGACCTCTACAGTACCCCGCTCCTTAACACTGAACTCCATAGGGGACCATCCCCTTATCTGTGTCCTCTACTGTTCCCTGCCCCTTAACAGAGACCTCCCCAGCATCCGTCCCTTTAACAGTAACCTCCACAGTACCCCGCTCCGTTAACAGTTACCTCACAGTACCCTGCTGCCTTAACAGTGACCTCCACAGTGGCCTGCCCCCTTAACAGTGACATCCATAGTGAACTCCCCTTTAACAGTGATCTCCACAGTGCCCGCCCCTTTAACAGTGACCTAAACAGCAGCTGCCCCTTCAATAGTGGCCCCTACCCCCTTAACAGGGACCTCAACAGCAGCTGCCCCTTTAATAGTGGCCTCTGCCCCATTAACAGTGACCTCCACAGTGCCCACCCCTTTAACAGTGACCTCCACAGCGGCCTGCCCCCTTAACAGTGACCTCCACAGTGAATGCCCCTTTATCAAAGACCCCCACAGTGCCCGCCCCTTTAACAGTGACCTCCACAGCAGCTGCCCCTTCAATAGCGGCCCCTACCCCCTTAACAGGGACCTCAACAGCAGCTGCCCCTTTAATAGTGGCCCCTGCCAACTTAACAGTGTCCTCACCAGCACCCTGCCCCTTTAATAGTTGCCCCGTCCCCTTAACAGTGACCTCCACAGGCTATTGCGCAACATTTTGTCGCACCAATCTCGCGCAATGATTTTTATAAAAAATCTTTGGGACGATTGGCTTATGTAGGGGCTCATTTTTTGTGGGTTGAGGCCACGGTTTAATTGGTACTAATTTTGGATACATATGACTTTTTTGATCACTTTTTATACCATTTTTTGGGAAGTGCGGTGGGCAAATTTGCAATTCCATCATAGTTTTGAAGATCCAGTGGCTTTGATGGCTTACAATGCACTGCAGTACACTATATAGTGTACTGCGGTGTATTGAACTTACACTAAGCCTGATCAGGCTCCTGCCTTTAGCCGTGTCGGCCGTTTCAAGCAGACTGTTAGCTGGACATTACAGCTAACAATCTACCCCGCTGCCGCTCTGCCATCTGAAAGGGGGCTGTGCGCTCTGCATCTCCTTCACGGCCGCTCACCATGCGGCAAAGGCGGCTCATACGCACTGGCTTTTTGTGCGCTACACTGCTGGTGAGCCGAGAGAGGAGAGGACAGCGGCAGGGGAACTGTGGCAGGAGAGGATGGCGGTAGGGGAGCTGTGGCCTGCCTATAGGGTCTTGGAGGTATCTATGGGCAGTCAGGCTTCTGACACCCTACAGGGAAACTTGTGTGTAGCTCTGTGTCACGGGGGATCGCTGTGTTCTGACTGTACGCCGCGCATGCCCGGTGTATAACTGCTGACACACACATGGCCACAGCGCATTTACACAGGGATTTATTATCTATTATTATAGATAGAAACAAACCATACTATCGTTTTCCAAAGCAACCCGAGAACCTCTTTCTGTCAGTATAGGTATAACAGGAATCCTGTATAATGCAATGGGGTTTTGTTTTTTTCTAATCTGATCTGTGCAAGATAGCTCATCAAAAATAAAAAAATAAATAAGAAATAAAGGAGAAATGTATGCACAATATGTCAGCATTACTTTTATAAAAATAGAACTCTAATGAAACAAACTAAACATTTGAAACATTGAATGTTATCATTATTCATATTCTTGCTATTTACGTTATAGTGTACCTCCAGCCACTGCCGGCGGGGGGGGGGATTTAAAACTGGTTGATTGCCCAGGGTCCCCATCCTCTAAGGGGACCCCTGCTTCAGTGCTGCTGTTCAGCTGAACGTCAGTGGAAGCAAGCAGGTGGACAGCTAAAAAGCTGCACTTTACAATGCACTCCCTCACATATAAGAGAAATCATTACCCTAGTGCTGACAGCTCCGGACACCAGTAGTGCTCTTCTACTGGAGCTGTAGGACCTGCGATGATGTCAGATGCAGGAGGCGGAGCTCAGCAGAGAAGAGGGGGATGAAGGAACTGGGATGACCTCGCCAACATGTGACCAGAACAGAAGGCGGAGCTCAGCAATGCACTGCAGTAAAGTAAAGAAGAAGACCAGCGATGGATGGGAGGAAATGAAGAAGGATGGATTCACTGTAAGTGCCAGGGCAGTCCTCTAGCCTTATACCTCCTGTTATTTAATATCAGAGTACATTACAAGATAAAGTATGAGGAGAAGACTACAACTCCCAGCATGTCCAGCTTGTTATGTAATATCAGAGTACATTACAAGAGGAGATATAAAAGGAGAGGACTATACCTTTCAGCATGTCCAGGTCATTATTATGTAATATCAGGGAACATTGCAACACCTTGGATATGCTGGGAGTTGTAGTCCTCTCCACTTATACCTCCTCTTATAATGTACTCTGATATTACATAATAACTGATTGGACATACTGGGAGTTGTAGTCGTCTGTTATACCTCCTCTTGTACTCTGATATTACATAATAATGGCTTGGACATGCTGGGAGTTGCAGTTCCATCCTCTTATACTGTATGTCCCCCTGTAATGTGCACTGATATTAAGTAATAATGGCTTAGACATGCTGGGAGTTATAGTCCTCTCCTGTTGTACCTCCTGCTTTGAATTTGGGTCGGAACGATGGATAAGCGAGGGTAGTCATCCGCCTAGGGCACAACTTCGCTACCCATAAAGGGGGCACACTAATGGCCATCCAACATCACAAGCCTCAGGCCGCTAGGCCTCAAGCCTGTGAGGCATTAGAACAGCGCAAGAAGCCGCAATAACATGACTACAACCTCCTGCGCTGTGTCTCGCATGAAGATGTGATCACGTGAGACCCAAAGCAGTAGTGGTGATGTCATTGGGACCTGCAGGCATCGGGAAGCAGCAGCACAAGCCACGGATAAAACTGTGGTCTGCATCGCAGAAAGTGGTGGGGGGATGGGAGGGAGTTTTTTTTTTATACTAAATGTCCACACTGCTGGGGCCACCAGGGAAGGTGGTGATTATATATACCTGTCACTACTGGGGAGGAATGGAGGAGCATTATATACTGGCACTACGGGGGAACATTATATATATACTGGCACTATGGGGGGAAGCATTATATATTGGAACTAGTGGGGGACACTACAGGGGGACATTAGAGCCACTGGGAGCATTATGGTTATATTATTATTTCTAGAGTACTGTAGGGGTGTTATTATTATTTGATGCAATATGCAAGGCATTGCTTCTAATGGGGGCTATCTTAGGGTGTATTATCACTATTAGGCACGCTATTACTAATAAGAACTAGAGATGGCCTTGCGGTTTGCCTGGCAGTCGTTCCACGGTGAACTTTGCTCGTTCGACGAACATGCGAACATATGGCGATGTCCGCTGGCGCCATATTTTTTTGCATTATGCCGAACTTTTACCCATGACACATCCATCAGTTGGGTTAGGACAGCCAATTGAGATGTTTCAGCACATGGACACACCCCCACCCTATAACAAAACCCAATCTGGCAGCCATTTTACATTCTGTGTTTTGACAGTGTAGGGAGAGGGACAACAAACACTAGCTAATAGGGCCACAAAAGTCCTTTTAAGGACTAGTATAGGTGTGCTATCGACAGGTGTGATGTACTGAGGGGTGTGATATACTTATAATATACTTTCTAACATAGAAAGTATATAGTGCATTTGTATTGTGCAGCAGTTGTGTGCGGTTCTGCTGCGATACCGCAGGTATATAGAGGCACAAACGTTATTGGAATAACTAATTGCAACTGGTGTGATATACCTGTTGCCCCCCAAAAAAAAACTGATTGAGGGGTGTGGTATACCTTCTTCCACAAAATATTGACTGAGGGTTGCGATATACCTGTTGCCCCAAATAAACAGGGTAGTGTGATATAACTGTTGTGGCAAAAAAAATAAATTGAGTGGTTTGATATACCTGTTTCCACCAAATATTGATTGAGGCCTGCGATATATCTGCTTCCACAACATATTGATTGACGGCTGCAATATATCAGCTTACACAAAATACTGATTAAGGGGTTAGATATACTTGCTTCCACCAAATATTGATTGAGGCCTGCGATATACCTGCTTTCACAAAATACTGATTGAGGGGTGCGATAAACCTGCTCCCACCAAAAATTGATTGAGGCCTAAGAAATATCTGCTTCCACAAAATATTGATTGAAGGGTGCGATATACCTGCTTCCACCAAATATTGAGTGATGCCTGCGATATACCTGCTTCCACAAAATACTGATTGAGGGGTGCGATATACCTGCTTCCACAAAATACTAATTAAGGGGTTTGATATACCTGCTTCCATAAAATACTGATTGAGTGGTGCGATATACCTGCTTCCACCAAATATTGATTAAAAGGTTCTACATACCTGCTTCCACAAAATACTGATTGAGGAGTGCGATATACCTGCTTCCACAAAATACTGATTGAGGGGTGCGATATGCCTACTTCCACCAAATATTGATTAAGGGGTTCTATATACCTGCTTCCACAAAATACTAATTGAGGGGTGCAAAATTTCTGCATCCACAAAATACTGATTCAGGGGTTTGATATACCTGCTTCCACAAAATACTGATTGAGGGGTGCAATATACCTGCTTCCACCAAATACTGATTCAGGGGTTTGATATACCTGCTTCCACAAAATACTGATTGAGGGGTGCAATATACCTGCTTCCACCAAATATTGATTAAGGGGTTCTATATACAGTTGTATCATTGTTAGCGCTCCCAGCAGCGCGTAACGATATCCAATTTCCCTTGTAAACCCGAAGCGCGTAATAGACTATTGAGAAAACTAAAGGTGCAATTTTGGTTTGTGAACACCAGATGGCGCTTGGAACTGCAGTGGATATTAGTACTGTGTTATAATGAGAAAGTAGTGTAGATTTTTGCACCTGCTTCCACAAAATACTTATTGAGGGGTGTGATATACCTGCTTCCACAAAATAATGATTAAGGGGTTTCATACACCTGTTTCCACCAAATATTGATTGAGGCCTGCAATATACCTGCTTCCACAAAATACTGAATGAGGGGTGCGATATACCTGCTCTCACCAAATATTGATTAAGGGGTTCTATATACCTGCTTCGACAAAGGGCCCCCCCAGTCGAACCTGCGAGAGGATGGACGATGGCGCATCTAGACAGTGGCCAACTGATTACATAGGATATATCTATAGTAGTTCAGTTTGTCCTTCCTCTCAGCGGGTGTAGAAAAGGCCCCCATTTTGGGACCAGTAGGGAGAATCCAACAAGGTGGAGAGCCAGAAGTCATCCCTCAGCCGAATGGTGACAATTCGGCTGTCACTACGCAAGCAAGTGAGCATGCATCAGGCCATTTGTGCAAGTGACTCAGAGGGACTCCCTGCCTCCATCTCCACTGCATACAAGATCTGAACCAGCAGGTGGTGGCATACTGGGACAGCACCCTGCCATCCCACATTGAAGATCTGCTGGACTACTGGGCAGCCAAACTGGATTTGTGGCTGCAACTAGCAGAGTTTGCCCTGGAAAAGCTGTCCTGCCTGGCCAGTAGCGTGGCAACAGAGTGGTTGTTTAGTGCGGCGGGGGCCATAGTTACCCCGAGAAGAACTCGCCTGTCCAAAATGTGGAGAGACTGACCTTTGTCAAGATGAATCAGGTGTGGATCAGCCAGGATTTCCACCCACCAATGCCTGATGCATCATATTAGATCATCCATGCTGCCTCACCCAAACCTTGACAAAAGAGACTGGTTTCTCCTGGCTACCAGCCTCAGCTACTATTCTGATGCTGCCACCCACCTGATGCCACACATCTGATGCCAAGTGCTCCTTCTTACACCCATCATCGTCAGCGGGTACTGTTATTGCCACCTACCTCCACATTCTGTCATTGTGCCCCTCTGTGGTCTACTGTGGTCTACTGATTCATTTTCTAGATTTTAACACATATGACAGTAAGCACTCACCAGGCCATTAGTTCAACTCGACTGTCTTTCTGCTTCCCTAATGAGGTATTTACACCTTCAAGTTTGGTACTGTTAAATGGAAATCTTCATGCTACCTAAGTTCCCCTTTATATTCTTAACCCCCCTTCTAGGGGAATAATGATCAACAAGGCTGAGTTGTATAGAAAATGGATCTCTGGATAGCCAGCAAAGAGAGACTCTCATTTGCCACTTTAGACAATAGTGCTGAAAATTTTTATATGTGTTCCCTAGAGCTAAGGGTCAATGGTAAATTTCCTGGTGCTATAGGGTAATCAAGATAAATTACTGGAGTTTCAGAGCAGTGACTGGGTGATGGTATCACAAAACAATATATGTCAATACATTTACATTACTAAATTCAAAAATACGATTTTATAATCATGTGAAGGCCCCATACACAATAGTCCATGGGAATGGCAGGTTTTGGCCATTGGCAAAAGCCTAATCCTTTTGTTCTCCTGGGAGACAAGTAGTGATGATCGAATATGCCCATATTCGAATTCGCGCTATTTCGCGAATATTTCGTAAAATATTCGCGATATATTCGCAAATTCGAATATTCGTATTCGTCATCATTTAATCGCCTTTTTTTTATAAAATCGCGGACAATCGCATAATGCGTATGATCATGCGCATATTGCGCAAGATCATTGTTGCTGGCAGGCAAAGGCAGTATTCGTACTGTCGCATGCGCATTGCGATCAATATTAATTTGAATGACGCGCCCGGCGGACATGACATCATTGTATGCGACGCGACGCGACGCGCAGTTGGCTGGCAGAAGTTGCAGTAAGAAGATGGTGGGCCGCACATCTAGCGATCGCGAGGAAAAACTGCTAGTAACTGTAAGTATCAACTTTTAGTCTTGTTCTTAATGTGAATGCATATTAAAACCTTTTATAGGCGCGTATGCGATTTTATGCGATTATGTTAAATGTTTATTTCGCATCGCATGACTATATTTTTTTATGTCTTGATTTTTGTGGTGATTTTTTTTTTTTGTGGCTTGGATTTTATGTATATAAAGCTGACAAGTAATTAATTACATGCATACTGTACATCCATCCACACAATAAACACCTCACATATAGTTCGAAACACTATATACCACTTAACCACTTCGGCCCCCCTAGCTTAATCCCCCTTTATGACCAGACCACTTTTTAGAATTCCGCACTACGCTACTTTCACCGTTTATTGCTCCGTCATACAAATTACCACCCAAATGAATTTTACCCCCTTTTCTTCTCACTAATACAGCTTTCATTTGGTGGTGATCAATGTGGATGAAAAAATCTCTAAAAAATGTGCAAAAAAAAAAAAAAAAAAGGAGGGGAAAGCTGTAAAACTGCGATCGCTAAGGGACCCTTAGGCCTCATTCACACATCCGCAATTATGTTCCACAAAATTTTGCGGAACGGAATTGTGGATACATTCAATTCCATGGGGACAGGCTTTGTCCTGCTCAGATCCGGAATTGCGGATCCGCATTTCCGTATCCGCTAAAATGTAGAACATGTCCTATACTTGTCCGCAATTGCGGACAAGAAAAGGCATTTTCTATATAGTTCTGGCAATGTGCGGATCCGCAAAATGCGGAAAGCACATTGCCGGTGTCCGTGTTTTGCGGATCCGCATATCCGCAAAACACATACGTTCGTCTGAGTGAGCCTAAAGGGGGTGATCATTGACAAGGGGGTGACGGGGTGATCAGGGGGTGACATGGGTGATCAGGGGTTAATCAGTGACAGAGGGGGTGGGGGGTGGGGGGCTCTTGTGTGGTGATTGGTGCACATACTTTCATTTTCCTCTGGTGGTCCCAAGCAAAAGGGACCACCAGAGGAGAGTGTAGAGCCATATCAGACGCTGTTCACAGAACAGCGTCTGATATGCGTTTTTAACAATCTGCAGCCTGCCAGCGACCGATCATTGCTAGCAGGCTGCAGATTAATTTCTCCTGCGTCGATTACAGCTGCGCACCGCGCAGGCGGCCGGCGCGTCTTCTCGCCTCTAGCGAGAGGACGCGCCGGCGCTTCCAGGAGGAAAAAACCTCCCGCCGGCAGGACGCGATTATGCGTCCGCCGGTCGGGAGGCGGTTAACCGCAAACACGGGTAATCTATAGATCCGAGTTTATATTGTCTGTCTGTCAAAATCTTTTTCGGCAGATCGCCAGTATTTGCTGGTTCATTTAGCATTACCCAGGGTGCACCACGGGGAGGCGAACCAGCTGTACACCCCATAAAGTACCATCACTTAATAGACGGGTACAATATTCTAGGCACTATATAACGCACCAATACTGGGCACGAAGCTCCCATTCCACCACATCCCAAAGATGCTCTATTGGGTTGAGATCTGGTAACTGTGGGGGCCATTTTAGTACAGTGAACTCATTGTCATGTTCAAGAAACCAATTTGAAATGATTCGAGCTTTGTGACATGGTGCATTATCCTGCTGGAAGTAGCCATCAGAGGATGGGTACATGGAGGTCATGAAGGGATGGACATGGTCAGAAACAATGCTCAGGTAGCCCGTGGTATTTAAACGATGCCCAATTGGCACTAAGGGGCCTAAAGTGTGCCCAGAAAACATCCCCCACACCATTACACCACCACCACCAGCCTGCACAGTGGTAACAAGGCATGATGGATACATGTTCTCATTCTGTTTACGCCAAATTCGGACTCTACCATTTGAATGTCTCCTAATCATCAGATCAGGCAACATTTTTTCTAGTCTTCAACAGTCCAGTATTGGTGACCTCATGCAAATTGTAGCCTCTTTTTCCTATTTGTAGTGGAGATAAGTGGTACCCGGTAGTGTTGAGCGCGAATATTCGAAAAGCGAATTTTTTTAGCGAATATCGGCACTTCGCTAATTCGCGAATATTTCGAATATAGCGCTATAAATTCGCTATTTCGAATATTCGTTTTTTTTTTTTTTTTTTTTTAGTTATATTTTTTTCTTTCCCTCTTCCCAACAGTAGTTCTTACCTGTCCTGAGGATTCCTGGCTTCCTGGCTGCTCTAGTCAGTGCCCATTGCCGCTTCTGCCGACTTCCGTGCTCATGGGCGTCCCCATCCATGGGAGAATCTCCATATACTAAAATGTACTGTCGGATTTGAGGAATTACGTTGAAATCGCAATGCGATTAATTCAAGTTATATTAATCGCATTGCGATTTTAACTTAGAGCTGAGTTTATAATGGGTCAGCTTGCTAGAATGAACGAAGTTAACGAATATGGAATATAGCAGCACTGCTAAGTTGAATTCGCAATGCGATTAATTTAACTTGAAGTAATCGCATTGCGATTTCAACTTGGCACTGCTAGTGCTATATTCCATATTAGTTAATTCTAACCTATGTAAGAAAGCAGTGCTAAGTTGAAATCGCAATGCGATTACTTCAAGTTAAATTAATCGCATTGCGAATTCAACTTAGCAGTGCTGCTATATTCCATATTCGTTAACTTCGTTCATTCTAGCAAGCTGACCCATTATAAACCCAGCTCTAAGTTGAAATCGCAATGCGATTAATATAACTTGAATTAATCGCATTGCGATTTCAACGTAATTCCTCAAATCCGACAGTACATTTTAGTATATGGAGACGTTCCCATGGTGATGGGGACGCTCCATGAGCACAGAAGTTATGGTTGGCTTGGTAGAATTGGCGAATAGCGAATATGACGAATGTATTCGTCATATTCCTCAAAACGAAGATAACGAAGTATTCTACATCTTCGTTTTAGCAACCTATTCGTCAACCTCGCTAATTCTAGCAATCAAATAGGAAGGTTGACTATAGAGACAGCTGTGTTAAATTACGCTATGCGATTTTTTTTTTTTAATAGAATAATTATATTACTTGATATAATTATTATAATTATTCTATTTATTAAAAAAAAAAAAATCGCATAGCTAGTAGCACAGCTGTCTCTATAGTCAACCTTCTATTTGATTGCTAGAATTAGCGAGGTTGACGAATAGGTAGCTAAAACGAAGATGTAGAATACTTCGTTATCTTCGTTTTGAGGAATAGACGAATACATTCGTCATATTCGTCATCCTCGCTAATTCTAGATATGAAACCAATAGGAAAGTAGCCTTAAGTACAAATCGCAATATGCGATTATTTAAATCGCATGTTAATCGCGATAACTAGAAAAAATGACGAATATTCGATTTCGACGAATATGAAACGAATATTCATTCGAATATTCGCGAATTTCGTCGAAATCGAATATGGCACCTGCCGCTCATCACTAGTACCCGGTGGGGTCTTCTGCTGTTGTAGCCCATCCGCCTAAAGGTTGTGCGTGTTGTGGCTGCACAAATGCTTTGCTGCATACCTCGGTTGTAACGAGTGGTTATTTCAGTCAATGTTGCTCTTCTACCAGCTTGAATCAGTCGGCCCATCCTCCTCTGACCTCTAGCACCCACAAGGCATTTTCGCCCACAGGACTGCCGCATACTGGATGTTTTTCCCTTTTCACACCATTCTTTGTAAACCCTAGAAATGGTTGTGAGTGAAAATCCCAGTAACTGAGCAGATTGTGAAATACTCAGACCGGCCCGTCTGGCACCAACAACCATGCCACGCTCAAAGTTGCTTAAATCACCTTTCTTTCCCATTCTGACATTCAGTTTGGAGTTCAGGAGGTTGTCTTGACCAGGACACAACCCTCAATGCATTGAAGCAGCTGCCATGTGATTGGTGACTAGATAATTGCATTAATGAGAAATAGAACAGGTGTTCCTAACAATTCTTTAGGTGAGTGTATATTATATGCTTGTATCTTTTATCTTGCAGAGAATGGTAAAGAAGGGGTATGACCGTACCCGCGGCATGCCTCAAAAAAGAAATAGTTCGCAGCATACAACAAATGCTGAGAGAAAAATTCGGCCGCGAGCACTCTGATAGTGCAATAGTAAAGAGGTGGTCGGACCTAAAAAGGCGAGACCCAGAATTCGTCAGAGAAATATCTGAAAGAGTCTGCCCGGTAAGATGCTTACTGTAACATTACACAATGTGGATGAGAAATAATGTAATGTACAGTGATGTCTAGAATTATTCATACCCTTGTCTTATTATCACATAAAGTTACGTTTAATCCAAAATACAGCTATCATATATACAAAGACGTTATTCACACTAAAATTAATTATAAGCGATGTACAAAAGGCATTATTGTGGTCCCCCTTTCCATACCAAGGAGAGAAATTCCTGTTTAATTGCAAAAAAATAAAAATCTTGGTATCAACATAGGAAATAACATTAAAGTAATAGCAACATATATACATAGAACAACTTCACATTAAACTGAAAAATTATAAATTAAACTATACCATACGCTAAGCTATAGATGAAATATAGAATGTATTTTAAGTATTATTTTTGAAACTATTTACAAGTAATACTGGAAACCCTACCCTTACTATAAAACTAGCTAAAAGACGTTCTACTACCCTAATAATAAACGATGTACCAAAGGCATTATTTAAAAAATATATATATATATATTTCCTTGTGTACAGTTTTTTTGAGTAAACGTAACTAATTTCACATAAAATTATGTTATTGTATGGTCTCTGATTATTATGCTTATTGATCAGGTTTCCACCATTAATTGTCTCTTGTCAAAGTTCTAAATTTTGGTGAAGACCAAGTCCGCCCCTGAATTTTGTCCTTGTAGTTGTTAATATGTCATAAGATAGACCTTTCTATCCCCCTTTCCATACCAAGGAGATAATTTCCTGTTAATTGCAATAAAAAGCTTCTGGGTATCGACATAGGGATTCCCTGTCAAAAATACATAACTCCAGGGAGGCTGATAATTTTAACAAGGTTAACATGGCTAACCCAAGAGACATAGATGTCTCTCCAATCATCAACATTTGACTTAATATTAAAGGACTTTAATAAAAAAAATATATATCAACCGCATAAGATACAGATTAATGGTTAAATTGTTTAGTTATATTCGTTGATTTTCCTGTCTAAATCATTAACAATGTGTAATTACAGGCCAGCCTGTTCCAACAGTGCGCTCAACACCTGCGCACCGGGATATCCACGTGGTGGAGGTCTCTGAGGAGGAGGAAGAGGAGGCAGGCCCCCCACCGCGATGGAGACGAGCGACACTGCTCCACCAGATGTCGCCGAACATGTGGAGGTGGAGGAGGAAGGCGGTCCCTCTCAACCCCACACCTCACCGACGGCTGCCGCAATACCTCCGGCCAAGGTGACCGAGGAGGAGGAGGAGCAAGAGGTGGCCGCACAGACAGAGGAGGAGGAGGAGCTTGTGACCACCCCACAGCAGGAGGGTAAATATCTACAAAAATCTTTATAAAAATAACTAACAAACCTAATTCTACTTAATTATACTATCAAAGGTAGTTTTGTAATCTTGGTTAGAATTTTCAAAGTAATAAGTAAGGGTGGGGTTTGAGCAAGGAATGATGGGTGAATGATAAGGGACAGAGCGGACAGGGTCTCCCTGTGTCCCTGAGCCAACACCCTGCTGGGTAATGAATGGCAAAGGAAAACAGGGTAGGGAAAAGGAACAGAAAACCAATACATATTACAGTACACATTTAAACAAATAAAAAAGCCTTGATGGCGGTCAGGACACACAAAATGGAATTAAAGTGTAGCCAG